>JAODKC010000028.1:8923555-8951002 GCA_026777985.1 Mormyrops attenuatus
ACACAGATATATATATATATATATATATATATATATATATATGAGATGGCACTTTCATCGAAAGCAACTTAGCTCATTGTCGATCGATGACACAGATCGATGACACAAATAGCCATGGAATAAAAACAGGAATGAAGTGCACTGCATCATCCCTAATGGCGAACTGGCGAATGAGGATCCAGGAACAAGCTGAACAAGTTGGACTGGATTACCACTGCTGCCTGTCAAACGGTTACACCCTTAGTCAAGCAAAGTTACCTCCCCTTACAGTAAGCGTATCAACCAGAGTCAACGAAACTACAGATGACAAAGAAAACCACTGACAGATCCTCCAATCAGATTTCCAATTAATAATAATAATACCACTACTACAACTACTAGTAATAATAGTAATATTGGCATGATGCTTCAGGTTTGGCTCCACCCTCCACTTTGTATCCATGGAGTCTGTATGTTCTCTAGGCATCGCACAGGTATATTCCAGACACTGAAGTCCAGAGACATGCAGTTAGGCTAGCTGGCTTCTCTAAATTGCCATCATTTGTCATAATAATTTGCATATTCATTCTCTGTGATGCACTGACCTCACATGCAGGGTGAACCTCAGCCTTGTGACCCCCTTTCCCAACACTAATGAGTATTAGCAGCTGGAAGACGGATGGATTGCTGATTATTATGATTATTGCAACAGTTATGGTTCCTGAGCAGGATGTGCTTTCATAGAGAACAGGGTGCATAACAGCTGGAAATTTCGTTCTCCTTATAGAACTTGAAGCCACATCCCTTAGGGAGAGTTTGGTTATGCCTAGGCTGTCTACTGGCCAGGTCCATTACTGAACTGCCCAGGTCCATTACTGCCCTGGCCAGGTCCATTACTGCTCTGCTTACAGCACCCGTACCAAATCAGGGCCGTAGAAACCAACCAGGTGAGCACTCCGTGACTATGACTCTTTATACTCAACTAGTTGGTTGAAACAAAATCCTGGTTTGGATTTTTACTTTCTGGGCCTGAAATGTCCACCTCTGGTCACCATTGACAATCTGAAACAAAGTCTTAGTCCATGACTTTGTTTATTTCCTGGTATTTCCACCCGTCCAGTCTTATATATACTAAAGCACAAGCAATAGAGCCAGCAGTAGAAATATCCAGTCATCCATCTTCTATCCACTTAACTTCATCAGGGTCACAGGGAGCCCGAGAGCCTATTGTAGGCAGCACAGGGTACACGGCTGGGGTACACCCTGGATAGGATGCCAGTCCGTCACAGGGCAAAAGGCTGGGGTACACCCTGGACGGGATGCTAGTCCTTCACAGGACACAAGGCTGGGGTACACCCTAGACGGGATGCTAGTCCATCACAGGGCACAAGGCTGGGGTACACCCTGCATGGGACGCCAGTCCATCACAGGGCACACGGCTGGGGTACACCCTGGACGGGATGCCAGCCCTTCACAGGGCACAAGGCTGGGGTACACCCTGGATGGGATGCCAGTCCATCACAGGGCACAAGGCTGGGGTACACCCTGGACGGGATCCCAGTCCTTCACAGGGCACAAGGCTGGGATACACCCTGGATAGGATGCCAGTCTGTCACAGGGCACAAGGCTGGGGTACACCCTGGATGGGATACCAGTCCATCACATGGCACACATGCACGCACGCACACATACACACACACAAGACACACATATAGACACACACACACACACACACAGAGCAAAGATGGGATTTGGCAAAGGTGGGATAGCAGAAATCATAATCAGGATTATTTTGATCAATATGGTAATCAGTTATTTAACATGATAACTCATTGCATTTATTGAGCTTGGATTTAAAAAACTGGATTTTTAACAGTAGACTTCGAAATATAATTCTATTGCGCAACAAATAAAAATGGACTGGAAAGGGCTGTGCTGGATTTTGGCCTATAACACAAAACAAAATGGAGCATCATCGCGAATCATAATGTGGCCTGCATTCATAATGGGGTACCGCAGGGTTCAGTTTTAGGACCACTATTGTTCCTAATTTACATTAATGATATTGACGCCAATACATACAGTAATACTGTAAATACATATACATACAGTAATACAGTAAACTGGTTAAATTTGCAGACAACGCCAAGGTGGGTGCTGTAGCAGATACTAAACTAGCAGCACAGAGAATACAATGGGATCTTGATTTAATTAGCGGCTGGGCAGATACCTGGCACCAGGAGATTAACGGGGGACATGATCCAGGTATATAAGAGTCTAACAGGTCTGGATGCTGTTCAGCCAAATGGCTATTTCAATATTAGTTTAAATACTAGAACTCGTGGCCATAGGTGGAAATTAGCAGGAGAACATTTTAAAATGAACTTGAGGAAGCACTTCTTTACACAGTGTGTAGTTAGAGTATGGAATAGTTTTCCTGATAGTGCAGCGCAAACTAAAACCCTGCGTTCCTTTAAATCAGAACTTAAGATTATAACAACTGAGCTATTAGTTAAATTCTCTCCAAATGAGCTTGATGGGCCGAATGGCCTCCTCTCATTTGTAAATTTCTTATGTTCTTATGTGGCACAATAATAGTTTTATCTTGATTATTTTGTTTTGGTAATCTCTGGAAGCCGAAATCGTAATTTAAATGAAAATTTGATTAATTGTCCAGCCCTACCACCCACCCATCCAATGAGAATGAACAACAATAAATTGGTCTAGAGTTAATTGACTGAAATATATCCTAGCGGTGTGGTGTTTTCGCACATATGCACATTTTAAGCAATCACTGTAAGCTGAAAGCGGTCCCTGTCTCCCAGTCAAGGCCCTGCCATGAGCAATGTCCGATTTATTAATATCCTCTTGCACTCATGGATGGTTACACTAGAGAGTGCCCCTAAAATGAACGTTTTCAACGGAGCCTGGCTCACATTCATAAACATGGCATTTGGTTTGCAGTTTCAAATCAGCTGCACAAGGGCTTCCATTTAATTTAATCCTGGCCAGTTGTAAAAGTCAATTTTTAGAGCGGTGCATAAAGGTGCAGGACCAAAGGGGCGGGAAAAGGTCAATTGTCTATAACCTTTTCTTAGACTGCGTGACCAGTCTTCCCCTTTCACGAAATCGATCATCCTGCACCATTCGTTAACATGCGGTATCCAAATGGCATCTCTGGTCCATTCCAAAGTGCCAGGCGAGGGTGTTAATCTTTTCACTCAACGTAATTAAGGGTGGGGAAAACGCTGAAGTGTGACAAACGCCCTTGTGCTAAAATAGAAACACAGGCTTAAAAAACAACCTCGATAAAGAACAACGAATATTAAAAACAATATTCAGATTCAGTACATCAAACGATATACTTTGTATGGTCTTTGTATGCACACAGTGCGCTTTTGAATGATAATTATGCAGTTTATGGCAGTTTACGGTCATTGTTCATCATCCATCCATCTAAACGTTCATTTTGTCAGGGTCGCAAGGGTTATTCAATATTACAATCCTTATGTGTATTCCTAGCAATGCTCTGAGTCTATAGTAATGCACAAATGCACTACATATCCCAGAGATCCCTGTGCGGCGCCAATGATTAGGATTCGCAACATACAAATATTTACATTTTATGTAAAACAAATTCATTCGTTTCACTGCGGCAGTTTAGAGAATAAATAACAACAACAAAAACTATGAACTCAAAGGACAAGTAATTAAGGCTTAATCCAGTGGGCACCCAGCAAAACGTGAAACTAAATAAAGTTTTGTAAAGTCAGTGATCTTATTTAGACACCATCGTAGGCACTAAAAATTAATAAATATATAACAGAACGTGCAGTTATTATTAAACAGTTTTCTCCTACCTTAATTGCCATTGTAGTTGCATTTATTTGTCGTATTTAAACCCTGCTGTAAAGTTCGTTTTATCGATTCCTCAAACATGCATTTCTTTCTCAATGGGCTGAAACAAGGTAGAGCCGTCAAACTGGCTTAACATTCAATAAAAAGCAGATGTGCCCCTCTCGATTACAGGAGAGTAGACTTTTCCCCCTTAATGTTTTTTCATTTGACAGACTCTCCAGCTTTTAGGCTTAATCCAGTGAGTTCTGACCGCTTGGTTGTAACCTAAGTTGCAGCAACACCACCTTCTTGGACGGAGCAATGAAACGCGGAAAGGTGCAGGGCGCTCGCCAAGAAACTTGTAACAAGTTACCCACGTACTTAGGCGTACACTATGAGTTTCCTCAACGCTTTTGCTTTTATTTACTCTGAATTAAAAAGGAATATACTACCACGAAATTATTATTACAGTGGCAAGTGACAGTATCAAATACAGTCGCCAATATATTATTTGCATTTTTCCATCTGTTGAATTTTAATATCTCACTTTTATAATATAGTTTAACAAATGCACCACGTGGTAACTGAATATACCTCTTATGTTAAACATCAATATCTTGCAATAAGTAGTTCCACATACACTGGTTTACAGATAAATTGTTTGAATTAAAACGTAAATTTTGGAAGTATTTGCCTTTAGGTGACATACGGTGTTCGCGAATAATCATGAAAATAATGATTATGTGTTCATAACATAAAATTAAAGTTAACGATTTGAGTAGGAGAAGTGCTACATTATTAACGAGTTTAGGAGTTCTGCAATATGTTGGGAACATATGCCGCTGTCAGCGCGCCCTTCTGCGGCAATATGTCAGAGGCAGCGGCTGGGTGGAGTCCTGTTGTTCAGCTCTCCGTGGGCCCGGTGGGACAAGATACCCAGCGAGGTGCTTATGGTGCACTCTAGTGGAGAAAAACAGTAGTACAATAAACGCCGTAGGTAGCACGAGATTGCAGAAAGGCATCTGCTCGCTGAACACCGTCAAGAACAATTTGGCTGGCTTGTCGACATACTATAATGTACTTCTGTAAGTCATTTAAAGGTGTTGCTGCATCGGTTGTCGTACACAACACGATTTGGTAAAGTTGCACTAATCTAGTTCTCAAGAAGACAAATTTGACCCAGGCCATAAAAGAAAAACAGGTTTCATCCTAGCAATGAACTGACGTGAGCTTTTTACTGGGACCAGGAATTAAAAGCCGCAGAATGCTTTCAGCCAGTGTGCGAAATACCCGTCAATACTCGGGGGGGGTCCCCATCTCCCTATTGTTGCGCAATACCGATCTTGAGACCCCCTTAAAATTTAGCGTTTGAGGCTTTCAGGGGGGTCTCATGGATTAATCGGGGGTGTCGGACCGCCCCGGACCCCCCGTATTTCGCACACTGCTTTAAGCTGTAACTCTGGGTGCATACTGTAAATTGGTTGTATCTTGTCAGAGACATTGAAACTCGGCTTCCAGCTACAGTATTCTCCCGAAGAGGTTAACAATTTTTGTTTCCTTTGCATAAATTTCTTGAAGTGTCTGTAATGGTTTTCATACATTACTCGATGTATATTTTATTGACAAGTACAACTGCACGTTTGTAGAAGTGTACTGATATTCCTATGTGATATTGCAACATTAAAACTGTAGTTTTGAAATATACAAAATATATTTACAAGCACAGTTTTTGAGTTACAATGTCATTTGGCTCTCATGATGTGCTGTTTATATTTATATTATCTGTGTCTACTAAAATAGACAAAGGCCTTGTATTTTGTTTGGTTACTTATGGTTAGTGTTAGGGCTGGGGAGGGGTTAAGGGTGTCATAGTTAGGATTAGGGTTATACTCATAGTATTGAATAGATTAATAAAAACGTGTGAGTGTGTGTGTGTGTGTGTATGTGTGTGTAGTCCAAATTAGTGACAGAATAGGCTGGATAATGTATATATAGTCCTTATTGGTAGAAATGACCTCTTTCTTCTTGCAAAATATTTCATGGAAAGACGCAGAGCAAAATAAACATCTGAATGGAAATGGGAGGTGTCAATAAGTCTCTGTGTGTCTGTTTGTACTATGGTGTATTCTCTGTCCCTGTGGGGGGGGGTGCCTATTTGGCGAAGGTTACTTGGGTGATTTGCATGGTGGCAAAGTGAGGACAGCTGCTGTATGCTGATTGTGACCCACTCCCCAACTCCACATTATCGGGAGGATCCTGGCCTGGGGTCACCAAAAGGTCAACACAGGTCAAAGGAAGGCACTGGCCATTGGTGAGAATATCAAGGCCGTGCGTTGCCAAAAAAACTCTAAGGAGGTAGTCAAATTGTGTAAACTGTGGTTGAGTTTTTGAGGTTCTGGTGTGAAACAGTCTGTGTGTGAGAAAGCGTCATGCTACATTGCCTTTCATGCATGTGCTGTGTTTTTGTTTAAAAAAAAAGTATTATCTGACACTTACACATAGGCAAACCAGCAAAGTTCAGGAGATTTTAATCTTATTAGCTGTTT
Organism: Mormyrops attenuatus; assembly: GCA_026777985.1. Taxonomy (NCBI): domain Eukaryota; kingdom Metazoa; phylum Chordata; class Actinopteri; order Osteoglossiformes; family Mormyridae; genus Mormyrops; species Mormyrops attenuatus. The sequence goes on from JAODKC010000028.1 coordinate 8,929,918, forward strand.
GCATTAAACCTCTTCAGAAATCAAGCACCAAACTGCTGCTTCACACCCCCAATCTATGAAGCTGCATTGTTTTTCAATCCATGGCTTGTGTTGATGGGCCCGGCATGGCTCCGAAAGGTTGCTATGGAAATAATGACAAAACCATCAAAAGTGACACGTTTCCCCGGCCTTCCACAGGTCATTCATACAGCGAATAGTAAAAATGCTTAGCGTTATGCTACGTATTAATCTTTAGTGCCATAGTGAGCTTAAAAAGAGCCGCAGATGAACGGCGATGATCATTTCCCTGTGTCCCGTCAGTGCATTCTGCAGTTTTATCAGTGCATTCAGTGTTGTCAGGTTTAGTGGGCGTAGCAGCGCATGGACCAGTGGTTGCTGAACTGTGCTTGTCAGCAGAAGCAGCAGAAGTGGCACCTTAGGAGGTAATCAGCCGGATGAATACATTAAAGTCAGGAAAGCTTAGTACAGTCATGCCCTGCGTTGCGGCATTGCGGTCAGCGATGGACTCCCATAAGATTTTAATGGAGGTGAAAAATTTCTATTGCCTAGCGAAGTCGTAGCCGTCGTACTGTAGCAGTGCAGCGCATTTTTCACGTGTTAGTGATGATGCTGGTGTAAACAAACCTACTGCCAGTCGCATTAAAGTATAGTACATACAATTATGTACAGTACATAATACTTGATAGTGATGATAAATGTTATTGGTTTATATATGTACTACACTGTACTTTAAAATGTTTTTTAGAGCTTACTATTTCTACCTACTAAAAAGTTTACTGTAGTTTAAAAGTGTAGGCTGTATTATCTTGGTTTGTGTAAATACACTCACTCTACGTTGTTCGCACAAGGATGAAATCACTTGACAAAGCATTTCTCAGAACACATCCCCATCGTTAGTCGATGCTTGACTTTAAATATTTTTTTTTTGTTCAAAAAAAAAGGTTTTCGAATAAAGGCTGATTGGATTCCCCAATCAATGTTTGTAACCACGCTTTATGTCGTGTCTAGTTTAGGGCAAAGGGTGGTGGATTGATAAATCACCGAATGCGTTTACCCATCCATCTTTCAACCACTTACCCAGTACAAGGTCACGGGCGCAAGGCAGGGGAACACCTTGGATGGAATGCCTGTCCATTGCAGGGCACACACACTCATTACGGGCAATTTAGAAAGACTAATTCATCTAACTGCATGTTGGCTGCGGGAGGAACCCGGAGTAGCCTGAGGTAAACTCAGATCATCTTCACAACGTAAGGAGAAACACAAAAGCTCCACAGGCACACCAAGTGAGCACGGGATTTATACCCCCAGCAAACACAATACTGTTACCATGTTATGTGCAGTGCTTCTTGATTATATACATGTGTAAATATGAATTGCATTGATAATTTGTTGGCACAAAGATATGTTGCTTGAGGATTTTGTGGAAATAAACTCAGTACAAATAAACTGTTTTTGAGATCTATTTTCTATTCATGCGTACTTCATTCGCAGTTGTACATTTGCGAGAAATGGTGCTTTCCCCTTTAAGATCACCCTTACTTAGGTTTCTTTTAAAAGCTCTATCCCTCTTGAGGTTGTTGCTATTATATGGAGAAATGAACCTTGTTCTGAGCCTGCTTCTACTAGCTATGCACTCGTCGGCAGACAGAGGCTTCTGTAAGAGGCTGCATTATGTACTCGTTGACGGTATGTATGTGGGCTGCTAGGGCCGTGTTTGGTGACCAGGTGCTCTTTATCAAGTGTAGTAGCGTTGAGGTCGGTGGGGAGAGAAGGGGTCAGGCAGAATAAGTCACAGGAGAGAACTCCCAGTGAGGATGAGCCACTGTGCATCTGGGTTCCCTTTTGTTCCTGCAGAATACACTTGTTTCTTAGATGTACGCTACGCAGACTGTGAAGTGCAAATTAATTAATGGTAAATGAGTGTTAAGTAATGCAGTGTTCTCACACTGTGGCTTGCAGTGTTCAGTGATCGGAAGACCACTCAGTAGTAAAGCAGAGTAATGTAGCAGTATTAAATGTCAACTGTCAAGTGTGCTTTGTGTTTCTCCCAGCCCAATTGATGTACAGCAAGTAAATAATGTTAAAGACTGCAATTTTTTTCATTCAACAAGCAGCATGGCTTATTGATCAACAGCGTTGTGCTGTCATTTGTGCTAAATGATGCTGGAATGCTTTCTATAATTATTGCGATAATAAAAACTTCGTTTCAATGAAATTTGTTTAGAATGACAGAAGTAAACACATTCATGAATTGCAGAAATATGATTTTATATATATATATATATATATATATATATAATATTAAGCATAAACTAAAAGGTCCAACTTTTAAATAACCAGTAAAAAACATGTTCATTTTAGGATAAGAAAGATATTTAAAAGAGGAAACAAACTGTACTGTTAGCCAAAAATACAGACTATGAAATACAATCCATAGACCTCTTGACTGGTAAATTGATGGACTGCAGTAGTGCTTTATGCCCAGTGGGGGCAGTCATGCTCAAGCATTTTCGTGGCCTAAATCAGAAGGTCCAAATCGTAGCCCTGAAGGGCTGCTGCCTTTCATTCCCCCTAAGCATTTAAGCACTCGATTGAACTAATTATTTGCCTAATTTAACTAATTTACCATCCTCTCTCAGACCTGCAGTTGTTGACAGTTTAAAAGTGAGCTAAAAACCCTGCCTGTACACAGGCCTGTCGGGGGCAGCGTTAGGGACGTGCACTCTCATTAATCTGAATTGTTCCAGTAAAATATCCAGGTGTATAAATAACTAAATATTGTAAGTTGTTTTGGCAGAAGCACTCTGCTTAAATTTTCCTACAATGTCCAGTTACTCTACGAATACGCCTGGGAGGGAAATATTTGGCTGTGTTCGTGCTGCTTTTTCAGCTCTTAAATTTCTTTTTTTCCTTTTAATATGACTGGTGATAGATTGTAGAGTTAACAACTCTAGACTGGTCATTTTCAAAGATACACTGAAGATAGATTACCGGTCATATATAGTACGGAGTAATACAGACGCTCCTCTACTTATGAACATTCAACTTACGAACTTTCAGATATATGAACGAAGAGGACTGTAAGTTCGAATTGTGTTCACTGGGCTCCCGTTTGCTGTCCGCAACATCAATTTTTTTTTCCTGCGCTTCAGTTCTGCCAAGTACGACTTCTGGCCGCTACTCCCGCCGCACAGCAGCGTAGCGTGCGTACTCCCAGCATCCTAGTTCTTAGTACTTGTGTATGCCCTTAAAATGATGTTGAATAACAACTTACGAACATTTCAAGTTATGAACGGCCGTTTGGAACGTATCTCGTTCGTGAGTAGAGGAGCGTCTGTATATGTACGTTTCTTGGTTTGCACATATTTCAATTTATGTACCTTTTCTTTAGAATAAACCAACATTTATAAACCACTAGTTTTTCAAGAGGTATAAGATGAGTCAACTAAAAATTATGGAAAATTTGACATTTTGCATGAACTAATATGTTGAACAGTGTAATATGGGTCCGTTAAAAGGGCTTATATTTGTTGAATTACGCTTTGTTAATGTCAGAATGTATTTGTTTAATTGCCTGTATTCCTTATGCAACACTCCGTGGTTTTGGTCACCCTAATTTTACCATTGCAGGTGCCCACAGGCTGTTCCCATTCAGACCTGTTCTGGACCCTCTCCTGACCCTTAGCTGCTTAATTTAGTACAGAGAAGATCTAAAATACACAGCACCAAATTATCCCCATGTTCAAAAAGAGGAATAACACAATTGCACATATGATTCTAATCCAGTAGAGGTCTCTGTAACATAATTTTAGCCACTTAGAACCACACTGAGTGGAAGATGGTATATTGGAGCAGAATACCACAGCTGTCTTAATTGTGAGATACAATATATAAAAATGTAAAAATATTGAGATGACACAGATACACAAAAACTGATATTAGTTATTGAACGATTAATGTTCTTTAAGCAGCGGATGTTACAATGTGCATTCTAATAACTGTAAATTGTTTATAAACAGAAGAGTGAGTGATATTTTAGTAATAATGGGAAAAAACAGCTAATAAAAGCTATGTAGATACATATGAAGGAATGTTTCTGGTGGGATAGAGAGTTAGATTCTCAGTTACCTCACAGATATTCAGTATAAGCATTTGGCTCTGTCCCCTGGTCTGTGTGGGGTTGGCATGTACTCTTTTTATCTGATAGGCTTCTTCAAGAAGTGCATTTTTCAATCCATATGTCTCTAAGATTTCAATCTCGAGGAAATATGGGACAGTTTTCCATCCAGCTTGGCCTACACCTCATGCTTCTTGACATTCGCTGACCCTTGTTGACCCAAAGAGCACAATTGTTTATTGAAAATGTATGAATTGATGAGTAAATTGCTTGGCACTGCATTTATAACAGACATTTATATCCATCTCTGTATTTCACTGTGATGAGCTGATAATTATGTAACTGTAATCAGTATGCTCATTACTGAAGCAAATCACAATTAAAATTTCAAGAATATTAAAAAGCGTGTGTTTACATCTATTCATTTATCCAAAGCTACTTACAGTACAGGGGTTACAATTTACAGGCACCCACTTTGCTCCTGTCTTTTTAAATATATAATGTAATTTAAGTAAACAACATTCAACTTGTCCTGAAAATAACTCTGTTCTGACAATATCAGAACGATGTGAACAGTTTCCCTTTATAAACAAGGTATAATTAAAACTCAGACTTTGAGATCAGTCACCAAACATTCCTTAAATCATTTGATCGAGCTCTGCTTACTAAGCAGACCCAATTTTCATCGTGCCCTGGAGCACCCATGGCCGACTTACACATGTCTCTGGTGTGACTTGTTGTGCCTAAAAGTGAATGCAGGAGCCCTTGATTCTCCCTGCCATTTTATCTCACTTTTGAACACCCCTGAAACCGGACATGTGGAGGATTGTACTAACAAAGCAAATATTATGGGTTCAAATCCCAGGAGAACGCACAAAAATAGTAACCCTTCTCTTTAGTGTAGGTCGCATCAGATGAATGAAATGTTATAGAAATATTTGGGGCTGCTTTACATTAACTGCATCTTCATAATGCATTCATTATACATTCATAGAACATTCAGTGCACCTTCATAATGCATTCATAGAATATTCATAAGCAGCATGTAAGTATACCATATCATCATAACATGCCTTAACAGCTTTAATATACATTAATAACAAACATTATATGATAATAACAAGCATTCTAATTGTATAATCATATAATGCTTGTCATTAAAGTATATCAAGCGGTTAAGGTATGTCAGGATGTTAAGGTATACTTACATGCTGCTTATGAATGTGCTATGAATGCATAATGAATGCATTATGAAGGTGCAGTTCATGTAGAGTGTTACAAAATATTCTTTATGTTTCAGCTGTGCATGTGGGTTTCCACAATGAGGGACCTCACTGAATCAAATGGGATGTTCGATGAGAGAGGTATTTGAAACACCTGACCTCACATTAATAATCCGTTAAAGACCGATGATGCTGTATTTCAGTTTACTTTTGGGGAACTAGCTTTCGCCTATGCTGCGTTCTATTGATTTATACATTACAAGGCTTGGATTGTCTTTTCTTGGTGAAAAGAGAACTCAGTCTTTCCTCGTGGTTTTCAAATCATGTATGTGTCAAACAAACCTAAAGATGAACAAGAGTAAAGTAGCCGCAGATGAAGTTCATGAAAAAGAGCATTATAGCAGTGTCCATACAGTATTTCCTCACAATGTTACCAATAGCCTGAGATCCACTGTGAGAGGAATGTGTGATGTGTTGCTGGCCTACGTATGGCCATTTCACATTCAGACATCTCATTTGTTAACAAAGGCAATTAATTATGTATACAACTGTCGAAATGTAGGTAACCTTTTTTTAATAGTGCGTACACATTCCATTAAATTGTAATTCCAAAATCAAACATTAATTTGAGCATTATAAGACCTCTGCTCAGACACTCCCAGGGAATTTAACACACACACAGCGACAACAATAAAGACAAATAATAAAGGAGAATTCCCTGGTGCGTCACTTTTTAATCTTGTTTGCGCACAATGCAAAAGTAATTAAGTGTGAGGCTGAAGCCGGGGCTGATCGATTCAGCGTGCTATCACACGAGCCAGACCAAAGAGAGTGCAAGAAGGGACAGGCTCAGCCTTTGAAACGCCGAGGCCACGATGTCTAATTGTAGGACTGCTTTTATTCTGACATAGCCATCGAGTCTTGAGGATGTTTTAATGTGTGACATATCATGTTTATGCACATGCAAATAACTTGTGCAGATCCTTATTTATATATTTTATAAAATATTACAAGTTATAAATAAATATAAAGAACATGAGTTAATATATAGTATCCACGAATCCGCAGCACATTGGTCTGCTTCTAAATTAATATAAATTTATTTTACTCTAAAAACCCATTGTTTCATTGTGTTTTTTTCCCTCCAGTTAACTTTAAGCATTGAATGATGAATATTCTGTGAATAAAATGTTGATGCGGGGTGAAGTGAAAGATGATGGAGTTCTTGAACAGATGTGACCCCGAAGTGAAGCCAGTGACCCTCCAACTACCCCTGACTCCCGCCCCCATTGCTGTAAATTGTTCATACCGGGACGTAACTGTTGATCCAGGGCTTACATCCTGACCTCCACATGATGGTGGTGGGTCTCGGTGACTGATCTTAGTGAGTCATTTCTGCAGCTGTGAGCTATAATAGTTGACTTCACTGAAAATGGTGAAGATCAGCACCACCAATTATACGAAGTATCTGGGACGGATTACTTTGGAAGGACTATATTAAACATTGAATAAACCTCTATATAAAAAAAAAATGCATTTAATAATTACATTTCTAATTAAATTCTCTGCAATTTTCACTGCATTTCCAGTTCAAAGACACAATCCAGACAGATGTCAATCAATATGAAGAGCCTGAGTTCATAATTTGCTAACTAAATACTCTGACATCCCAAACAATCAGCAGTCTATTGCATAATCATATAAAATGATTTTTCTGTAAGCAAAACGGCTAATTTTTAATTTACAGTTATCTTGCTGTTCCGTCAAATATAGTGAATTAAATAGTCAGGTGCTGATTTATGGTATTGTCTGATTACAGGTTTCTTTGGTATAAGTTTCACATTTGTAAGTGCATGTTAGCAAAAGCCACGGCTGTGCGCACAAAAGCCAATCAGCAGACATAAATTACCCAAACAAGAAAATTGAGTTCGATGCTATATTATTAAATTCCAGTTGTGAACCAGGTATGAAAGAAAAAGGAAACGTTTGTTGTACATATGTTATATTATGCAAATGACCTTCCACTAAGATTTTAATCATGATATACTGCATACCACTGTTTGATTTGTTTGATGCGCAAAATGAATGGAAGGCCAATTGATCTTTAACACTCCCATGTGCGCGGCCTGGGAACGAGATTTTTAATGACACTGCAAGCATTTCAATGTACAAAAATCCAGGACACACATTATTGTGTTCGATAACTTAGGGGCCTTAAATAGTGTATTTCAAGCTTCTACTGTCTGAGAAGTAATTGTGGATTACTTATAATACATTGTTAAAATCTTAATCTGCAAGAAATTAAACAGTTAACTGGTACATAAGATCCTTCCATTTTTAGTAACCTTCAACTCGTCTAAATAGAATCATAATGCATGACTTGCTTTGAACGTCTTCTTATACTCCGGGCTGCTTCAGCAAAAGTAGCTGTATTGGTCTTCTTGGTCATTGTCTAATTTTTTTTCCCCCTGGAGGGCTTCATTTATTCCAGTACTCTTTCTTAGACAAACATGACTCCCTCAAGTGTTTTCATATTGACTCTGGCAGTTCATTATACTAACAGAGTAGATTAGCGTTACCTGTTCCTGCATTGAAATATGAAGTCCCTGTCTCGTTGACCTGCACTCTATTGCTTTCGCATACATAATTGATGTACAGCACAGGGTTTCATCAATGTGGCCTCAACCCAAATGTTTCTCTGTGTTATATACAGTAGAGGAAGTAGTATCCAACAGGTCTTTGTACAGGGGAAACCTGCTAAGTATTAACTCTGTAACCAGGACTCATAGGCCATATGTTTAATAAGAAAAAAAATCATAAAAACACTAATGATACAGAGATGACACTGATATGATGTGTACTCTGTTCTATTCATACTTATTCATTTTTTTTTTTCGCTGAAAATTTGAAATTGCTTTACCTTTAAAATGTTTATGAAATGAAAATATACTAATACTAAAAAATTATATACATGAAAAGAACGAGGAGAAACACTCTGTGAGGTTCTGTTTTTCAGGAATGCTTGATGATGCTGGTATTCCATTTTAGAACTTGGAACTATAACCCGTTTCTCTTTAAATAGAGAACAGCGCTCGATATCGGTTTTAGATAATTTATTCTGCAACTACTTTGCTTTTTGCTATAAAACGCCTCTTTGTTATTTTCACAGGATGGTACCTGGCAGCAAATTGCTACCTGCTGATATCTTGGCTCTATGTGGACTGATACTAACTTTAACACCCCCCCCCCCCCCCCCCAAAAAAAAGCGCCAGCATTTTTGACTTTGAGGAGGTTCTCAGTGCAGTTATACCTACAAAGGCAGTCTTCTGACTTTTCTACCTCTGCCTGTGTTCCGCTTCAACCTCAAATGGATTTTTTTTCAGTTTTGCATGATATTGGATAAAAATCACATAGTGATAAATATTGTTATATTTATAAAAGAAAAAAGTTGAAAATACCCAAAATAAGCTATAGCCAAATTGAACTTATTTATTTAATATAGAGTCTGTCAGTTTAGTTGGTGGAGTTGCTGTGAATTGTGCTAAAAATTGCTTGTTTTTGCCAGAGGTGGAAATTTCAGGTCCAGAAAGTACAAATCCAGTCCAAGGTTTTGTCCTAATCAACTAGTTATTTACTCTATGAATGCGTCTCTTTATGCTCAACTGGTTGGTTGAACCAAAACCTTGATCTGGATTTGTACTTTTTGAACCTGAGCATTCCACCTCTGGCTTTTTCACCATATTGTCTCTGTGGAATCCAAAATATTTCCATACAGCGCAAGATGACTGTCTTACGGAGACCACCTCTCGTTCGCTTTTCTCCTTCTCATTCATTTTTGTTAATTTTCTCGCCAACACACCACACTATAACCTGAGCAAGGACGGGAATGATGATGATTGGCCCAGAGAGCACACGGAGACTTTTATATGATAAAGTAAAAATGTTTTAGGAAAACTTATTGTTGATCTCGGTTTGGCAAATCTTATCTTGGGGGACAAACTTTCCTTCCTGACAAGTTTTATAGATTTTGAAGCAATAGAATTGTATTGTAATATAACGTTGCTTTTGAAAATATCATACGCCGCGGTATAATGTCCAGACAGTATGAAAAATTGGACGTCGCCCAAGTCTAATCGTAACACAGCTGACTACCGCAGTCCCTGTGATGTGATACTTGCATGTCCATAACATGCGATGTGGATATTAACGTCGCACATCTCGCAGGCCTGCTGAGCCTCTAGTGGACTTGGCTGCCTTTCCGTTATGTTAATTAATGCCTGTACTCGTAGCTCTGGCTAATATCTCCTTGACGTCTGCCCTGACATTTTCTACTTTTGTGTTTCATGGAACCTGCACAGAAATCTATTTCCTCTTCTACTCCCCAGTCTTTTTTTATCCCAGCTGCCGCTGACGTCTTTGATGCGGTCCCTCACCTACTGTAGATGTAGCCATCGGATTCTCCCCTAAGTGATAGAGTATTCCATTTCATCTGCCATTAATCTAAACTCCATAGCTCGTTTTAAGCTTTATACTCATTTGGTGAAGTTTTAGTCGTAATTCAGATGTCCCATAGTCCAAAAATGACTTGTAACATTATCATTTGAGGTATGTGCACTGCTTTATTTACAAAACAAGGGCTTTATATTTTACCAGTTTGGAAATGTCTCTGACTGTAGCTTGAAAAAAGGCCTCAGGGATATTTTTTAAAATATACTATTTTTCACCATTTACTGCACATATTTTTTGATTGTGAATCTGACTTTTTATCTGACAGTTTTAACATCAGCTGTAGAGTCTCTGCACCATTCTGCTCTGCAGTCAGTCATATGACCCCAGTCATAGTGTCTCCTGTGGTGATGATTCAGAGTAAGTACAGCTGTGGCAGTTTGGCACAAAAATCAATCACTATTGCTTTCAAACGCTTTCTCTTGCTATACAATTCTCATTTTGACTCTTACTAATGTGTCCCACGATGTCACTTGTTCTGAGTCTCACACATTGTAAAAAATAAAGACCTAAGCCCGATTTTAACTGACACCAATGTTTGGGAAGCTTCCTCCGGCTGGCTGTCAGCCGGCAGGTGTAATAAAGCCTGTCAATATTAGGCCTATGTTTTCCCTTCTCTCTCCGCATAATTTCCCTCTTTGTCACCTTATTATGTCTATTACTAGATTTACACGCCTTTCTGCAGCATGCCCCCCAGGACCGGGGACGAGGGCTTGGGTGGAAATTAAAATAACAGATGGTGGCAAGGCGGCACTCTACAAATTTCCTGGGTCGACAGTCTCGAAAAACAGACAGGTAAAAAGTACAGTGAGGAAGTCGGGGAGCTACTCCGAGAGCTGATTCGTTAGCCTCCCGAAGCATTTGTTTTATAGGTCTGTGAACCACCCCCCCCCCTTTTGTGTGTGCGTTGTGCTTGGCCTACTGTACTGTAAGTTCACGATAAACATGACCTTATATCTAAAACAGTATGCAACCTTTGTGTTTATCATGAAATTTCTATAACACAGTTGAGGTGTAACTAATGATCACCCCCCCTCCTGTGCCATTTCAAACCCCCCCCCCCCCCCCCCAGCAAACTTCACTGGCCAGATTCACTTTGTGTCAGACAGAAGGGCAGTGCCCCCCCCAGGCGATTGCCGTAGTTACCTAATGGAATAACCGGCAGGGCTAACAGCTATGGTAATCAGATATCATTATGCGTTATACTGTACATGCCACAACACTGTTATCTATGTGCTATCTGTATTCAAAGCAAAACAACTATTAAAAACTCAGACGTGGATAGCGACTCACAAGAGAGGCAATAAGAAATGTCCTTGTTAATGAAAAAGTGTAGTTCATGAAAACTGAAGGTATATTTAATCCACTTCATCCTTTACAATATTTAAATATACTAAAATATTTGGATGACTTGGGGGTTTTTGTCTAAAGTTATTTTGTGGCATCAGTTTATATTTTTAAACACCAGCACGTATCACATAGCAGTTACATGTATGGTTTTACTTTTTTCATAATTTAAATGATCCCACATAACCAGCAATAAAGGTGTGAGTCCCTGAATTGTATGTCTTCATTATAATTAATGCCTCTGCAGAAGAACAACCACCATTCATTTCCCAGGACAAAAAAAAAAGATTTAAGTAAAGACTATTAAGTAATACACCTCAAGGAGGCTGACAATGCAACAGTTGGTACTGTGGTCACGTCGGGTGATCAGATTGTTTTAATTAATCAGTGCAGTTAATCTAGAAGAGTACCACGCTGAGGGAACAAGCCTCTCTCTGTGCCCCCTGCTGCTTGACCCGGCCCACCCCACGCTTTTGTTTCACGCCATACTTCTGCTAGCAGTCTGACATATCCTGGAGAGAGCACAAAGCCTTGTCTGAAAGCCATGTCGGCTGCTTCTCGAGCCCCGACCGGCCAAGAGCACGCCGGTCCCCACTGGACGGAGTCATAGGCGCTACCGCGGGACAATCCTGACCCCGGCTAAGTAATGGCTTTTGACCACCAGCTCTTGGATTTTTGGATGGGGACCCTTTCCAAGTATGGGATGAAAATGAGTTATTGGCTGGTGATGTGCTGCCGTGCACCGCATTCTAATAGACGTCTTTATGCTCATTTGCTGTGAGACATGCTGTTAGACTTGCCAGGATGAATTACTTTCCCAAATGGACAACTGTCGCTTAGAAGACCATTTAAAGGAAAATAAAATCAAGGCTCAATATCATGCATCGAACGTTCCAGGTCACTTCCATTCAAAACATCATTCTATGCAATTGTGGGTTTGATAGCTAACTTAACGAAATATTTTTAATATAGCTAAACAGTTTTATTTAGCTAACTATATGTTGGACGGTAGAATAGCATAGCTTTTCAGAGCTGTGATTTGCATTTGGCCATGATTCTATGTTTGCCTTCCTGTAGACACGGGTTTCCGAAAGGCATTTTAATGTCTCCCTAAGTATGTATAAACACAAGCCAAAGCCTGTGCTCTGTGGTACAGACCCTCCAGATCAATGCTACTGGGAATGAAACATTGATCAGTTGATGTTGGTGGTCTAGCGTAACATATCTATTCTGAAAGGATTTGGGCCTCTTGCCTGCGAGCATGAGAGGCCCAGGAGGACAGTATGACATCACCAAGCTGAGGCTGACCTTGAAAACAGATTTACCACTGGGTGGCGTACGACCTCACCTCCAACAACTGCTCTTTCTTCTATATGCACATGTGGATCTGATAGGAGAGCTCCATGGGATACATATATATGGATTTCTATGTACCAGAACAAAAATGATAAATAAATGAATGTTATTATGTTAGTATAGAGGAGGAGCAAACAGTTTAAGATGCGCATCTCACGCTCTGTCCACGGCTGTGATGGAGTCCGTGAACATTGTTTTATAAAAGAGATGATGTACTGAGCAGAATACATGTGTTCCTAACTGCAATTACCTATTTTCTTATTCTGCTCTCATGACATCGGCCTTGCTGTCCGCATTGTCGCGTCTGAAGAACTTCTGGAGAGGGGTAGTCTGGCTTCGTTTGGGGAACTGGAACCTTCGCAGGATCTGTCAGTTCGCAGCCCGGACTGGATGAAATAAAAGCAGCCGTACAAAAGGTTGCTGTCAGAACACAGACAAAATGGGAAATTAGTTACTTTTGTCCTCTGCTCTGCAAATGATTTTGAATCAGAATAGATGGTCTGGCGATAATTTCATTAATCATCATGGTACAATGACCAGTGCAGGCTGGTCCCTTTGTCTTTTTCTTAGAAACATCGCAGCCCTGTTTCTCTGTACGGTGTATTTAGTCCTTTTGATGGAGGGCAACAGGGTCGTGGCAAATCACTGACTGCTTGCGTTCAGGCCCAATACATTCAGACCTTTATCAGCATGGAAGTGCCACTGGGTTTTAGATGGTGTAGCCAGAGCCACCACGCTGAAGCGAAATGGGCCCGATACTCTGGCAGTAAAATGCAGAGTGACGGCCGGGTTGTGTCAGGGAACCGGACCCCTAGTCCTTGTGTAACTGGGCTAGGATGCTGGGTCCTGCTAGGTGAAAAATATCAGACAGCAGCCTGTAAAAATGTCCCTGCGTCAGGTGGAAGGAGAAGCCGAACGAGGCCTGTAAAAACAGCGCTAATGCGCTTCAGGGCTGTCCTTTGTCATCAGCGGGAATCCAATAAAACGCCGTAATGAAGCAACTTGACCTCGCAGGGATTTATGTGAAGGGAAGTGGCTGGGCAGCCGGTGGGTTCCAGATGGCTCAGTAAGGGGCGATGCGAGCCAGAACAGCAAGGGGGCGCTCTACAGTGGCGAGAGAGGAAGAGGAATGTGAGGAAAGGCGTCGGGATATGAAGGGGGCTGAGAGGGATCTTTCTGACAGGAATCCCAGCCGTGTCCTTGATATGGGAAAGAGCAAATCATCTTTTAGGGCAAGGGATGGCGATCATTAAAAGTGCTGAGATAAGGCTAAGCATAAGGCTAAGCATAAGGCTTAGCATAAGGCTAAGGAAGTAATTTAAATTAATTTGAAGAGACAGAGTACTCAATAAAGGCTGATTTCAGGTCAGCTATATATAATAAGGCAAGTGAGGGCATCTGTATGTAATGATAGAAGACACGGCTTGATTGATTTCCATCACACCTGATTTACGTCATAGTGAGCCAGCTGTGGGTGTGGGATCGAGACTCTGGGCACGGCGAGGGCACATCAGCCATCGCGAGACGCGGTCGAGGGAACGTGAGTCAGATTTGACAGCCGCTATGAGATGCGGCCGTCGGCAGCTGTCTGCGTCACGTTACATGCACCCTGCGCCCGGCAATGGGACGCCGTGATGGACCGTGCGGCAGTCAGCGCCAGCGGCTCGCGTGCCGGCATGCCAGGCATATGTTCTCTTATCAAGCTGCGTCCCCTTGGCCATCAGCTTCTTTCACATCACTGGTTACCATTTGTTGTTCTCGCTTCTGGGGCTATCAGTAAGGGAAGCCTCGGAGGCAGCGAAAGAAATTTCCTGAAAAGTGAAAAGGGACAGAAAAAGAATGCGGAGATTAACAAGGACAAGCGGTAAATACCGAGGCGACACATTTCGGCTGTAAACAGAGCTTAAGCTCTTCCTCTTTTGTAGAAAGGACCATTTTTCCTCCCCGGCCTAATGTGAGGGAAGTATCAAGCCATGGGGGCAGATAATAACTGGAATGAGATATGTCACATCTGGTCAGGAACGGGCAGGGGGCGTGGGCGTGGGGGGGCGGGCAAGGAAGGCACTTGGACTGCGATCCGTAGAGACCGTGCCAGCTTCTCGATGTCATGTTTTGCGCCAAAAAAAAGCAACGATAGCTTGCTAGGAACAAAGTAAAATGCAGGGGAGGTCTGCAACCCATGGTGGCTTATAGAGAGACTGCCAACCTGCAGAGTCCTACAGGGCTATGGGAAATAATCCTGAATTCAGGGGTAATTTAGCCTAGTGCCGTGAAATAGTCATTTGTGCGGGACTGACAGTGGGCTAAATCACAGGGGAATGAGGGCGTACCTGGGAGAGTCATTAGAAAAATCAAACTGAGGCAGGGAGGTAGTGTCTGTGAATGAAGGGAGTCCATGTAAATATAGGGGACGCGTGATATATACTGTACATAGAAGTGTATGTCATGATTAGTAAGACTAGAGAGGTGTATTTAACCCTGAGCCTAATACCTCACAGAGAGGTCAGCCACATGGCCTGACAAACACTGACAAACACCCATCCAGCCTGCCAGACAGCCACCCACACAAACGAGATTAGTAATTAATAAAAAAAAAACTGCTTCACTCGCTATACGCCAGCCAAATTGTTCAGAAATCTATCTGAATCATCTGTTGTAAAACATTTAAATCAGTCAAAGGTGTCTTCAAATAATCTCTTATCTTTTGAGATGATAGCTTAATTTTACCCAGTTGTAGATACTGTATATTTTAATTGTTTATTTTAAAAAGACACAAAGACGTCTTTGAGATCCACGGATGGTATCTCTTAATGAATGTTTGCCTTGCCGATCCGACTGGCCCCGTATGTCTGCACCGATAAGTCCTATGATGTCTGTTATTGCCACCATACCCTCACCTGACTGACATTTTCTCATATTGTCGCTGGCATCCTCATACGTCCGCATGTCATGTTCAGTCTTTTCCTTCCCCGAAGCTCACAGACTCCACTCTTCCGCGTTCTTAGACTCCCACCTGCGCTTCTCAATTTGCAGACCACCTCTTCCTAAGGCACCTTGCTGCTGAATTACTTTAAATAGATAATCGTTGCAATTTCATTCTTTCATCCCCTGATCTCTATCTTAAATTGTGGTACCACTAGCTGGACCCAAGGGGACCTTTAATCTCCTAATTAAAGAGCAGCTTCCATGTACATAATGATGTGTCGATATCTTGAGCGACAGTTGTCACCCGCTGCCTTTGTTCTTATTGTAATTGAACATTTGCTCCTTCATTCGGTGCATTACGATTAATGTACTTTCAGTATAATTCACACAATAAAAATCTTTCACTTATCCAAAAAGAGGTCGTAGTGTAATGAAAATGACTTTTGGTCATATTCGGAGTATATCCACAGAAGTCTGGCCTTATGTTCAAGAGCATTAGTAAATTCTTGCTGAAGTTAACTGCATGACTTCAGTGCAATGAGATTTGCAGAAGGTGTTATGGATTTGGTAGCTTTTCAGCGAATCGGCCACTCATTCGACAGACCCAACTTGTCATGCGATGCAATGGCAGCCAATGAGATGTGTCCTATTTGTATCGTGGCCATGAGTGGCTGATTGCACTTGACTTGTGCTAACATTAAAATCCTAGTCAAAATGAACCCTCACAGAAAGAGGTTAACCTCACCGCTGCCCTAATGTGAGTGAGGTTGCATTATTGCCACTATGTAATTACACTTTACATTTAATGAAAATGCTTTAAGGTTTCAAACACAGAAAAAGAGTCTCACCGTAATTGTATAAAGCGGATCAAAAAATAGATTTTGGTTAAAGACATTAAAAAAGTAGGATCTGAACCAATTCGCTTCACGTCCGAAGCCCTAAGTGGCTTATAATGTTAATAAACTTGCAATGTACTATGCAGATTTAGGTGGCAGTAATTATTCTTCGTTAGTAGTTGGCTGTTTGGCTGCCTTTGTCTCTTAAAGAATGAAAACAGTGGGACAGAGTCTTCACAGGTTATACTCATTTGTTTTATTACCGTTCTCACTTCCTGTATCTCCCGCATGCTTTGTGAGGCTCTGTTAATTTCACTTCTGCTGTCTTTCCTGCTAAAATTTAATAAGAAGCATATTTGTCTACCGATCCTCTGTGTGATTACAACTGGAAAACAGCTTAAACAGTGCTATGAAAGTAAGATTAAACACCAGAAGATGACAGTATAACAAGTTCTGCAATAGCAATAAAAACAAAAAAATTATGTAGAATCGCGAAAGGAGTGTTTTCCCCAGCATCTGTCTTATTAGCCAAGGCAGTGCCGCTGCTGTTTCAGAAGCCACCTAATGTATCAGAGTATTTTAAGAAATCTCATAATAAAAGGCGGTGTGAGGATGTGTGTTCTGCAAAACGACATTAAGATTCAAGCATGAATATTCATAACGAAGATGACCTAGATGACTCTATTCCCACACCTAGAAGAAGGAGCGATTCCTGCATACAAAAGGCCCTCCTTACAGGAACCTGCAGAATGACAGCCGAAGGCTTGGGTAAGCAGGGAAGCTTTATAAGAGCGCACTCAAACCCTGCAGATATCTATTAGGCTGCTCTTGGTGAGAATTTATAGCCAACAGCCAATGTTGGGCGTTTCTTTCTTCATCGCTTACAGAACAGAATGTTCTATGTTTCTGAGGTTCTTCTGTCTATCAGGGCAGGCGTTAAGTGATGCCACACACAGCCCCGCCCTCTGCGTGCGCTCAGACACCTCGGTGCCAGGAGGCGTGAGGGCTGAGCTCTCAGCCACACGAGGCCCAAGCCAGCAGCCAGCTCTGAGCCGCTCCAAAACTCTCCAAGACTTGGAGAAGGCAGCTGTTACTCCCAAATGCCGAAATGGAAGGTGAGAGCTTAGCAAGGACGTGATCTGTCAGAAAACCCAAAGAATACCTCCGCTCAGGAGGAAACATTTGTGCTTTGAGCTTAAAGACATATCTGTAGTTGCCTTTATTTTGAGTATCACCTTTAAAATTTTAAAGTAATATACTGTACGGAACCGAGCACTGGGCGGATACTATGTTAGCAGCCTTTTAATGTTTTCAAGTCTTCTTCGTTATGGCAATTTATTACAGCCATAAAGCTGGGGATACACTTAGCGACACGCACACACTCACAGGGTGAAACAGAGATTTCAATTCACCTCATTATTATTATTATTATTATTATTATTATTATTATTATATAGCATGACCGTAACCTCCTTCCAGAACCAGACACCTTAAGTTCCTTATGTTCCATGGTTCCCAATCTGCTCCCAGCATGCAGTTCACCAGGGAAGGACCTGACGGCCACCGGAGACGCTGCATGTGGACTGTGGAATCAGGCAGACAGCGATCCGAAGCCACGCCAGGCCCGCTTTGTCGTCCCAGCTCCCCCGCCGCGATTGGCCAGATGCGTGCACACACACACGGGGCTGCGCGGGGGGTCTGCCGCAGCCCCGGCCTCGTCAAGGGTATTTGTAAGACACGGGTCAAATCCTCATTAAATTTCCGCTCGTTTAAGTTATCAGTGGATGCCCAGCCTTGAGTATAATTTCTTGGGCTTTTCTCATTTTCGGCGTGGTCAAGTGTTGCTTGCATCGCCCGCGGCGAGGGGATTGATCAGGTGCCATAAATCATTCTGAGCAAATTAAGTCCTGCGGGGGGGATTATGAAAGGCAGTGTGTGCTTTTGTAATCTGCATGTGTTACAAATCAATATTCCGTCTTTGCGGTTCAGCTTCCGCGATTTGTGGCCATTGTTTTTTTGCTGTCCTGTGTTGTTTTCTTCTAGATCTGCGCCTGACATACAGAGCTGTGCCGCGAGCCGGAGAAGGTGACAGGCAGCTGGCCGCGTCATTCCACCGCGTCCCCGGGTGCGTGCGAGAGGCGCTGTTTCAGAACCGGGGACTCGTGCCGCCTCGGGGAAGCAGGTGAGCTGCAGGAGGGCGAGATAAACAGCCGTAATCTACTAAAATGCACGAGTGCTAATTAAAATGTCTTCTGAGACACGGGGAAAAGCTCATTTTAAGATGAGCAGCTGTAATTTATCACGGCCCCTGAAAAACGAGGCGCGTTTTACACGTTTATATGTGGTGTTATTCTGCAGAAGCAGTTTCAAGTTTAAAGTTTCATTATCACATGTGTTACAAGGAACACAGTGAAATTCTGATGCCAGAGTTGCGGGATAAAGGGGACAGGTGGATGGTGGGACAGTAGGACTTAAACAGTGCAAAACAGGACAGGACAGTATGATATAGGAATCACCAGGGGGAATTCTGACAGACATTTTTATCATGATACTTAAAAACACAGCCTGTACAGGTTTTTCTTCAGTCAAAACATTTTGCCATGAACAAAGACGAGTCCTGCCACGGAGACCTGTGTCCCTGTACGGACAGGTTGTCAATACCTGGGAATGAGTTACAAAATAATAAATAAGCAGTAATAAATAATGTGCAATGGGGCCACAGTATAAAAACTGCAAATTGACCACAGCATAGAAAAACAAATAAGGTGCGGAGTTCTGCTGGAATGTAGAACATGAAGAATGGGGGGGATAGAAAATTAGCCTGTCGCTCAGGGACACCGTGGGAACTCAGGTACCGCCTTTTGGTCCCGCGTCCCAGAGGTGCAGGGCCACTTGGCATTTCCGCTGTGATGAATCATCGCAATCTCCAGCCTCCCCGGGCCATCCGAACATGGCGAAATGCACGTCCCTCAGTACACAAATGTCTATGTGGCGTGGGGGCGAGCAGCGGGGCACGCTTTGTGTGTGTGTGGGGGTGTGGGGGGTGTAATCACATGTCATCGTAAATGCCAGCCGCCATACTCCGCGTTTTATTAGCTTGTATCATCCACCGATGTCTCCATCAGGCCGCTGCTCTCGCCACGATCACTGGAATTTTCTTCGATGTATAGCGACTGATGTGGAGCCATGAAGGCTTTGGAGGAAATGGGGTTCCTCTGCCCCCCTGGCGCTCCTGGGAAGAATATCCACGGTGCTTCCAGGCACACGGAATAGACAGAGGATTTTTTCCTGTCATCCAATCTGCTTTTGTTCGCTTGCTCTTTTCCCTTTTGACCGTTGCCAGGGTGACACATCATACCTCCCCAGTCCTCCCAGTTTGCTGTCCAGATACCATCAGTGTCACTCCACTCTTGCCCGTCCCACACGCCCTCCCTCCTTCCCTCCGTTCCGGTCCCGGCATCCCAGCCAGGAATCCAGGGCCTGTAGCCCTTTATCATGTCTGCCGACGGCCTTTGCGTGGAGCGCACTGGAAGTCGGGCCCCTAACACATCCGGGGCTTCATTAACCCCCCCCCCCGTTCACTGGCTGCTCCTCCACATACAGCTGCGGCAGAGAAGCTTCCGGAGGCAGATGTTGGAGGCGGCCACTCCACATCGATCCAGATTGCTACCCGGTCGGCTTGCCGGGCACAACTGATCCTTTGAAGCCATTGAAGGAGCCGGCTTTTTCCACCACCGCTCGCTCCCACATGCTCTGATCCATGCTCCCCCCTCACACGTTCCGCCAATATGCATGTGCCCCACTTATCTCATTACCCTCCCCAGCCCCGTGCCACATGGAAAGGACGTCCAAGCCCTGGCGTGGCTCGGCCAGGTAATGGCTCCAGATTCAGCGGGTGGCTTTCTGTCTCTGCGCTGGGATCTATTCACAGAGCCTGAAATGTTGATGGGGGGAGCATGGCGGGGGTGGGGGGGGGGTGCTGATCGTGTGCCAGCAAAACCATCATCAGTGACTGTGCCTCAGAACGTGCGCTGAGGCATAAACAGCAGCCCGACCACTGACTTATGACGAGCACGTTCCCTGCGTATGTGTGTCAGCGTGGGAGAATGGGTCGCCCCCAAAGAAAGTGGCCGGGCCCAAACGAGCAGCAGCAGAACCTCCTCAGCACTGGGATGCTCAGCTGGTCACCTTCACTAAACAGCGGCCAAATCCCACCAGCCAGGTCACCTACATTGTGGACTGGGCCACCATATGGGGGACAGCATGAAAAAAGTGTGTCTCCTCTGCAGTGAAACCATCGTCACGGAGATAAATGCTGGTTCAGGTTCGCATGGTACTTTCGGATCGCTCCGCCAACCGTCAGGGTTAATGCCAAAACGTACGCAATGTGGCAAACCCTCACCACCCACTGCTGGTGTTTAATAACAGGCTGAAAGAAATCAAATACCAAACAATGTCAACAGTCCGGCATAACAGGGCAACTCAGATCAGGAAGCTGATTTAGTAAATCAAGCAAATTTAGTAAATAGAAGACAATCATTATAAATCACATTCAGAAGCTTGTGCAGGTTTCAGATTTTATCAGAAGCCTCCACTAGCGGTGCTGTCTTGCCCTTCCTGATATACACAAAGAACACAGGTTCACAGCCCTGGCTGGGGGGGGCCTGGGCAGGCGAATGAGCCGCTGCCGGGGTTTGGGGGGGGGGGGGGGGGGGGGGGGGGGGGGGGGGGGGGGGGGGGGGGGGGGGGGGGGGGGGGGGGGTGGGGGGGGG
>JAODKC010000028.1:8972020-9007213 GCA_026777985.1 Mormyrops attenuatus
ATCAGAGCTACAGGAAGTGGAGACAAGTCCCCGGTGTGGGCTGGCAGCCTGCTCAACAGTCCGCGGCTAACGCGGCGCGAAGCACCCCGGCGCGCTGATGCGGAGCGGTCCTGGGAACAGGCGAGCGCTGCTGGAGCACCTGAGGCTGCCCCCCCCCCCCCCAACACCCACCCACACACACACACACACACACTCCCTCTTCCCATTCTCAACGCCCAGCGGATTTACTGAGGTCTGTGTCCTTTATGGGGGAAATGCTTGCCTGATCAAAAGAACGGTAAGCAACTAGCAAGGCCAATAAAGTCACATTCATATACCGGTACATTGTTTAAAAAAAGAGAAAATTGTAATATATAATGCCAATATACAATGTACAATTCATCCATCTTCCATACCAGCTTATCCAGTGGAGGGCAGGGGTGAGCCTGGAACCTGTCCGGGGAAATTCATGATATAAGGCAGGAAACACCCAGGATAAGATATCAATATGTCACATGAATAACGTATGAAATACTATACATGTAAGAGAGGATAAGTAAGAGTTTTATTGCAAATATTTACACATGTTTCACCTTGTTTGCATGAGCATAAACTACATGATATTTCTGTTATCTAGCTTGAAGAAGTGACAAGGTTGTGTGGTGCTGGTCATTGAAGTCAGTGGTGCACGGTCGAAAGTATGGGACTGGATTCGGCTATGAACAGCGTAAGTGAAAAGTGAAATCGCAGATGCTTCTCCAGATTCTTTTTTAATAAGACTTTATAATTTCTGGGGAAATAATTTGCATAAACGGAGGGAGAGAAGGACCTTCTGGACAATTTGTACAACAGTATTTGTGGATTTTGCCGTTTCATAATACAGCATCGTGATGTATAGTAAGTGCGAAGCACTTTTCATTTTAAGTGCCGCAATAAAATTTTATATTTATATGTAATATATATATGGCCTCATTTTGAGAACCAAAATGAAATGTAACCATTTAAAAACATTTAAAAAACACATGCAGTGTGCATGAAATATTTTTTAAAGGAAGTATGAAAGTAGATTTCCTCCTTGAAGTTATGCCATAGCCCAGGACAAATAATTCAGGAATAATTAATGAAAGTGGATCCTAATGTTGTTAACATGGTGACCTTTTAGCCTACTCCTTTGTAAGGTCTGCGGTTGTCATGCAACAATGGTGTGTTTTCATTGGCAGGGAGAAGCCGCTGAAAAGTGGCCACACCCAATGAGAAAGTGGGTTAGGAGGAAAGCCGTGTGATAAGTGGGGATCATTTTGGCCATAGACTGTCCCTGATACAATGCTATGCTGATTAGCGGTCGTATAACGGATTTTGGCAGCGGCCCTGACCAGGTCAATCGGTCAGAAGACAGATGACAAATGAATAACTGATTTCCTATTTATGACTTTCTTATAAGTTCTATGTGGATTTTTAAAAATCATATTTTTGCAAAAATGTAAATTATTATATTCTTGTTTAGTTGGCTTATAAGACAAAAAGGTTTTTGTATTATTTTACAAATATAATTATGTTTTGGATAAACTTGGATGCTGTTATACATGCTGATAGGTACTGAAAACATCAGCTTGCAAATGGTTAATATGGCACAGAAGGTGGTTTAAAAAAGTATTCGATAACTTTTGACATGCAAAATGCATAGAACTCAGCAGACTTGTCTACACACTCCTTCTGTTGCTGGTGGCAGTATGTAAATTAACCAGCAGATGGCGCTGCGTGCTGCCAGTATGCCCATAGACACCACCCCCCCCCCCAGCCACTCTGAGTTTTTTCTTCCGTCTTGGGCATTGTCAACTTCTATTATTTTCCTTTTTTTTAACCCAGGTGCTACTTCCCTGAATGCCACACCAAGCCCTTATTTTTTTGTAACACATAAATAACAGGATTTTTTTTTCTGAAGCACTTTTAACCTGTTACGTGGTACCTAGGTACGGTTAGACAGAGACATGTCTACATCTTTTGACTGTTTTCTTTAGTGTCGTTTGACGGCTGAGATCTGTCACTAGAAAAAAAAGGAAAGTCATCTCACTACAGACCAACGATACGACATAAAACAGAAAGGCGTTGTCAACATAATAATAATAATAATAATAATAATTATTATTATTATTATTGTTATAATTATTATTAAACTATTATTTACGGTGGGTTCCAAACTTTAAAACGTATCTTCCTCTTTTTTACCCTTGTAATTCTGACTCCCCCCCCCAACCCCATGCATACACACAACCTTACAGAACTCCATCACCTCAGTGTAATGGTATTCCGCTTCAATCTGACTCCATACGGATGATGGGCCAAGGGAGTGTAGGTAATATATGTCACAAATGAGAATGAAATACAATGATGAAAAGACACATGGAAATATTGTGAATTACATACCTAAATATTAATTAATGTAAAACCATAATCAAGTTCAACTTTGATTTAAAATTTGATTTATGTCACTTTATCATATTTATTTATTTTGCACAGTGCTATTTCGTAGTTACTACTGAAGAACAGAGGCATATTTTCCTTTATATCCATTCATTAAAAAGGCTCTTCCTGGTACGATTAGTTTGGTCTTTGTTGGTAATGGCTCCACGTCCGTGTCGCTCTCTCACCGCCGTTTGTCTGCTCTGACAGCCTCACGCGGAGGCCCTCAGAGGAGCCTGTGCACGCAGCTCTTGTTCCTGACACTGCGCGCTCGTGTACCGGTGTGATTATCTCCCGGTTCTGGAGTGTGGCTCCGCGCGCGGCTCCGCGTCGCAGCCCGGAAAGCCAAACAAAGAGCTGACACCATTATCACTGTCGCAGCAGTCAGGGAAATTGGCAGGAAGGAGGAGGGAGGAAAAAAAGGTAGACGGACAAAGATTTAAAATCTGCTTCAAATGCACCAGTGAGAAAAAAAAAGAGAATTAAACACAAACAGCAGCGGCAAGACTGGACTCTACGGCCGGCGAAGGCCTCCGGTTAACAGTTATGTCCTGTGTCAATGGCTCTGTTTTATGACGGATGTCAATTTCATAAGTCACAGATAGCAATTTTAAATCAGAATGTTTTCCTTAGCGGCTTCATTGTAAATCTGCTACATAGCAACCTGGGCAGACCATACAGATTTGTGTAGAACTGGGGTGTATTTATGAGGGGATGGGTGAGTTCAGGTAAAATAAATACAGTACGGTGCTGATTTTCCTGTGGAAGATTCAGCATTTCTGTTCACCGCTAAACGTGCGCATCTTGCAGTGTGATGTCCGCACTTGGCTGGAATCCGTAGATGGTTGGTGTGTTTTTGACACCACTAATCACCGAAAACCTTCGGCATCGGGTCGCACACAGCACCCACCCAGCACAGGCCTGTCCTGAAACGCATCAACCACCTGCTCGCCTCGTTGCACTGCATATGGTCTATCTCTACATTATTCACTTCTTTAACGTCCTCCTGCTTTTTTTTTGTGGGGGGTGGGGGGGGGGGTGGATTCGGGAACAACTTCATTGCCGATGACAGATTTATGAACTTCTGCCAGAACCTACCAGGGAGACTGCTGCCATGGGTCTATAAATAATCTGCAAGTGAAACAACATGTTTTGAACAAAAAGGGGTTTGGAAGTTGCATTAGGAATAACATGTTTACAAAGTCGCGGATTGGATTTTCAGAATTTTTCTTCCTCCAGCCATTGAAATATATTACGGCACCATGGCATAGATACATTTTTCCGTCCTGCAATGGGCCGGATGGGTGACGAGCTTCATATTTGCTTAATTCCGGTGCCTGTTGTGTGACCTTGTGCTGTGACATTATCACTGATGATCAGTTTAACTTTCTTATCACTTAAACTGGGACTTGAACACTTAAAAAAGTGTTTCACATTCATATTCTGCACATTTCAAAGGGTGTTTGAAAGAACAAAAGAACAAGAACGAAACATTATAGACTTTTTTTTTTTTACTAGTTTGCAACCTTGTGCTTGTCATTACAGCGATAACTGTGTTTATTTTTATCTGTTTCCATAGCTGTGAAATGGCGTGTGGAAATGGAGTCAAATTCTCTCCATTACCTGGCCATCAGCCCCCACTACCTAACAATATCCCAACTTTACCTCAACGGTACCCAAAGGAAGAAAGAGGGGTCGCGTTTTAGATTGTGAAGGGCATGTAAGGAGAGATGGAGTGGAGGTGGTGGCTGGATGGGGGGGGGTTCTGTGACTACTGTTGAAGTTTTTCTGCTTTGCCGACACGCAGCCCTGCACTTGAGACCTGAGGACCGAAGAGACCCATCTCTGGCTGGACCCCACGGCGACGTGCTTCCGTGACCACTAAAGCAGAACCAAACTTCCACTCGGTGGCGATTTCAGTGCCCGGATTCAGCCCGGATATTGTTGGAGGCCATCGGAGGAGATGGCAGCAAAGGTTACCCCTTGGGACTGGCCAGGAAAGAGGAGTGCGGTCGGAAACGAGATGTATGAAGGGTTCATTAATTGAATCCCGTGAGGGCCGGTGTTGTCATATCCATTAAAAAGCACTGCTGATTTGAACTCTTCATTAAAAATATAACTGGTTAATCTAGCAAAATATAACTCAATCCATCACCCCCAAGATAAAGGTGTCCTTTAAAAAAATAAGAACATTTCTATTTCTAATAAAATTCATTTACTGTACTTGAAATACTCCTTCAGTGCCCCTTCTCATAGTTATTTATATTTAAGTTAAAATCAATTATGGCATGACAAAGTCAATTAGTTATACAATTATTATTAAAGTAATCTTATACATCTTAACACAGCTGGTTAGTAGTACCTGTCTTTTTTTAAATACCCACCTGCAGAGTGGTCATTTCGTTACCTTTGTGAGTAGATATTTGTATAAGTTGATAATTACTGAGATCATTCACACGCTGTATCTGTGCACTGTGCAGGAAGAAAGGCCACGTTTACAGGCAGTTACTCTTCCCCATTGCGAGCTCCGTACGGTTGGCCCTGGGTATTGTGTGAAGCAATGAAAGGAGTATCTCATGGTTTTACCCCCCTGGGCTGCCGTGCATCCGTAGTCTTGGTTTTTTTGCGCACGGCACAAACCGTGTCAAGTTCTCCACAAAGACGAGGCTCTTCTCCTCTCCTGCCAGACACAAACGACAGCTTTCTGTGCGAACAATGCCTCTCGGTGACTTTTGGGGAAGCCTGTCGCACGCTTTAGGGAAGAAGCACGCTTCCCCTCCTTGTTGGGACCCGTCTTTTATTCCTTAAAGGCCAGAGGAAACTCCATTTCTTACCGAAGGGGAAGAGCGGAGACACAGAGCAGTGTGCATGAACGTATCACTTCACTTTAAAAAAGCTGGCCTGTTTCCCTCTATTAACAGTAAATGTTCCTTTGATCACCTGAGGAAATGCATTAGCTGAGGTACTATATGGAAACACTATAGTGTTGTGTTCCAGGTGTGTCTATGTGTTTCACTGCTCTCGCTCTCGGTCGCCATTCCTTGTGTTCTCCACGACTCCTGTCATGAACTGCAGGCTTGCACGCTGGCGTTTTTGATGGCTCACTGCTGACATTGGCCACCTCTGCTTCAATCACATTAATGAGTCTCCAGGATGCCCAGACGAACGCACGTGTCTCCTACAGTAGGGTGGATGCTCCACCAGGCAGATCGTCTCATAATCATCCCATAAATGCGATCTCCTTATTTATTTCCCGCCCCACAGCCACAGAGGTAATCAAAGCTAGTGGCCATTGACTTGGAAGATGTGTTGAGCCATGAGTGCATGTCCAGGGTCAGAGAAACAGGTCTCAGAGGGCGCCCCGGTATTAACACCCAAGATTATGCCAACGAAACGACCATTGCATGCCCTTGAAGAAGAGAAGCTCATGGTTGCTTTTACCAGTGGATGGGAACAATGCCCAGTGGGCTGTCTTATAACCTTGGTGAGAAGAGAGTTTGCACGCCCCCCCCCCCATTTGCCCTACCAAGCCTGGAGGCAAGGGGCTTCATCCTGAATCAGGAGTCAGCAGATCCGGGGTAGCAGTGGCCGTCCATGGCCAGGGGGTATGGCTCCTGGGCTTCAGGCAATTGTATTTTCAAACGATTCCTCTGCAGAAAAAAGAGAACAAGGATGGAAAAAAAGAGGAAAAAAATAACAAGGGCCATCTGGTTGCCTGGGGAGCTGGGGGGGCTTTGACCTCCCTGTCACTCTCACTGTCTGTCCCGTCTCCCTAAATGGTTCTGCAAGGATGAACCCACCGGCACCCATCCTGGGAAAGTGCATGCATTCACCTTGAGAAATTTTGGGTTCAACAAGACCTGACAGATCCTAGGGTTAAGTCCTACCTCTGAAAACAGAAAAAAGGAGGGGGCGGGTATATGTGTGTGTGTGTGTTTGTGTGTGTGTTTGTTTTTACACAAGGAGACGTCCTCGATTGCCCAGTCTGAGCAAACAGAGTCCTACTATGAGATCTCTGCCACATTTTTTTAAGGCAACAAAAGGAAGAATGAGGGACACCCTAAAAGGAAGGCCAGGCTCAGGCCTTTTCAGAGGTTCCCCCTTTGTGTATTGTGAAGGGCACGGACACGTACAATGGCGGGTTTCTGAAGAAGTCTCGACAGGTCACGCAGATGGCAGTCTCCACCCAAACGGCCCATCTCAAAAGCGATCTCCTCGATTTGACTACATTTTATCATGCAAATGGTGGCGCCGTTCCTTTGCAATCGCACCGCCCGTCCTTGTTCCTTTCTGTGACGGTTTTTGATGCCAACAATTAATTTGGGTAACTGTATTTTCTGTTAAAAGTCGTTTTGAGAGCCATAAGGTGCCCTTCGAGCATTGGGGGGGGGTCTCAGGAAGGGGTGCGGGGGGCTTCACAGACGCGAGGGAGTGATGGATCTGAAAGACGACTCGAAAGAAGAGCCGCTTCTGGCCCTGAACTCACTCTACTTTCATTTAGTCGCTTGTACAACAAAAGGTAATGCGGCACTACCTTAGAGGACGCGTGGCAAGTATCAGTGTATAAGTGTTATAAATTTTAAACACAGACAGAAAAAAGGACTTTTAGCAATAAATTGACTTTTCTATGGGCTATACCCAGTTACAAGAGTAAAAGGATCGTAGAATTTGGTTGAACGGCAATGGCAAACAAACATATTATCATTACTCTATGTGTGTGTGTGTGTGTGTGTGTGTGTGTGTGTGTATATATATATATATATATATATATGCTTGATAAACAGGCAACAGGGGCACATGTCCTGTCAAAACTTTGCTGGATAGAATCCCACAAGGAGTTTTGCTGATGTACCCTTGATTAATATACCAAAACAGAATTTCTTTACTGAAGAAAATGTACACTTTTTTGGTAAACAATTTCCTTCATAAGTAGATTAATGGGGAAATTTTTATAATGAGCAGACAATACGCATTTGGTGACATATGACTTGAAAAGATACACATTATGTTTATTTAGTCAATGCTTTTAACTGAAGCAACATACATTTTTGAGAAAGGAGGGTGAGACAATCCCTGGAACAACTGGGGATTAGGGGCCTTGCTCAAGGGCCAAATGATTTAATCATTTGGCCCTCTGGAATTTGACCCACACCCTGGAATTTAAACCAGTGATCTTTTGATTACTAGAACAGCATCCTAACCGGGTGATACACACATTGCCCCCATGATCCTGGCCATACACAGACATATATGTGTAGATACAGACGCAAAGTGGCAGAATGCAGGGCAAGCGTGTTACTGCAATGCAAGCTGATGAAAAGTGCATGCTTACCTCGTGACCTGTCGGGACTGTGGAGAAATAGGGAGTAGAATGAAAAAAAAATGCCAGTTTTATTTTTACTCTTTTCAATGTTTTACGTTGAATAAGAGAAGTGTAAGGTATAACAGTAGAAATCTGATTTTCATTTGACTTCAATACAGTTACGTGAAAAAGAAAATACGCCTGCTTTCAGTCTAAGGTCTTACGTATCAGGACATCATAAAAAAATCATCTGGTCCTTAGCAGGTC
This sequence comes from Mormyrops attenuatus, assembly GCA_026777985.1. NCBI lineage: Eukaryota > Metazoa > Chordata > Actinopteri > Osteoglossiformes > Mormyridae > Mormyrops > Mormyrops attenuatus. The sequence goes on from JAODKC010000028.1 coordinate 8,980,029, forward strand.
TTAAAATTAGGTAAATACAACCTCAGATGAACAACAACGTACAACATATTACACCATGTCGTTATTTAACAAAGTCAAAATGCAGAACCACTGTGTGGAAAAACTCAGTACACCCTTACTGCTTCTTGGCTGGTGCTGCTAGTCAAATGCAGTGTTAACACAATGCCAAGGAGGAAAGGCATCAGCAATGATCCTAGACAAGCAATTGCTGCTGCCCATCAATCTGGGAAGGGTTATAAGGCCATTTACAAACAATTTGAAGTCCATCATTCTGCAGTGAGAAAGATTATTCACAAGTAGAAAATATTCAAGACAGCTGCTGATCTTCCCAAGAGTGGTCATTCCAACAAATTCACCCCAAGGTCAGACCATGCAATGCTCCGAGAAACTGCAAAAAATCCAAGAGCTACATCCCAGACTCTACAGGTCTCAGTTAGCATGGTAAGTGCACGACCGTACAATAAGAAAAAGACTGAAAATAAGTATGGCTTGTTTGGAAGGGTTGCCAGGAGAAAGGCTCTTCTCTCTGAAAGGAACATGGCAGTATGGATTAGGTGTGCAAAGTTGCATCTGAACAAACCAAAAGAGATCCGGAACAATGTCCTTTGGACAGACAAGACCAAAATGGAGATGTTTGACCATAATGCACAGCGCCATGTTTGAGAAAAACCAAACACAGCGTATCAGTACAAACACCTCATGCTAGCTGTCAAACACGGTGGTGGAGGGGTGATGATTTGGGCTTGTTCCGCAGCCACAGGACCTGGGTACCTTGCAGTCATTGAGTCAACCGTGAACTCCTTTATATACCAACATATTATAGAGTCAAATATGAGGCCATGTGTCTGACAGCTAAAGCTTGCCCAAAATTGGGTCATGCACCAGGACAATGATCCCAAGCACACCAGTAAATCCAAAGTAGAATGGCTGAAAAGAATCAAGGTGTTGCAATGGCCCAGTCAAAGTCCGGACCTCAACCCGACTGAAATGCTGTGGCAGGACCTTGAGAGAGCTGTGCATAAATGCCTGCAAACTTCAATGAACTGAAGCAACACTGTAAAGAAAACTAGGCCAAAATTCCTCTACAACATTGTGAGAGACATTGTGATAAAGTCATACAGGAAATGATTACTTCAAATGATTGCTGCTAAATGTGGTTCTACACACTGTTGAATCATGGGGTGCACTTAGTTTTTCACACATGGCTTCTCCATTTTGACTTCATTTTTGTCAAGTAAATAACAACACAGTGGAATCTGATGTGTGTTGCTTTGCACCTGAGGTTAGGTTTAAATAATTTTATAACCTGGTAAGGACCAGATTATTTTTATTATTATCTTGCTATGTGAAACCACAGAACTGAAAGCGGGTGTACTTTGTTTTTCACATAACTGTATATATATATATATATATTTTTTTTTTACTGATCTGCTAAATCTGTGTTTTTGTTCTTCATGTCAATTTTGTCCTGCCATATTGTTTTGTATCACAAATGTGATTAGGGGTCTATAAGATGGTGTTGACAAACATAACTCGACCACAAGACTGCTGGGACAATTGCGTATTGCGAGGCATTTTAGTGTATGAAAAGATACATATCGCTCTGTCTCCTTTTTCAGCGTGAGAACTCAGTCGCAGAAGGTAGGAAAATGTCCTCATTGCCGAGTGGTTTCTCAGAATGAAAGACAGGAAAGGGTGAATTGTGGAGCTGTTCTGACTGACCAGCCCCCCCCCAATGCCGCCACCACCACCTCCATCACTAAGTCCCTACCCCTCCAGTCAGACACCCTGTCACCATACAATTTCAGCCTGGGAGAGTATGAGAAATGGTGCGTGTCTTACTCAACACGTCGCCTGTTCACAGATATGTCTGACTGAACACGGGAAAGGTTTCCTTTTATTAAAAACATACAGAAACGTCTTTGACCTGGAACTTATTAAAGCCACCTGTCCCATAAGGCAACTGGATGCTTATTTCTAACATGTTATATTTCTAAAGTATATGACAACATTACATGGAACTAGATTTGTATGTTTGTATGAGAATCAGCTGTACCTATATTCATTTAAAGAAATAGGGATAGAAAAGGAACTATTTGCAATTTAGCCTATCACAAATTTTTCATAAGAATTTTCTTGCAGAAATGTAAATTTTTGTGAGTATATCTATTCATCCATGCTTATCCAGTACTTAGCTGTGGAGGGAGCCTGTTACCTCTCCCAGGCAGTACAGGACATGAGACAGGGGATGCCAAGTGGCATGAGTAGAGATGACTCCATTTGTTTCTAGTATTTCCATGTGCTATACAGGCAGTCCTACGTACTGTATGAGATCCGTTTATTCTAGAGCAGTAATAATTATACAATAATAATAAAAGTAACTACATACAGCACTGTATTGTATCTCAAGCCAATGAAACGCTGAAGTCGTGTGATATTTTCACACGCATCACAAAGTAGTGCATGCATTCGTTATTACAAACCATTGTATTTAACCTGAATTTTTCATGTAATAGATTTTATGGTAGTCCGTTCGTAGGTACGAGTTCTCCATAAGTCAGATGTCCATGTGCTTGCACATGCATAGTTGCATGATGGCCTCATACAGTTGTGTGAAAAAGTACACCCTCTTTCAATTCTAAGGTCTTCCGTATCAGGACATAATAAAAAAATCACTTGTTCCTTAGCAGGTCTTAAAACTAGGTAAATACAACCTCAGATGAACAACAACACATGACACATTACACCATGTCATTATTTAACAAAAAGGAAGCCAAAATGGCAGGTGTGTGAAAAATTAAGTACACCCCTATGGCTTCCATAGGAATTAAGAGGGAAAGTAGCAGCCAGGTGTAGCTAATCAAATACACTTGATTAATTGATCATCAGCAAGTGTGAGCACCTGTATAAAAGCAGAAGATTGTCAGTTTGCTGGTCTGGAGCATTCAGGTGAGTGTTAACACAATGCCAAGGAGGAAAGGCATCAGTAATGATCTTGGAGAAGCAATTGCTGCTGCCCATCAGTCTGGGAAGGGTTATAAGGCCATTTACAAACCATTTGCACAATGCACAGTGCCACGTTTGGCAAAGATCAAACACAGCATATCAGCACAAACACTTCATACCAACCCACAAGCACGGTGGTGGAGGGGTGATGATTTGGGCTTGTTTTGCAGCCACAGGACCTGGGCACCTTGCAGTCATCGAGTCTGACCATGAACTCCTCTGCATACCAACGTATTGTAGAGTCAAATGTGAGGCCATCTGTCCAACAGCTCAAGCTTGGCCAAAACTGGGTCATGCAACAGGACAATGATCCATAGAACTGAAAGAGGGTGTTTCCTTTTTTCCACATGACTATATTGTGTAAAATACACTAGCTTAAAACAATTACAAGGCTCAAAGTGGAAGTACCATATTTTTATATATTTATTCACAACAGTTTAGGAAAGCATTTGTTACTGAGGGGATGGAATTTAATTTTTTTACAAAGTATTAATTGGGGTGAAGAATAACATCAGATTAAATATGAGGGCTACACGTTGCCCATTCCTCAGTTCCTACATCCATGTTCATTCATATAAACCTGAAGCACCATGTTGAAGAACCAGCAATGATGACACATAGAAAAACCTCGAGGGTGCCGTTGTTCAGTCAGACAAGCGAAGCTGTGTGGCAGGGATAAGTCATACACTGTTCCTTAAAAAGTAGGAACATTCACTCTGGGATCTTGGAAGCAGTATTGTTTCCTAACTGGGGTTGTGACCTCAAAAACAAAGAAAACTAATGCTGTTTCCAGCGATGTATACCTTTCCTAAGTATCACTTCCTCTGGGTAATCAGGGGCTATTCTGCCTTATTTATTGGTATCCAAATTGGAGAACTGGGTGTGCAGTTACACTGCTGCTCAATGAAATCATTGACAGATCCAGATGAAGCTGAGGTGGATATAGAACACAATAGAAAAAGGTCATTTTTGTAGAGCTTACTAGGAAATGACTTCTCAGTCTATTTTATTAACTAGATAAACTGTGTGCTCTTGCATCCAATTATAGAATGTTGTATTTAATAAATAACTATGTCATATACCCAAATATCTATTCAAACTTTCATTCTGTTCAATAGAGAATCATAGTCAGTCTGGATCTTATCCAAAACGATGCAAGGCATGAGTCATGCAGTTCATCAAAAGGCACATACTCACACACTTAGTCAATCTAGACACAAAAAAAAAAAAAAAAAAAAAATCACCTAATGGGAGTAAATCTGGGGAGAACCCGGAGGAAACACCTTCAGACGTGCAACCTTCTCAACAATAAACAATTCAGTGGGAATTAGACATAAGCCTGTACTGTCATGAACTTTAACATTCACCATGATAACTGAGGCCTGCAGAATCTGAGATTTTTTGCAATTCCTCTGAGCGTTGCACAGTCCGACCTTGGGGTGAATTTGCTGAGACGTCCACTCCTGGGAAGATCGGAAACTGTCTTGACTGTTTTCCACTTGTGAATAATTTTCATATAACTGTAGAATGATGGACTTCAAATTGTTTGTAAATGGCCTTATAACCCTTCCCAGACTGATGGGCAGCAGCAATTGCTTCTCCAAGATCATTACTGATGCCTTTCCTCCTTGGCATTGTGTTAACACTCACCTGAATGCTCCAGACCAGCAAACTGACAATCTTCTGCTTTTATACGGGTGCTCACACTTGCTGATGATCAATTAATCAAGTGCATTTGATTAGCTATTCCTGGCTGCTACTTACCCTCTTAATTCCTATGGAAGCAGTAAGGAGGGTGTACTTAATTTTTCACACACTGCTTCTGCATTTTGGCTTAGTTTTTGTTACATAATGACACGGTGTGATATGTCACACGTAGTTGTTCATCTGAGGTTGTATTTACCTAGTTTTAAGACCTGCTAAGAACCAGATGATTTTTAATGCCATTATAAATAAAACCTTACATTGAAAGAGGGTGTACTTTCTTTTTCACATGACTGCTGTATATATAATATGAAAGCACTATTTACGTTACAGTACAGAGACATTTATAAACAAATTTAAAAAGTGATTCCCCAAGGAATATAAAAACAAATTAAATAATTGCTTTATCGGAAATATAGTTCAGAATCTGAAGTATAGCTACATCTAGTTGGAATAATACATGAAGTGTGTCTTAGTTGAATAATTAAAATGCAATTTGAAGATGCATTTGTGATGTACATGTCCCTCTCTGTGGTAAAAGAATGTTATTAATTTCTAAGATTAATATAATGGTATACTGCAGAACCTTGTACATTACTAAATCATGAACCTAAGTTGTGCGTTGGATGTGCTTCAGTTACATTTGAAATTTGACAACACAACAGCTTTTTCTATAAACACAATAATAGTAACTATATGTATTAGAATGTGATCCTTTATGTACTCCAAGCACTCGTAATATTGGTATGTTTACAGTAGGCACTTTTTTTTTTTCTATGAAAGCCGCGTTCGTCGATAAGCTACTTTACGAGCCGCCAGACATATAGCAACACCTGTTTCCCCTCGTTCAGAGGCCGGCCAATAGCACGGGAAGAAAATAAAGAGCAGAGTATGAATCCAGTAAGGGAAATGGATAAATATTTGTTTTGTCAATAGCATCATTTCCATTTTGCCCCTCACCACGAAGGCCATTTAGGCAATTATCAAGTCTGCGATGGAAAGAACATCCTTCTGTTCTGCCGCGCTCGGATCCCCGCTTCCGCCGCGGCCATTTACCTTCCCTATTAGCGTCAGGCTTTGTCGGACTTGTTGGCAAATGTTGCCGTAATTATCTTGACAAGTCCAATTCCCCAGCAAAGGAAGGTTATTGCTGTTAATTTCCCTCGGAGAGGATGAGCGTGCCGGATGAAGAAGCCTTGGGGGTGCTGGAGTGTAAGCATGAGGGCTCACTGGGGACAGCTGGGAGATTCTCCTTAATATGCTCATACCCTGTTTACGTGGAAACATACCTCAGGGAGGTCATCATGAATACTCTCTTTGCTCACTGTCGTGAAAACTCAGTGCGCTGTACGTTTAAGATACAAACAAACGAGACGCAGAGTTCCTAGAAGTGCTTGATGAAACTATAACAACAGATTACGAGAATTAGTGTAGCATTTGTCCTTGAGTTGTTCTTGTGTTTACCATGATTTTAATTGTGGATTATAAAATCTGTGACTTTTTAAATGCCTGATATGGACAGAGAGAGAGAGAGCAAAGCCCCACTATCTCCTTCCCAGTCTGTCAGGCCTGGAAAGATCTGCATCGCAACCCTAAGGCCCAGAGCTCTGCATGTTGCAGAGTCATTTGATTAAGTCTTTCTCTTTCCTCCGCTTCTTTATTTAGGAGCTGGAAGCATATGCTGAGTGGGGAGATGTATAACTGGTGAGACTTGGGCACCATCCCGTTTGAAATGCTCGCAGGCAAGGAGAGCCGAATAGCAAGGAATGGGGGGGGGGGGTTTGAAACAATGCGGGCCGATTCCAAGCCCCTCTGTTCCGCCATTGAGCTTGAATGTGACGCCAGGTGTCCGGCCCAACAACTGGCATTTTTTCTCTCGCCTAATGCCCATCAGAGCGAAGAACCAAGAAAGTGATCTGAAGCCCGTCAAGCTCTCCAACTCTCCCCCCCCCCCTTTAGCGGGGATGAATTCAGACTCTGTTTCTCCTTCAGAGTGGTAAGGCGTGCCAAAGCCCATCCAATGTGCTGTTGGACTGTGCGGCTGCTTGTTTCGGTCCTCGACAGAAATGCGCGCTTGGCAGCCACACAGACAGGTGGGCTGGCGAGGGCTTCCTTTCAAAGGGAGTTATACATCTGAAAACGTTCCCCCCCCCCCTTCGCCGCCCGACACTGCTGCCCCTTTCATTTGCTTATGAAGTATTAATATGTTTTACTAGGAGCTTCAGCATTTTGTTTCATATCTGTTTTTAGGCACCATTTGATAATCATTAACCTAACCCAGCCTGACTGTTTTAAGTCAAGAGATTATATTAAACTTACACATATAAAAACAAATATCAATTTCAGTGGTACCTGCACAATTTGCGATACTTCTCTTATTTTGAAATCAAATTTGTGCTGCTACCATGAGCTATTTTGTAAATTAATGTAAAAGATAAAAAGGATGGAATTCCAGGAGCATGCTCTCCCAGTCTACCCAGTCGAAAGACATAAGAACCAATTCCAGGATGCATCCATCCATCCATCCATCCATCCATCCATTCATCCAGCCATCCAATATTCCGTACCCACTCGTCGTATGCGGGGTTACAGGCATCCGGAGTCTATCCCGGAAGCTACAGGCGCAAGGCAAGGAATAACCCAGGACAGGGTGCCAACCCATCACAGAGCAACAAGACCTGTATTTTGAAAAAGACAAATAAAGAAATTAACGAACCTTTATAATATTTTAAATAGAATTATTTGTAACATTATGCATGTATATTATTAAATGTTGATTAAGCTGGAGTAAAGCAGTCACTGTGGTTTAGTGAAGGGTTTAGATACATTTGGAGAAAAAAATGTTGGATTTGGTTTAAATAGTGTGAAGCAAGTGACACGATTGTCTGAGGAAGACTGAGGATGCTTGAATGGTTTAAAGGGAATGGTCTTTCCGTGAATAGCTCAGGGAGGTTTTAAGGTATAAGCAAGAAAAGGTCCTTTGAGAATCCGTCGCTTCAACTGCGCTGTAAGGTGTTTCTTGAAGGACAGGGTATGAGCGATGCTGTTCATACAGTAAACTAAATGAGTAAGACAATGCAAACATTTGCAACGGAGCATCATGGGCTTTTAAGGACGAACCGCGCTGCCTGCAGCTATACAGCCGAAGTGGGAACCCAGCCATATCCTCAAAAAGGTCCCATGTACTTTGCTTGGAAAAACATGCATAATTGTTCAGCTGAAAATCTGCCACTGGAGGCTTGTAGAATAAAATGTATGAAAAGTAATATTTTACTGCCACAAGTTCGACAAGTTTCTTAATTATTTTTCACTGAGGATGAACTAAATATACTCTCTGATATATAATTATTGAAAATGTTCAACTTTAAAGGCAAATCTTACTTGGTAGGGACTGATAACACTTAATCTTTTAATGTCCTTCGCCCTGACTAGTTCTCTTACCAGTTGTTGAGTCTATGGTATCACTCCATGAAAACAGTTCTGAAACCCATTACTCTCTTTCATAAAGCTCTTTAAGGCACATTTAATCCTTTGAGTGTCCTCCTACTGGCCAGCGGCTAAAGTAGATTCAGGCGGATGGCGGACGCCTTTTTCCCGGGCCCTCTGGCTGCCTTGTCAGCTGTCACCCTGCTAACACAGCCGGCCGCTGCTCTTGGCGTGTGTTCTGGGCCTGCCCTTGTCAGACTCTGTTTAAGACAAACACTTATCCACCGTCACAGGGGTTTTCCCTCTGCAACACTACAGCCTCAAGTAGATCCTCATTGGTGGAAAAAAAGAGATGTTCCTGTAGGGCTTTCTGGGAATTCTTGTATCATAAACCTACTCTGCGAACAAATGAGCAGCGATCATTAGTCTGGAGCATTTGCTGTGTTTAGAAAATGACGGCCTATACACTGTTGTGTAAAGAAAAGTGGAGATGATACTGAAATGACTCCCAGAAGAACCAAAAGTGTTATTGAGGGTTATTTCCTGTTATTGAGGGAATATGTAATGCGAGACAAAGATACAAAGAGTGCTGAGATATTGTTGTAGAGAGCCCAACCCCTCTCTAAGCACCGCCCTTGTCTTTAAGTCTGATGAAAACTAAAACTCATACTATAAAATCTAATGAATAATGGAGAAATTCCGTGTGTAGAAAGCATTTTTATCGAAAAAAATGTGAATAATTGTTCATGTAAACTTCCAATTAATGGTCAAATAAGGGATAAATGAAAAAAGCTAAGCTTGTATGACTCATGTAGGCCTACCAGTTTATTTGCAGCTACTGTAATGAATATTAGAATGTGCTGTGAGATTTGTTGTGGGTCAGGATGTACTATGGAATTTCTTCTGGGTTGGGATGGAAAACAGTGGTTCTGTTTCCTGATTATTGTTTACACCTGTGTCTCATCACCTTTTAGGATATTTTAACTCCTACACGTGCCGCTCAATGTCACCATCTTTTTATCCCCTTTCTGGTAGGAGTCTGATTATTAGGTTTGAGTTCCGGTTCTGTTGCGTGTGACTCTTTGCCTGTATTTGCGACCTTTGATTCTAAATTATCCTTTGCTTGTCTTGTTTGTGTCTGATTGACCTTTGACTTACTAACAACAGGGTTTGTGTTTCAGCTTTTGCAAATAAACCCTGTATTTATATGCTTAATGTTTTGGAGGTCCCCTGTTGTTACACACAAGGAGGGAGCATAACAAAACGGAGTAATGTGTTTGTCGGGGGTAAGGCTTCTCTTCTCAGGGGTTAGTGGGGACGGGCCAGGAACCAGAACATCTAATGGGAATCATAAGCAGTTGAAAAAAAATAAATAAATGTAATAAATGTACACATCTGGACATAAATGAGCTGGAGGTAGAATAAAAGAAACACCAAGAACCTTCCTTCTTCGCGTATAGGCCTACAGATTAGAAACACTGTGTTTACTAACCAAGAGGTAAAACTTTTCTGGGTGTGCTTATAGAATTTTACCCATCTTAAGAGGAAACAGTTTCCAACACCAGCACCAACTAGCCGCCTCATTAAATCTATCTTCCCTGATACAGGGACCTGCTGTGTTAATTCTTTTTGGAAGGTGGCACTGAGGCTTGGGGCCCTCAGAAATGTAGCATTACAGTGGCATGGTGCCCATTCTCAGCAATGCCAGTGTGATCGGAATCTTGACAACAAGACATGGGGGGGGGGGGCTTTCTATGTGATCACAGTGTAGAACTGAGACAGGACTGAGGGAATAACATAGTTTGTCCCCTCTTGTTGGGTCGTTGTTTAAGGCACAGTGGAATATGTGGCTTTTCCCAGCATCCGTCAGTCTACCTGAGAAATCCCAAAGGAGTCACGTGCAGTGTGTTGTGCCAGGCTCGTCAGCAGAAGAAGCCAGATCTTTGGTTCTGCAAATAACCAGACATATGCTGTGAGGGATGAATAAGATATCTTTCTTTTTTTGCTACTTTTTTCCATATTAGATTTTTTTTTCCAACTGGCCTTCATTAATTCCATGTCCTTGTAAGTTTTTGGTTAATTCGATGATGGTGTCAATGAGGGCCCACGCGCTGAAAGGCTGTGGTCATCTACATCTTTGTATCTTCTTATAACAAAGTCTGAGGGGCTTCGCCTTAGCGATGATGACAGGCCTACGTGTGTCAGAGTAAACATTCCGAGCATGCTATTCAAGCTCTGTAAATGTTGCAAACGACCTCCTGGTAATTAAAAATGCATGTACCCAAGGAGCAGGCATTTAACTAATGAAAGCTGTACCCGGTTGAGATAGAGGCTTGTTCATTATTAGGTGAAGAATTCACTTAAAAGGAAATAGCACAGGTGAGAGAATGCGATGAATATGGAAAAACACCAAGATCCTTGTGTGATGGCTGAAGTTTCAAGGCCAGATAAAAGGAGATTAAATGAAAATCTAAGGATTACAGAGCCATGTTGTTAAAAACATCCACACATTCAAAACATTAATTAACAGCTGGCTATAGTCAATTTTGAAATTCCTTTTATATACTGGACCTGAGTTATCTGTATTTTCTCTTTATGGTTCATAATTAATATAAATAGCAACTTTATTATTATTATTATTATTATTATTATTATTATTGAATATCTGATGTCAGCCAGATCTGAAAGGGAATTGAATGACAGTAAAATTGCAAGTATATTACAAATATTAACTGGCTTTTTGTGACTTGTAAGGGCTCATTTTGCTATGTAGTGATAAGTGAGTGGCAAAACAGTACAGCAGCCTTGTCAGGTGACAGGAAATGACAAGTGCCTTTGTCTAGGGATTTGTTGGGGGGAGGGGTGGCTGCGGCTGGGTCATGCGGGGGGTTTGTGCCAGATTGAATCAGGACCTGGCCGACACTTACCGCTTTAGACAGGCACATTTTAGTGGTATCATCGCAGCCACTGTCCGGGACGTATAGTGTGGGTGGGAGCGGAGGCCCAGTGATAGCCTCTCGGGGCCTGATCCTTGTCAGGCCATGTTAGCATTGGGGCCTGTGTGCGATTCGGGGGCTCAGCATGATGCCTGAGAGGTTTAATGATGCCGAACTCTTTGTAATTTTGCTTTTAATCACAGCATCCTCAGCTGCAAAATGTTATTTTAAAAATTACAGATTTCTTGACTGGGGCTTTTACATTGTCTTATGCTGTAGTCTAATATTTTACCCAGAGACTGGTGAAAAACTTTGGCCTTGAGTATTTATAACCCTTTCAAGCCAAATTTAAGCAAAAATGTCCCTGATTTTAAGCAATAACAGTTGGAAAAGTGATTCAGATGCTCCTACTCAGTAGCTCTGAATTTTTTCGAGCGAATAATAACTAGTAATAATTTTGACCTCCAGTTAATCACATATTAACAAATCTGTTTGGAAGACGATATTTGCATTCCTTTCATCAGTAACTTGATTAAAACAAGTGGTAAACTTATCACGAGAGTTTGTAGGAGTGAGATTGATTGGAAATATTTTTACATTAAATTTATTTAGCAGGCATTTTTGACCAAAGCCAGATCAGAGAGCAGGGTCAGACAGTCGCTGTAGTGATCAGAGTTAAGAACCTTGCTGAAGGACCCAATAGTGACATCACTCTGCTAGCCTTGGGATTTGAACTGGCAACCTTCTGATCACAACCTTCCATCACCCTATATCCACATGATGTCAATTTGTATTTTTACATTTTGGTTAATTGAACTCTTACTAAGAAAAGCAGTCATGTTAGTGTTTCACATCGATAGTTTATTGGTTTTCTTTACTAAATTTACTACACATGGGGTGATGAAGATGTCTGTGCAGTTTGGATTACCAAACTCAAAATATAAAAATACGAAAGAAATTAAATAATGACAAAGAAAACTGGATGGAACACATTACAGCAAAATAAAGTTATCCAACCTAATGTGAGTATATTGCTCGAGCCTGTTGTTTAAGTGTCACAAAAAGAGAGTCTGTAATTAATTGCATGTCAAAGGTAAAAATCTGAATGTGTGTATCAGTGAAAGTGTCTTGATGTTAATTTTTGAATATACAGTTAGTTGAATTGGACACTACTATAGTGAGAATCCTATGATAATCAGCTTAAAAGAAGCTCTTTTCTGTACCAGCTCATTCCACTGTACAGCGCTCAGCGCTCAAAAGTGTTTCATTTCCAAATAAGGAACAATGACTGCTGCATGAAGCTGTTTGCTTATGTCGGCATATCAATGTGCAGGGTCCTATCTAACTTAGGAATCACGGGATTCATAATCACTATAATTGCCCCTAGCATTTTAATTTTCACTATAACACACACTGAAATACTCAGAAGAACATCTGATACTTTTAAAAATGTATTTTTAATTAACGAATAGTTAACGATGTCAAGTTTAAAAATGCACATGGGTAATATAGTAATTGTTGTCATTTTCAGTCATTTAATTTACGATTTTATATTGTAAATATGTGTAATTATATTCAGGCAAATATGATCCTTACAGCCGACAGGAGAGTTTCATGGGAGCCTCCTGGACCAGGGGAGAATTCTCATATGGCGAGTGACCTCCTGGACGAGCGAAGGGCTTCTTTAACGTAAGCAATCTGTCTTTGCGAAACAAAGGACTCCATTATAGTAAACAATGCGCTAAGCCCAGTCACTTCATTGCTCATGGAGTGAGCAATCTGCCGGGCAAGTGAAGGACTCTGGCGAACGCGAGAGCTGCTCACCCTGACCGCGAGCTTCGCCGTGGCGACCTGCGACCTTGCTCACGCAGAGTGGGCCGCCGCCGCTGCTGCTACGGCGGAAGCGTGTGATTCATGTAGGTGGGCTCGCACTCCCTCTCTCACACACACCGCACACACAGACACACACACACACTTTATATTGTTCGACCTCTACATCAGATTGCTCATAGTCAGTTTTTTTTTCTCCCCCGCTCTCCTCAAATGTCCTACTTACTCCAACACCATAGCCTTAAGTAAGGGCAGAATTGTGTGAAAACTACAGGCATTGTCTCCAACCTCCATCATCGCCTTAATGAGGACAGACGAAGGCTCCTCTTGTTTCTCTCTCCTTTCTTTTGAGCTGCATAATTAGATTAGTGTCAGGGACCTGCTAGGATTGCTTCCAGAAAAGAGAGTGGGGTGGGAGAGACGGGACTAGACAGGTGGCCCTCTCTCTCCTGCCTCCTCCGGGGAAATGGAGTTGAGCGCAGCAAGGTATATCCCCCCGACAGGTGCTTCTCTGGTGCAGGTGTTGCCGGTGACACGTCCAGGACTATTGTGCACACCTACCCAGAAATCCCTGAGCTCATTGAGGCCGGACCTCCATATAAATGGCTGCGTGAAGTTTTTGGTACAATGAAAGGGAATCCATGGCGCCCTGCTAAAAATGTTCACCTTTTGAAAAGCTAACCACGTCTCAGATATTCACGTAGACATCTGTCTTTATGAAAGAATTATGAGGGCCAGATAATTATTACATACTTTTTAAATGATTGATTTATTTGTGCAGCCTGTTAGGAGATACCTCCGAATGCTTTTCGAGATATCTTTTGTAAACAATCATATTCGAAAAATGGTATCTGATATTTCCATCCAAATATAATAATATCTAGACAAAAACCACTTTTCTCATTCTATACTTTTCTTTTATGATATCTGGGAATCACTCCTAATCTTTATTTCTCTTTTAGTATTTAAAGGGATCTGTAGGCCATTCAAGATATCTGAAATTGGATGTGAGATATGTGGGATCTGATGATGGAGATCTTAAATGGCTGAGAGACATCTTGGAATATTAACGGATAACAAAAAAATCTCAAATAGCGAGGCGCACAGAACGGAATGGGATTGTCAAAAACTGTGATTTATTTTATGGTGAATATGGTTCACTTTATTCTGCCAGTTGAGCTTTTATCGTTTAACAAATGTGAAAAGCACAAATCACCATAATCACCCTAATACCATTAATAGAGCAAAAAATATACTTTTTAACACCTTACATATCATTTAGCTTCAACTGTCTTGTAAAACGGTATCTGGAAATTGTGGCCATGTTTATAAATCATACGTTGTCTGCCTTTCCATTTTTTAAATGCATTCTTTAATTTCAGTATAGCTATGCATGCCTTAAGCAAGTATTACTTAGTAGAATACACCCATCCGGTCAGTTTCAGCTGTCTGAAATGTTTTTTTTTTCCTGCCGCAGTAAATCCACCTTCTAAAACATGCATTTGTCCTCTTCTCTTTCTAATAAGCTCTTGGCCACAGCTAAGATATCAGCAGCAAAAAAGTCCCCCCCCCCCCAAAAAAAACCATCCCATCATCCACTCAGCGCTGTGAGCTGAGCTTGACTTTGAGGCACAGTCCTTGGTTCCAGCGTCATTAAAACACTTCTTCTTCTGTTGCTTGAACCTGAAGGTGCCTGAGGCGCACAACGCCTTTCAAGAGCCGTCACTGAGCATGCAGGATCCATTTGTGTCCTTTGAGGCTCCATGTTTTGGCATGGTGGAAGCTCTGTAACAGCTTGCCGGAATAAGGTGACATTTTTTCCGTATGCAAAGTAACAGGCGGAATTCTTGCGGGAACTGGACTGGGGGGGGAGGTTTCTCAAAGCTATACACCTTTTGACTTTGCTTGGAGTGAAACAGATGCTAACAGGCTTAGTTATAATGGAGAATGGCGAGGCAGAATGAAACGGGAAAAGGATTCCCAACGAAGGCGTTTGTCAGAGTTTTTTTGCCGCATGAAAACTTTGAAATGACGTTCTTTCTGCGCAAGAGGCGGTTGCTGCGGATGGTCATTTTAAACAGCCATGATTGCGGGCAGGTTAATGAGTAATTTTTTGGAGGCTCGTATTTGTGAAATTGTGACACTGGGGGCGGAAGCGCAGGATATTTTTTTGAGCCATTAGCCAATAAAGAGTGGAGGGGTCTTGCTTCCATAAACAATAGCTAAGTTACCAGGCCCTTACATTTATTTTTCAAGACATACTCTGTATAACAGTTGTTCTTGTAATAACTGAATTTAACCAACAATTTATTTTGTGGATGTAGTAAAAAAAATGACCAGTACAACTCAGTCAAAAAATTTATTCAACCTTGTCATAAATTAAGCGCTTGTTTACAAATAACTACAATTTTATTGATGTTTATTATAAATAAATAAATGTTTTTTCTGATTTTAATCATAAGCTAAAAATATGCCATAACAGGGATTTTGCAAAGCCGATGTATTGCTTTATGAGGGTGATCACTGGACGGGGGCTTTTTCTTGTGGCTCCCTTCTCATGCACATTTCCAGTTGACCCCAGTTAAACCATCTGTGAGGATCGAAATGATGATCCATTTTTAACTTAAAATTGACTTAAAATGAAAAACGTTTACCGGAATTCCAACGCTGACTTTTTACAGCCTCCGGAGCCTGATATCCGTTTTAGTTTCCGAATTCTGCAGTTGGAGTTTTCGGTAAGCGCAGATTAACCCTGACCCTCTATTCAGCTATTTCGGTAGTGTAGTCTGTCGAGATTGAAATGTCACTGAAGACTGGATCCCTGTGGTCAAACCTGTCCCCGGAAAGTGTGTCCTGGCTCTGAAGGCCTGTTGAGATACAGTGTGCTAACAGTATGGGGAAAGCATACCTCACCTGAGTACGCCAAGGGAATTGTGGGTAAAGAGATGTGCTGTGCCCCCAGAGCATCACTAATGCAGCATCCTACTACCAGTCTGAGTTTACCCAGTAACTTTAAGCCTCATCGCTTGTGGGAAGCAGTAATCTCTATAGATAGATATAGATAGAAAGAGAGTCGAACTCTCTGAATCCCATCAGCATTGTGTGCATGTTGTACTGAATCCTCCCCCGCGTACACATTGGGGGATGTGAAATGAGCCTGTCTGTGATTCTGTACCCATGACAAGGGTGCCAATCGTGGAGATCACAGCCCGAAAATCGGCAGGACGATGGCCCACTACCCCGCTAAACCTGCTACTGAGGTTACTAGCAATGCACCACTGTCCTTCTGAAAAGGGATCGGCAAAGGATAAACCGGAACTGTTTAATTGGATTCCTGACTGGGAACTGTCCTGTCTAGGGGAACCGTGGCTTTCAGCATTAATTCCTTGCAGAGATTGCAAGCCATGCTACGTGTTTCAGTGTGCGCGGCTGTATTGTCCTCTGCTGATCGCTTCTTTCAGAATTTTTTTCACAAATAAAATGGAACAAGGAGACCACAGCCACCCCTGTGGCCCAGGACCCGAACATGGCAAATCGAATACCACCGTTTCCCTGTCTTTCTCGACACACTCACCCAGAATAGGGCTTTGGTTCAGAGAATAAGAGACCCTACAGAAATGAAAGAAAAAAATGCTATTAAAATCACTTTATATCTGTGTGTGTGTGTGTGTGTCCAGGTATACATTACATTATGGGGATGAAATGTCCCCATAATGTGATAAAAACCTGTTACTGGGGACCATTTTTTGATTCAGTTTTTTAAAAATTTGATTACAATTAATCTGATGCAGAGTTTGACTAATATAGTGTGTGTGTATGTGTGTATGCGTATAAGAGAGAGAGAGAGAGATATGACCAGGACCAGGGCTGGATGGGGTTTTAAAATTGGGCTTTGGGGGGGTGGGGGTGGGGGGAATAGCCCATGATGACTTTTGACCAACCAGGGGGTCCCCCATAAACTGGGGGGGGGGGTCCCCTAAACAATCTCCCGGTATGCCAGCTGGTCAGTCCAGCCCTGAATATAGCAGTAGTTGTTCTAATATAGTGTGACTGGGAATTTCACTGGGTGTCTCCTGTTGGCTCAGTGACCAATATTCCAACCACAGCTGTTAAAAGAGAAAGCAGGCAACGCTTTACATACTGTATGTAGGTCTGACTTCCAGTTATTCACGCTTACAGCATTCCACAATTTACACCTATTTCAGCACTTACATCACTTAACATCCACACTTATGTCACTATGGAGGTCCAACAAACGTGACCTGGATTTGTGCACATCCCAATATGCCCTAAGAGAAAGTGGAACTTGGTAGGTATCTAGTAAAATACTTTAAATCTCAGAGACCTTGCACTTTATAAGTGGTTATGCAAGGTGGGTGGATGGAATAATGCTGGTTTATCATTCATACTCAGATGCATTTTTGGTCCATTTAAACATTATGAAGTGGGCCATTGGTAAAAGTTTGACATAATAAAAAGTACAACCTTCCTATTTAGTCATATCTTAGATACAGATATAAATTAGCAGCTTGACTCTTTAATATATTTTTTGGTCTTTTCTGTAAAATCCATCATCATCCTCAAAACACTGCACATCATTTGACTTGAAAAGAATGTGTTTTCGACTGGCACTCTTTCCAGGGCTATACCCCAGCGTTACAGGCTCCTGACCCTGTGAGACCATGACCCAGAGACGTGGTTGGAAGATGGATAAAATGATTGCAGTCAGTGACTATAGGGTAGAACAAAACCACCTAGCTTTCCTATAAATAAGCTATATAGCTTTGCAGTAGCTTTCAGACACATACTGTATAAAACGAGATAATAACTCATTTTGCTGTTTAAATCTTTAAATATACCATGTTATTGCTCTATTATGACAATAAAACTAATACTTTTACTTTACTAAATAAAACACTCGCATTTTCATTTAAGCATTGTGTAAGATGTAAGGTAATGCATGTAATAATGATATTTATACATTATTAGGGAATCATTTTTACTGTCCCTTACTTCCTGTTGTATATTGGCCTAGTGTCTACCTAGGTGAAATTACCAAACCTTAAAAGCAGGTGAGAAAGTGAGCAAAGGATGCTATAGTAACGTAGTGGTAAATGAAATTGGGAGAAAAAAAAACAAGACATTTCACCTCTGAATGCATTCCTCCATTAGTGTGCAGAAATGAACTGGGGACATTAATTAGAGAGCCTTTTCCTGCCTAATTCTTTGCTTAACATTTTTCACCCATTGTAGATGTCTTTTGATGTCATTAGATAAGGTGCAAAAGGAAGTATTTTAAAGCCACAGTTTGCAATTTTCAGGCATCCCGCGTAATGCGACGCCACATGCGATGCACTTAATATTCTGCTCACCGCGACGTATAAGCGTAATTTGATATGGGCAGCTACGAGTTGCATCGGCACCGCTGTTCGCCCCCGCGAGTTCACAGGGCGCTACAAGATGCGCCGCTGCCCTGGCCGTGGGCAGCAGTTCAAAAAACAATGCGTCGCTGGCTAATTAAAAATGCATCCGAAGTCCCCGATCCCTCGCAGGGAGCCAATGAGCTTGGAATTCCACACACACGTGCAGATGTGGTCGGAAGAGTCAGAAGTTGTACTTGATGCGAAACTACAAAGGCGGGACTTAAGGGGCCTGAGTCTTCAAACGTCTCATGCCTCGTGAGACATTTTATGAAAAATAGGGCCTATTTTTGTAATTAGCATACTGCTCGACTAAAGCTGAAACTTATTTTCAGATCTTACCGGCGTTGTGTTTAAATCAATTGGTAAACCCCGTGAACTTCCTTTTTTTTCTTGCTTTGGTAATGTGAACCCGCTGAAACATGCTGAGACATGGCGGATATCAAATCAAGGACGTTTGCCTTCTTTCTCTTATTTCAGGGAACCATTTTGATGTCCCGTGCCATGTTACATATCAGATATCATTTGCATTAAATATGTCACTGTGAGCATAGTTTAGGTTCGTATTAAATATATCTGATATTTTGTACTGAACCGTGCATTTATGTAAAAGTCATAGTGCCACTATCTTATCAGAACATCTGCTACCTTTGCATAAATATAATCGAAAATCTGTATTATTCTGACACTTTTCTTTAAAAATGACATTAACAGTAACTGTTACATCTCTTTACCTCAGTATCCTATAATATATACAGTAATATCTGAAAATTGTCTCTAGCTATCCGACACTGTCCTGTTCTGAAGCTTGATATGCAATATCTATATCACTTGAAAATTCAGCTATTTTTTTACACATAAAATTTATTAATAAATCAACATTATAATAAATGTGTTGCATGCCTTTTTTCCCAGGTCAGGTATTACATAAATTCTATTCACATTCAACTCGTATATTTATTAATTACAGACCAGAAAATAACCACTTAGTCAAAGCGAGAAGAGCTTTTTATTCCTCAAAATCTTCCCTATCACTTTCTTGTTTTTGCTTGACAGAGTTGACAGTAGCATCTCATTACCATGGAAATATAGGGTTTGAAGTAATTACGCTGTGAAAATGAATAGGGAATATATCTGGGCACACTTTGCGATGGCCTGTAACTGACAAGGTAAAACACTCGCCTCACTTCCTTTTGTCATCAGTAACTAACTGGCTATGAATATCATAATATATGGGTTTGTTTGAATCCTGTTATTTTAGTGTGAAAGATCTATTCTTTCAATATAGTCAATTATCCCCCCCCCCCCCATTTATCTCTCTGTGGGAGGCAGGAGATGTAAAGGTGCTGCATTTAAGTCTACTTCCGTCTTGCTGCACCCATTTCCATGGCTCTGATGAAGAAAACAAGTATAAAGCGCATCCAAACCCAAGCTGATACCGCAGACAGACGATTAAACTATTACTAAGTACTACTAATTATTTCCTAATTGTTCAGCGACTACTCAAGTTCATTCATCAATTGTGAAAGTGAAACAAAATCAATAAGACTGAATTTTTTTCTCAGCTATTCAAGAAAATCAAAAATGCTTAATAATAAGTGCATTTCTCAAATGTATGGGTAAAGTATTTTGGACTTGGAAAGATGCTACAGTTTGACTAAATACAATTAGCAAAAATATATATTTCTGACTGAGGTGTGGTTGCAAGTTTAAAAGTCATTGAGCATTTAGGACGCATTCATATTTTGAAGAATGGGCGTAAACACAAACTCACTGAGACATGGAGAGTCTTGACAAACAGGCAGATTTTTCCCAGCGTCGTCCAATGAAACGATTTCTCTGCATAAAGAACAGAAGTTAAATCTAGACCATGCCTGGCAGCTAAAGCAAATAATTACTGTTCTGTTAAAGACAAACCCGAGTAACTAAGCAGAGCCAACCAAGTGGCATTAGAGGGAATGAATTTTATCCCAAAAACTGGTTTTTTAGCTACCCCGCCCCTTTTAAGTGGAAGTGACCTCTTTACCCATCTTTTCAAAGCCATCTAATGTTTCAAAGATACCTGTCCATTGGTAATACACTTTATCTTTGTCCATTATTGTGTGTAATTTGGTATTTCTTGTCTTGGCTAATAGGATACAGTTAGTCACTAATGGTAGTACACACCCCTCATAGTCTACCATCAGCAGTAGCCTTTTCTGTGCAAAAAATACATAAAATTGCCTTAAAATACATAGATTAGTGGTAGGATAAAGCACCTTATTACATGTTATTTGTTGTAGAAAATTCCTTGCATGGATGACCCCAATTTGCCTGAGTTGGCTCTTTCCCTGCAGTGCCTTGTGTTGTAGGAGTGCATGTGTTTTTTCACCCTTTCTCTCACTGCATAGCCTTACAATTGAACTATCCAGAGAATGTGTTGACGGATTTAATAACGTCCAATTTCTAGACTCTTCACATCCATTAGTGCCAATTACCTTACCTGAGTTTGCATTAGTGTTAATATGACATTCTTCCAGATGGGGGATAATGAAAATAATACAACGGTTGTGATCTGAAATGTCGGATCAATTTTCAGGATTCTTCGCAAAATAGGAATCAGAATGTTTCATTTGGCATGTCCCGTCCATCGTTTAAAAATGCCAGGACAAAGAAGACGCGATAGTCATAAGTGGAAGTCAAGACGCTCGACTAGCATTGTCTAGCTTTGGTAAAGAGGTCTTAGCTCTCCCAAAATGACATTGTGATTTGAAGTGTTGCAAATGTATTTCTCGGTCATGCACGAAAAGAACTGATTAAATATTTTCAATGATTATTGTAACTGTTACACACAATATAGCTACTGTTTGCAGGGCCAGGACCAATCCAAATATGTCATTGCACTAGTCCATAGGAAAAGTGCATTTATGATTATAGTTGTGTGATGGATGTTAAGTGATGAATACCGGGCAGTAGAACTTCAACTCATCACATTTTTAGATGACAAAATGACTTAAATCTTGAGTATACGTGTGTTAGATACTCTACTCGGCTATTATACTCTATTACTATGCCTCTATTACTATTGCACATGTTCCATTTTTTCTATTCTGGGCATTGACATTTTCACTGAATGATCTGTTGGAGTAAAGTAGACAATATTTGTCTCCCAGTAGTCTCCCAATGCAGTTGTGAAAACAAATTACAGATATAAATCATGAGACTATTTTACTCTGGCATTAGTCTAAAAAACACAGTTATATTCTGCAATTAATTTGAAATCCACAGAGCTCTGTAAACCACCTAATTTTCTGGAGCAGAGGCCCATGCAACTCAAAGTAATGTTGTACATTACCATAAATTTAAAAGCTCCACCAAACTGATAGATGCAAGAATACTACAGAGTACACATCTTTTTTTTTTAGCACATTGTTCAGAGAGTACACATTTTTCGTTCGCAAGCGCACTATACCGATTTAAAAGGTCTTCAACATATTGTTTTATTAAATTAATTTTTTTTTTCTTTGTTTGACTAAAAAAATGCTTTGTAGTAGCTTTCTTCTTGACACATTAGGCACTCGCTAAGCTTTCGCGCGGAAAGAATCAGGACGCAGAAAAGTAGTGTAAACTCACAAAGGCGAGGGATATAACCGCTATCCTTGTGATACTTGTATGAAGCACAGCACTGTTCAGAGAGTCAGCCTTTTGAGCTAGCTTAATGTGGGGGAGCTCTTAAAAGCCAAAGTCAATGGAGACAGAGCCTTGGGAAATACATTTGCAGTAAGGGGCTCTCGGCCCTCGTTGGAAGTCTTTGTGAGCGAGGGCGTGTGTGATGCTCTCCCGCTTCTTGCAGGGCAGTTCTTACCGTGTCATTAAACTGAGTCTCTTCTCTTTCGGTACACTGTAGCCACTCATTTCTTTTTTGTAAAGAGTCAGGAACTGTACTCCAGGCTTTTGAATGACCTTCCCTTCAGTAATCCTCAGAATTGCCCTTTATTGGCGATGTTTTGTCCACTTCTTCGGTCCTTCCGTGACTCACCTGCACGCCATTAGAATAGGTAGCAACAGTCGCTAAAGCATTAGCATGTAGCTGTAGCAGCGAAAAGATCTATCTAGCATTTGTAGCTAAATGACTGAATATGACATTTTGCCTTATAATGGTGTAGCTCAACTTTACAGTTTAATTAGGGCATGTAACACCTGCACCGTAATATACTGTACACTGTGCAGAGTGCCTTGTGCTCTGACCAGCTTAGGATACAACCTCCGATGACCCTAACCAGGATAAAGGGATAGAAGACAGATGAATGGATCTTATCTTATCTTATCTTATCTTATCTTATCTTATCTTATCTTCAGGGGTTTCTTAGGACTGTTTTAGGGGGGCTTTTTACCCCTCCCCCCAAATAAATGTGTATTTATTGGCTTAAGTCATGAATAGCTTTTTATATTGCCCCCCCCCCCAATCCATTCATCTCTAACTACACCCCTGTATC
Organism: Mormyrops attenuatus; assembly: GCA_026777985.1. Lineage (NCBI taxonomy): Eukaryota > Metazoa > Chordata > Actinopteri > Osteoglossiformes > Mormyridae > Mormyrops > Mormyrops attenuatus. Next base: position 9,002,826 of record JAODKC010000028.1, read on the forward strand.
TTACTTTACCTTATTTTACTTCGTCTTAGATGGTTTTGCTTTTTAAATAGGTTTTTGCCTCCCATGGTGTCTCAGGTTTTGTTTAATTTTTAAGGGGCGGGGGGGGGCTGTCTTCCGAAGATCAACGAAAGTGCTGTTACAGAGTTGAAAATAGCTGTGATAGGCACGACAGGGCTTCTCTTCTCTTTTTCTCTCTGTCTTCTACCTGCATATCCTGGTCAGGTTCATGGAGGGGCCTGAAGCTGATCCCAGCCAGCACAGGCCATGGGACTAGGGTACACCCTGGATGGCATTCTGGACCATCACAAGGCAACATACACACACATACCATATGGGAGATGTATAAACACAAAACAGCCGAACCGCATCTCTTTGGACTGCCGTAGAAAACCCATTCAACACAGAAAGAACCATGAAAATCTACACTCACACCCAACAGAGGCAGGAGTCAAACCCCCAACCTAGGAGGTGTGAAATGACAGCGTTACCACTGAGACACCAAGCCAGGGTCTTACTTTATCCTTCAATTCCTATACATGAGTGTAATTTTAATTACCACTTTTATAATTAGCTGTTTCTCAAGTACCATTCAATACAATGGGCAAAGAAATTATTGTAATTAGGTAAAAGTGATTACAGCTTCAAATCTCACCTCACATTTCTGAATAGTTTTAATGCAAAACCTTAAGGGCAGTGAAATTGTAACACTGTTCCTACACATGGACTGAGTAAATGCCTTTTTATATTAGCAATTGCTATATGTCATGCCTAAATGATTTCTTGAGAATTTATGCAAATCTATTGTTGCATATTTGAATGTACATATCTTAATGGAGAGGTTCATATAACTGAGGATGTATTTGTTAAAGACTAAAAATAAAACTTAAACATGAAAAATGTACTACTTCGTGTTCATTTATGGTGTATTAATATATTATGTCTAATAATAGTATATGAATCAATTTTAAAAATAAAATTAGTCATCGCCCAATATAAAAATAGACATTTCTAAATGCATTTGTTTTAGGAGTTAAATGTATTTATTTGCCATTTTACCCAACCTCTGGTTGAATAATTGGGGGCATTAAAATGTGTCATTCTAGCTAAGCAAAAGATTCACGTGTTGAGTTTGCCTGAGCAGTCTAAAATGTTAGCGAATTCACACGCTCTAAAAATGTTAATGGGACAGAGACATGAGGTACATGACAAATTGAGACGCCGACGTGATTATAATCAAATAATGCTACGGGAAGTCTAGAGAAGCATCACGCCAACCCGGTCCTCAGGGAAACACAGACGGTCTGTGTTTTTGCTCCCTCCCAGCAAAACATGTACATTCTTCTGAGGACCGGATGGGTGTGTGTGTGTGTGTGTGTGTGTGTGTGTGTAATAACATGCATGTCAGTGGTGAGACATTTCCGAGCATGATATGCTCTGCTTCTCAGGTGGAATAAGCCCCATAAGTAGGTATTGAACAGTTAGTAACTGTTGGTTGACAGCAATCTGGGGTATAAACGTCTGCTTCCTCCAGTGGTCTGGGTAATCCTTGTCGTACTTGATGTTCAGGGGCCTGTGGAGCCACGGTATGTGACCGAATTTGGATGGTAAACAAATTATATGGCTGATGTGGGCCCCGGCTTCGATTCCCCTCCCCATTTATGGCCGTAAGCTTCATCTTTTTTTCCTCCTGCAGCTGTTTCTCTGTCACAACAAGAAGGGCAGAGCCCAGTATTAGTCACTGGGTCACAGAACCTACATAAAGAAAATATGGTAACACGTTTCTTGAGGCCATGTTTTGAGTAATTCTTTACATTTTCATAACACATTATAATGCATTCATAAAGCGTTGTAAACATGCCTCGAAATATTTATTTAATGGCATAACACATCATAGCCATGTTTTTATGCATTGTGACTGCCTTATGAAGCTCTCATCTATAATGCACTGTAGATTACATAAACGTAATTACAAAAACCAAAGCCAATTACTTTCAATATGGTTTAGAAGCATACAGATGTTTTTTTTCCTTTGCAAAGCAACAGGAGGCCTAAGTAGGACAATCTCAAGAAGAAGTCAGGAAGACTTCTGGCTGAAGGAAGTGAACACCCTGGAGGTTAATGACCAAATCAAAGACAACATGGTTTAAGCAATTATATAACCATGGTGGAAAACATAACTTTCCCTGAGGTGACTATGCTACTTCATACTCCATTTACCACCAAATAGCCCAAACATCTGACAGTCACTCAATTAACTATAAACCATGCAAACTATAAAGTCACAACAGTAAGTAAAACACCATCGATATAAAATTATCACTCCAGCACACTAACTCCACAGGTGTAATTCTCATTTTTGAAATGTATAGGAGGAATAAATACAACTAAAGAATTACAATGTCTTACTGTATACATTTTACTGTAATTTTACATTCTAAATAATTATTTACATTATATGTAAGGTAGAATATTATACATACAGTCGGCCCTCCATATCTGTGGGATCTGCATCCATGGATTCATCTAACCATGGATCGAAAATATTCTAAAAAAGAAATAGTCCAGAAAGTTCCAAAAAGCTGAAATTTAAATTTGCCAATCGCTGAGCAAGACATTGAATCCATGCGGATGAAATAATGTGTACATGTACAGTCTCTTTTCTTGTTGTTTCCTTAATCGATACAGTATAACAACTATTTACATAGCATGTACATTGCATTAGGTAGTATAAGCTAGAGGTGACTACAGGCGGATGTGCATAGCTTATATGCGAATATTATGCCATTTAATATATGGGATTTGAGAATCCGCAGGTTTCAGTATCCACTGGGGGTCCTGGGACCAATACCCTGCAGGTACTAAGGGTTTTTTATACACAAAAACCTTAGTTTTCAATTGTTATCAGTAAGAATATTAGCATGCACTAAGAAATGTAAGCATGTTGCTGAGAATTGACAATATGCAGTGGAAACGAGCAAGGATAAATTTGAGAAGCGTCTATGAAGCAAAATTGTTGTGACCTTCTTGCTGGGTGACTTTACTTTCCCGTACTGTCCATTTAAAAAGAAAGAATGATAACCAAATACCATCACTGTCAAAATGAGATTCATAATACAAACTCATAACACACACAGCCTATCCGGTGGAGTTTGTAGATATCTATTGGATAGTGGCTTAGTTTATCATCATTCTAGAAAACACAAGGTAATGAGAGTGAAATTCTAGTTTCCCCGGAAGCCTGGTGCATGATGAAAGGTACGGGTTTAACCGTAAATAATACAAACAATAAATAAAGACAAAAGGAACAATAAAATGTACAAAAGGAACAATAAAATGTACATAATACACAACACAGGGCACATGAACAGTGGTGCAGCAGCAATTAACAATGACGAGTGCAATAGACAATAATTAGTATGTAATAATGTACAAAATTGTAATACATTGTACAGCAATAATAACAATTTGGTCTTAATTCCTGTGGCACAGCGTTGTTCGAGAAGCTCAAGAGCCTGACAGCACACTTTTAAATGATCTGTTAAACGGTCTTGTTTCATCCATCCATCTTTTGGCCAGCCAGTACAGGGCACGTCCAAGGGTAGTATGGGGCATAAGGCAGGGGTGCTCCCTGGATGAGATGCCCATCCATGATAGGGCGGACAGAGATGCCACTAAGCCTAACCGCACGTCATTGGATTGCAGGAGGAGACCCTCACAGGATGGGGAGAATGTAGAAACCGAACCCATGGAGAGGAGAGGCATGACTCAACCCCAGAGCTATGAGGCAATGATGCTACTCACTGTGACACTATACTGCTCATGGAGTCTGTTTCACGTTTGAGAAAATATGTTGCGACATTAAGAGGCTGACTGGGCGAGAATGCAAACGGTACAAACAAGGCACTCAAGTTGCACACCTGCAAGAGTAAAAGTCAGACTTCACATCTCAATTTTTTACGGCAAACTCAACAATGCCATTGTAATATTAACGTGACATGGCTTATTTTTTCAAATTAATCCATACCCACCAAATGGAGATGTGCTATACCTTTACCATATCTTTACTATACCTTTACTTCGATTATGTCTTTCACTCTCGCTCATATCAATTTAGCGTTTCTTGTTTTAGGCAAACAGCAGTGATTTGACTGTCTTGCAGGTAACGTGCTGCATCCCTGCACAAACTCATTGTTGTATTTCCAGAAAACGCGGTCTGGCACAACCATTACTGGCTTGGGCAGACAAAATCTTCAAGCCACAGACCCATCATTTGGGGGGGGGGGGGGGGGGGGGGGCGCCGCCTGATTCCGCCTTAGGTGATGATGATGACAGGGTCACATCATGTGGAGCGTTTCTGTGAACCTACAGATGCATCAAGCCATAAGGCA
>JAODKC010000028.1:9007575-9037261 GCA_026777985.1 Mormyrops attenuatus
GCGGCGCGGGGGGGGGGCCGGGGGGCCGGGGGGGGGGCGGGGGGGGGGGGGGGGGGCACGTCTGGGTTTTGTAAGTGGGAAGTATACTGTCTGCGGGGCTCCCTCTGGTGTCCCAGCCCGGCTTCTCAGCCTTGCTAAACAAGGCGTCGCTGAATCCCCACTGTGCCTGCCCATTAACCCCCAGCTGGGAGAAAGGTGAGGCGAGGCCTCTGCAAATGTGCCCCCGTCAACCAAACATGACCACGCAACGCCTGATGGAACTGATTAATGTTAAACTAATCATTTGCCACTTCCCCTCCCAGTTGCACGCAATGGAAATTCCTACATAGAAGGATGATGCACTCCTTGGGCTAGATTATACCGAGTACCGCCACAGATATCTATAGGCCGCTCAGTGTTACGAGGAATGTTTACAAATCGAAGAGCTTTGCCTGTCTTCATAAACATACCTAATAGATCATTTTTTTTTAAACTCGTGTGCTTTCTTTACCTTGTTTGCATCATAAATTCATATTTGACTGGGGCCATTTTTAAATGACTGAAGCCAGAGAGATAAATGAGATATACACACAAAGAATAGGTTCAGCCTCATATTTATTTATTTGTGCTGGAGTGAGTGCTTGCATCGATACTTTGGAAAAGTCAGTGTAGTTTTTTTAATGAGTTCTCTACTTAGTCCTGACATATCCCTTAGATAGTCATCGGGGAAATGCTACGGGGTGTTAACAGTGCAATCATGCACAAAAACATTAAAATTTGAATATGTATGACTGAAAAAGAGCAGTTGTTGCCACAAAATATTGGTCTTATCTGCCCTTTAGAAAGGGCTTTTTCTGGGAACCGAGGACAGGGAGTCTGGGCCGTACTCTGGCATCTGCAGAACCAACAGGGGTCAAAAATCCGTACTCGGAATTATTTAGCGTAAAACCTTTCAACCCTTTTGTCTTCCGCCACCGCAGCCGACTTATGGAGCCAGTTGAAGGCAGATGCCTTTGCACACTGGCTGTGGACCAGGCTGGCAGAGAGCCGGTACTGTCGATAATCTCTAATCTACAGATTTATTCTCCCATATCTGCAAATGGACCAATCTGTGAGTATTTCAGAACACATTTATCCGCAATATGTCATTAAGGCTTGAGGAAGACAGAATTGCAGATGGCCACATAATATACAATCACTCAGACAAGGCAGCTGATTTTTTTCAGGGGTTTTTTTTTGGGACTGCTCTCCGCCTCCTGGAGGTTCACCTCTCAGAAGTGTCAGCCGCAAGCCCCTGCCAACCTCATTTGTTCCTGGAGGGGGGAGTTGTGGGTAAAGGGAACAACGTCGTCGCAGCAACTAGCGTAAGAGGAGGTTACCTGGGTGATTGTCAACAAGACAAAACAAATATGATTTAAAACTTGTGCAGGGAACAATAGTGGAAGGTAATCAAATTTGTCGACAATTAAAGCAAACATAAAAATTCAACAGAAAAGCTACCATTTAGAATCAATAAGCGTTTTCCCGACATAAATTCTGAACAAGACAGATCTGAATCTTGCATGATGAAGACATAATGTGTCATAATAATTAGGAGCACAGACAAAAGAACAGCTGATCAGCATGCAAATTTATGCGGCTCCAGTGTTTCAGATAAAGCAGATTTCTACCTCTTTTTTGCCCAATTCATCTTCATTGCTAATCATTTGAGGGCTGCCAAATGTTCACTGACACTAATGTATTACAGGTCAAGAGAGGCAGGTCTTCACCTATTACCCCCAAAACAATGTGCTTCCATCCATTCCCCACTTCAGCCCTCGAAGCAATTATTGCCAGATGCAATCGCGAGCCTTGAATAGGAGCGACTGGAGCTTGTTTGTGGCTTGGATTCATTAAAAAGGAGGGCGAAGAAAGGAATAAATTACTTAATTGCATAAAAAAAATGCCAGCCAAGAGATGGGCAGTATATGGCCCACTGAGTGAATGAGAGTTAGGGCACTCCTGGAATGGGGGATTGTGGGATAGCTAAAGTGTGGCCATATACAACACTTGGGTGTCCTCCAAAACAGATGGCTTCACATACCTTCCATACTTGTCTTTGTCAGCTGGCCCTTCGCTATTGTTCCCCTCCGCTTTGATCAAAAGTTCACGAAGGACAAGCAAGGAGTAACAAAAGATATTCTGTGCCTTTGGATGCGATTCAAAATATTTCTCCGTTTGTATTTATATCTACAAGGCAGACCCAGAGAAGAAAAGTCCTAACTGTAAACAACAAGCGGCAGTGTGATGGTGAAGCTGCGCCTGTTTATTTTAATTACCTTATAATGGGACCATCTTCAGAAATAACATAAGGTGACGTTTTCAAACAGCAACACTGAGCAACTTCCGGTGAAATTTGTTGCATTGATGAAATAGACTAGGAAAATAGACTAGTTGTTATTTTATGAGTACTGCCGTCCACCCATAGATTTATTTATTTATTATTTATTTATTTTATTGTAAGAGCCGAAACGTTATTGTGGCGTTAAGTCCATACTATATAGAAATTACATAGTCCTCCATTAGCTTGTTTCAACCCATTAAAAAGTAGCCATCATATTTGCCAGATTTGGGTAACATTTAAACACATGCATTTTACTTCATTGAAAAAGTGTCTATTAATAAATGAATAGTACAACCGTAACTTAATAATGCTACCTTGCCAACATATAGTAAATCACATCAATCAGAGCGGAAATTACGGTGGTATGAAAATAGTATGGAAGCAACCATGTTTGTTTTATTTTGATCACTCCGCTATTTTAGTTGTAAAATACCTTTATATATATATATATATATATATATTTATAATATGTTTAAAAATTGTTTTTGTCATTCTTCTGAAGCACATTGTTTTCCTTATTCACCTACCTACCTAAAGGTAATTAAAGCTTTCTGTGACCTGCACTTGTGCGACGTCTATTTTCCCGTGTGCTTGAGAACAGAATTAGCTGCATTCGACTGAATACCAGCCATATACCGTGATCGCTGTGTACCGGAAAGTTCATATGATTCAAGTTTCAATAGCACTACAGATGTGGGAACAGAGAGGAAAAAAACAGTGTGAGAAAACTCAGGAAAGAAAAAAATGAATATAAAAGCAAAATCTTGAGCATATGGTATGAAAAGAGAGGTATAACACGATCCATAGATTATAGGTTAAGAATAGAGGACTCAACATATACAGTACCTGATATTGCACAGCGCTGGACACATCCAGAGCCCTTGTAAACGCATTGTAAACTACGTCCCTTATCCAATTCATTTTCCTTCCCTCAACCACTTATCCACCACTCCTGGTAAACACTGGAGGGTACTCAGATACGCAAATCGACAGAAGATGGAAAATGGCCTACTCTGGCAAAAAGCTTTTCCATAGAGTGACAGAGAAGAATAGGGCTCGTCTACAGAACACTGGCTCAATAGGTGAGCACGGGGGCCAGACAAGGCGAGAAGATGTAAGGTGGCCCGGAGGGGACACAGGGCAAGCTTGGAAAGATGTTCTCAAGAGCTTGTATGTCTCATACTGTGCCATGTATGGGTCCACAGACTGATTTACATGTGTTTTGCCAAGTTGCTCCACTTTTTCCCCTTTGTTTTCCTCTCTCCGCTAAACCTGTGACCCCCAGTCTGTGTCTTTGTGAGCCTCCGTCGCCATTTCGCACCCGCAGTGACACCGCAGACAAATTGATCAATCCTGCCTGAAGGCGTTGAGGACATTAAGTGGCAGTAATTGTGAATCTTGAACGTGAAAAATAAAGCTGTTGTGCTGCTGGAGAGGATGCTGGGGGCGGGGAAAAAACTAATAAATTAGATGCTTAGTATTCCACTTATTTGAAAATGCTTTACACAAGGCTACTTTCCTTTTGGAGACAATGGTAAGAGACCACTTTCATACCTAATAGATATATTTATACATCTCTACGCACTTCCTTACCCATATACTGACCTGGGGGTTCAGAATGGGCTATTTAAAAAGCATTATTTAAATACAACTCCACCCATTTTATTTAGATGAATAACTGTGGATTCCCTATGACATATATTTGCACATATATTTTTAATGCAGACTTGAGGAACTAGAATTAGACAGTAAATGCCCATAAGCAGTCTGGTTAAGTATGGGTAAACTTTAAAAACTGTTCTTTATTAATCGCATGAATTGGGGGGGGGTGGGGGTTGCAAATTTCATAAAATGTAATTGCTATATGGAGTTCTTTTCTGAGCTGGCACACTGTATATGCAGTGTATACAGTATGTTAGTGAAAATTTCGTGTTAATTCAAGTGTTCAAGCATTAATAATTTCTCACTGAAAGGTCCAGAAAAACCACTGCCACTGCTTTTTTCGCCCCTAATATAATGTCTCCCTGCGTGCAGAGCTGCAAAAGGAAACAAAAGAAGAACATTGACAATATTAATAAAACTTACATCATATATATCTGGACAGCACATAAAGGTTTTAAGTAAAGTGGATGTTATGCCATGCAAAAGTAAGAAAGCATCACTACACAAATATTCCCTCCAATGAGAATATGGGTAGTTAATAAAATATTTTTAAATTACAGGATAGATATAAAATCCCTCAATCCAATTATCCAACCACAAGAGGAATTCCACCTCAGTTATTCAAAACTGAAAAAAAACACTTCTCTGAGTTCTCATAATCAATTTATTCAGTGTCTGGCATACACTGCAACAACTTTTCACCCGACACAAACCAATTGGTTAAATTATTAGTAATGCACCAGTAATTCTGTGTAGAATTGTGGGTAAGAGTGTGGATATGTCCGCTGAAACAAATTGGTGGCATCTACGATATCCGGCTACAGATGAAAAGTCTTTCAGCTTTGTGATAGGAAAATTGGCTTTAAACTATATTACAAGTATTTGTGGATTTGATTGATACTCTGGCATGAATAGTCGTTTTTTCTTCCACAGTTCAAACACATACATGTAGGGTTGGTGTGGCATCCCATCCAGGATGTGCCTCGTCTTATTCCTTTTGCTTTCTCATATAGATGCAAAGCTCATTGGATAGGCAGGTTTGGTAAATGGATGTATGATCCAATCAGGGAATTTTGGGAGGGAGCTCGACACTGAGCCTTGTGGAACTTTCAGAAGGGAAGGAACCAAAATATCACTCCAGGGAACTCAGGAGGGGCAGTCAGAAAGAACTAAAAGAATCAGTATCTGTAATACGTATAGAAAATGTTATGGAGTGATTTGCTTGATTTTGTTGAATTGCCACAACTTCTCAGAGTGAGCTTACAGTTTGGTGACAAAGAACTCACAGTGTCCAGTTTGAGATGTTTACTTTCTTTTGTTTAAAATGGAAATGAAAGTTATAATAAATAAGTGCATGTGACAAATAATAAAGCATGATTGTAGTTCTTTGTACTTTGAACTTTTCGATAGCCACTGTACACCGAGAAATAATAATTGACATAAGACGACAGGGGAAAAAAACAACTATTTCTTAATGTACCTTAATATATTTATGTGTTGGTTTTAATGTAACAAATCACTGTGTGTTTTATTATCTAGATTACTGTTCTGCAAAGAAGATCAAACCTGAACATTCTTGTCAGGAACTACATTTGCTTGATATACAAAGTTTGCTGGGGCCATTTTAATTTGTTTGGACCTGCTAACTTTTCAAAAACTGCTCGTCTGAAAGAGAACCGGGCTCAGACTCAGGACTGTATTAAATCTCATTCATTTGAGCAATTCATTAGAGCATCGCTTTTCAAGCAGTTGGTGGTTGACTACGAATCAATTTTAATACTTTAAAGCAAGTATTTGTTGGTAATTTTGTTGAGTTGTGGATATAGGCTTCTTCTGGGAAATATCTGGAGGTTGATTTAACTTGATATAGTACAATATTGCGTTTATATGATCGGGTTGTTCAACATTTTCTTAACTCTTTAGAATTTTATGATAGGAAAGATAAACAACAAGAACAAATATCTCAATCTCTTTTCTGTGCTAGAAGCCGTAGGAGTAGATTTAAAAAAAATAATTTCAGGATGAGGTCATTAAATAATTCAAGGCCTGACAGTTAATGTGAAAATTATAAGAAGCTAAAAGAACGCAAATATGTGGATTTCATAATGCGCTTGCACAAAGAAGGAGTGTAACTACATTAATTAGGCAAGTCTTCTGTAAATATGCAGTGTAATTATATATTTGAGGCACTTAATTATGATGCTACTTGCAGATATCTGTGAATATAAATGTGATTACACATACATACTATACCCATTAAGACTACATAATGAAAACCAATATAAAAATCTATGAAGACCACCATAATGAAACCAATTACTAATTACACAAATAAAAGAATATTTCTGTCTTCTATTACTGACAGCTACTATCCATGTTTATCTTAGCTATGTAAATGGAAAATGTGTCGTCTGTGTGCATATTCACATCACTGAATGTGCCACATCCTGATTTCTAATTATTTTTTTTTTTATCACCCAGTTCTTTAGAGGCCTTACACAGAAGCCTTGACGCTTCGTCTTTTCTTCCTTGCTTTGTCAGGTTCCATAGCTTGTGACAAACAGTTACAAACAAATTCAGAATTATAAAAAATAACAGTCCTTTAAAAAGTAATCACCACAGTGCAACTAAATAGACCAAGGTAATGTTTTGTTTTAGTAGTGGAAATACATTCAAGCAGCATTGAACTTTCTGAAATAATAATAATAATGCGTTACATATTTAGCATAAATGTATGTACAACATAACTATATTATAATAATCTATCCATTTACCTTTATTTCATGAGAAAATGGTGTTTGTGTGACCTCCAGAATAGCATCAAAATCTCACCTGAAACTTTACATTTAATTTTACATTATTTGGATGGAAACATAAATCTCCTATAATAAATGGTCACTTCCAAGATGGCTAAATATATCCACAAATTAAGGTTTGGGAGCAGATGGCGAGAGAGAGGTTTCAATCTGAGCCGGAACTTTCAGGATCACAGTTAGCGCACACAGGTCGCCTTGATGAAATGATAGCTCTTCTATTCTGCTGTTACCACCCCACCTTTCCGCGGTCATTAGCAGTCGGGGAAAGTAGCATCGCCTACAGCAAACTCCGCAAGGTGAGGAAGGGACGAGGGTGGCTCGGAGCCTCCCCAAAGCCAGTGTCATTCACAAAGGGATAATTGTTGTACAAGGGGGAAAAGGGCAGCCATGTTTGAGTTCGCTATTCTTTCTAGCCAATAAAAAGCCATGGTCCTTCTCCATTGATCTCAAGGCACCCTGTGTTCCTCAGGCATATTGTTCTGAATAAACAGCTGCTGTGGGGTCCAGCGATATTTCAGACAGTGCAGACAAATTGTGCAAACTTAAATTTGCCTGCAGTGACAGGATTTTAAATTGTACACTGTTATGATGACACCTTTTGCTTGTTATAGCATTGATCAGCCTTGTTTGGAGACAAACATAGACATGTTCACAGTCAGAAAGTGCCGGAACTTCTTATAATAGCATAATAGCACCGAGGCACCTGAAAGTGCCGCTAAAATTTTTTGCCTGCATATAAAAGTTATCTAAGATATAATTGCATTTTCTGAGACCCAGATAGTACTGGGGCAGCCTGGTGACCTTACATCTCAAGGGGTGTTCAAGATGTATCAGTTGATCCACCGTGTGTGCATGGGTTTCCCCTGGACAGTCCAAAAACATCCAGTTAGATGAAGCAGTATCTGTAAATTGCCCAGACTATGTGTGATTGCATGCGAAATGTATGTTCTGTGATAGACTGCCATCCTGTCCTGGGTGTCTTCTGCCTCAAGCCCTGCGCTTCCTGCAATAGGCTACTGGCTTGGTGTAACCATCCATTGAATAAATGGTTATGCTTTCTATTAATAAACATTGTGCAGAGCTGTGAAGTCTCATGTGGTGAGCCTGTGTTATTCTCAAAATCACCTACAAAGGATTCTCTACATTATAAAAGAGTGTGGGTACATTCCTTTAACTGTAAAAAGTTATTGAATTTTGACAGCATGGATCTCATTGACCTACTAACTCAAGATTAGTAAAATTGTTTCCTTTTTTGGCCATATTTAGCTATAGGTCATTTTCTAAATGTATTGTAATGTATTCAACGTATTCTCTTGTACTGTACTGATGGTTAAATATCAGTTTGTTAGCCCCAGACGCTGCTCTAACTCATCCCTGTTTAAGCTGCAGGGAATACAAACAATCATGTAAATCAAAACTTAAAGCAATGAAAAAACATTTGTTAATTAAGTGGTAAGTACCAGATGCCTTAGTCTTCCATTACTGTCAATTTAGTCAGTTTTGCATGTAGGTCACCTGAAATTTCTGTTGGCCTTAGACTACTGATCAGTGTTTTGTGTTAATTTATGATTGGGACTTTCATTGCATGGTGGAACCAACTGCTTACTGTGTACATGACAAGTAAACTCTTGAATCTTGAATCAAAACATGCATCTTTTTTTAAAAAAAAATATTGCACTGGATCCAGTGTGCGAAATACCCGTCAGTATTCGGGGGGGTCCCCATCTCCTTATTGTTGCGCAATACTGGTCTTGAGGCCCCCTTAAAATTTTGCTTTTGAGGCTTTCGGGGGGTCTCATGGATTAATCGGGGGTGCCGGACACCCCCGGACCCCCCTGTATTTCGCACACTGACTGGAATTCATCTCAAAAGTGCATCCATGGTCATCTAATCTATTTCAGTAATCAGCTGTAGCTGCAGTTTACAAAAAATATTTGAAATAACATGTATAAAGATGCAATATACCCAAATGACATTTGTGGTGCAGAGATCATCTACTACAATTTTTAAAATGCTCTTTGCACCAGTATTCAGACATATTATCTATGGAAGCCACATGCATTTTTGGCGAGTAAAACTAACAGAAATACTAGTAAAGCATAATCAATAATATGAACAAAAAAGGCTTTTAGCTCGCTTTACTCATGCAGTGGTCTGAATTTCTCTTGCATGCTTTACGCCAAAAGGGAGGAAAGTGTTTATTGATTTTTTTCTTAGTTGAATCAAGGCCAGTACATGAGAAGATTGACCCTCGCTATTTACGGTAATAAAGAGCCAATGGGAAAACAGATGCTGAAGTCTTGGTGTCACTATGTTAAGAAAACAGCTAATTTGTACTCTTCAGTTTATATTACATATTTGCTTTCTTGTTCAATTACTTGCAAGATTAAAATATTAAGATGCAATTTATGCATGATAGTTACTACCTTTTATTTAAAAAAGAAAAAAGTTTATGCAGTTATGGCAGATTTCAAGGTAAATATTTGCTATCTTTCTGAGTATATAGACTGATAGACTTGTTAAACTATGATAAGGTAATGCTCAGTTTTTTGTGTGTATTATGATTATAAGGTGAGTTTCTCTATCAATGCTGAGTTATATTATATCATATTATTATTTTTTTCTATGCACAATACTTCCAAGGAGAAGTGTTTATTACACAATGATCTGTACTACAAACCATCTGGATAGGCCAGTAACTTTCAGACCAGCAACAGTGTCTCTTACAATTTCTCACCTTTCAGATTTAAGTAGATATTATTTTGCGTAATACGAATCGCTTTTACGAGTTTTCAGCCTTTTTCACAATGCACCAATTGTCCGATTCCTTAAAAGCGATTATGATGCACAAAAATATATCAGAATTATCAATAATCATCTATTGTATAACACAACAACATACAGTAATGCGATGCCCCATTATCCTTTGTAACTAGTGCTTTGTATTAGAAAGGAGTCCTTATCTTCCAGCTTCTTTTCACTATTTCCATTCCCATTATGGTAAATATTGAAGGTGAGCCACAATAAAAAGGACTGATATTAATAAAGGTGTAAAACACAGTCATATAACAGAAACCTGGTTCTTCCTTTGATAAGCTGCCATTATATCTGTGACAGAGCCTTTGTGTGTGATAATGAGGGTGCCTTTATCAGGCTAGTAAGAATACATCTCATCTGGGGAGACTGCAAGAATAATTGTTCTTTATGTAACACTCAACATCAAATCAAACACACACACACACACACACACACACATCGACATGAGGATTGTAGACGTGTATGTTTCCAAGTGTAAATGTTGACATTTTGATGGTGAGGAGGCACTCAGGAACACAGTATTCAAGTGAGACCAAAGGTTTTTTTTTTCTTTTTTGCTTTTGTGGCAAATAATTTATAAGAAGGCCATTTTGGCTCATAATAAAACCCTCAACACACTTTTTTTTTAATATGCTTGTAGTCTGGTTCACCGTTTTGTATCGGTCAGACAGTTAATTTACCATGATACAGTATCTATTCATTTATTTGTCTGTTTTGGGTTTCAGGTTGATTTTTTTCCCCGTTATGTACCTACGGAAGCTACGTACTGATTTAAGAATGTTACGTGTTCAGCTGATGTAAAATTTAATCATCCAAATTTTTATGTCGACGTGTGTCTGCGTGTGTATTTGATTTGATGTTGCTTGTTACATAAAGAACAATTACATGAGCACCAACCTATGCAAATCATTTATATGCATATTTCTTCAGAACTACATCGTGCCATTTTAGATTTTCAGATTTAATTTTCTTTTAATGTCTGTAAATAACCTTTATTAAACTAAACATCAAATCAAAATATTAAATATTTCATATTGTTCAGGTTATGCTTCTCAGATAACTAAATTCAGCCACTGCAATAGTATATTCAAAATATTTATACTCCATGTCAAGAGGAAAGTTTTATTGTGTAAATGTCCACACACAAAAATCAAAAATACCTATTTTGGATGGAAAATTGTTAAAGTGATGTCTTAGTTTTGTCAATTCATAACTAAAATGTCTTTTAAAACATTTATTTATCCTTTTCATTAAAACTCAATATAAAAATCTAAGTTAAGTTGAACTGTTGAAAGTTGAAATGCAACCATAATATATACTTTAAACATTTTCTGTTAAGACATTTCTGATGATTAATTGCAGGGATCTGTTCAAAGTGCAAAGATGAATACTTAAAATTATAAATGAAAAAGATTTATTTTTAGTACAGCACTATTATTCATAGATTTTTCTGGAAGTGGATTACAGTATTGAAATGAGGAGTCCTTTAATGAACTACACAATACACTGTCTAAGTTGTGAAATGTCATTAGTCATGAAAAACATATTGTGCCAGGATTGCAATTTACTGTCTAAAGGTAGAGGTTGGTTAACTTGTATCTTAACAAGACCAACACTTTACATACCACTGGGCCTCTTAGCATTCAGATTTGTTGGGAGAATCCCTTTCACGCATCATAAACCAGATAAAACTTTTAAAACTTCACGAAACTCCTTGTGTTCCATAAGTGACCATGAAAAGGAGAGAGCTGTGGCAGTGTACAAGGACCCTTAATGATGTTAATGATAATCACCCAACACAGTTTTTTGTACATATCCATAGAAACGGTTTCTAAAAAATAATTTGCATAAAACGGGGCTTGAGCCTGGTGGCCCCCACCATATGAAGCTTTCTGTTTAGGCCTAGTTAACGAATTAGCAGTGTGTTATATACAGTTTTTGTTTAGGTATAGTAGGACTCACCAGTTGCTGGTTGTTGTAAAGTTCCATTAAGGCAACCTTAGATATCAGCCAGAATTTTAAAATCAGTTGCATTCAAAAAATTGCAAGCATTTATACTTGCATAATAATAATAATCGACTTTTTGAATTGCGAAGTTTTGACTCGGATCCTGAAAGAGTGGTGTTTCATCAACTAACAAAGTAAGATATGCAAACTGGACTCAGTTACAAGTTTGTCAGAACCTGTGACAGTTGCAAGCTCACCAGACTGACATCTTATTTGGTTGTCAATGATAAAATCTGCTAACAAGGAGAGATCCTCGCGCTATTCACTGCAAGCAAGTTATTTTTAGGTAGTGACTCCATGATGTCCTACCATTTTCGTTAACAATAAAATCAATTACAATTGCAAGCAAATTGCACCAATTGCAATTGTAATTACAGATTACAATTTTCATACATCATACATATTTTAAGATTCATACATTTTTTGAAAGAAATATGATTTTGCCTCATGTATTAATGTTTAATATCTCAAAATACAATTAAGTCTTGTACATATATCCTTATTTAATAGAAATGTTTCAGTCCAATAATAAAAAATAACATTCGCTAGTATGACAGGATTTGAGGATGAAAGCTGTTCTACTACTGTGATGTATCGGCTGACCTGGAGCACCAAGCTTAATGGAAAAGCCTTTAAACAGAAAGGCCATGACACCCTGAGCTCGTTCCTGGCCACCTGTGAAGCCACTTGGATGCTGAAACACATCATGCTCTCAAAGTGCAGCACGTGGGAATCCCCACGTCGATGGTCTCGCCTGTCGGAGGGGTGGAATTGTCACAGAGCTAAGAAATCTTATCGGAATTGTAAATGCAGACTTGAGGCAACAGAGCTGAACAAAACGAGTATATCGTGATAAAATAAATCAGTGAATGAATCAAGGTAAAGGGTGTAATGTAACTGCTGTCTTTCATGGGGAGATAGTTGTGGAGACTATTTTTTTTGGTTTGTGACCACAATCAAAAAACTAAAAACCAAAAGTCTAGTGTTTTGTTTGGATTTGTGTGCGTGCGCGTGTGTGTGCGTGCGCGTGTGTGTGCGTGCGCGTGTGCGTGCGCGCGCGTGTGCGTGCGCGTGTGTGTCTTTGTGTGTGTACTTGTTTGCATGCATAAATTTAAATGGAAGGGGGAAAAATGGGCAAAACTTGTTTTCTTGCCAACACCTCTTATGCTGTATTTTTCTCCTTATATCACTGATGGGGAAAAGAGAGAAACAAATGACTGTCAGGAACAACAACAGCACTCCTCCAACAAAAGAAGAACACAATTATTACAATTATACTGTCCTTCATTAGCTCCCATGAATTTCCACGTAATTGATGTTGTAGGTTGACACATCAGACATGAATATCCCAGTCAGTCTCCTCTACTCTTTTGTTTGGGAGGGCATGATTTGCATTTCGTGTGCTTTTGGTAATGAAGACTTTGCACTATTCGTCCATTAGAAAAAAAAAAAAAGCACAATAATCTGCAACTCGGCTCTTGTTTGAGGATTCTGACCCTCAGAAATGCCACTTTGCTTCACACATTAGCTGCTTACAAAGAAAGAAAGCTAATGTATCATCTAATTGGACGAGCCACCGCATCTGATTTCTCTCAATCAGACTATTAGTTCGGTAATTACCCATCTGCCTCGGGTGGAAAATGGCAAGGCGAACACCCAGCTAATAACATTCTCAAGAGCTCTCCAGCGCAACAAGATGAGGCTGATGTTGTGGGAGGTAGTCTCAAACTATTTCAGCGCCAAAGTGAAAACATAATAGAGACTGAGTTTGCCAACTTACCGAATTGAGTTTATTCAATTATTTACTTTAACATAGATTGCACCCCCCCCTGTTTTGTCAAGCACATTTCTGCATTAATAATGGCCTAATGGGAAAAGGCCAGTTCATCAAGGTTTGATGGAGACCGCTAGTAAAGTAACCAGGTTTCGCATCCGTTGGCCATGTAAGCTTTGTTTTACACACACATACGTCAATTAGGATGTAGAAGGACAGAAGTCATTATGGCAGATATCTGCCTAAGGGCAAGTAGATTAAAATACAAATATCTATTAATAAAAAAGACTGGAAGCACATTCAGACTACTCTTGCATTTATCATCTACTCTGAAAGGAATTTTGTGAATAGATTGGAGTGAAGTCATTTGAGCAAATGCAACAAGCAATGTTATTTGTCAGTGAAGATGATCGGCAAACTGCAGAAATACAACAAAATAAATGCAGTAAGAATGCATTTAATGACAGCCCAGCTGAATGCATAATTGTGCGTGTATTTCACTGCTCCGCCCATCTGCATTCGATAGCTGGTTATCCAATTAGAGCAGTGGTGATTCGCATCCTTTCTTCGGGAGCACAGAGTGTAAGGCAGGGTACACACAAAGCCGTCTTGATGATGTCAATGCACTTATAAAATGACTTATATTAGGTAATGTTTTTGGGCTTCAAGTGTAAACCAAAGTACCTGGACACCGAAGGCGTGAATTTACACACCTCCCGCCTACATTACCTACAGTACTAACCATGACGCTACTGAACCAGCCCTAATACCACATTAAGGCAAAATCCCCAAATTCCAATTGATGTGCTGAAAATTTACAAAACATTTTTATTTTTGTATGTAACTCCGATGACACTTTCCTATAAGACATAAGCCATTAAGACCCATTTCCATAACCTGACCTGTACTGCACTGAGCAGCGTAAAAATTGCATGTATCTGGAGAAACTTATCTTGCTCATATCTTGCAGAACTTTTCTTGATAGGTGACACTGGGCTTGAACAGTATTTATTATTACAGTTTATGATATTATTGTATAGCTTATTAAAGGTGTAATATTTATTTATTTATGAAACTGAGATAAATTGGTGCACCCAATTACTAATTACATCCATATGTGCCGATGACTGTTCTTAAGCTTAATGAAACTGTTACCTGTTGACAGGCATGTGACATTTCTGCCCCGTTTCCTACCCATTAATAATCACAAATCAGATCTTGTTAGATGCAATCTCCTATCAAGGGACACACAAAGGCATTTGGTTGTCGATAATGATTTTTATCTTTTCCTTCCTTCTCGGACAGATATGGATTTTCTTATGAATGTCCGTGATAACTTTTTAACACCTTAAAAAAAAGGGAAATTTCTGTCCCAGTCTATGTGACTTTGATTCCTCTCATTTTTGTTTTGACATAAGATAGGATGCTGGGGAAGGTTGGCACAACAGACATCTCTGTGAGGTATTTCTCACAAAAAAAGCATCCGACTTTCTATGAAGGTTGTACAAAGACACATCTAGATACAACCCAGATGTTTGGATACTGAATGTGTCTCCATGTTAAAAGATACACGGTGCGGCCAGCTATTTCCTCCCCTTAATGATGGCCTTCAATGGATTCCAAAACATATGTAATATCTTATATTTTAGTGTATGTCTCTGGGTAAGTAGACTGTTAAACTTGTAAAACTATGATAAAGTGATGCTCATGCCAGTTTCTTTGTGTATGTCATTTATATGTATTTTATAGAAGTCGTACTAGGCGGAACTGGAGTGCAGAAAAAAAATTTGATGTTGCAGACAGGAAACGGGAGCCCAGTGAACACAATTTTCACTTACAGTCCTCTTCGTTCGTATGTCTGAAAGTTCGTAAGTTGAACGTTTGTAAGTAGAGGGTCGTCTGTGTATATATATATATATGTGTGTGTGCGTGTGTGTGTGTGTGTGTGTGTGTGTGTGTGTTGGCTACCTTAACAATAGACCAGATAACCTTCAAGGAACTCCAAATGCGGCCGATTTTATTTAGGTATAATCAGAATAACTTTGGTAGACGTCACAGGCACATTAACTTTATGCACAATCTGGAATGTGATTGGCTAAATCTGCACAAACCCCATTATAAATGTTGGGCAACACTATGCAGCCAAGGCACAGAACGTTTTTGGCATGATGTCAGTTAAGGTGGATTGACATTCAATATGATGAAGATCCAGTATTTGTATGGAATATTGAAGGTTTTGTTTATGTTAGATTTTTTTTCCTTGCTACATTACTTTAAGAAGCAAGTTGCAATTATTCATGAGACATTTAAGCTATTAATCTGATGATCGCATGCGCTAATACTTAGAGCATAATGTCAAACCCCTGT
The DNA here is from genome assembly GCA_026777985.1 of Mormyrops attenuatus. Lineage (NCBI taxonomy): Eukaryota > Metazoa > Chordata > Actinopteri > Osteoglossiformes > Mormyridae > Mormyrops > Mormyrops attenuatus. The sequence continues at coordinate 9,023,381 of JAODKC010000028.1, forward strand.
ACATCAAATAAAACGAGACATAAATGCCAATCCTTACTTATACTCCTACATGTAATCATCTGTTATTCTGCAAGATCGCATAAGGTCGGATTTCTCCCATAAAAATAACCAAGGCAGGCTGCATATGGATGCCTCCCACACGATCTCAACACAAGGTGGGTCACACGCGAATGAGCAAAGTGCTCAGAGGGCAGAGTGAGGCCTCACTTGTGGTAGTGCTTCCAAAATTGTTGTACATGATGTTGTTCCTGTTTGTTTATTCAGGAACAATTCTGTCTTGGGTGTTTGTAGCACTCATAGGAGATTTACTTATACAAAAATGTTCTGAGGGCAGAACAAAAATATGATTGGTTCAGGGAGAAAACCAATCAGATTGCTGAGTAGGTGGGTCCAAGCAACTGGAGGAGGTGGGACCAAGACATCTGATTGGTTGGCCGCATCTCCTCTAGTTGCTTGGACCAATCATTTTTCATTTTGCTCTCAGAATATTTTTGTGTTAGTAAAAATCCCATGAGCATTTGGAGCTCACAAACACCTGGATTCATTGTTTGCCTTAAACTGCAGTTGAGATGCTAAAAGTTGCATAACAGCATTCTGTGGATCGTTTCTATGTTGGCATCTTAAATCCACACTTGCAATGAAATGGGGAAAAAAGTAGAAAGTGTAAACGTGGCATACATCTATGTAGAACACTTAACACACTGAAGATAAACGAATCTTGAAATCAATTGAATAGCCTACAGGCCATCACTCATTACACAAGGCAGAGTTGTGAGGTTACAGATTTCTTAAGTCACTTTGCCTAATGATCTGGGGTGAGTTTCTCGAAGACTTCTTAACGCTACATCGTTCGTCAGTTCTATCTTTTAACACAGAACTTACGAACGACGTAGAGTCAAGAAGGCTTCGGGAAACTCACCCCTGAATAATATCTATGCAAGATTTGAGGCACAAAAACTTGAGCAAGACATGCAAAACTCCCAGTGAACCAGGGGAATTCATGCTGCAAGTGTCTGTGCAGAATATGGTGAGGATGTTCAGCACAGTCAGTGACTGCAAAGCTGGTGGCTCTGTCTTCTAAAGACATGTGGGATACAGCTGACATCTTCAAAATCTCCTTGATCCTATCTACTGCCCAAAGCATCATGGTGTCATGTCAGAGTTACTACCTGCTGGTGGTGCTAAACTAAGTATTTCTTTATATGTAGATTTCCTGCATTTTGCATACTGGACGAACATAAGATGGTGGCCCTTCATGCTTCAATAGAACACCTGGGTATGAGAAGAAGAAACGTCCCTACGCTACAGTGTTACTCATTGATTTCGACACCATTGTACCAGAAAACTCAGGGAACCAAGCCTCAGTAACTCAGTAACCAAGCCAGCAGTTGGGTCCAGGACTTACAGACAGGCGTAGCACCTGATGTCCTCTGATCATCAACAAAGAGACTCTCCAGGGCTGCTGCCAGAGACCAAGGACGTACTCCATCTTTACCTATGATCGTGTGGCCGAATCCAGTGGCAGTCACATGACTGCATTTGCTGACGACATCACAGTATTTAATCTCATCATTAATGGTAATGATAGTGAGGTGGCGAAGCATGTAGGGTGATACAGCAATAGCAACCCTATTAATATAATTGCATATTGTGGTATTGAAATGTATATAATGGTATTTCATTCATTGATCTTCCATAAAATCTTCTCCAGTACAGGGCTGCGGTGAGCCTGCAGCGTATCCCAAGAAAGACAGGGCACACTGCAGGGAATACTCTTAACAGGAAGACACATGGCATACCACACACTATGGGGTATTCAGAGCTACCATTTCACCTAATTGTGTATTTTTGGACAGCAGGAGAAAATCCCTACAAAATAAGGAAGAAAGTCCACACAACCTGAGTGACTGGAGAAAGTCAAATGCCTCATTTTGGAGGCTATATTGGCATTCTCTAAATCATCATGGCATGCTATATAATGATAACAAACAGTGTAAAATTGTATAAAAATTGAATGGAGGTATCTCACTGTAATTCACCAGTAATTTACTTATAAAGATCAGAGAGGTGGTCACTGTTTTCTGCTATCACCGTTTAACTTAACATTTATCTTCATAAGAGAACAACAATCAAGACCTGGGTCATGTCACACGTGCATTTAAAGGGAAGGAGAGGCGGCCTGTTTCCGCTGCTGTATAGACAAGGATGTTTTATCTGCCCATTCACTAATGATAACAAGATATCAGGGATCCTTGCTGCAAGAATGGTCTTGAATGTTTGTTCTGGTTGCTCGATCTTTGTTTGATCTGTCTCGTGTTTTTTAATGCCATCTCTTCAAGTAAAGTTACGCCAGAAGCTGGGGCAGAGCATCACTCGGATGCAACAGCTTCCTGGTAAAATTCTTCTTCATCTATAACAATGTTTCCCAGTCCAGTCCTTGGAGACCCACAGCCAGTCCATGTTTTGCTTCCTCCAGTAGGGAGCAAAAACATGGACTCTGAGGACCAGATTGGGAAACATTGTTATAGTACTGATAATAATTGATACTTTTTTTATTGATCTCTCTGGGTAAATTATTTTCAGCCCCCCCCCCCAACGTGCTCGCTGTGGTTGAGCACAAACTGGCTATGAAGGCCAGCCCCCCCATAGCCGCCACCCGGGAGCGGGGGGTTAAGGGCCTTACTCAAGGACCCACAGACATACTTAAGCTGGACTTGAAGCGGCAACCTTCCAATCACAAGCACAGAGGCTGAACCATGTGCTGCCCCTGTTCTAGAAGGATCTAGCCCAGTAGACATCATGAAAATGGATGGATTCATTCTTCATATGTTGCTTCATATTCGGGTGTTCATTAAAATTTTATGCAATACCCTTATTTATGATTTACATGACGATACAATTTAGGCTTCAATTTTTGTAGTTTACAATTGAGTTTCACGGTGTTTATTTTGTGATTAATCCTTCAATTGCAGCCATGGACAAATGCGATAATCACCTTTACTAAAATTACCTTCTTATAGCACCATAGCTTCACAGGAAAACGAAGATGCGTGCGTAAATATCACGGTATATGTTCTTGGTCGTCAAAGTCGTCCATCAGTGAAACCTAGCCAGCATTACTGTGCATGGCAGGAAAATAACACGACAAGAAAAATTTTTTGATTTTAGCAACACGTACAAATTCCACTTTAGGGAACAATTAAGGGAGAGTGATTAAGAAAAGAACATTAACCTATTTCAAAATAAGTAGCAGGCATTCAACAATTCTTAAAAGAGCACAGCCTGAAACTAAGAATTAATATTAAAAAAGGCATAGTAATAAAAAAAGAGACATAAATGGAAATTCATATAGATAAGACTGGTATGTTCTTTTTTAAGGAGACAGACTTATTCATCCGTTCTCTAATTGCTCATCTTGGTCAGGGTAGCGTGGGGGCTCATCCAAGGCAGCAGAGGACACCATGCTAGGGGACTCCCCAGATGAACTGCCAGTGGAGACAGACTTATGACATTCTAAATTACCTTTAGAGCAGACAATGATTCAAATTCTATTATTGTGTATTTTGAGACAGGTAATTACCTGAAGGTTGTTAAACAGAACTGTGCATCTCGTAGAGTCATAGTGGAACCATGGCACAAGGTCCTTTGCATGTCTTAGAGATACTCAATGAATTAGTCATCTCAATTATTTTAAATGCCCCCCAGGGAGCTATCTCATTTCTGCACTGTCAGTGTGGTGTTTAAGAGAGAAGGGCTCTAGGCCTCGAGTCATGGCTAAGGGTATTTAATCCACTAAATGTTTGAAAGACAGAAGACAATGTAGTTTCTGCTGGTGCAGGCACCTCCTCCGGTCAACACCGATGACATCCTAAAGACTGTCATCATATACCTTACAAGGTTAATATTTGGTTTAATCCTATTAAACCAGACATGAAGAAAATATTTTATGTGATGCACTTTAACTGAATAGCATTCTTAAAATAAACACATTTCCTTAACTGAATCTAAACCAGATATGGAGTTTGATTTATTTATGAATTGAGTTATATATGTAATTTTGTAAAAATTGTTTTGTTTCCATCCATCCATCCATTTTCTAAAACCGCTGAATCCCAACCAGGGCCGGGGGGGGGCCCAGAGCTTATATGTTTCATAAACTATTATTATTATTTAATATTGCGTATTAATGTTTTATGAAGAGTCTTTTTTCTCATCTCAAATGACACTTTATTAAGGGAATTTAAAATGTGTATCCACTGATGGTCTCTGATTTGTGACTGCATGTGTGACATCACCTCATAACCCTGATGTCATAGTAAATTGTTTTATAGCACAGTTTTGTAATACTGTGTAGTATTTTGGGGTATTCCTTCTAAATGTCACAGTCAGATTGATAAACATAAGCAGGAGCATAGTGATCTTGGCGTTGCAGCTTTAAGACCTCTTATTTGTATGTGTACTTCTTGTCAAATTTCTTTTGTTTGTGAAGGTAGAGACAAATCTATTGTCTTTTTTTTGCTGAGAGTTGTATGTAACTTCATAATGAAATATCTAAACACAGGGGAATTGAAGCCAGTGTAACAGTCCTCAGGGTATCAATGCACCAAGGTGCCCTATTTTCTAAGGCAAGGTCGCTGAGACATGATATTTGTAGATACCTTGGAGTATGGCAGCAATAAGTCTGAATGCACAAAGCTTCATGAAGTCACGTAGAAGAGTTCTGATATCACACACTCACACAGTGATATCACGCTTGCCACCTATGCTGCTGACCTGGACTGCAGAAATCTTGATTTTTTTTCATTATAATCCGGAACTAAGTTGTAACTAAGCACCGTCAACTTGTCAGTTGGACCACTGTATACATGTTTGGTCGTTCTTCACCTATGAGTTTCCTCCTAGTAATCTGGTTTCTTCTCATAGTCTAAACTTATTTAGTAGAACTAGAGTTGCTAATAGGTAATTGTGTATTTCAGAATATACCCTATGGTAGATTGCATCTACTCCACATTGTACCCTGTCTTACAACCTATGCTTCCTTGAAGTGGCTTCAGATTCATTGCGTTGGATAAGTGGCAATGAAAAATAAATGAATGCACAGTACCAGTTTGGACGCGCCAGGCCACCTACACATGAGAGTGATAGTGTTGCATCACATGACCTGGCCACCTGACCTAAACTCTGACTCTCAAACCACAGAACTGTCCCCCAAACAATTTTTTTTTCGTTTAATACTTTTTTGGTCATGGCATAATTCCATGTAATTTTATACTTTTGTTATAATTATTCTAAAATGTATGAAATAGTACAAATAAACCTTTCTGTGGGTAGATGTGTCCAAACTTTCTGGCATTGTATGTATAAAGGAATGGATTCGCCACTGTATTCTGTACTATTCTGTAATATAAAGATTTATGACTTAATTATATTATACATAAAGATGTATCTAAAAATAATGAGCTTCAATAAATGCTAACCTCCCCCTATTCTATACCATTATCAAGAACATTTCCCCCACCATTATTTATATAGCATGCAGGACAACATTTATTTATACAGTTATTTATTTTAAATGTGCTAAAATGAAAGATGTGGATGATTATTTTACCCAGAACTTTAATTAAATTATTTATGTAATATTTGGGAAAAGTCAGTTGTTCAAAACACAGTGAGTCCACATTACCAGTTCAATTGAAGATAAGTAGCATTAAATATTTATTAACTAACTGTAAATACAGGCCGTCCCTCGGTTAAAAACATCTGACTTTCGGACATCTCGTACTCGGACTGCAACAAAGCCTATTATATAAAAAATTTGAGTTAAATACAATGATTCGTAATAACAAACAGACACACACTACTTTGCCATATGTATTTGTTTATTATTATTATAATCATTATTATTATGTAGTCTGTGTAATTATTGTTCTGACTTACATACAATTTACAATTTGACGTAAAGACAGACTTAAGGAGGAGATGCTCATTCATAACCTGGGGACACCTGTACAGACATCTAGAATTTTATCATTAGATTAATGAGATTGTCATCCGCAAATACATAGCAATACAGACACAGAAAAATGCAGATGCTTGGTGACCCCCCCCCCGATATATTAATCAGCCCAAAAAGACTTAATTCCCCAAATGTATCTGATCATTGCAATTTTCGTTTTGCCTTGAAAGTGGTGGCCAGTGCAGCGATTCAGTAGCACCTCCAAGGTTAAGTTTGATCCCTAGCCTTGGCCCTGTGCATGCAGAGTTTACATGTTCTACCCAGATTTTATTCTGGGGGGGGTGGTTTCCTGTTACATTCCAAATACATGTGGTTTGGGTGAATTGGTGTCTCATAGTGTTTGACCTGAGCTGGACTGGTCTCCTATATTTGGTGTCCCCTGTCATTTGCCCTGTGCTTCCTGGGATGGGGTCCAGGCTCACATGACCATATTGGATAACAGGTTAGGGAAAACGGATGGATTAAAACTGGTTTCCTAACAAGTTTTTTTTTCTTTTTTTTTCTAAATGAGTGCCAACTATTTTTAAAGCTGACTGTGTGATGACAGAATCAACAATCTAATCCGCATCAACAATGGGCCCACCGCAAACGACCTCATATGGTGGAAAAATACCAGGTGCCAGGATCTGAAAATGAAAAGCCAGACTTGTTACTGCTCAAGTCCGTAGAGAATTTAAAAAGAATCACCAATTACTCACGTCATTAAAGGCGTAGATCAGGTGTGAATATACATATTACATGAAACAATAAACAATTGTTCATAGAATTTTTTATCTTCTTCATCTTCATTAATGACATCTTCTTTTTTTTGTACCACCTCAGTCTAGAATTCAACTCCATCTCAGAGTAACACAAGGTACCCTCAGGTCAGACAGGAGACTAATAGGACTTTACTGCAGACCGTAAAAATGATTTATGAGGAAATTAAGACGATTGGAATTGAATTGGGGTGACACGGGCGCACACAGGGTACGTGGCGATTATGTGCTCAAGGAAATTAGTTTGTTAATTTGTAAAGGACAAGAATAATTAAAGCTTGAAGACAAGTCAGTTACCTAGCCACAGTTAATGGAGACATAAAGAAAACACCAGCATGCACTTCATTTCTTACATTCAATCAGAGATACATTAAAAGAAATTAAAGGAAAGTTCAGGAAGAAAAGCAACACAGCCATCTTAATAATTTATAGTACAACCTCCATGTGCTACATATAAATACAAATTATTGTCTTATATCATGATCGCTACTCTTTTCAGTTACAGTGTTATACAACCTGAAAAAATGCAAATTAAGAGTATATTTGTGCAAAGGTGTAACATCCTCAATGTCCACTGTGAAGGAACACTCTTATACTCCTGATATAGAATAAACAGTTAGAAGATGGATGGATGGATGGATGGAATTTTATACAGTGAAAAGCACAGATCAGCAATGTACCTAATGTAATGTTCTATTAATATGGACAATTCTCTCAGTATTAAATGTCCTTGCATATGAAGTATTATCACAACTAATGATACAAAAAACCCAGCATTGTCACAGTTCTCATCCCAAACGTCCTTGGCGTAATTGATTCATTTTATTATCTCTTTCCCAAGAATGGTCTTCCTTCACCTCATGTAGTCAATCTTTCAGTCACGTGATTCATCATCTTTACATGTATCCACATTCCCATTACAATTTTGACAATTTGCAATTCCAAAGACTAACAGAATCGCTGTTCTCAGTTTAGATCAGAACCTGCGAAATAATTCAGGAAATTATAAATTGCAGTGCATGGCAACATGACATTCAGTGTCTGATGCAATTCGGCAAACATTACTGTTATCTAAAGCTACGACTGCCCAGACATCTCAGTAATCAGTGGCTGAAATTTTTTATACATCTTAGCAGTGCTTTCCCCACATTTGAATGCTCCGTCTACGTAAAATTAACATAGTGGCACTTTGAACAGTACAATTGTAGTACATCACAGCAGAAAGAACATTGTAGTTTGTTTGTTTTTCTTTTTTCTTATAAAATGTGTTGGTTGAATCTGTGTACAGAATCAAAAGGAAAATGGCTCACAGGTATTAGTTTTGTCTTCCTCACCCATCAGAAATGGGTGTTCATTGCATTCACAGAGTGATGTTTCGTCTATCACTCCCATATCCCCTCTACCTGGTGTTTGGCAAGGGCTCCTCCAGGCAATGGAAGCCTGCAGGCTAGCCCGAGGCGTTAGTCCTCTCAGGCCAAGAGGCCCCAGCCAAGAACCCCCCCTCCCATCAATAGACACGTGAGGCAGAGCTCAGTGAGAGCTGCAGTAAGATCACTACACTGAAAAACCTACTCATAACAGTCAAAAATTGCATATAAGTCACACATTAAATGTAGGTACAGAAATCCTACTATCAAAATACAAAAATAATTTGTTTTGTTTTTGTAAATAATTTATTATAGTCTTAATTCAGATGACACTAATATGATTCAGAGAGAATTGTTTGCGATGGCTTTTATTGCCGGTTGCAGTAGCTTTTGCTGCCAGCAGAGTATGTGCTGTGTTACAGCTGATGTTGTGCCTGGGTAATCTACTCTCTGTTATCACAGGAAGCTTAAGTTAAAGAGGTAAACTCAGTTTGTGGGTCTCGCTAACCGGTGTCGGTGGTTTTGGGAAGCAGTGCCGTGATACCAGGTCTCACCTTCGTTCGTGTGTACAGGGATCTCCTGCTGAGAGATTTTTGCCTTGGTCCAAACGGTAAAACGTACAACCTCCTTTTTAATTTTCTCCCAAGTAGCTCACTGTCACATTCTCTGGTCTCGTTCTGTTTTCGGTGGAGTTTGTGTGTGACAGACCCATAGTTACATGCGTTGATAGCGAAAAGATTTTTATGGCCCCTGTGTTTGTCTCTGAGCTGCAGACATCCTGTAAGATTTTTCTGTGTATTTTTTTCTCTGTCTTTTAAAAGGTTGTGATTCACTTGCAAGCAGCTGCATCCTTTCTTGAGGACTGGATGCGTGTTGTAGGGTGTGCAGTGTCACACTGTTAACAATGAAAACACTGCTCCCCTGTGTTGAAAGAGTAGCAGTTTAGGCCTGGACTCCGTCCAGCAAGGAAGGCCCAGTTCAGCTGCTGAAAACCATTTCCACGTCAACGTTGTGTCTTTAGGAAGGAATAATCCACCCTGAGATGTGAGCACACATCCATAAAAATAACCATAAATCTAATATAACTGGATATGACTAATATAACTGGAAGATACAATTCCCCTTTAACTAGATGTAAATTTTGACCTGATAAATTTCTGTTAATGTTTAGATATTACATTTACTAAAAATGTGCTTCATTTTCTGAATTTGGACTACTGTAATTAAATGGTGTATTCATCTTTTTTTATGATAAGAGTATTTTTAAGAAGCTGGTGTCTAGATATAGCAACTCACTGGACACCTAAAAACCACGTCAAAGCTGGAATCTCAAACAGACCGCTCTGCTATCTGAAGGTTTTCCTGTTTTTTACTGTAGCGGCAGATCAGCAAATGAAAAGAAAAAAAGCTCTACTCTTGAGAAAGAAAGACAGGAAGAATCTGGTGAGAGATTTAACCATAACTGATGTTACAATTTCTGTGTTTACTAGCTACACCTATTGTTTTGGTGATTTTTGAAGGATTTTTTTCAGATGACAATGCACATGCTTAATTTATCCCACTTCTGACAGCAATCTAAGTAGTTTTATAAATATCTCCTGTTCATAATTGCAGATTTATTTGAATGTTACTTGTTCATTGCAGGAAAGAAGTAATTTACAATAGCTTATGTATTAGGGCATATTTTGACAGACTGCACTGATTCCCATTACGATTTTGGACATTTATTAAACAGCTCTTACTTAAGCCATTAATTTAGCCATTAATGTTTAGATCTAGCTTATTTATATATTTCAGAAAACAAGCAAGCAGTACACAATAATTTCTAATGATGACAATAATAAGCTAATTTAAAAGAAAAAATCAGTTAGGGAAAGCAACTATTCTTGGTCTGAGTATGCAATAATGAAAACCAGTCTCAATTGGTTTGTATGATCTTAATGCAATCACAGCTGTATGGCCAGAAAGGGCTTTGCTTGAAGTGATATGAAAATAATTGTCTTGAGCCAATTTATGTCTTTTGACTGAACATTCTATTTTTAAATAATGTACAGCAATATTATCCACCATTTAATACCTTGCATCCACAAGTGGTATGTTAAAGAAATTCCATTTTCTAATTTAGTGCAATAAAATGTTGCATAGCCAAAAAAACGAAAACAAGAAAATTATCAGGTAATCTAACAAAAGCAAAAATATCCCCCCTTTGCCATTTTTAGTGAAACAATGAAACTGTCTATTATTACTAATAATAAAGACTGGATGTAAAATAAATGCTCTTTATTTCCGATTAATTGGACACGCCCTCGGGCACCTGCTGGCACACAGCCACACCTGACCAGTCGCAGGATAATGAGACATCTCTGGGGGGGTGCGTCTTCATACTGGCCTGAGAAGAGAGATAGGAGAGAGACAAACAGGCAAGGTGGCAGTAATGAGAAAGTGAATCTTATAAAGGAAATTAGCATTATTTAGTGTTTTCTTGTTTTTTCCTAGCTATCAGCATGCTATTGCTTTATTGTTATTGTTGGAGATACTTAGAGTATTCCATATTTTTTTTCCCCTCTCAATCACGCTCGAAAGTTGGCCTATTCAGCTAGCCGTTGTTTGTGTTTTTATCGCCACCTCCCTGTGGCCCTCGGACTGCTCAAGTATGAAGCCGACACAGCGGCGTGTCACGAGTCCCCTGGGTGCTGACGGGGGGGGGGGGGGGGGGCTCTGCTGCTTGGCGGGAGCAAGAAAGCTCGGGCGTGTGGACAGCGGGTTTTTGAGCCCTGGCGCGAGGTTAGCCAGAGGAGAACGGCAAGGGCAGCCATGGTCATGGCATGGCGACAGGGGCCGTGGATGCGGATGGGTGGAGACGCCTGGCCATGTTTGTATCCCACAATCCACTTCCCACAGCTAAACATGTGCATAGAGCTATTTGCTTTCGCCAATCCATTTCTCCTCATTGTACCTCTCCTTTAAACATATTTAGGTCCTTATCCGGTGCCTTTATCCAGTGTTATCCATTCAAACCTACTCGGGTAATTAGCTTCCCTCCTTTCTCTTGCTAGCTTTACTTGCAGGTAGGTTAGTGTTTATCTCCTTAGCCCGTGATATGCTGTCTGCAGAGCTGGCATGACTGCGTTTTGTCATTACCCTTGGATATTGACAGCATGTTCATCATACCGCAAGAAGACATCTGGCACGGTCCTCGTTGTCTCTCGGCCGATCTTGAGCGATAAGTTATAATGAGCTTGAGCCAGTGCTGTGGTCCAAGGTTACAAGAGTGGTGTTCTCCTACGCATCCCATCCCATAACCTATCAAGAGCAAAGGCACGTTGCCAAGAGACCTTCTGAAGCACTGCTAAATCGAAAATGAAAATGTATGAAATTTGCTGCAATCTTGTTTTCAGTGATGTATATCTTATTGTAATATTACTTTGGTGAATGGCAAACTTCATATTGTGAAGGGGTTGTGTGTGTGCTGTTTGAAGCTTCCCACATCTCAGACTACGTCTGTGGAAATTCAAAATTCAACATTTACTCCTCCATGTGATATTTTCATCGTGAGGCATATCATAGCATTCTGTGCTGATCCATTACACCAGTGTCTCCCATCCCAGTCCACAGGGACCCGCAGACAGTCCACTGGGAGCAAAAACGTGGGCTGTCTGTGGGTCCCCAAGGACCAGGTTGGGAAATACTGCGTTACACATTAGAAAATAAATTAAGTTGTCATTTAAGAGGCAGCTTTCTTATTAAATTAGTCCTAAAAAGTGAACACAAACCCACCCCCCACCCCCCTTAATGAGGCATAATCAGATGTGCCTAATGATTATGCGTTCAGAGGAGAAACAGAGCTGCTTAACAATCCATATTCGAAATGTAGCTGCCTGAACGTATGATGTATCGCCCATCGGCTGTGCCCTTGTCAAACGATACACTGAAAAGCGGTCATGAATTAAAGGGGCCAGTGTGTAATGTGAAGAATTCTGATGATGGGGTGATGACAGTGATGTAGCACCTGCTTGGGCGCCACGTCTTGTGTGACATCTGTTTACCAGTCCCTCTGACACGGACGCCAGCGCTAAACAGGAGAATTGCAGGCATGTGATCGGACATCAATTTCCTGACACAGTCAGGCGAAAAGGGTACTAAAGACATCGTGATGCTCTCTGGACAAACTCACGGGGAACCGCTTATTATCCGACATTCTCGGGGGACATTTGCGGCACAGTCAGGCGTTACATTTATGACTTCATGCATAGCCTGTTCCATTTTATGTAGTCTGTACTTGCCCTATGGGCCAAACATTTTCACAATAAAAAATCTTGGTGTTCAGATATGCATTATTATCTGTGTCAGTTTAATTGATTGTCATTCATCCATCCATCCTGCAGCCTATCCCAGGCTGCATGAGGCACTGGGCAGGGGTGTACCCTGGATGGGATGCCAGTCCATAACAGTCTATTGAGTATTTGTCTGTCGTTACAGCTACAGATGTACAGATTGTAATTATACTTGTTTGGATGGGGTTTTACTTACTGATATTATTATTTTTAGACATATCTAAAAGAAATTGCTTTTTGCAATACTTTCTTTTTACTTTCTTTCCTTTGAAGGAAATGGGGTCATACAACTTTCTTATGACCCTGAGTTCTCAAACAGCTGGCAAAATTAGTGAGCTCAATGTCGAATTTCCAAATCTGAAAGTGCTGTTCCCTGGGCTTTGTGAGAGGCAGGTTCTTCTGTTTTACGTTTACGTTTTAGGGAAACCAAGTCAGACACCCCACGGCCCTGAGCAGGACAAGCCATTTCAGAGGATGGATGGATGGATGGAAGGATGGATACCCAAAGTCAGACACCCCACGGCCCTGAGCAGGACAAGCCGTTTCAGAGGATGGATGGATGGATGGATACCCAAAGTCAGACACCCCGTGGCCCTGAGCAGGACAAGCCGTTTCACAGGATGGATGGATGGATGGATGGATGGATGGATGGATGGATGGATGGATGGATACCCAAAGTGCCCCAAGCACTTTGATGCAGCGATAAGTGTCTTGATTTTAGCACAGCAGCAATCAAGGCAAGAACTCCAGCAGCAACCTTCAAGAAATAAAATATAATAGTTTGTACTAATTTTCAGTGAGTGGGGAGTTTATAGATGTCAAGTCGAGTTGCATCCAATGCAATAACACAGGATTTCTGAAGGGATTATGCCAAATAGTGGCTCATTCCTGTCTTTCCCAGCCTTACTGGGACCAGTTTCCATTAAGATCCTACTAATTCTCTCCTTCTTACGATGTGTCCTGGCCTCCCAGTGGATGATTTAGAGTCTCTCCCCAGGGCAAGGATGAGAGTAGTGTTAATTAAACTCCACTCTGCTTTACTACTGTTGAAATCTTGAAGATGGCCGACTCCCATTATGTTAATCGAAAATGTGGTTAGTAAAAGGAAACATAAGCAGTCATCACTATAAAAATATTTCACAAGCAAACTGAGGATGGCACGTGGTTCAGAGGTCGATGCTGGGGCCTCGGACCAAGGGTGGAGGTTTGATACATGGTTCTGTCTGTGTACTTCTTTATGGACATGCGCATAACAGTCCAGAGTAGGAAGCTAATATTCACCACCAAAACATTAATTAAAATATATGGGTACAGGGCCATGCAGAGATTTTTCAATTTGTGTGATCGTCTGTGATCGAAAATGGGCAGTCGGTAAAATGTAAAGACTGGGGCCGGGGGGGGTGAGG
>JAODKC010000028.1:9038653-9061641 GCA_026777985.1 Mormyrops attenuatus
ATTTTGCATTGCTTTCGATACGATAGCTTAGTATTGATGTTAATGCGAGGTTACTTTGCATTACTTATTAAAGTGTTCTTGAGTGAACCTAAGCGTGCCTGTTTGTTCCTTCGAGAGCCCTATATCCCTCTCACATCCATTTTGAGACATTTTGGCGTAGTCAGCATGATCTGAGGGGAAAAAGATATAGGACTAAGGAACAAACATGTTTAGGAGAAAGAAAGCAGAGCCCGAGCCTGAAGTGCTCCCTGAGTGGGATGAGACGCAGTATGCTGCGCTGGCTCAGGAGATAAAGAAAGGTGGAGGGCCTGTTGATTCTTGGACTGGTGCGTTGAAAAAAGCCGAGCCTGAGCAGGTATTGTCGTGCCTGGTTCTGGTTGAAAAGGATCCCGTGCGTGCTCTGCAGAGACGCCTATGGATCGTGTTGGCTGCATACAGAATGCAGTATGAGCACGCAGACTAAGCTGAAAGGGAGAAAGAGGGACAAATGAAAGAGTTGACAGACGTTAGGTCGGATGACCCTAGCACAGGGTCAGGTGGATATCTTACATCAGCGCTTGCAACAAGTAACGGGGGTTGCGGAGCGGGCTGCGATGCATGTAGCAAAAGCCAACGCTAGGAAAAAGCGTACCCCGTGTTCGCGAAAGATGAGCATTTGTCGCTACTGCAACGGCTGCTAATTGGGATCTCGAGCGGTGGGACGGAAATATCTGAGACTCAAATGATGATGGTGATATTTGGAACCCAGATAAAGGCGTGGGTCCTGATCGGGGATCTGTTACTGATCCCCCTCCATTAACAACTTCTGCACTACCTATTGCGCGAAGAAGGAGGTGCAAGATCCTGCTGGTCGGAGACCACGGCACTCTGAAATTCTTGTAGAGGATTTCACGCAGAAAGAGATTAGCGATATACAGAAGCGAATGAAGCAGCGACCAGGGGAGCCATTAGATAAATGGTTGGTCAGGCTGTATGATCAAGGTGCGGCACAAGTATCCATAGATCATATGGATTGTCACCATTTCTTTGATTTAAGCACCGATGCTGTAGTGCGGTGTCAATGTCGCGAGCACAGGCAGCCACCAATAGACAGGAGATGCAGTGAAACTACTCTCCTGACCCTTATGGGCAATGGGGTGAACCAGCGATACCCTGATGACAATAGCTGGCCAGAAAAATCAGGCCAGTGGCAAACTTTGTCGGAAGCGATCGCTAGGATGCGAGAATTAACTATGAGGGCGGGTGTGTATACCGGGCACGTGGATGCGCTGGATGATTTATCTCTAACAATACTAACCCAGAATGCCCTCATTGAAACGGCACCCGCTCAGTACAAAGCAGGAGTGATGTCATTGTTGACTGTGGTAGCGGAGAGAATAGGAGATGTGGCTTTCAGGTTGAGAGAATTGGGGGATCTTGGGGATTGGGATAAACCTAACAGCTGAGGTTGATAGGTGGCCCAGGGAATGAAGTTTGCACCATAATCACGGGCCCTGTAGCAATGAACTGTGGACTTTGTTGCGACAGGCTGGCGTTCCTCGTGCGGATATTGATGGGAAGCCCACTAGCGAATTGCAGAAGCTGTTTCAGCAGAAGGGGCTACTGAAAGGGAAACAGGCTGGAGCTGCTGCAGTCTTTTCCTCTGGAATGCAGTGCAGTAAGTGTCAAAAACATGACACTTCCTCCTCCTCAGAGGATTCGGAATCTGACGTGACGGTCATTCGAATTCCCTTAAATCTCCTAGGGTTTCCATGAATGACAGTGGCCTCCGCTCCTGTGTCCACTAAAGCTTTCACGTGTTGTCCATTTCTGTACCTTAAAAGGCACAATTACCTACAGCTAAGGGTACAATTGGCAGACCCTTGAGGGTACAGCCCCAGTGACAAGCAAAGGTACAAATTTGTACCCTTTTTTCTGAGAGTGTGGACGACCGGGGTTCAGACACGCATTCATAGGAATGTTTTGGAACCTCGGGCCCTCTCTGTCTGTGACTTGAATTACTTTAGGCATTGTACTGGAAAAACGTACAGCAGTAATCTGAAATATTCCAGCAAGTCTGAAAGAACAGAAAGACAGTAAGGAATTTTTGCAACAGGCAAGTCTGGACCTCAATATTGTGTGCTAGATTGGAACAGTCTTTTAACACAACATAAGTCAGAAATCTTAATCAGTTGAAGCCATTCTATAAGCAAGACTGGCAAACAGGTGCTTAAAAAAGTAGATGCCTAATTATTAACTATAACTGTCAGGAACAGGAACTTCAGTCTGGCTGCTGAACAATGTTGTCCTGCTTATTGGATTAAGAGGTTTGATTCTGCCAAATAGTTGCAGATCTTCATGAAGCAATATGTAATGGATTAACTGGCTTTATTTAAAGTACCTATGGAAGATTTAATTTAATAACATACTCTATAAAAGGACTTGTGGCATAAATTATTTAGTGCTAGCATGAATGTGTTAGTTGTATAGAAAAAACATACACAGTTACATAAGTGTGCGATTGGGGTAAATAAGCTTAGTTAAACTGCCTCTGGCAGGGGCAGAGTAAATGGGGTGGACACCCTGAATGATTCAGAGGGGTCAGACATGGACAAGGGCCCTGGAACATACCAGCAAACCGCTATGGAGGTGTGCCACCCCCAAAGTTTATGGGCAGTTCATCGTAGCATTTTGCCCGAGTAGTGAAATTAACTCACCACCGCTGAAAACAGCTGATTCTATAGCAGCCTTTGTATACCAACAAAGACTATACCATTATTACAATTCCTGGGGGACAACAAGATTGTATCCTAGAATCAGATTTAATAAATTTGTAATTTTCCAGAAGTATTCTCTTTATGCATTCTGTTTCTCATAACCACTGAGGAAAATTTGCAACCTTTGAATCAGTTGTCCAGGTCCACAGTACTATTTGCAACAGCATTTGTATCGTGCTGTTGGTAAAGGATTATTCATAGTTTTCCTTTGGATGTTTGTTTTGGTAATTGTTTTGTTGTTACAATCTACTTTTATCTTTCTGTGCTCACTGAATTGCCCTGGATAAAGCCATCCAGTGAATAAATCTGTAAAAAACAATTTTCATACAAAATTTGGCTTTGCGGAGATCACATTAAGCGGTTTAATTAAACATGGAATTACATTCATGGATCAGGGTTCAAAGATCCTTGGCATCCTAATGCGTGGAGTCCATCTGTCTTGCGATCCCTCCAGTTTTCTGTCGCTACCTTTAATTAGCCGAGGACAGCCGTGCTCCCTTCCCAACAGCTCCTGCAAATGTGTAACGGGAAGGAAAAAAAGCAATCTGTCTCGTTTCTGTTGTAGGAAATCAGAGATTAACATGCTTTCCCCGTCGAACGTAAGGAATGTCCGTCCCCTGGAGTGATGCTAAAGAGCAGCTTCTGTTAGCGATCAATAAATGAGACGTCTTACAGACGAGGCGGCACGAGGGGAGCTGCCGTTTTGTGCCTGCCCCTAATTTAATGTTGATGACTTGAGACATGAACTACTCAGAGCATCGTAATCCTTGCTCTCTACTTTCACTGTAATCCCTCATAATTGCTCCTTCTGTTTCACCCAATACAGTCTCAAATTCCACCAAGGAACCAAGAAATCCCTCATTTATCTCAGACTTAAAGGCATTATCTAGGAATTTTTACTCTTAATACAATATATTTACGTATACTATACACATAAATATGAGAAATATTATACATATATATAATAGGAATAAAAAGATATATATTTATGACAAATATGTATAGTACATGCCGTCGAAAATGTACTGCATTCAATGAACACAAGAAAATGCATTATTAATATCATTTTGATTTCACGGCCCTTAAGCAAGTCTTTACAAAGTAACCCAGAGTATTACTTTACATTAAAAATTATTATCATTATTATTATTGGTAGTAGTAGTAGTATTGTAGTAGTAACTTTGAACTGCAAGTTACACGGGGGATAGTACCAAATAAATCTGAAGTATGGCATTAAAAGAGAAGAACTTGCATGTCTTGTAAAAAAAGAGTAAAAAGTATTGTGCATCTCTATGAGTTTGTAATGCTAATATTTTAAATTAGCCACATTACCATAACAAAACACACATCCTAAGTAGTGTCTGGCATGATTAGTATGTGTACACACTGTGTCTTACAAACACAATATTTGTTTTTCATTTATTAATGTGCTTTTGCAAGCATTTCCTGTTCACATGAAACCCTTCACCATGAACACTTTAAGCCCAAACCTCTCTAATGTGTCACCTTTATAAAAGAAAGGCTTGTTTAACACTTACAGCATATGGAAAGCTTGGTATATTATACATTGTATGTTTATATACATGTATATAACCATATTAATATACACCGTTATTATCTCTTAATTAATGGTATTCTGCCAGAATTATGTTTGGGTGACAAACAGAAGTAGAATTTATTAAATTATAGTAATTTTTTAACTGGATTAGCATAAAATATTTTAAAAGTTAATATAGATTAGCTCTATAGAATGCTGAACATTCTGTCAAATTGCATAATTTGGTTTCTTGAACAGGATTAAATCTGTTTAATTCTGACATCTGACTTTTGAACAGTCCAATACTTCTGACATCTGACTTTTGAACAGTCCAACTTTTTTGTTCTTTTTAAATGACAGGTCCAACGTATATTCGCATCAGGTGTGAAATTCAACTACAAGATATTGACATTTAAAGTAGCACCTATGAAATCTTTAAGAAAAAACAGCTTGTCAAAAGTTAGAGAAGAATAATGAGAAAGTGAATAAAAGGAGATATCCGTTAGAAACGTGATACTCAAAACAAACCTGTAGATTCTTAATGACTGCAACCTAATTGTACTTGTGAAATTATTCATTTATTTAGTGAATTGGGGATTAGGCACAATTTTTGAATGTGTCTATATATAAATGATGTATAATAATTATCCATCCATCCTTTCGTCTTTTAACCACTCGCCCTGGTCAGAGTCACAGTAGAGGGTGGGGAGAGGGGGAGGAGTCTACTCCAGACAGGGTACATGCCTGGGGTACACCCTGGATGGGATGCTAGTCCATCACATACACAGTTATACTCTATGCACAATTCAGAGGCACCAATTAGCCTAAGTGCAGGAGGAAACTGAGGTGACCAGTGGAAACCCACGCAACACAGAGAGAACATGCAAACGCGAATTTTAGCATTTGCATTTAAAATGATAATAAAGCTAAAACCTGTAAATGCAAGGTTGCAAAAGCAGGCAGCATTGAATAATGCTAGGCCTATGCTCTTGGGTCTGGAAGTTCTGTGTGTCAAATGACATGCTGCGGACAGTATAACAGGCACCACAGGAAAATATAAAACTGAAAAGCCTGTTTTCTGCTAAGCAAAAACTTTAAGTTGTGCCTTCATTTTCCACCTTGGCAAACACTGTTATTTCCTTGTATATTTTGATATTTCAGGGTCATAAAATAACTTGGTTTTGTCCTTAATGAGGAAAATGGATAATACCAGACTTACAAAACAGAGAATTTGTTCTTGTATTGCATTCCAGTTGATACAGAATTACTTTTAGACATTTAGCATATTTTCCATTTTGAAGTTGATAATAAGCATTATTTTGAGTGATTGGAGAATTAATTCTTCTAAAACACATGGTGGGCGGAGTCATATTACTGCGTCAGTGACCATTGGTTACTTATCGACCCAAAGTAGTCGGTGATTGACAGTACAGCAACCGCGGCATTCAAGGCCACCTTTAAAGTTTATGTTTGCATTTCATTTGCACGTACTGAAGACAAATATGCAAATACCCCATGTTTCCTTCCAACACACTTCCAAGTACATTTTCAACTGGCACACACATTAATATACATGCACGGTCACGGGGACACACACACACAAATACCCAAATGCACAGGAGCAAACATTTTCCTGCGGTCCTACAGCAATAAATGTGAGGAGGGAGTTTTAATTAGCATATATGCTAAGCGCTGGAGTACAAAATGCAATGTGCTAATACTGAGCAGATGAGATAAAGCGAAGGTGGAACTGACACAAGTCAAGCGTTCCCTCGGATCTCCTCCATTTACTTTAGGATTACGCCACTCATTCCGTTTGACTTGGCCCCGGCTCTGACTCTTTCCGAAACAGATGCCGCCTATTGATTAATGGCCAGCAGCACTTAAAAGTCAAAAATGTCAGTGACTGTCTTCCACGCCAGTGTCATTCCTCGGCGGGATAATGGCCTGGACTGGGACTGACGCCAAATGCTCTTGACAATAAGGAGGTCATGCGGCCGTTCGCCTGCGAGCGGGCAGATATGTGCGGATGTACCACCGGGGCAGCTATTTGCAGGAGGCAGAGCTGATGCTAGCTAACAGTGTCAGTTCACATGGCCGTAACTTAGCCCGAGTGATCTTGGACGTGAAATGAAAATGAAGGTCTGCGTTCTGCCATTTTGCTAGTCCTGTGACAATGCTAAATGGCGTTGTGCGTTGGTGAGGTGACACTGTTGCACAAGTGATGGAAATGGCACTGACAAGTCAGAATACTGTCCCTAAAACAACCTTCAGATTTCAATATCATTGATTAGTGTGAGGAGTGGACGGCTTCTGCCCTGAACTCCACCCCATCCAATTAGGAGCACCCATTATTCACTCATGTGATTCGGACTTCTACTCCAGTAAGCTACCCCTATGATTGACATGAAGCTGAAAGCTTTTCTGTATGCTATTGTCCCTAAGCTGGATCCAGAGGATGGTGATATAGCACTAAAATTAGCCAATGTCTAATCAAGGCTATGGTCAGAAGACACTAACAATCAATTATAATTGTGCATGCCTCTAGTCCCCATTTAGCACAAAGGCAAGGGCAGCTCCAGTATTGAACCTATTGCTTCATGTCCTAAATGTTGACTGTGAACTTCTAATGCTACAACTGTAAAGAGCCAAATAGAGCAACAATAAAGACCTAATGAAGTAGCACGTCGGCCTGTATGTGCATGGGTGGGCAAGATTAACGGAATACTGAAGCATGTATATGGAGCCACTGACAAAGCAACACATGACACACGGGGAAATACATGCCTGGAAATTACAGAAAAAATCATAAAAGTCACATGCATGCGCATGTCTTCCATATATAAGATTGTTCCTATTTTCAAAGCATCATATATTTATTTCTGTGTGCTTTTGTGTTTAAGTAAGAAAGAGAAAGAGAGAAGTGAGAGAGCAAACGAGAGAGAGAGAGAGAGAGAGAGAGAGAGTTAACATGTGTCGTTTGACCTTGGTCATTGTTGAAGAGGCCTAGTTTCTTGCCAAGCCAATCAATAAGCCAAACAAGCAGAACATGAGTATTTAGAACATGGGAAACAAAACTCAAACACAGATAGGTTATCTGCCTTGCCCAGATCACCCTTCTGAACAAATATTTTATTAACACTTCTAAAATAACTTGCATATTAAAAAAAAAAGTATAAGTTGAAAGACAGTATCTGCACTGGCCCATGGTGTTGAAGGTAGGTGAGGAGCATCACACATAACTGACTGCATAGCACTCTGACCGTTATTCTCTCACTGGGGATCCACCAGAGAAGTGGCCAGTCATTCAACGAATGATAATGCTGTTTTCAGAACTTCAGAGGGAGTTTTCAGTTTTGTATCAACTCACCAAATGATCAGGTTTTGAGGATTTTCATTAGATCCCGACTTACTATTGATCAATTAAACTATACATATTTACACACGCACATACACACACAGTGGCCATTTTAAAAATTGTACTGGCTTCCTAACCCGAACAGTGTGCTCTTACAAACAGTGAATGTGGATGTAATTTCTGCAGTGTGGCTGTCTTCAGCATACGAGCATGAAATATTTTAATATGTAGATGGGTCAAGAGATTCACTTACTGTGAGGTCAAATACTATAATAGCTGAGACATGGTCTTAGTGATTTTAAATGTGGTGTAAGTGTTGCTGTTAAACATCATGGTTCCAGCATCTCAGAAACAGCAAAAAAATAAATAAAAATCCAGTTCGGAAGTTCTGTGACTAAAAAAAAACCTTAATGAGGCCAGTGGAGAGTGGCTAAACTCATTAACTGAACAGGGAGGCCACAAGTGCAAAAATAACAGCTCATTATAATAAAGTGGTTCTAACAAAAAAGGGTGCCTTAACGTGTACCTTGTAGATGTACCTAATAATGTGGCTGCTGAGTGTACGCAGCATTTATCTAATAGAAAATGCCACAATAAGACCTACTTTTTTATATCAGAAGTAATAGCTTGGCTCATGAAACAGATGAATGAGCAAAGTTCACTATACAAAGCTTCAGAGCAGGAATTTTGCAAAATGCATACAAAGTGAACCCACAATGCTTTGAGAAAATAAATTTGCATAGGCATGCTGCCATTGGCCCTACAGCCTTCTTGGGTAAAGAAACTGATAGCCTGAACACACACAGCACACAGGCGGCGAATATGCAAAAATGTGGCATTTATAAATTTAATGGACCGTTTTACATATTGCATACGAGCATGAAATATTTTAACTGAAGTAATAGAATTTTACATATTCATATTTATGTATTATACATTAAACATACCATTACTATTTTACATTATTTTTACATAATTTGGTATTTTGTTGTCTTTATTACTAAATGCACTTACAGTTTCTACAGTGTGGATGTCTTCAGTCTTTAATCATTTACTACAATGGAATGCTCCAATATTTAAGCAACAAATACAAGAATACTTTCAAAACTTACATGTGGCAAAATACATTTGATTTTAGTATCATTGCTTTAAAGTGTTCTTTCCCACCTGTTTCTACATTGAAAAACTGGAAATTTACAATACATACTGAAATTGCTAAGCCAAGAACAGGTAAAGCCACATCACCATGCGTGCATATTAGTTTTTTAGTTACCAGTTTCTGGCATCCAACAGATAAGGTGGACCAAAAGGGGGCAAAACCTGAAATCTTAAGAGTTCTGGAAAGTGTATTGTAAATAGTTGTTTTTTTCTAATGCGGGTCTTTAAGAACACTATTCTGACATATCAAGGGCAAGAGAATCGCTAGTGATTTTCACTCAATATGGATGAATCCCCCTTCCTCTTTCTGAAACCCAACCTAAACATCAGATGTGCTAGATTGTTCTTCTCTTTAACTGTGTCCATCGCAGCAACGTGCATGATGAAAACACAGGCTCACACTGAAATGTTTTCCAGCAAAATCTATAAATGAATTCTTCGTAGCCTTGCGAAAGCTGTTTTCAGAAATAAACCCTGGATTCCTTCCAATAGTCCTTAAATTAAACTTAAGTATACAGGCTTGGGTGCCGGGGACCTGGGAACATGCCTGGCGCACATTGTGGTCACATTCCCCAAAGTGCCTTTGCCAAGCTTGCCCCGGTAGTGCAATTCCTTTCAGCCAAACGTATGCCTTTGTCCTAACGAGCCGGCGGATATTAATAGGACCTGTGCTCTCTCGCTCTTAGGTGTTTGCATGTGTCTCCTCTAATTACATGGGAGGCATGAGAGCCATGAGAGCCTCTGATAGAAGATGGTGGCATGTTGGTGCAATTAAAGAGGACGCTTCTGACTGGAGCTCTGCTCAGACTACATACGTATTGTACTGCATACAACATTCATGCCACATTATAATACTCACTATCTAAATTTTTTCACTGAGAACATGTTTAGTAATGACCTATTGATAATGTCACATAGCTGAGAATATCTGAGGGTCTAACACAAGAAAAGTAATAAAAATACTAACAAAAATTTGCACTGCTTTACCTGCTGGATTTCCTGTCTCTTTCGTGTTTTAATCTTATTTGCCTTCTGCCGTAAGAGGACAGATACAGATATTTTCTATGCGCTGTTACATCATTGTAAAAAGTCTTGGCTTGCACACGTGCAGTAGGGCTCTGCAGGGAGCTCAGTAGGAATGGCATTGTGGGTAACATTCTGATCTGTCTAATTTTAATCTGGAAAGGAAACAAGGTCCAGTGGAGATTAACATGACAGAAGGGTCATGTCTACAAATGGAGCAGACTGTGTCGAACAGCAGCATACGGTTTCATACTGTTTTCCTCAGTTGTTTGTTTGCTATTAAATACTTTCTTGTATCTTGACGATACCAGTGAGTCATAAGTTATAGTGTCTTTCTGCCTAAAACACTACTAACATTTTTACACACAGTAGTTTTTCTCCATATCATGTTTAAAGTCTTGCAAAATGTATGTGTTTCAAGAAGAGGTCAGGAAATATTTTTGGGGTCATGTACTTTATTTATCTTATGTCTTTTCATTCCTTTTTTTAAAATCCCCACTTTCGGGCTATAATTTATAATTACAAATTTACTATAAAACTGTACTGTATGATGGCTTCTACGATGAATATTATCAACAGTATGAAACGTATCAGGCCACTGTGCATGTTTTCTTAATTTGAAAAAGGCCTTATGCTGCCCACATTATATGCATAGTCACCATGCGTGAATATCGCATGCATTCGTAAAATCATACATGATGCTCTGACGCGTCATATTTTCTTATTTGACTCGCAGGAAAGGTTATGTCAGTGAGACATGAGACCCTTGTGAGGAGTGTGACTACATGTTGTCTCTCCGTAGCATATGGATGGTGCCGCATCCAAGGTTTCGCTCTGCCAGGTGAACATCTGTTAGTTAGCTCGCAGACGGAAGTACGAGGCATGACTCCGGCAAGATGTAAACTAAGGAAAACTGCCTTAACCCCTTGTCTGCTGAAATGACTGCTTTGGAACGAAACAGGACTCAGTTAGGGTATTCGTAGGGGATCCGAATACCACTCAATAGCGAAATAATTGTACATTGACTTTTGAGGATTCCTGAGAATTTAGGCCTAGTGTTAAGTATAGTATTATACAATTGAATATGTAAATTACGTCAATAGCCAGATTTATTATTTAGCTAAGTTTAGTTTTTTATTGTATCTGTATAATTTGGTCTAATACAATTTCATCTGTAAGAACCTGGTTATACGATTTAACCAATGGGATAACAGTTCAGCAGGGGTAACACACCACACCGCTGATATCACAGCACTTTGTCAACATGCTTACAGTTAGTCATCGGTGATCACGCGCTTGCACGTCATCAATGAAATGTTCTGTCTGAGAGGGAACTCTTGGTAATCCCCATCCAGTCCATGCCCTACATTATGCCCTGCAGAATCAGGTCTGGAGTAATTCTGGGCTGCAGAACTTTAATCACACTGAGAGGAATCGTGTGTTTGAGACTGTGGATTCACTATTTGAGTGCGAACATAATATGCATTTAGTATTATTGTAGTGTGCTAACCAATAATTATATATACGGGTGTGTGTGTGTGTGTTTGTGTGTGTATAATGTATAACACTATGTCCATTTCTCTTTTTTGCTTATCATTTTCTTCATTAAAGTCCAATAATGAACATAGAACAGTTATCAAGGGAATTTATAATCAAACACAGTAACCTGTACAGATTAAGGTGTATATGCTGTTAATTAAAAAAAAAAATAACAGGTTGAAAGTTCTTTTATGCACAAGCGAGTCGTCGCTCTTTGAAAGGCAAAACATACTGTACAGCACTTCCATGCAGTCTGGAATTGGTACAAGAGGTCCTACGAAAACACCGGGCACAATGGTGAATATAAGATTCATGTAGCATGTACCTTTACGTCAGTAGAACATGGCAGTGCTTCTTGTAAGAGGCATTCTGCCAGGATCTGGGCCGTAATGCTGTGGAGCTTCAGAAGCTGGGTTCATCAGCCACTTGCCTTAGAAATTCAAATCCAAAATCGTGATAAAAAACCCCAAACCACATAGATAGATAGATAGATAGATAGATAGATCTTTATTGTCACTATTATAGAAACAGTGAAAAACAGGTTAGCAGGTCTCTGTTTAGCGCATATACATACACAGATCATACATCATTGTTTTGTATCAGCATTTCGAAACTAGATATTTTTTTGTAATTGATTTTATTAGTTGAACAAAAGACAAATACGTCTGCACGTAAACACAAATTGCCCCACAAAAGTTAGATAACCAACAATAAGCAGTGACTAAGTCAAAATCATATTTACATCATTTAAATCATATTTACACGTCGGGGAGGGGTAATAGAGTTATGTCAATATAATATAATATCAGAACTAGACACCAATAACAGTAATAATGGTGGCTTTGAGGGGTGGTAAGAAAGGCAGTGGTGGCCTAATGGTTAGGGAAGCGCACTTATGTTTGAAAGGTTGTTGGTTCCAATCCCTGACCAACAAGGTATTCCTGAAGTACCCTAAGCAAGGCCCTGTCCCCACACACTGCTCCCCCGGTAGCTAAATAATAACTGACTGCTGCTATTAAATGCAAGGCCTGCTTTTTGTTGTGTGTCAACAATAACAAACAACTACTTTCACTTTTTTAAATAAAGAAAAGGAAAAAAAGGTGGCATTAAATTTACGTTGCTAAATAATTGTCAAGATCGGCGCCCGTCTGACCCTGCCCTTCGTGTTCCCTTCCTGTTTGGCCAGCAGATGTCACTGGCCATCCTGTCCTCTTCCCTGTTTCTTGCCCTTCACCCCCAGTGTACCGCCTAGTCCCTAGTGTGTTTTCCCTGTTCCCCTGACTGCTGCATGGGTCAGTGGGCTGAGTGTGTGGCTCAGATTCTGTTCCCTTGTCTGGTGGGTTCGAGGCTGGCTTGAAACCAATCTCACCTGGATTTTTGTTCACTAGTGCTTATTTTGTGTTTCCTTATTCTAGAGTTTCCCAGATATATTGTGATTATTTCTGTGTGTTCTTGTTTCTAGTATTTCCTAGTGGTGTTTAGTCCTTGCTGTAGATTCTTAGTCTTTAGTGTTTGTTAATTCTCTTAGTTCTGTGTTTTCTTATTGTGTCCACCTGTTTCTCATTGCTTCTGTGTCTCCCTTGATTGGTTCATTGATTAGGTTACACCTGTTCCTTGTTTTCCCTGGATGTCTGTGTATTTAAGTGCCTTCACTCATTCGGTGCTTTAGTCTGTCATTGTAATGTCTTGGCGTAATGTTGCCATATGTGTTGGTCCTTGTACTGTGTTTCTGGTTCTGCGTTCTCTGTCACCCTGGTCCCTGGTTGTGTTTTCCTCATGGTTTTTGTAGTATTAAAGTTCTGTTATAGTTTTCTGGCACCACATAGTCCTTCATTTTGTGTGACTCCCTTAAATAGAACTTTTTTGTTTTGGAGCCACAAGTGGATCGTCACATCTTTGCCTGCCTGCGCTCTACCCTGAGTCCGTAACAAACAATGGGCAATTCTTCTTCCTGCTTACTCATTTAAAAGTTGAAGTTTAATTTTTAGGGATGCATTTAAAATGCCAGCGCTTAAATATCCAAATTTATCTTATTTACATTTATTTAATTTACGGACGCCTTTGTCAAAAGCAATGTACAAGTGAGGCAAATAGCACATCGCAAATGTCAAGGAGTCAACTAGGCATAAGTGCCAAGCTTCCACCGAATGGCCAGGTGCAACTGTAAGTGGTGTAGGAGCCAATGCTACACAACATTTCACAACAAACCAAGAACCAAATAAGACGTTTCAATGATGAGAAGTGCGACCTGAAGAACGTTCAGAGAAAAGTCCAAAGTCAATGTCTGAATCTTCAGGAATACCAGACAACTTTATATACAATTTATGTTTGGATATATTCTTTTCTTTTACTTAATAGTTCTTCACATCGCTTAATACTAGATTCACATGAATCGATTAAAAAAAAAATCATAATTCACCTATAAAATATAGCAAAACTGAATGCATCTTAAATAAGCTACAGTCCTAGTACTGCCCTCACAATGTGACTCGAGCCACATTTAGGGAAGCTTTCTTACAGAGTGCTGTGGGGGTGTTCCTCTCAGACCCCCAGGATGACAGCTGCTGAGGGACCAACTCTTCCATGAGGAAACAAGCAACACGAAAAGGTGAAAAGTCTCCACATCCTCTTTTCACCTCTTCCTTTCTGTGTGACCCATCTTATGATTTTATTTTTCTTGAGTGTGTCAGTATCCAGGGTTGTGGAAAGAACATGCATTTCTTGTTTCAAAACAACTGTGGAATGGCAAGATTTTCTCAGAAAATACATGAGTAATATTTTATTTCTGGGAAGGGTGCACAACACAAAAAGCAAACAAAAAAAAAAAAAAGCATGGGTGTGTTAGATATTGCATCACCAGGTTAAAATAACCCACATGGAGTTACAGTCTTACAAAATATGTCAGCCCGAAACCCAAAGGGACAAATTTTTTGTATTATGGATTGTACATTTGTTTGAATTCATGCTTTTCGACAATTTAGTCAATGAAATGGCAAACATGCATTACATTCAGCACCTTAGGGGCATTAAACAAACCCATTAACTAAATGAAAATAGATGACAAAATTTTTCCTCTTTGAAGAAGAGTGACAGTTGTTTTACACTACTGTTAATTTAAATAACTCAGAAAATTCAAAAACTTTAATTGCACAAGCAAACACGGAGAGATAACCCTAAGTGCTAGATGCGGAGCAGGAATTACTGCAGTAAATATTTATTGACAAGGAAGTGTCTCCACCATTGTATGCATATTCGCATACTGCCGTGATATGCTTATATATTTATGGAGTGTTTTGGCAAAAGCACTAAAGCATGTAAGAAATACGTCTTTTGTGGAGTTAGGAACGACCCATCAAGCTTTGTTGGTTCGTGGTTTAACGTAGCTGAAACTTTGCTCAAAAACTTTACGATGGTAATGCTTCACTACTGAGAATGACCATATAAGGGTATATGGCCAATAGCACTGAGTGCTCAGTGCTCACTCATATCTGCTAATAATACTCTGTGTCCTTGTGTAGGGCCCCAGTCTTGCTTCTAATAGTTTATTATTATTATTATTATTATTATGATTATTATTATTATTATATGCCAAACTTTCCATGTCTGTGGCTTTGTGGGAAAATGACCAAAGTAATTACATTGATCCTGAAACTTCAAAACTGAAAAGTATTTTACTTATCCTGGGGTTCTTTTGAAGCAGAATCAAATACGTGGTCCCTGAAATATTCACACACTCGCAGCTGCACATTTCTCCAAAATATATTAGGGTGATTGTAAGTGGTCCCCACAAGACAGTATAATTCAGCAGAACTACTTGTATAATGGAACAGAAAAATAATTACTGCCAATGCATATTATAATGGAGAACTAATATTTTTTATGATGGAGGATAATTAAAATATATTTATTTTATTTTTTTCGATAAAAGATTTTCCCTCCTGACTGTATACAGAACCAGGATTTTGACCCTCAGTATAATCTACAGGTATCCATGCACTTACATCTGGGTTACATTCTGGAAGTGAGGACGTAAGTCAGTCTGGTGGCATCTCAATCATTATAGGGAAGAGGTCAGGTATACTGTTTGACATAAGACATGATATCGCACACATTTAACTAAACCTCTATAGTGGCAGCGCAGTGGCTTTGTTTTGGTTCTTGCCTCATGCTGCACACGTAGTAAAATATATCTGTTAGCCTCCACTATGTCTGCTTCAGCTCTTATGGAACAGAAGTATGATCAAACATTACTTAATAGCACGTCAGTTGACGAATGACTATATATATGTGTCTGTGTGTGTGTGTGTGTGCGCACGCACGCACTATTAGTGACACTGCATTCATCAAAGCTATGCAAATACAGCAGTCGTGGCAACAGGTAAAATACCCGTTTCTGCAGTTCTTCCACTCCCCCACCACCAAAAGAAAACACAAAACTCCTGTCACATTGTCTCCCGTACACAGGCGGTATCTGTGTACACAATACCTAATACTCTGAAAAGACACCAACCAGGCACTTTAACAAGCAATGTTTCTCATTCAGCCTTTCCCTGCTCTCTTACCTAAACATTGCCATCATGATCATTGCCGTGATCACCACCACCTTAATCATCGTCATTATCATTGTCATGATCATCAGACTTTTTTCCCCCTGTACAATACATCCAAGTCAGTATTTGGAGTGCTGTTACAATGTTTGTTCAGTCTGTTAGCAGGATTGTCCTGGTCTAAAGGGGCTTTGGAAGGACATCTCTGCTGCAAACAAGCTACTTTTTATACCCACATTATACAATGTTTACTTAGGAGGATCTGAGTTGATGTTCAAAGATGAGCTGAAATGAGTTTGCCATGTGATGAGATGCCATGTGCCTGATTTATTATTATTATTATTATAGTTACATATGAAAACCATAAATAAATGCAGTTTGATTAAATGCATTAATGCCATAATCAACGCCATAAGAGAGTTTGATGGGGGTGGAGGCAACTTAATAATTTAAATACAAAGATCTATTTATTGGGGGGACGAATGAAGCCAAATTAAATTTTGGGGGTAAATGTGCCCACTCCCCCCAGTTCCTACGCCACTGTCCATAATAATGTTCCAATGTTTCCAAAAAAAGGAATATTGTTCATTAAAAAAGACAACTCCAGCATCCAGCCCAAGCTCATCTTTAGCGAGCGGGATCTGAAATGTCCTCAGCGTGCAGTAGGTGCTCGCGACGGCGCCGTGCGCCTTCAGACCTTGCGCGCATTGCCGCTGCAGATGTCCTTTTTCTTCTTCATTACCCAGCAGCAGCTGAGTGTCGCCTTGCCTGGGCTGATACCAACAGGCGCGGCTACAGGACGTTTCTACGCACGTGTGTGCCATGTGTTAGTGAAGGGGCGGCCGGCTCTTTTCCAGATCAGCTTCCCTGCTTGCCCGTCTGCCGGCCCACTCGCAAGCAAAACAGGCAGAAGAAAGTGCAGTGTTTTTCTGCTCCGGTGACCCCAACCTTTGATTTTCTTGTGCAAGCTGGTGCCGGCGCCTGAAGTCAATTGCCTTTAGCCCAGTGCACTGTCACCCTTGTTTACTTGTGGAGGTCGACTTTAGAGCCTGTCGCAATGCCAACCGAATTGTTTCCAGTGATCCAGGTGACACTGGGGCTTCTTCTCCTGGAATTAAATGAAAGAGAGAAATGGCTCAAGAGTTAATGTACTGAAGCAAAGATTAACAACCAACTGTTCCCTTTCTACCACCACCACCACCACCCCCAGCCCCCACCCCCCGCCCCCCGAATTAAATCACGGAAAACACTGCTGCGGTTAAATGCGATTTATGCTTTTGGATTGCAAAACTAATGCAATAAAACAATGAGGCTAACATTACTTAATCGACATGTCATAATGTATTTTTGTACATAAAAATTTGATGATATATTTTTAAAACATGCAAACTGAATTTATGTTTAAAACAAGATTTTCTATTTCACATTTTCTACAAATAATGCGGTATCCATTGATTTCTGTTTTAAGCTAAAGCTTCCTTTTCAGAAAAACAGTGCAAGTAATTTCCTCACCAAAATGTTTACTGTGTGAGCTGTTCTTTTCAATGACGCTGGACAGAGCTTCTGCACCTGTCCTTGACCCCTGTACCTGGACGGAAAATGTTTAATCTCTCATGTGTTTCCAAACAGGAAATCTTTGAGGAACATTAAAAAGGAAAGCCTGTTACTTTTTACATAGTCCATATATGTTTTCGTGTCATTTTTTTTCTTTGTTAAAATGTACAAAAAAATATTTTCTTTTAATGCATGTGAAATAACTATGCATGTGAAAGTATTACCACTAAACAACATGCACATAGGTACCAGGAGAATGAACTGGGCAAGCGAACCTTCAACTGTTGCAAGCAAGCAAGTCAGCCAACACCCTACACCCATGTTAGAACATCCATCCATCCATCCATCCATGCTTATCCTTCACACAGTTGTGGAGAAGAGCCTATTCCAGGCAGCATAGGGCAGTAGGGTACATACATGCACACACTCAGACACACAAACATAATCTACAGGCAATGAGGACCCACAAATGAGCTTAACTACATGCCTTTGGACTGTGGGAAGATGTTAAAACACATGAATGATAAAGGAAACTTTGGAGGTTTAATATGAATATTCACGATTATTACGTGTTTATTATGACCTACGCCTTAATGAACAGAATCTTCTTAAAAATGCAAATCGTGCTGTGTTTCGTAATAAAGTCCAGATCTCGTTTTTGATTTATGCATATAATCCATGATGGGATGAGCTGCAGAGTGACCAGGGCTATAGTGCGCTAAGTGTAACTCTCTCTCT
This sequence comes from Mormyrops attenuatus, assembly GCA_026777985.1. Taxonomy (NCBI): domain Eukaryota; kingdom Metazoa; phylum Chordata; class Actinopteri; order Osteoglossiformes; family Mormyridae; genus Mormyrops; species Mormyrops attenuatus. Next base: position 9,056,864 of record JAODKC010000028.1, read on the forward strand.
CACTGGTGCTCCATGCTCCCTGCCATTATACAAGCTTTGTCTGCTCTCAATAGCCCACCTTGAAAGACACACAGTAGATAACCCGATAGGAGTCCTCCATTGCTTCGACGCACTCCAGACTAACACTGAGGACCAGGTGCCCTTGTCACTGACTGTAAGTGTCCTTGCGGACAGTGGGGCCACATCTGAAGGGACCCTGGGGAGATGGACGCCAACAACTTTTTAAATTCCACAGGGCTTCCCAGAGCAGGAGAAAGGAGAGACTGGCATACAGTCTGCATTGTCTTTATTCCCAAGGGCCTTTCTGCAGGACTCTGTTTAGAACCTTTGATTGAACTGAGTTTGCAACACGATACTCCTTATTGTGGTCACCAAGGAAAGGCACAAATTTATGGACCAAATAATTAATATATCATGACTTTAGACTTTTGGGATCGTATACCAGCTCATAATTGATTTCCTATTTTAAGGCCGCTGTTGTCCTGCATGTTCTTCTGTCATGTTCGAAAGCCTGTCAGAGACAAACATGGGGAAGTAGCTAACTTTTAATAGCTGGTATGTTGCGTCTCGGCAGTAAAAACACATTACAAGTTCACAAAATGCAGCCAGGAAGAGGTTCTATCAAACGGAAGGAGAGGTGACATAAATAATATTATAAATAATATTATAAATAATGTTTGGCACCAAAAACATGACAGGTGGGCCGAGAGCAACAACTTACACTTGTGGACAGCAGAACAGACCTGGGCTCATACAACTTCAACAGTGTGTGGGTGGTGTGTGACTCAGTAGGTTAGACCTCTATCCCTGTCCTTGGAAGGTTGTTGGTTTGAATCCCATCCTCACATGAATTGTCACCTCTCAGCTGGGGCCTTGAGCAAAACCCTTAATCACCCAAAAAATGCAGTGCCGAATAAACAGCTGACCCCAAACTTCATTTTCACATGTACATTACATTGCTAACTTATTATTCTTACAGTATCTTTAAATATTTATTTCTCTAGTATCACAATATTCAGTTTTTCCGGGATATTTTATTTGAGTACTGTGTGTTCTTTAAATTTGTCTGCATTATGTTTATTTTATTTGCACCATATGTACTGTCTTTGCACCTTTTCTGTTTGGCTACTTTAATATGTGTGTTCGTCTGTACAATGTGTTATCATGCTGAATGCACCAGAATTTCTGCCTGGGATCAATATGGTGCATATTAAGTAAGATGGTATATGAAACAAAAGCATTCTAGCACACTTCTGCAAGTGGCAATTAATTGTTATCGTTAACATAATATGCCCGTAATACAGTATTGAGATATGAGACTTGCAAATGTAACAGAAAACATAACACTGTAAAAGAATTTATGTTTTAGCTTCTTTAACTTTCACATATCACAATGAATCAGAGACAGGAATAGACAAACAGAAATGCTGAAGTAGACAGATATACAGCAGATACTGAAAACACGAACGTGTGGCATTTTCGTGTGGTCACAGTGTTAAGGAGAGTGCCGTGTTGGCCTAACGGTGGCCTAAATGGTTATTTAAAGAGGAAGAAAAAAAAAATCGGAATTACGTGCAGAGCTAAGGAAAACAAAGAAGAAAGCCTCCGCGGAGACAATCTGCTCGCGAAACAGGAAGCTTAGTCATTCAGATGTACGTGCATCACAAAGACTGGAGTCTGGAGGATGTGTTGCTAAGGACGGCGATTGTGTCAGCACTATTGGCAGGAACTTTTCCTTACAGGTGAACTCTTAAATGGAGACTGACAGATATATGTTTCCTGCTATTCTGTACGGCTTAAATCAGACCCCACTGCGACAGGCTCGCCGGTGCCTTGGCCTGACCTGGTCATTCTGTCATTCATGTAAGAGGAAGGTGACTTACCCCCTGAGTGCCTGACCACCCTAAGATGACATTGTTCTCTCTGGTTAATTTATTAAAAAATTATTTAGCTTCTATGGGGAATGAACAAATAAAAATATAAGGTTGATCATGGTGTGTCTGATGTTTATGGGCTAATCTGCTTGGGTCTTTAAGTATTGATGTATTTACTTGTGTTCAGTAGTTTGATTATTAATCATTTATCACATTTCATTTAATTATATATTGTATTCTGCAGTGGATATATACCATTATCTATACTGTCCACACTACCAAATGGAAGACTATGTATACATATTATTATTATTATTATTATTATTATTATTATTATTATTATAGTCTACCATAATAAATAAAAATGATTCAACACTCCTTAATTTATTCAAATAATAATTATGCAAAACAGCACAGTGTAGTTTTTAAAGTTAAATCAAAACTGTAATACTATAAGAATATAACCGAGCATTAATGTTATATGGTTACAAAATCACGTCCAATTTACAAGGAGTTAATGAAGAAAGACAGGAATCGAAAGAGCTCATCATCACCGGTCCTGATCAGAAGGATTGCTGGCTGGGGTGAAAGACCATGATAAATCACAATGAAATGCAGCCACATTATCAAGACACAGCGCAGTGTCTGGTGAAATGTGCTCTTGGGCCTCCATAGCATAATACTGATACTCATGGAAAAGTTACATGATACCCCAGTGGGAACTGGGATTGTATTCTGGAGCAAAGGAACAAAAAAGTTTACCGACAATGGTCGTCAGTGTTATGTTTTACGCTGAAGATGTCAGAATTATTACGAAGAACTTTCTTTCAAAAAAGAAATATATATATATGGTGGATATATTCCTCATCAGCTGACCTTCGCCCAGCCTTGAGAGAACAGTCTTATGGATTTTAGCCAAGCAAACTAAATTGAAAATGGCGATTTCAGCACTATAACATTGCCAAACCAATGTGAAAATGACAGAGTGGATGAATCCTACATTAGAAATATCATATTTCTAAAAAATAAAGAATCTTCATTGGAGATCAAGGACATGTAGATAAGTATTTGCAAAACATACATTAATTTACTGCAGCTAATCTGTAGTGTACCTTAATTTCCTTTAATAAATCATAATATCGGTGCAGTCTCTGAGGTGTATGAATACATCTAATATTGCAAATCTCAGTAACTATAAACTAACTATGAACCAGTGTGAACCAGAATCGCTGCTCTGCTATGGAATTTTTTATCTCCCGACTGCTTATCTAGTACAAGATTATGGGTTTTCTATTTGAACAAAATTTCTAGAACTGCTGACGTTTAGTATACAAATAATCGCCCAAACTGTTTTAGACAATGCAACCATAGATGGTTTAAATAATATTTTTAAAAACTGCAAAAAAGTGAAATCTTTCCCATCATTAGTGCCTTCATCACTATTACATGACTTATGAAGAGAAAAAAGGATGAATTATTAAAATGGATTCAAATGAAAATAAAATGCACAGGACAAGAGCTGCAAATGAATGAAGACAAGAGGATCTCATCATATTAATGTATTAAAGTGAACTGTAATACTAAAGAAAGTTTAGATAAAAAATTTGATTAAAACGTTTAGATTTTTGTTAAATTGCCAGTAAAAATGAGAGGTTAAATCATATTTATTTTTTAAATCTGACATTAGCTATTTAATTAGCTGCGATTAAAGTCACACAAAAAAAATTGCAAATACATGTGATATCAATTTTACTTCCCCTCCAAAAATGAAACCACAGAAGGGTTACAAACACAGCCGCCTTCCAAAACATTGCCGTACTGTTTGTGCTAGGCGACCTGAATGGCCGCTTTAGGTCATTCTTCTCCTGGCGAGGGTGCTGATAGATATTATAGCATGGGAAGTCCATAATGACTGGCCAACTTATTTATCCAGGATATCCCAAACAGGCAGACACTTCTCAACGAAGCAAGCCTGCATCCACATGACCACCAGTACGGGTAAGACCCAAAGAGGTCAAAGGGCAAGCTCAGGTCATCTATGTTATTTTTTAATTCAGAAAATATATGAGACCAATTTATCTTTGCACTATTCAAATACTTGAATCAACTGTTTTTATATTTTCCCTAAAAAAATGTAAATCCCAAAATTGTGTCAGAATTTTTTTTGAACAACGCAGGAGAGTGTCCCATACTTCGATAAATGCACACGGAATGCTGTGAGAGAATTCTCTCTCGTGTATTTATACTGAAATGGCTTTTGGTGCTGTGGTGACCTGCAACAGTCCAGCATTATGGATGACTATTTACACTCAGCATCTGCTCAGTTAGCATCATGCACCTCAGACATGGACCAAAGAACACGGAGGTCATTCGCATCTTGACTTCGTTTAAGATTTTGCTCACAGGGCCCTTTCGGGGAACAGGTCTATTCTGAGTCATACGCTCTCATATTTCAATGACCATTCACATTCTCCTTTTTTGATGTCTCCTGCAACATTAGCATCAAACAATCAGCAATCAAAACATCTCGCTAAAGTTTGCGCGGCTACGCAATTTTTTTTTCCACAGGCACTCAAGTGCAAAACATGTTTAAAGAAAGCTGAACAATGTCTCATCCTAGGAGGCATTTTGAGGCTAAACCTCGTCAAAGCGACTATTTGTCATGGCAACCAATGGCAATATCCATCACAATATGCCGGCACGCTTTATGTTCCGTCACTCGTTCCTGAATAACTGTCTTTCTTCCCGTATTATTACAGCAGACTTTTTAGACGTTGTTATGTTACAGTTAAACCAAGGAGCGTCGAGTGTGCCGCCACTTCTGTGCAAGTAACCTTGCCAAAGGGGCGGGGGGGGGGGGGGGGGCGGCGCGGCGGGGGCGGGGGGGGGGGGGGGGGGGGGGGG
>JAODKC010000028.1:9072347-9084555 GCA_026777985.1 Mormyrops attenuatus
CTGGATCATGTCCCCCCTTAGTCTCCTTTGCTCGAGGCTAAACAGATTCAGCTCAGCTAACCTCTCTTCATAAGACAGACTATAGCCAAATAGAACTTATCTACCAATAGAGTGTAACAAATAAATTTTTGGAGTTACCACAAGTTGTGTTAGCAGACGCAAAGCAGAGCCGACAAATGACTATTGCGCACGCGCGATATATTATTTAGCCTTACCTTCTATGACTATTTACACAATGCGGGATCACAGTCAGACCTATCCCACCATGAATAGTATTGGAAGCCAATCATACTATTCTTAAATTTGTATGTTCTTTTAAATAAAATGCTCACAACTAAATCAGAACTGAGCGTTCCTAAGTATGTACATTTTGCATATACTTCACAGAGTGGTATTAGGCGTTTCACCCATGATTATTGTTTTTGAGAGTGTAAAACCCAAACTGTAAAGTACAGTTTACAGCCACTCTAAAATTCATAGTATCTCCACAATATTTGCAAAACATTGCCGTGCAATAAATTTGCATGTTACAATCTTTAAACCACATATTAATATTACTATCAAGCTCTGTCTGGGTACTGTAGTCACCCTATAGTGGGCAAATAGCTATGTAAAATGGCTGGATGCCATTGTGTGACCTAAATGAGTGATATTAGATAAACCTTTTTTATCCATTCGCATATATTACCTTTTTAAATCTGAGAGTAGAATAGAAGTCTTTCCCAGCATCTCTGGTGTACCGAATATACTCTGTAATATATCAGATCAGTCCTGCTCAGCGTAGCAGGAAATGTACCGCTGAATCGAAAGTTAGCACTCTGTCAGACGTCCACGCTTTCCAAGGAGCCAGGTGGAGCGGCAGGGCCGCTCAGGTGAAAAATGTGAGCCGAGATTCTCTTGTTAAAGACATAAACAAACACATCGCGAAAAGCCAATGTGCAGGCAGGAAGATCAGGAGCCAGCATCGGCGTGCTGGAACTACGCTTTACTATTAATCTTCCTCCTGTAACAGTTGGGTAAAACTCTCCAGAGAAGCATTACTGCCATCCATGTATTATTCACCACGTTTGGCCGGCAAACCAGTGGTTTATATCAGAATACACAATTAGCAGACTTTTTCATTGAACTCCGCCACCTGTTTGATATGGGGGGGTGTGGAGGGGGCTTGCCATCTATTAGATATGTCTTTAATTAATTACTTTAACAGTTGCAATTGCTATGACTTCAGTAAAAAAAAAAAAAAAGATCTTTTGTAGTCTGTTGTCAAGCCAAGTATCAATACATGTCCTTATGTGCAAAACCTGCATTTCATTAAAATGTTGCAAATTCTTAATATTAAGAAGCTATGGTATTGATAAGCATATCTCTCTCTACGTGAGACCTCTATGAGTGGCTCAAAGGAATGTACCATTATTCTGGGGTCAATTGCTATTGTAATCATTTACGCAGGGATAAAACAATCACGGCAAACAATTCCGTCATTACCAGGTAATACAAGTTAATTGTTCAGTTCATATACTCTGAATGCCTTACCATTAAAGACTGTGCACACATTGTAGCTAGAGCATTAATAAATTCAAAATGTGCCTATTAGGATGACAGCTTTGGAGGTGCAAAGGAATAACAGTTATCACTTGGCAAAGGCAGATCTCACCCCATCTGCTGAGACTTTGCATATATTTTCAGCTTCCTGAGCAATGATTAGGGCTGTCAGAACCTCTTTAACCTCCTAACTGCTGGTCCCAACTGGCCCTAATTAGAGATTAATGATTTCAAAAGATGCAGGCTGTGATGGAAACTGCCTCCACAGTTTGTGTACAAATTAAGCACCAATTACTTCAAGCATCTATTGCGTTGTTGATGTATAGCAGAATTTAGCATTAAGAGACAATTACTCCAAGATTAATGAAATTTCCCCATTCTTCTGTGGAGCTCTAAAGACACATGAACAATGACATACCTTTCCCATCTGATGTCAATAACCCTCCACTCGACATCGCCTATGCATAAAGAAGGTTTGTTTGTCCATTGTTTTATTCTATCTCTTTCTTTATCTCTATCCTTTATCTTTATTGACAATAAGCTGCTCACCCCTAACACCAAAAATCCAGTTTAATCCAAAATAATACATTATTATTAATTCATCTACCAGCCGCCCCTTACCCAGGACAGCATACATTGTGTACAATTTTACACTTTTCCCATTTACATAAATGGTCATTACTGAAGCAATTCTGGTTAAGTACTTTGCTCAAGGGTAAAAAAAAAAGCCAATGACTCTCCTGGGATTTTTACTAACAACCTTCTTTCTGGAAGTCCTTGCAACCACTTTTACTTCATCATCTTGTAGTACAACACTTTCATGATTTAAGAATCCCTCCCAGGACACCGTCTTTTGTACGCTGTTCTTAAATGTGCTTTCAAAGACAGGTTTATCATGATGCATGCTGTTTAAACCCCCCCCACGCCAACCTGCCGCCATGCACAATAACGCTACGAAACATGCCGCTGAAATACTACGTATAACCTTTGAGTAAGAAACGATTAATCATTCATCACATCTGCTTTATTTTCCGCTATGATATGAAGTCTCTGTCATTCCTTCAATGAGATGCAGCACATGCATAAAATATTTAGGGTGCATTTGCTTCTTTTCGGGTTGATCGCTGGCCATGTTTCTCCGGGAAGCTCTTTGAGGCCATCTGGAGAGCTGCACACGTGGGGAAACTCGTGAAGGCTCCCGCGCACGCACAGGCCGGTCCAGATGATGACGACCCCAGAGAGCAACTCGTGATAATCGACACAACACACAGAGGTGGATGCTAAAGACAAAAGAAAGTCCTACAAACAAGTCAGTCCCCTAGGTTAATACCCTGACCAGAATGCACAACTCATTAGAAGCAAACTTGGTCCTACTGCGTCTCATACTACCCAGAAGGTTAGGCTGATTGACTTGATCGATCAAAATAGAGGTGTGTCCAGCTGTCTTTTTCGTGATTGGCTAGTGTGGCAGCCAATTATCAAATGAGAGCATCTAAAGGAGGTCACTGGTGTTCGGCATTGACTCGTGGATTTATTACTGTTGCAGCAGCTGTTTTGGATTTGGCTACAATTAGGGTTAATACTTATTAAGGTCAAAAACAACAAATTTTATTGTCCATGAGAATTATGTATTACTTAAAAGATGTATAGGTATTTTTTAAAAATCAAGCTATTTTAATTTCAAAATTTTATTTATGATATCTTTATCTTAATGTGACATAAAAGCCTGCATTAACAGACTTTCTTAATGTCAGTTTTATTTTCAATTATTAAATCTAAATGCAGAAAGGGGCAGAACTACAAGACCCCTGTAATGCCAAAAAAGGAAGCGATTAAAAGGGTCAATGACTATAAAATGAGTGTATTTCATTTTATAAACTACGCTATTGTATCACGAAATATGCTCTCAGATTTCTTCCAAGTGTGATATTTTTAAGACTATTTTATATAGTGTTATACAATAGAAAACTGTGAAAGTACAAGTTACTATTATGCTCTACTAAGGTCTTGCTATATTTGCAACCCTAATCTCATGATGAAATGTGAAGGGCATATGGACTGCAAAGTTAAAGATACGCGTAGCGGCGAGTGCTGCTAACTGCGGGTGCAACACGTGGGGATTTTCCATTCACACAGATCTTTGTAACGTGTGTTGCTTGGTTGTTTGTCAAACAGTGTTAAATCGTGTCATTTTAAATGTCTCTATGCTGGAATATTGCATGCATAGGTTATAAAATCAGCACATTGATTGAGTTGAGACCCCCCCCCCAGAATATGCTGTAGTATTGATCCCACAATATACTCAAACATCAGGGAGACCGATAACTTTGTAATTCAAACTGTACCTTGTAGCAGAACTACACAAAACTCTCTCCATTGTGATAAGAACTTGATGCCAGCACAGTTTTACCCCCTAGAAATCCTTACAGATATTTTATGGTTGACTGATTGTTAAGATTGTTGCGAGACTTGTGAAATACATGTTGCATCTAAAGTTTTTGCCTGCATGCTTTCCCTACATAGCTGACGCTGTAGATATTACCATTTTCAAAAAACTCTGATAAGAAAAACTAATTTTCATAAATGCATGACCAATGCTGCAAAGAAAAACTACTTAACCTTATCACACTTATTCATGGGGAAATAATTATCCAAGTCAAATAGGTTAAGCTGATAAATCTAAAAGACTAAAATTATGAAAAGCTGCCTGGTATTAAAATGAAGAGTAATAATCATCGATATCATCACCACAAAAAGGTTAAAGTAAACACTAGTAGCTATTGATTTAAATGGATAATGTGCTTGATAAGTGGGATCTGGAGTCTGTTTGGAGAATGTAGAGTATTGGAAGCCTCCTTCCATGTCCATGTGCTTCTCAGGAGGTGTTGGCCCAGCATCTGCTTGGCTCACCACCCCCCCCCCCCAAAAAAAAAATGCTGAACAAAGAAGGCCCCACCACTGCCAGCACGTGGCACTTTTGTCATGTGTATTCATGCATGACCACGGTGAGATCACCCACAGCTGATGCACCTGAGTCCCTCTGAACAATCACGCCCCCCCCCCCCCAACCCCCGCTCCACCCAAAGGCTTCCCACCTTTCCGTTACGCTCACTCTGCAATTTCGACTTAAAAACTGTCAATGAAAAAGTGGGGGCTACATTGCTAAATCCCTCAATTTGATTTTAATGCACGAGAATGTTAAGGCAATTAATAATAATTAATAATAATTATTTATTCATTCTTTGCCTGAAAAAACATGTATGCTTATTTTAATGCAAATGACCTTCACATACTAAGGCAATTTATGCTGGTTAGATACTATTAAAGTCGTGTCCGCATATTAGCCCGTGGTAGCCAGTATTATTACAGAAACATACTGTTTACAAGGAGAAGATTCATAATTATTAAAAATAAAAAGGACTATCTTAAAAGATTTTTTCCTCTAATGGATTTTCTAATAATAAATACTTATTAAGTCCTTATTAAAAGCGATTCTGCAATTTTTTTTATTTGTTATTCACTCCATTCATAATCAAAACATGGAACAAAAATAAATTACTTTGTTGTAGTCGTTGTATGAGTGAAAATGTGGGCATTTGGCTGAATAGTGCTCGCCAGTCGCTGGCTTCCGCATCCCAAGGGCTCGCTTTTAAGTGATAACATTCAAACTGGCCGTTTCCACAGAACAGATATTTTTTCCCTTTTCTTCAAGGCAAACATTTCCCTATTTAATGCTACAGTAAAATGTGTTCATTTTGGTTCAAAACACATCCTTTTCATAAAGAAATGCACTCAAAGTATCTAGCAGTGATTCTGCTAAGCCTCATGTCAGCCCATAATTTTGTGAGAAGCACCAACTATATGAACACGGCAGGCTGTGATCATGTAGACTTCTTTAGCCTGCATTAGGCTTTCAAACTAGTCGCTGTGATAGAATTACTTCTCCATCCAGCATTCCTTGATCCAGTGTATTGTGCGTGTCATATATGGGTAGCTTAAAACCTTTTCCGCACTCCCTGCACCACCTAGTCCCAAAAAAACTATTGAGTTTCCCTGTAACGTGATAGAATATAGTGTCACAGTTGATACCAACCTAAAACATTTCTTTTTTCCCAAGAAGCAAGCCCACCATTATGAAATAAAATGAGTGTTTTTAAAACTAATTAATGGGGATTAATAATTGGTGCCTGGAAAAATCGGCCAAATGTATAGAGGCTTGACAAAGGGAAAGACCTTGCAATACAGAGCAGATACCATTGCAATGTTTAACTAGACAGAGTGATAAGTATTGTTGGAATATTATAAAACACACAAACAATGGCAAAATTTGAATGCAGTGGTACTCAAACATAGGTGAGAAGCACTCTTTCTGATTGCCATTTAGGTGTTTCTATTGTGAAAGCTCCTACTTAAGGAGCAAAGTCAATTCCTTCTGACATACAGCAGGCCCTAGGATAACTGATACATCAGCTGAGAATATTAAAGTCTTGATCTTCTTGTGACCCAAGGCAGTAGATTTAGTAGATGTTTTGCTTTCTAATGAAGAAGGGGCCAGCTCCTTCACTTAGCAAAAGAACTATATGATGAAGAAACGAATATTCACACCACAGTTGAAAAAAGTTTCCCAAAAACACAAAATAATCTTTCTTTTACTGTCACATTTAACACAAATGTGATGCTTAAACTTCAATCTATTAAACTGAATTAATTTAGTATGGCATTTCTTAGAAGTAAATTAGCATAAAGACGTGAAGAAGAAGCGTAATTTTATAAAGAACCGTACAAATAATCTTTTTAGAAATAAACAATTACAGAAAATAAAACCATAACAAAGTATAAAGGAAACGGTAGAATCATTAACATCAATTAAAACTCGGATGTTGTTTGATGTGAATCAGCCACACTGCCAGCTGGTTCACATTATTCATAGCACTCAAATTATTCAGAATGATCTCAACAATGATGATAATAATGAACAATTAACTACAAAATCACAACCGTTCCTTCAATCCGATAAGCACTAGCTTGCCAGCTAACGTAGCTTACTGTGCTCCACACTGGCAACATGTACTGCCTTTTGAAGTGTTAGCTAGCTACTGCGATTTTAAAGCGTTAGCTACCGAGAAGCTAATACATTTAATGTATTATCTGAAAATAATACATTTAATGTATTATCTGAAATTCAACTTGCATATTATACATCCTTTAAATGGTTCTGTTTAGCCAATTAGCTAAACTTTCACTGCATTGCAAACACCAGATTCTTGACTTATTCTTGAGTATTTATTGACACCTGTGCTTACAGGTATTAGCCGCATCTGAGTCACCATCAGTTGTTTTTCCATCTTTTTTTGCCTCCTAGCAATTGAGTAACCCCTTGATAAATTTAAGCTCAGTACTTATGTAAAAGTAATCGAACACTTCTCGGAGATGTCCCTTTCATATATGCATTTCATTCTATGAGCAGGAAAAAAAACAATGCTTTGTATGTCAATGGCAGATTAAAGCTTGGAGAAGCTGAAGCCCATTATGGACCATTGTTTTGTATTTAATCCCTTCATTTGTAAGAGACATTTGAAAAACGTTAGAGAAAGGAGATATAACGTAAAATGCCATGGGACACGGTTGTCTCTGTCACAGCTAACATGATGCACTCAGCTCCACTTACACGGAGCTGTCTGGGACGGATGGACGTCTTCCCGAAAAATTTTCGCAGTTGGATTCAATGTTGTATGCAGTCTCATGATTCATTTCTCGGAGGAAAGTATGATATAATACAATACCTTGCACACTGTCGTACACATTCCCTGCTATGGCATTGCTTAAATTAATTTAGAGGATGGACGTAATAAAAAAGACAGCCATTTACCGCTTTAGAGCATTCAAACTGAAAGTCAAGAGATCCACCTTAACAATCGTTTGGATCTGTCTGTAGTGTGAGATTAACTGGGTTTGGGAACTATATACTAATATTCCATGTCCTTTGGGATGAAAATTGTTTATGGAGGGATTACGCTGGCCATATGGCAGTCTTATAGTGATTTAGGCTCTGCTTTGACATTATAGCTATAGCTAGCCATGAACAACAATCATGGGTTGACATGATAGCTACAACAGCATGTTTCATAAATGTTGAGAAAATATGCCACTTGGCTCTACCTGACTTTTTCCTGTCATCCAAGGTAGCTTAATGCCACAACGTTGTTTATAAAACATTAACCATTACAATTACACACGGTGGACAAGTCTGAATGCAGAGAACAGTTCAGTGGCTAAACATGGAAATCATTTCTCACTAATCTAAATTTCTATTATTGCTTGCAGAGTGAAAAATAGAATTGTATCAGAATATGCAATAAATGAAACCCATCTTAATAAATATGATACATAAAGAGGTGTATGAATATAAATATAAAATACAGAAATTTTGAAGAATGCATTACTTCATTTAATTTTGAAACATTCAACAACAATTAGAAACGATTCATTAAATGTGTAATTACATGCTGAACTTTCGATGAGTCAATTGTATATGACACAAAATGTGATATTCCTTCTCCTACATATTTGTTTTGGGATATGGGAAGTAGTTCCTGCTTACTCTAAATGAAAGTGCTATATTCTTATAAAATAAAGGAAAAAGATAAAAAGATTACTATGTAACTTTTATTATAGTCAGCAAAAACATTGTGCAGGAATTAAGCTATTGTTATTGTTGATTTGCAAATTGCATATTTAATAATTTGCTGCTAGCAACTGTTGCGATACATGAAACGTCTGACACTATAAATTCTCCAGCCTCGTATGTGGGTCCTGAATATTTACTTCGGAGGTCAATGTGCGTATATGTGCCATTTCTGCTAGTTATCTGGTTTTCTAAACCCTCACCCGAGCCTGCCTGTTATTCGGGCTTATCGAATTAAATCCCCATGCTTCAAACATTCTTCACAGACTTCCTGTACAGTAAGTACTGTAATCCTGCTGGGGGAACCTGCATATAAGTGAAAGCACTGTCTGGTCCTCAGCCCTTCTTAACAAATGGTCATGATGTCATTGGAGGGCAACGCCGAGGACTGACCAGTTTTAATCCCCATCATTTTCATTTCTCTTACCCAGCGGATTTGCCTGATTTTATTTAAACTGTTGCTTTGAGCCCAGAGATTAAGAAAACACACAGACGCATACAAGGGATATTATTTCTCTTTTCAGACCTTCTGTTCTCTTCTGTTTTTATACTTTTATACAAAGTGATTTACAAATCAGACCATAAAATAATTGCACATATACAAATAGACAAAGATTACTAACACAAAACCATATTCGGTGAGTGTGGCAAATTTCTGCAGGGTTTTGTGCGACTAAAAATACAATAATAACATGAACGCATAAGACTATAGCTACAGTGGGACCTTGAATACTAGCACTTGATCACTTGATCATATTGATATTAATGGCTATTCCTAATATGTAGAGACACTATCAAGGTCCATAGTTGCTATTCTTTTCACATGATGATTTCTATGTTTGGTGCATGTTGGAACTTAGTAGACTGATTTTCCAGGTGGACCAGCTCAACTGCTTCACACTAAGCTTGTGTAGACGGTTTTGCTTATTTTTAGAGGACATTTAGGGTAAATCGACATTTTATGGTCTTTGAACAAATTTCGGTTAATATACTGGGTATATTGAATTACACATTCTAAGGTTAATTTAATATTTTATTTAATCTTGCAAAATTAAGGGCATTCATTGTTTCTTCATAAATTCATTAGATATGCCATATGCACTGAGTTTCCCTGGTGTAATTTTCCGAGCTCAAAAATGACAGATGTTTACTTATTTAGGCAAAACGATGCCATCAGAATGAACAATTTAACCAGCTTATACTGAAATGACTGCAAATTATTATCTAACAGGTCTGACGATCTTTTTATCCTTCACGTGCATCTGTGCTTATGTGTATATACACAGACTGCCCCCAAATATAAATTACTAATTTTTCTGAGGAAGATACATAAAGGACATACAGTATGTCTTAGAGCATTGCATGCATCCATACAGGTGAACATGGCCTCCTCTTTGTGGCATTTTTCTTCATGATACTAGTCAATCATGACATTGGTAATTAGTAAAATTATGTTTTATGACCAGGAATATAATCTAAGTACTAAGTTCTGCTTTATGCCGAAGACAGTCGATGAGATACAGAGGCAGATGGCACAAGCATATACCTACACATTTTGAATATGTATTTTGATACCCAGAAACAATAATAAAATGATAAATGTTGAGTAAATTATGCCTAACATAAGTTCTTTCTTCCACAACCATTACAAACTATACAATCTGTATGTCTTCTGACCTTTAATCAGAGGTGGACATTTCAGATCCAGAAATAAAAATCCAGACCAGCCAGAAACTGGGTTACTGAAACAAAATCTTCATCTGGGTTTTTACTTTCTGGACCTAAATGTCCACCTCTGCCTTCCTTTGATTTCCTTTGATCAAAGAAATTCTGAAAAATGAAAAGTTTGGATAAATGAAATGGTGTCACACCAGCTAACTGTACCTGTTCTGAAGCTCTATTTTAATCAGATCATCTTACTTATGATAAAACAAAGGTTTAGATTCTGTTTTAGTAAACATTATTAACTATACCCATTCACTTTTTAATCTGTCTTTATGATCTCTCCTTCCTTCTGTCTTAGTTTCTCAGGTACGCTTTAGTTTGACTTTGTAAAATTTGCGATCAGCTTTTTTTTCCAGAATCATTTCTACATCTGTGTAGCGCAGGCAGGATGGCCATCCCGACAGGTAACACGCAGTCAGTGCACCAATTTCAAATTAAGACTGCCAACAATGTGACTGCAGCTGACCGCGAAACTTAATTTGGTATGTGAGCAGTCAGCTGTCCCAAAACACTCCCTGTAAGGACAAAAATGGCTCCGTAGAAGAAATGTAGTTGCACCTGTGGTTTGATGAGCATGGCACGGCTGTTAAGCATATGTCAGGGCTTTGATAGTCATCAGATATGAATCCAAACAAACCTTGATAGGGATATTCCGCAATGAACCATGAGAGAACATTCTGCACCTGCCTTAACCAGGCTTTTGTCGACTACAATTGTCTTTCACTACCTGCATATATATCTTACTCTACACTAACTCAAAATGCTGTGTTTATGCCATAAACCTTTCTTTACAGGGCCTGGTACATACGTATGTGCACATTTTCTGTTAGGCAAACCATAATGTTAGTAACAGTACTAGTTCATATTTTATAGTAGTAGTTGTAGTTGAAGTACATCAGTTATTAGGTAAACCTAGTAATTTACTATGAATGTGACTAATAACGATGTCAAACTCAATGGCAAAATACAAATATAAAGACTTAAAGTCTGTAAAACCAGCAATATACGTATTTTTAATGCAAGCGATTAAATTAAAAAATGAGCAAAGAAGATGAAATCATTAAAGGTAAAAAAAGACAAGGGTAAATATTGTAAAATTATATAGGTTATCAGAAATTAAAAATTCCTCTAAACTGAAGACAGTAAATCAGGCATAAATATTTTTAAAAGTGAGTGAAATTCAAAAGTACTGTTATAAATGTATCTACCGTAAGAGTCCTCTAGTGAATGATGAACTGAAGAGACTTGATTAAAGGAGGAAAAATCTGTCCGTGCCTTGATCCCCTTGATCCTGCAATTGACATTGGAGTTGATATCTAGAACAAGGCTTCTGAGATAAACTTGAACAACGGTGGGGAGGCTGCCCAGGGAGCAAGATCACAGGAGAGAAGACATGACAAGGTCTCCAACTCTAGCTGAAGAGTATGTGAAGTTCAGGCCAGGTCCTTCAGCTCATATCACACCTCTACAGGGATCGTAAAATTAATTTTCAGTGTACTGTGAAATGGGGGAGTTACTTTATAACGCTTCTCATACACCAGCAGATTCAAAAATGCTGTTTTACGTGCGTATTTTTACATATGTGTGTTTTTTTTTATCTTTACTTGACATTATATTTTAAATTATATTATGATGGTTTCTACCCCAAGGCATGTTTACTCATTTCAGGAATAAAGCATTCAGTTTATTGAAGGATTTAAAGATTTATTGTCATTTGCACTATGCTTACTTGCATGTTCCCTGCAGACAGACACAGGGACATATCTGTAATCTAGGAACATATCTGATGTAAGTTGGTTGCATTGTTAATGGAGTCTCATAGTAATTGTATTTTGCTCTGTGGCATGTTCCATAAATGTATCGGTTCCCTTATGGGTAGGACAGCGATCCAACCAAAACAAGCCTGGAGGTAAGCAATGATGCACCTGACGGATCAGACACACGACTGGGAAAAGGGTGTTCCCGTTCTTCTGTTAACTACTCACTTCCCTCCATTTTTGCAAGTCGGGCAGGAAGTAGTTGGAATGGAAAGAGGAATTCTTTAAAGGATGGTCGCTTGTAGAGATCTGGATGGGGTATTTGGTTCAAAAGTCCTTGCAGACATGCAGACAGACATAAAGCACAGGGAAGTGACCCCCTACCTCCCCAGGCCCCCGACCCTGTCGCCTGGGCCCCGACAGGGGGGGGGCCGCCGGGGGGGGGGGGGGGGGGGGGGGGGGGGGGGGGGGGGGGGGGGGGGGGGGGGGGGGGGGGGGG
>JAODKC010000028.1:9090423-9108620 GCA_026777985.1 Mormyrops attenuatus
CCACGGCTGCACAGCTTCCACGGGGTGCACAGCAAGGCGTGAAAGTGCTCTCTTTTCAAACACAAGCTGACAAGCCTCAGGTCGTGCAAACGATGTTGTCTCCCCCCCTCCCACTACTCCCAATGGGTGCCGGCGTGCACCCTAGGAGCAGCCAATGACATAAGCGCGCGCGACTTCAAGAACACTACATGGAAACCTTGATGAGCGGCTGAGAGACAGCCAGCCCAGGGCCCGGCTTGCCTTTCAAATGCAGCCTCCATGAGGGCCTTTTTAAGCTGCCATTGTTTTAAGGACTCTGGGCTTACCGCCGCTTCAGAATACTCCAGTCTGTGACCATCTGTGGAACTATCTCTCAGGCACTTTGCTAATGAGTCACATTACAGCAATTTCATGTCCATGGTGAGAAAAATCAGTGACAATAATAATAATAATAACAATAAGACAATAAAGCCTGTGTCAATTCCACACTAAATTATTTCAGGAGGAATAATTTTTTTTTTTACTTGTAACTTCAATTAATTATGTTTAAATAAACAGTCCTATATAAAAATGCACAAAATTAAATGTAATTGCTGGCATGAACTAGGTGCAAATGGTGATTATATATTTCTAATGGAAATGTAGTAAATATTTATAATGGAAATTTATTAAATAGGAACTCCATCAGGAGTACATTCAGTTGTATGGTCTTGTATCCGTCAGCGTTCTGTATTTTACAATATCAGAAACAAAATTCTAACAACAGTGTACCATTGATTTGTCAAATACACAACACAAATAGATTAACTACAGTACATTTTTAATGATTTTCATTCCATGGTTTCATGTTGCAGTATTTTCAAATATACATGCTTATTTTCAAAATTTGAGTATGAGAAAACCTTTGTATTTTTCATCAGAATCATGTTATGAAATGCTCATCACAGTCATAGAAAATTTTATAGAGCTGATCAAATGCCTCTTTGAAAACCATACAATAAAGCAATACATTTATTTAAATCCTGCCAATACAGCAAATCTAACACAAGGTTTCTCCTTTCAATTTTCAACTTAAATGTAATGTCAATGAATGTGCCGCATGGCTTGCCTGATCTGGTGATTTACAGTGGTCAATGTATCGTCCCGAAGACACTGCAGTGAAAGCCAATGAATCAGAGACACAGGGGAGAGGAATAGATAGTCTAGTAAAATCTGGTGCTTTTTGACCATAGTCATAAATTAATATGTGTGGTCTGAAAGCTTGAAATTTAAAAAGCTAAACTCAGTAGTTTTCATTTCATTTCGCATGTACATTCGATGTTTTATTTGACACAATTTTCAGATTTTCAAATTTAGTACTACTTCCGAGAGGTTCATAAATCACATCTAGGGTTTTACAAAAGATACTGTGCTGTCAGTGTGTGGTGAATGAACATTCTGCTAAGACGAGAATTATTTCAGTGTAGCCATATTCCAAAGAGGGACGAAGGCGCATTCGGAGGTGAGGAGTATGTGCTGTTTCGATGGCTATACGTCAGAGATGAATATTCAGAGAGTTGCACTGACATATACGGTAACGGCACAAAAAGTTCAGAGGTCATTAGTTCAAAAAAGATACCATAACATTTACTGCATTGTTGTGTTTGTGTAATGCTGTGGACATTCGTGCATACATATATTCATGCATATAATAAACTAAATATATATATATATATTGTTTTTTAAAAAGCAGAAGGAGTGAAATGAGGAGTAAATGAGGGGTCGGGAGAAAAAAAACTAAAATGATAAGAGAAAATTACTTAAGTGAGATGAAAATGCGAAATGTCACCCACCAAAATGTATGCACCTTTTGGCTTTTACAGTTTTGGATTTTAAAGGGTTAAAGGGTTAATTAAAAGCCCAGTTAGCATCCAGCGGGGAAACGTGACAGCGGCCAATGCGGCGATGTTCCCAAAATTTCACACCAGAACCCATGTTGCAGCACGACTTTTAAAGTCACTAACTGTCAGTATTTATTTATATATGTGCAATTGGTTTAAGCAGAAATCCATCTGTTAAAAAAGAAAAAAAAACACAAAAACAAGCAAGCACTATACACATACATGCAAGCGAGTGTCACAAGCTCAGAGGTGAAGTCAGGGAGAAGGAGCCCATAGGACTGTAAGTGCAAAATGGCTTCAGTTCATTGCACCAACATCTGAAGGCCTCTATTCACCCGGACGCCCATGGGGCAGACAGCGTGGCATCAAGCCAGCCCAGTCTGCTCTCCTCTGCCAACTTGCTTCAGCCCTGACCAAGGGTGGGAGGGAAGGGGAGCAGACTTGATGGGGAAAAGAGAGCAATTTAATCTCTGTGGTTATTCATTTTGTCTAAGACTTATCATGGCAAGAGCTGACAGTTGTGAGCAATTATGTGTTAAGATTAAGACCTGGGCTCTAAACCAGAAAAAAACATTTATGGGTAAATATAAGTCCAATATGAACCACATGGAGGCCAAACTTTTTTCAGTTGAACATTTTATGTATAAAAGTATGAATGCAATGGAAGTATTCTGATACTTTGTAACAAATCTTCAGTGGAAAAATTGAAATAATACATTTAATTTTTTTATTGACGTGTTTTTGAAGTCCTGAGATGTAATTCTGCATACTTTTAATATGACTTATAAAGGTATGTAAATTATTATTATTAAAATGTTTTTTTTCATTTTTTTTCTTTTCATAAAACAGTGCAGCGCATGATATCATCTAGGTTTGTGTGCCAGACAGTTAATGGTAAATATTAAAACAAATAAATCTGACATAGACATAATCGACTCCTCTTGATATAAGAATTAAATACATGTTGGAGATTTCAGAACCATTCTGCCAAGACCTTTTTCATAAATCAAGTTTGTGTTTGTAAACATCTGTCACCCCATCGCTTTATCATAACAGTTCAGCTTTCGAGGGCAAAATTATATATAAAAGTATATATAATAGTTGAAGAGAACCTATATGTAAGTCAATGGCTCAAACCAATTATGAGCATTGTTAGAATCAACGAAGAGTCCTTTCATGCCTGGCTCTGTGGAAGGGAGATGGATATAAGCAAGTATAAATTGTTAGCTGTCTTAGTGGAATTATGTAGGCTGAAGATTGTATGTTGACTATAGACAGCACTTGGATCCACTCAGCAGACTAGGGGAAAATAACTCTTTTTTTTTTTACCTGTTACCATTCAGTTTCAGTCGTCTCATTTTCACATGATGTTGTGACCCAAACACAGAAATAAATATATTTTCTGTAGATCTAATAACTCTAACTGGGGAACCTCATTTCACAAAACACCAGAGAAAGAAATAGAAATATTTATTCACATACATTTTGGTGAATATTTCAACAGGACTGTTATCTTATTGTACAGTATTGCACACAATACTTCACTGAAGCACTCAGTACATCACCGGCAAGAACAGATGAAGTTTCCAGATCTCTTCTTTAAACACAAGTTATAAACATTATTATAACCTGTTATGTTCTAAAATATAGCCATATATGATAAATACAGTCTAGCTGAGAGATAGTAATAGCGAAAGCTTTGCTGTAACATTTGTAGTAATTTGTGTTTTGTTTCATATATTACTTCTTGTCTCCTGCTGTAGTTTTACACTAGAGACATACTATATAAATAATCTATGCCATGTCACTAAAATGATTCAGGTAAAAGTTTTGCATTTTGTACACAAATAGACAACGTTGTTGTGGTAATTTAGTTCTATGTCAGGCTGTGAGCTTCACATTTTCCTGAGTGCTAAGAATTCCCTAAAAAACTGCCCCCTCTTTGTGGGAGATGCTTTTTCCTGAAGACCTTCAAGACCCTTCTCAAACACAAGGGCTTTTAGCTTGCCTCCGCTAATGTGATAAAAAATAACAGCTCGCCAGATCTTGTTTTCAGAATCTGTCTGTCATTCTGCAGAACGTAACATTGTCTTTCCTGCTTCTCTTTCATTCCTTTCCTGCATTTGTGATGCTCTCCTACAAAAGCTAAACAACCATATTTCTGCAGAAGTAAGTAGTCAGAATTATTGATCCATTATGCGTGTTTATTGCGTTAATGCTTATTGACTAATTCAAAAATAATATTTTTGCTTTGTATACATAAAAGTTATTTTATAGAATGTTTCTAACCATTTCCTTTTTGTATAATAACGATGGTTACTTCCTGTGCTTAATTCAGAAGTGTCACCTTTTTGCCATAGGGCAGTATACCAAGATGATGCTAAAATGTTGTATTCATTATACATATGTTTTCTGTGTTTATCCAGGCCAGCGATCCCCTTCTATAGTTTACAGGACTCCCTTAATCATCTGAATTGACATTTAAAGCTTAGTTGATTTTTCATTATTTGTTGATCTTGTGTCTAAATTGTTAATGCTTTCAAGCCCATTGACTTTGGCCCCTGGAATAAATGCATGTTTCTGACGACAAGGTGAGCTTTGACAAGATAAACTATTCCACGTACAGACTGAAAAACTAAAGGCGTTATGGCTGATTGACGGCCATTACAAATTCTAGACAAGCAAAACTTGAGCGCAACAAGACAAAATAAAATAATAATAAATAATCAAAAAGCAATTACAGACAATGTCATTATGCTTTTCGCACAAATGATCAGACTGAACAGCCTGAATTACATGCCACAAACCTCCAGATAGAAGTGCAAAGGCTTCAGTTGCATGCAAAAATTCTCTTGCCCTTTCTCAGCTGGGGTGAGAAGGCTGGCTGTTACAAAGGCTTCTGGGCCATGCGACACGTTATTTGCCACTTCGGCAGCAGACTGAGTTTGACGGGCCAATGAGGTCGCAACAGACAACACTCGCTGCCAATAGCCTCTAAGAAAAACTGATGCGGGGGGTCCATGGGTCATTTTGCCTTAGTGTTGTGATGAGCCGTCCAAGGTTCACAACATTCAAACAGAACACCACCGAAATAAACAAAACTCATTAAAAAACATAGAAAATAGCCATAAACTAGACAGCTCCTTCTGTGACATGACAGGGCCGTTTGTAGGACGCTCTTATTACCACTATGGCCAGGAGCTACTTTACATCCAAACATGTCATCTGGTGTCAAAGCAAAAGGTGAAAGAATATCCGAAAGTCACATGGATCATGAATAAAGACAGAAAAATAAAACGAAAATACTGATACTTAAACTGAGAATTCCATTTTTAAATGGTTTCATTCCAGATTATGTCATCGGATTACTTTTTTGTTCACATTTAAACCTCTGTTTACTTTATAACTCCAGAAAACAGTGAGCACGATCACTTTAAAAGAGGAGACTTTATTTCGGCCGTTACCGTGCAGTACTCAGAACCAAGGGATCATTCAGTGTGACTGGCAGTGTTCACGTGTGGCAGGAATTTTGTCAACTTGTCAGCTATTCCTTGTGAAGTGGAAGGACTGTTAGCAGCAAACTCCAAGATTCTGTGGCATATCAAGTAGCTAGCCCTTATCTTGTGGGTGTAATGTAATTCAAAGTCAATAGGGCGACACAATGGGGAAAAGGGTTAGCAGGCCTTTGATTACATGCCTGTGGGCTAAAATTCATATTCCACTAAGATACT
Source organism: Mormyrops attenuatus (assembly GCA_026777985.1). Classification (NCBI taxonomy): domain Eukaryota; kingdom Metazoa; phylum Chordata; class Actinopteri; order Osteoglossiformes; family Mormyridae; genus Mormyrops; species Mormyrops attenuatus. Next base: position 9,096,014 of record JAODKC010000028.1, read on the forward strand.
ACATTCCAAAGCTGAAATCAAGTTGACATAACACTTGCTAAGCTTGTTAAAACCATGACCCATGGAATTTCATCTTGCCATTGGCACGGCTAACTGGTTTAGATTTAGTAGGAGGATGGTCAAGAGAGAAAAATACTAGCTGAAAATAAAGAAAAAAACTGCCTTGGCAAAGAAATACCGATTTAAAAATTCTAGACAGGAAGGTTGATTCATGAAGATTTATGATACTGCAGCTTGTATCCTCCTGAAGCTAGCCAGTTCTTCAGTATATTACAAAATGAAGTGTATTACTCTTCAATACATTGCACAATAATGACTGGATAGTTTAATTTATTTGACAGATGAATGGGGTATGTTACAACTAGCACATTCTGGTGAATTAATTGTGACATCACCTCAAAGGCATATTTGAAGACCGTGACATAAACGTACCAGGAGTAAAGTTCACAGTGACAAAAAAAGTACAGAAAATCTGCCACTACAGGCGGTTTTCAAGCAAAAATGTAATAATCAAATCGAATGATCAAATCTTGCTCTAAGTCATTATCAGAATAGCTGCATTTTTGCCTGGTTGATATTATCTGTTTAAAATGACAAATCAAATAAATACAGTATAGTAAACCTTATAATAAGATTTTTATAATTAGTAAACATGTAATATAGTGCAAGACATTTTCAAAGTATGTAAGTTTAAAAGTGAATTTGTTTTGCTGTTTTAAATTCCTGTCTGTATTTGATTTCCTAGAACATATCTATTTTCACATGAAGTTTATTGTCTCGCTAATTCAATACTGCTTCAAAGCTAGATGTGCATTATAAAAAAATACAAATATTGTCTGCTTAATCAGGTTTTCAAGTAAAATTCTAAGGTTTAAATTGACAAAGAGACAATAAATATTAAACATTAGGCAGCAAAATTGCTCTTTTATACTCAAGTATATGCTATGTAATCTACAACACTTCAGTTTCATTACAACCTGTTGGTCTGTTTTAACTGCTAATTTGGAGAATCTGTATTACAAATTAACAAAATAAAATTCACAAACTTAATTGCCGCCATCAGTGCTTATTTTCATAATCATTACATCATTGTGTGCTCCGTTTTACACATATATGCTCGGTCTGCCTATTACTCCAAACAAGCTTTGTGAAGATATTATAATATTTCAAGATTGTGCTGGAGGAAGCTGTATTGCTTCACGCAGACAATCAATGTCAATCAGTAAGAGCGCGCAAAAGCACGTGCCTTCTGTTATAATTCCTGGGCCCTTGGTTAGTCCCTGCATTCGCTGCTCTGTAAGGGCCGAAGACCTACATGCAAGGCGCAAAATACCAGTGATATTCCTTTTTAACATTCGGTGTTCCCTGTTTTTGGTTTGTTCATGTCTTCGTAAATGCATGTTTACGTAAACGCAACTAGCATTAAGTTGGTGATCGCCAACGATGCCTCTTCGAAAGGAAATATTAAAAGGTTATCCATCTGGAATACACAGAGATAAGGGGTGGCAGTGTTAATAAACAGACTTCCGCTGCACCTCAACAGTGTCTTCCTTTTCTAAACATTTTTTCTTTAATGTTGTAATATGTTTTTCCATTCAGCCTACGCACCAGTCATCTCTTTGGGGGGGAAGACGTCCAGTTAACTTCTAATGTTACAAAATAAATTGGAGCACCTGTTTTGGAAAAAAAAAAATCCTGACTCCGAAGTTCTGACTTCCTAGCGATTTATTCGTCCTGAATAACACTTGCTTGCGCCATGGAAACTATCTGAACGACTCGCCTTTCCTTTTTGGCACCGTGCATACTTAGCTGAGATAAATAGGGGAAAATGATTTTGCTATTAAGAATGCTTAAATTGAATCTCGCTATCGAAATAATAAGAGGTTATGTTGCGCAGCAATATGAAGCAGTGTTGTGAAATACATTTCAATAATTTTGAGAGGCAGGAAAGAGGAGGTATATCACTTTACAGAAGTACTACATACTTAGGGATCACTCTATTGAAGAAATACATATTACATATGGGCGGATTTCCATACAGATAATAGGAAATAAAAACAAATCGCGAGTATACATTACGCGACAATTAGCCCTTAAGATATTTTACTCTGGAACTTGTTACACTACCCTAGCAAAGTTAAAGCTTAATTTTGTTCTCTGTTAAGAGAAAGAATACTTTTAATTGAATATAATTAAAATTGTTTACAGCATAGTAGGCATAGTATTCACAGAATTATGAAGAATTACGAGGGTGAATTTTTTATGTATTACGTATTGATACTTATGATACTTTGTACAAGAAAACGTGTTAACCTAAAATAACTGAGTATTTGGCATAATATCTTCATAACTTTAATTCTGAAACCAAGTTTTAAATTATACTAATTTGTTTTATTTGTATTCCTGAATTGCGCTAAATAAACCCGGGTGTTATTCAACGTATACAGTTAAAAGAACCGCTGGCCTTATCTCCTAAGTTTGTCATTTAAAATGAAGGTCCAGCCATTAGGTCAAGTAGACTTGTGCCGTTACAGTCACGGGGCAATGAAGTTTACATCATACCAGTAATCAGCACTAAAAGTAAGTTCAGCTTCCAGTTATTTTCCAACTCTGACTAAATAATATTCAGTTTAATTCAATATAGATTCAAAAGTTTGTATTTCGTCGGTCCTTTACATATATCTATTTAACAAATTTATTTTCGTTTTCCTATCATTTCAAAGAGTATTGCCCTTTATTTGGTCGACATCTACTAATCATTTGATATCGTGGGTCACTGCAATTGCAAAAGAAAACGGACAAATAGCATAAAGTTTGAAAACACAGTATAGTTCGTGTATAAAAAGTATTCAATATTCTTTGCATATTTGTCTTACAGGTTTAAAATTGGCATATTAACAACGATTCTTCATAGTTTGTATTTTATTTTCTCATTTTTTTCTAATGTTTATCAAGCTGAAACAACACCACTTAAACACAATATACTATATCATCAAAACATTAAAGTTGAGGAAATTTTCTGGTAATTTGGATACCGCTACTTCAGTTAAAATATTGCAGCTTCACAAACACAAGTTTTAATCTGTGAGGGTGTTGCTGAAAAGCTCTAAGAAAAACAGGATAATTCACTTGAGGCTTTATAAACTCTGTAAAAAAAAACATTCTGTAGTATACGTGCACTAGTTATAGTCCGGAGATTAAATGAGATGATGAGATTCACTCGACTTTTACATAATATACACTCGTTAGTTGTATACAAGGCGCTTTACTGCTATTAAACTTGACCATCTGAATAAGCACGTGCGCGCACAAACTGAGAATGCAGGAATCTTTTCCAGGTTCGCCGAGTGATAGTTGTACTGAATGCAGTACTGTTCGCTATTTAAAATTATTTTTAAACGATGCTGTGTATAATAGAAATGGTTTCACAACATATACAACATATCGTCTGTTTCTATGAGGAATATTTTCAGAATAATCGAGTCAAGGGAAAAGAGCTCATGCCAGTCAGAAATGGGAAAGCTGACTGAATCCAAAGTCCGCATAATCCAAATACAAAGTAAATGGATAAAAATGCGTCAATTTTCTATGTCCCTCGTTACAGTTATTGACAACTAAACATTTGGATACCACGTGCGCATAGAAATTATTACTATTTCTGGATCATGCGAATTTCAACATTTTGTCGCGGGAAGCATTTATAAATGGGACATAGCGTTGCATTGACGAGTGTAATTTAGAGTGACGTTCACGACGTTTCCTTTTTCTCTCTTTCTCTCACTTCTTGATCCGTAACAAACCATACTCGCCACAGTAGATCACTAAATCCAGGTTTCTTTCAACTCTAGGCCCAAAGAACGTAAGAGAACGCGTAAAATATGTCTACTTTCTATAATGGCACTAATTCAAACTGCTAGTTCTCCGCCAAATAAATACATAAATAAATAACTACATAAAAGAATAAACAGTCTTCAAGAAACCAAAGGTAAAAATGTGGAGCAGTGTAAAAACTAGTGATGAAGATGATGATGAAGATGGCGACGATGCGTATGGTGATTATCATTATTATTATTATTATTATTATTATTATTACTGATGTTGTTGTTCTTGCGTGTTTTTCTAACATTAAATCGTAGCCTACATGGTGTATTCTATTTACTGGGGTAATATAAATTAAGTCTGGTTTTAATTTAAACAATTTGTATTAATTTTACATTAGCCAGTATGCTGCACAATAAATAGCTTTTCCTGCAACTGCTATAAGCTTAGTAGACATAAAAAATATTAATTAGCATCGACATTAAACAGAGATAAAGTGTGTATATTTACAATAAGGAACCATTAAATTGCATGTCAAATATTAACTTTACACAATCCATATACATACAATCGTATGCCGAGATAAAGGAGGCCAAAAAAAGACATGAATCTTGAAAATCTGTTTTCTTACACGTCCCCCAATTTCCCTTGATGATTGCTGGGAAGGTGTGAATAGCCATCTATTTGTTTGTTCGCAGCCTTTTTTCCTCGTCGGCGAACTTCAGTGTTTTGTATTCCTCTAAATCCAGCGGGCAGTTCTTATTGGTAGGTGTAAATGTTACATCACAATGATTATGACGCACCGTCTTCCTGTTTCCTTCAGCTGTGTCTTAAAGTGAATCTTGTTGGTGGGAGAGAGCCTCAGCTCTTTTCAGCTCGACTCACAGAAAAACCCAATTACAAGCCAGAAAGGAGAGCGGCGCACAAGAGCTCTCTGCTCGCTCGCGTCCAACTCTCCTGCTTGCCTTGAGAAATTACAATATTCATCACCAGGCAAACAGCCCTGTCTGTCTCCTACATTATAGCAAAGAAGCTCGCTTTCTTCTCATCTCTGGAGTAAGTAACCTTGCCCTTAGATAGCTCCCAGTTTATTCTTTCTAGAATTAATCGTCCGCTCTCTTGGAGAAGCCAATAGTTTCTGCTGAGAGGAGGAGGTGCGATTCCCAGTATATATTTTACTGCTTAAATGTCTTCATTAGTACGCCTTTAGGTTGCTTTTTTTCCAAAGATCGTTTTTGATATAATCAACCAGAAGACATTTTCAGATTTTTTTTTTGCTTAATCGAAAGGGATTTAGGGCTCAGTTCATCAACTCGAACGTAAGTATTGTCGATTTCAGTCATCATGTGCCATTCCTCAAACTTCGGGAAAATCGCCTTTCTCGGAGCAGCACGATATGAATCCGGACTTCTGAAACATTTTAATGTCGAACATGCAAACCCTTATAATATACCATTAGAATAGGCGCACCATCCATGGTCGTTGTCTTTTCAGTTATTCTTCATACTGTTCGCAGATTTGCTTGTGATTTGCATGCGTACTTAGAATTTACTAAATATGTGCTATTTTACACTGTTCCTGTGAGTTCGTGATGCTTTCGGCAGATGTATATGTTACTCTCCGCTCTGTAACGTCACGCTTAAAATGCTTGATTCTCTTTAAACGTTACGATTAAACGTGGTGCAGAGAAAGATGCGAGCGCAACCTTTAATGCCGTTTAAACTCCTTCGCTGCTTCTGGGCAACCGGAGTTAGAAAGACGCGTCAGTACATGGGTGAGAAATATTAAAGCTCAAAATCTGCAAAAGCAAAGAGCGCAGTGCTCTGGGATTTCATTTAATTTTACAATGAGATTCTGATGCCCAGTAAAACTTTTAAACCTAAATTATCGCAACAGGGTGATAAAAATAGCCAGACTAAAATATTACTATAGGCTATCTACTATATTCAAGTGACTGTGTCATCGTGTCGGTCTCTAGTTCAGGACCGATTCGCTTTTCTGTCCAGTCTCTCGGTGGGGAACTCAATTCATGTTTGGTTCAGTTTTATTTTTTATAAACGTTTGTTTAACTGTAGTGCGCATGGGCGGTAGGCGACAGGTGCGTCGTCTGAAAATACAGGTGCATGTCTCTATGCCTTATAATAAAAACAACAAACGGGTAAGCCGAGACATTGTCAAACTTCTAAATGTGCATCTGAATTATAAACATCGAGTTATCCCCCCCACCCCCCTCCACTAAACTGCCTTTGTGCTTTAAGGTGTTAACGGGTCTACTGCAACTTATCAGCTGATCTTTAAACCCTGTATTATCTGCAGACGTTAATATGTATTCACTGCTCAAGTACGCAGTGCTGCGCAGCTGCTTTTCACGTCCTTAACAAAACAGAAAAAAAGAGTTACAAGCGCATCGATTCTGCTCTTGACGATATTAATGAATGGATTAATCACTGTCTCATTTGGCAGTTCAGGGAGAGAGTTCCGGTGTGTGCTGTAAGTGTTATACCGTGTTTATTTCTAACAAAGTAAAACTTGAAGGAATAAAGCGCGTGTACTTTTCTTCCCACTCCTTTACTTAATATGGGTATCGATATGCATTAAATACATTTAATATAATTATCACATTTTCCACATGTATGAAACTTGCATAATACATATGTAATAAGTCTTAACCATCTAAGTTGATAAAGTTTGTTGTCGCGTTCTCACTTTAAGTACGCGAATGGGCCAAGTACTGAGTTAACGTGATGTGCTGCAATTTAAGAGGCTATATTTCACAACCGAGTTACTTGTTTTGCTCAAACTTTTGAAATTAGTTATAATAGGGTATATTTATGTTAGAGGAATTTACACATGTTCTATTTTATTCACCATTTATCAATCATCGTCGCCTAAGTAGGCAGAATGGGGACGTTGTTATTAATATATAGTAATTTAACCTGTTAAGATAATTTACCTTGTTTAAAGTAATTGTTGAAGATATTTTACGGTTTGTCTCATACTTCACTCCCGGTGTGCGCTGTGCGCAGTATTAAAGTGTCATTTACGATATCTTCAAAGGAATAAGGTTGTTGGACACAAATGGAATGTTATTCATTTGATTATATAAAAAATATATTTAATAAAATAAAATAATATCTTCAGCCTCATTAATCCTCGGCACTTAGACGTAGCTCATAAGCTTTCAGACATTTAACTAGACCTAGTTGTGGCTTAATTTCTGGATAAGCTAATTTGTTTATGTTTTGTGATTTAATGTAGAATCATTCCTGACCTTTGGTGGTATAGCAAAATATATTTGAATGATTAAAATTTGAAAGGGAGCTTTTGCATATTAGAATATGTTATTCTGTGGAAAGCAGTATTTGCACAAATGAAACACACACGTCTAATACTGGTTCTATACAAGTGTACATCCTAGACATATTTTGTTTTATGTATTATCCATGTAAAAGTAGGATCGACTAATCAGGTGTGATGGTCACCATAGACAAGTGAACAGCTCATAGATACATACTGCCAGCGACCTTAAGTAAGAGAAGTATCTTTCAGTGGGATTTTTTTTTACGTAGTGAAACTGGAATTTCTTCTTAGTTAGGCCTACGTTTAACGCATTCTGCGTATTTTATTGCCCAAACAGTAATGTATTGCCTTTGCTCTTCAGTTTAAAAAAAAAAGTGACAGGGGAATGGAACTAAGTGTTAGAGTACACCTCAAAATGATTTTTGCTTTTCCTTAGTAATAAGGATTTCATTTTCGTTTAAAAAAAATTATGTAAATATAACAACTTAGAAAAAAAAGTATGACGTATATATTTAGCTATTTTAACAATAGAGGAAATGCTGTGCAAATGGTCTGCAGTTAATTTTATCTGTCACTAAATTGATCTTTTCGAAATTATCTGTGCGACAGTGTTTGATGTGCGCAATAGAAACAACTAGAATTTTGTGCATTTTGTGTTTAATTCAGAATTGGGGTCAGCCAATGTGGATAAATTGTAAGGAAAATTAATCAATCCTTTTGTTCTATTGGCCAGGATCCTGGGGTTGGAGAGCTGTGGCCAGCTGACAAGCCTTTGAAGATGACACAATAGCAATAGCAGTCCAGTGATGCCTGACCATGACAGTGCAGCCCTCTTAAGCAGACAAACTAAGAGACGAAGAGTTGACATTGGCGTGAAAAGGACTGTAGGAACAGCGTCTGTAGCCTTTGCCCGAGCGAAAGCAAGCATATTCAGTGCCATGAATCCCCACGTTACCGACCAGGACGTCGAGTGTTCGGTAGTGCAGCACGCGGACGGGGAGAAGTCCAACGTGCTCCGCAAGCTGTTGAAGAGGGCAAACTCATACGAAGACGCCATGATGCCCTTTCCCGGTGCCACCATAATTTCCCAACTTCTGAAAAGCAACATAACCAAAAACGGAGGCAACGAGCCTAGCTTCCAGGGCAGTGGGCTGTCGAGTACTGGTTCTGAAGTCCACCAGGAGGACATGTGCAGTAACTCGTCCCGGGAGAGTCCCCAGGACTGCCTGTCACCCTTTAGTAGGCCCTCCATGAGCCAATTTGACATCGAGCGACTCAGTGACGAGCACCTGAGGGCCAAGCGCGCCCGGGTGGAGAACATCATCCGCGGCATGAGCCACTCGCCTAGCGTCACCCTGCGGCCTAGTGAGAGCGACCGCGAGGGGGTGCCACAGCCGCCCGGCAGCCCCCGCGAGAGTTACCGGGAGAACAAGCGCAAGCAGAAGCTGCCCCAGCAGCAGCAGCAGAGCTTCCGGCAGCTGGTGTCGGCGCGCAAGGAGCAGAAGCACGAGGAGCGTCGCCAGCTGAAGCTGCAGCTGGAGGACATGCAGAAGCAGCTGCGGCAGCTGCAGGAGAAGTTCTACCAGATCTACGACAGCACCGACTCGGAGAACGACGAGGACGGGAACCTCTCAGAAGACAGCCTGCGCTCTGATGGCATGGACCGCCGCGCACGTGACTCGGTGGCCGACCGCTCCGATAACGAGATGTCCGACCTGGACCCCGGGCACTTCCTGGACCGGGCGCGTGCTCTGATCCAAGAGCAGAGCGTCATGGCGGAAGGCGACAAACCCAAGAGGGATGGTCCCCGGGGGAAAGGACAGGGGCCCCCCTCCATGCATGCGGAGGGCAAGCAATTGGCAGAGACGCTAAAGCAAGAGCTAAACACGGCCATGTCCCAGGTCGTAGACACGGTGGTGAAAGTTTTTGCCAAGCCCCCACGTCCAGTTCCTCAGGTCTTCCCGTCGCACCCGATGCCTCAGGACCGCTTCCCGGTGAATGGAGAGAATCCGAACTTCCACACGGCCAATCAGCGATTGCAGTGTTTTGGCGATGTCATCATTCCCAATCCACTGGACACCTTCGGCAGCATTCAGGTCCCTCCTTCAAACGACCAAACGGAGGCTCTGCCTCTGGTGGTCCGAAAGAACTCTTCGGACCAGTCATCCTCTCTGCCCACGCCTGGGGGGCACCATCACCCCTCACTGCATCCCTCCCCATTATCTGCCACCATGGGGTTCAGTCCTCCCTCTTTCCGGCACCCTTTCCCCCTTCCGCTAATGGGCTACCCTTTTCAGAATCCATTAGCCACACCTTCAGGCTCCTACCCGGGCAAAGACAGGGCCTCCCCAGAGTCCCTGGACCTATCCAGGGAGACTACCAGCCTAAGGACCAAGATGTCATCAAATCATCTGAACCACCATCGCTCCTGCTCGCCTACACATCCTGGGAGCACCGCAGAAGGCCTGTCCTTATCCCTCATCAAATCCGAATGTGGGGACCTTCAGGAAATGTCTGACATCTCACCGTATTCAGGAAGTACAATATCCTTTCAAAAAAAAGATACTAATGATGCCAGCGCCTGTTTTTTTTCCCTTTTTTTCATTTTTATCTCCCTGTCATCTTCACTTCATGTTTTACATTTTCACAGAGAGTGTTGCAGGTGTTTTCCCAAATGCTCCAGATATCACAGCAGGGTATCCAAAACAAGAGTATATTACCATAAAGAGCGCTAATTATGATCCTAGTTGAACACGTCTTGATTACACGAGATGTCTTGCAGCAAGGAGGCACTTAATTTCAATTAATCTCCATTAATTGGTTTGTGCTTTAACCCCCGCGCTCTCCCTGAAGTCTAAAGATTAAAAAGAGGTTCTCAGGGTTGTAGGCTTTTAAGCGTGATCTAGCGGAAAAGGTGCTGAAAGGCTTCAGTGCTGCACCGAAGCCTCCGTTCTTTTCTGTTCTCACCATCACAGAAGCCTTCACAATGCACCCCCCTTTTTTTAATCCCCGCCTGTAATACTTTGTACATAAATGCTCAAAGCAAATTGTGTTTCAAAGCCAGGAAGTAAGATAACAAGTGGTCTTCTCAGCTAAGAGGTCTTAAAACTTGCATTTAAACAAAAAAAAAAAAAGAAAATCTCTTTATTTGAGGATGTTTTCGATCGGAGTGATTTATCTTTAGTCACACGCTAAAAGCATATCATCGTGAAGATCTAACGGGTCGCGTAAAGTGGTTCTCTGCGGAGCAGTAGTTTTGCGAGGTCCAATTTTAAGTCATTTACTGTAGTTCAATTCTCTTGGTCCAGCTGGGGTATTATAAAAGAGTGGATTTTGTTTAAGTAAGGGCTTATTGAGGGCTATTGAAGCATGGCACATTGTTTTATTTATTTATTTGTTTATATTTAACGCGTGCACTGCACATGTTTGCAGTAGGCCCCGCGGCATAACGGAGCCTTTATCCCCTCCTGCCTTTTTTTTCTTACGTTACATAAAGTGAATCATTTCAGATTCTGTATTCTTAATAGATATTTGTTGACATTTGGATAGCACTTGTGGCAGTGCCTGCTGTTGCTTGGCAGCCAGAGTTTTTTTCTTTCTTTCTTTCTTTCTTCTCTTTGAAGCCGGGGTTAACAGGTGTTTTCAGGTAGCTGTTTATCTATCACTCAGTTCCCTTGTCTTGTTTCTTAACCTCCAGATTGAATTGCCTCCATACCTCGCTGGCTGCACTGCGTTTTGTGCGTTTTGGAAAAATGAAAATAAAGACACGCGTGCGCGCAAACACACACGCATGCATGCACTCCACATTGGATTTGGCCGAGAGATCTCGCTTAATCTTAGGTTTACTTGTATGTGTAATCCTTCACTGTCAATAACATAGGTTCATTTTGTTTACAGTCAAACTTACTGTATAACTTGTATATTATTTTATGAGAGTTAAACGTTATTGAACTTTAACTCATATAACTATATAACATTTTGCCCTATTAGCAGTAAATGAAGAAAATGGGACTCCAGCCGACAAGCCTGGAATGGAAAGTGTTAACCCTATATGATTTTTTTTAATAACAATAATATGCACCTGCATTGTTTGTACTTTGAGCCAGCAGCAGCAACGTCTCCGTATTTGCAAATTAAGCTGTTTAATCAAATATTAAGTTTTATTCAAATGCCCGAAGAAACAGACAGCCAATTCTCTTTGTCCGTGTGGACTGATCTTCCTTGTCACGCGGCTCCTTTGCATCTCAAGAAAAATAGCCTTGTTCAGTGCGCCTGAACATTTGCATACAGAAAGTCCGTACACAGCTCCAGCATTGTGGCGCACTCCAAGACATAGGAGCAGGTGAAGTCACTTTGCATTTCCAGTACACGGAGACCAAGGCTCGACTCACGTACGTTTGGAAAGGAAAGGCCTCAGCTCTGTGGGGTGAGCTCACGGCAGTGCGGAGAAGCGCCTGTTTAAAGTTGTCGATGTAGGGGCCTGGGTTTTTGAGTCGCCCCATGTGTTTCGGAAAACGGGCTGGCATCTGGTTTTGAATTTTGAGGCGTTGTGGAAAAACCAGCCACCTGTACTTTTTTCCATGCTGCTGTGGCCTCATCATAACCTTTTAGCATCTTGGTACTTTTCCATCCATAACATCCCACCTTCAAAAAAGCAAAAACAAAAAGAGAAACATACACCAGCCAGGTATTTCATGCTGCTCCTCTGTTTTCCTTGATCAAACGTGGTACTGATTCACGTTGTAACTTCTTGCGAGCAGTACTTAGTGTGGACTGTATCTCTAATCTTTTATGTTCCTGAGCAGATGTCCAACATTAATTTATGGATATGTCGTCTCCCCGCCCCCCTTCCTTACACCTGGCAGTTAGCTCAAGTTTCAGCAGTTATTGTCTCTCTTACATGACGCACGCTGAATTCATCTGGCTTCGGAGCTTGATGTTGTTGGGGAGAATGGAGAGAATGCAGTCACAACCGTGTTGGTTATGAAGCGGCCCTTCTGTTCCCCGCTACCTAACTAATGCTGCACCCTAAACATTCTGACATATATATATGTACACACACAAACACACATACACACACATATTTCACATATATATGTTTGCATGTATATGTAAATATACATTTATTTATTTGTTTATTATTTTCTATTAACATTTATTCTGAGAGCTTCTTGTACACCCATTTGTACATACATTTTTTGTTAAATATACCTAATAATGTCAGCATTACAGTGAAAGTAAACAAAAAGACACTCAAAACGAGAACTGGAATCTTTACTTGTGCATAATCATGAAACATCCAGCATCACTGTGATCATTTTGTCCCCCCCCATTCTAATTTACAATAATTTGGCAATATTACAGTCTTTGGGGTATTTTGTACATTTTCATATTTTTAAAGGCTGATTAGTGGATGTCGGAAAAGCAATTTGTTTTAAGTGTTGTATTTAGAGGAAGAGCTATCAGAAATGAAGATGAACAGGTTTAA
>JAODKC010000028.1:9108720-9123444 GCA_026777985.1 Mormyrops attenuatus
GAAGGTACAAGGCATACGCCTTTTCATCTGACACCACACTGTCAAATGCAAAATATTGGCTTAAGGAGGAAACAGAGGGTTTAATAGATGTGCTGTGAGTTCTGTGAGAATGACGACAATGGCTGGTACTAAGCTTTTAAAGAGATTTACTGTTTAATTGAGATCACTAATACGAAACGTTTTCAGATCCTGGCCTGTAATTTGAAAAGAGCATCTCAATATAATTAATTTAGTCAAGATCCTCAGTGGGACGTATTTACCAGCCCGTCACCTGCTTGTGTGCTTATATCCCTGCACTAAATATTTGTCTTTGTGTTCAGTGCTTTTTTTTCATCTGCGTTTCTGGATGACTTTTTGGGTCCTTCAGAGTCCTGGCTATTGACAAGAGGACATCACATCTTCCTTTTCCTTGTTCAATGGTGTTATTTTATGTACAAGTTATGGCAGATGGCAACAGAGAGCCTAATGCTCTTTTAGGCTCTATCAGACTAATGGAGGTGACCGAGGACTCTTTCAGCTTCCTGGTTTTGGCACGGGAAAAACGTCAATCAACAGTTATCATCTATGCAGTCATTAAGCTTCCTGAGCACAAAGAGCATGTTCAATCAAGTCGCTTCAGTTTTTGTAGAATATAATTATTTTCTCTTCTCCTCCTTGCTAGGGGGTATTGACCCAGAGCAACGGGAGAAGGCAAAATAGATTTTAATTAATTTTGATTTCTTCAGTTAAATGCTTCTCTTGTGGTGAACCACAGAATTAGTAGGATATTGACCATTGATGCTGCCTCCAGTGCCCATATTTGGTACTTTTTTTCATGGCTGCTTCTTAAAGCATTTCACACAGTTGCTAAGAATACAATACAGATTAAAAAAACCCTATAGGACACTTTTAGCTACTACTTAAACGACTTGATAATAACAAACATATAACAGACAGCTATCAATTACCGACGACCTAAATGCATGTTCTTAGTTTTGCTCTGCTTGAAAAGATCCTCCTAATAATCTGCGAGACCAGTATCGTCTCCCTTCATGCGTGTCTTTATTCCTTGCAAATGATAGAGCTGTTTATTTGCAGAGAAAATGGCATGACCAGTCTGCAACACAGATGTGCCCAATGCTGCCCTAGCTGGCAAGGTATGGTCTTGCCAGGAGGCTTGGGGGGGCGGGGGGTCGTAATTGGCACGGCTGGATCACTCCAGTTAGCTCTGTTTTCTCATGGGACGCCCCTCTGCAGTTAGTGTTTACAATGGGCAGCGGTACTTATAGAGACGATTGCTTGCACTGAGATAAGTAGGCATGTATGGATTGACCTCCTATTTGATACCAGAGGCCATTTTCGTTAATGGGGGGGGGGGGATGGGAGAGCAGGGGATATTGTTTTTATGTATTATAGGTGTATGATACATCTGAGTAAAGTGATTTTCACCATTTCATATTATTTGCCGCTATTCATGCACTTTAATTTTAATATTCTGTAAATACATGGCTGTGATCCCGCAGTCCAGTACTGCACAGGCGGTGGAAGATGGGTGGATGTTATGATTGAAATTCTGTTTGTTAGATCGTTTATCTGCCGTCACCCTTAATTTCACTAAAAGTGCTTATGGATTATGCGTAGGCCATTGCGTTTTTCCTTGACCTAAGCCTTCCCAAATTCAGGAAGGCCTATCACCCAACCACCTGAAGAAGGCCAAACTGATGTTCTTCTACACAAGATACCCAAGCTCCAACATGCTCAAGATGTTCTTCTCTGACGTGAAGGTGAGTTATTGACGTCCTTCGGCGTGAACGCTTGTTACGTAGACGCTTGGTCATCTGCAGTGCCCCGATTCCTCGAATTCTCCGATATCTTCTGAATGCTTAACAAGAAAGTGCTAGACCAGCATAACCCTTGCTATTAATTTGTCGGTGCATATAATGGCTTTTGTTGTATCTGTGAAAAATGGAGGCAGTTTTTTTTTCTCATGGCGGAAATGATATTGCATTAGCCTGAGAAGGGGAGGGAAGAAAGAGGGGAGAAATTAGAAATAGTGCAAGGGGGGGGCAATGAGGAAACACAAAGAAACCACACACACAAAACATTGGTGCCTGTTGTGTTTTATTTACAGCTTAATTTGTTGTTGATGTGGCATATACTGTAACATAAGGGAAATAAATCATGAGACAGATTCAGAACACATTATTCAAATGAGGGGATGAAGGTTCTGCCCCCTCCCATATCACCATAACGACACCACCTTCTTCTAACTCTCGCCGTGACGGGTCACCATGGCGACTATCGCCCCGTGCCACATAATAGTGCCTTTTTAACAGGAAATGGACAACTTAACCAAGTTTATATCAAATTAAGTTGTAGGGGTATGGAGACTTTTTTTTTTTTTTTTTTTTACTGAAATGGCCACTAGGTTCATTTTTATATGTGTTTGATGAAGGTAAACATTCAATAAAGGTAGTCGATGGAATAACCGTTTTGATGTGAAACCCATTATGCATGACATTCCTAAATATGGCATTCATAAATATAGGTATATTCACATCAAACCTCACTTCTACATTTTCATTTCCATGACCTGGAATAAGTTCAGATTGTTTGGATTTGTTCGTGACCTAAACTGTAAACAGTACATACATACATACATACATAAGGAGCTGGACTACTTTCTGGATCCTTACACATGTAGTGTACAAAATTGTTGTAGAAGTGTGGAACAGTCAATTTTTCATTAATGGGATGGTAGTAAAGTAAGAATGTTTTACTGACTTTATGCTGTACAATTCTTTTAAAGTATTAAGATTAAGTATTAACATATTAAAGATTAAATTTTAAGTATTGAAAAATCATTATGTTTCACAAAATATACAGCAAAATTAAGCTGCAATTGAAATTGAAAATCAATGCTTCATAAATAAATCAATGAATTTCACTTGTATCATAATTACATTTGAGATATTACTTTGCCAGGTTAAATTTTTCGGAGTTCTGTTAAATGACTCTGTGGCCAAAAAATGTCTGTCGGCTGCCATATTTATCTCCCCGGATTTCTGTGCTATAACCTCTGGTGTAGAGTAACCGGCAGGGACAGGGAGCGGGTCGGGGCCATTTCTAGGGCCCGTTTTCATAGCCTCGAATGCTGCACACAGCGTGTGACTGCCAGTTTCAGCAGGAAAACAATGTATTCAGGCACTAGCAGTGCGGAGCCGGTCTGTAGTCGCAAGGAGATTAACAGGCTGCCCGACTGACAGTTGAGTGATTAGATAACGAACATTTTATATACACGATTTTTATTTGTAGTTTTCCAGAAATGTCCATCAGCTCTTACCTTAAAATTCTAAAACTACTGTCCATCTATTTAAAATCTATAATATGGTTTATTGACTAAAGTGTCATTTCAAGAAAGAGTTTAGAATAAAGTTTTTAAAGTGGTAAAATCATCCAATAGTTTAATAAAATAATAATGTAATTCAAAATTTCGGGTAAAGGTGCATCTACATGTGTACACAGTTCGCATCAAACCTGACCTTTGCGTTTTCGTTTCCATGCCCTGAAATATGCTCAGACTGGTGGATTTGTTTGTGACCAGAACTGTAAAGAGCAGAGAGTATGTTCTGTAGGATTAAGTAGTCTGGTTGTGTGGTAATTAAGCGTAAATATATATAAGCGTGTATATAAATATTTGCGTATCATTTATATGTGCAGAAAAGGCAGGAGCGTAATCCTAGACACGAGCATCAGTGTCATATTTGTTAGCGGGGTGAGTGATGGCCACTGTTTTATTACAGACGTGAGTTAAGTGACTGACTGTCCCCGGTGACTCTAGAGAGTGAGAACTCAAGCAAGCGTGGGGCTGGAGAGAGGGCCGCTCTCACAGGCCTTTGAGCACGGGCGCTTTCCATACCCCCCCTCGCCCGCCCACTCTCCGAGTCAACTGCTGCCCAGCCAGATTAAGGCGTCAGACTGATTTGTAGCACCATCCCTTTGAACGTGCTCACGGAATATTCCGACATTTTCCTTAGCCGGGACGCTCGGAATCCCGCGGGAAATGTTTCTGAAAATTATTCCCTCTCTGCACCAACATTGGAAACCTGTCCCATGTAGCAATTAGTTCACACGCAGCAGATGTAGTGTATAGATGTATTTTATTCCAAAGACTAATCGTCAATCTCCTTTTGCAAACAATTAGGTCAAAATACGTTTTTTTGCTATGTTTCAAATCAGTATGAATGTCCAACCAAAAAACTCAGCTAATTATTTTCTCACTCATTAAAAGCTTCAAGTCCATTACAGGCTCAAAAACTTTTTTATGTCCTTGAGGCATAAAACAAACAAAAAAAAAACAAATTTTCTTCATCATCTCTTCCAGGTCAGTTTAATTCTGTTGCTGTTCAAATGAGCTTGAAGTCCATTCTAAGTCTTTTCACCTCCTTTATGAATGATTGGTGTCTGTTTTTTTTTTGTAAATTTATGTCTGTGTGGATTTGGGTTCACCGACCGCAGGGCACATATGTGCGTGTGTTTATGCGCGTGTGCTAGAAATGGGATGTGTGGGAAGGGGGTTACGTTTGTTAGACAAGCAGATAACAAGATTCTGAATTGCTGAGTCGTCACGTTCCAGCAACGCTGGTCTTTTGTATGTTGCATCTCTGGTATTTCTATTCGGCAACAATACACTTTAAATCTCCCTTTATACCCACCTGCCAAACAATGTCATGTGGACTTACTTTTTTGTAGTCTCCATTATGTCATCCATGAGCCATTATAGCAAAAAAAACCCTCAAACACTTTCTGTTTTCCCTCACTCTCTCCTCATAGCCTTGTTCGTAATAGACAATGTGTTGTAACAATACTGGGGTCTAATCTCCACGTCAAAGCAATTTTCATTCCCCACTGAGCAGCCTCCTATCATTTTGTAATGTTTTGTTACTTATTCTAAAGGAAATGAAAAGGGATAGTAAGCCAACAGGGGTGGCTGGACGGGGGGGGGGTGAGTGGACAGCGTATTTTGCCGAGATAAAACAGAAAAAAACCCGGAATTCAGTATATCCTAATAGGTTTAAGTTCTATTGAAACTGGTAACCAGATCAGAATGCCTGTTTTGTTAGTTTTTTTTTTCTTTTTTTGTTTCTCCTTTTTTTAACCGTCTGTAGCTGAAAGTATACAGATCAGACATACACAGCCAATGGGAAAATTCCTGAATAGGTTAAGTACATGTTTGAACTCTCCCTGGCCGGAGCAGATTGTTGATGACCTAATCATTTTCTGCTCAATTATCTAAGAACTCCGAGGAGGGTGCGACACTTAAAATAGTACGCCGCGCCTATTTAGCGATGTGTGCCGACCCTCGCAGCTGTTGTTTCCCTGTGACTTAGATTCTCCACTGCATTTTTACTTTAGTTTGTTATATAAATTGTAAAAGGACCCCCCCCACCCCCACCCACACATATACGGCCTTCAGAAGATCTCCTCTACGCCCCTTCGCAAAATCGCCTCAGTTATCATCAACTGGACCTGGTGTTTTTCTGCAGTTAGCGGTTAGCTGACTGCTAGCCACTGATTCCCGATTCATGCTCGCTCTTAATTTTTATTTTTTAACTTGGCAGAGGGGAGGAAAAAAACATGGTTGGTGGTAGTCGGGTCAAGCGGGTGGGGGTGGAAGGGATGGTGTTGATGAATACCCATAATTACCAAAAGCAGGAGTTTATGTGTCAGGGCGATGTACGGAAGGCCCTTTCGATTTGTTACGTTTTGGCTGTGCGCGTAGCGCAGTCATCTTTCTGCATTCCTGAAGGCCGCAGCGCACACGCCCATCATGAAGGTCACATGACCAGGTCAAAGGGCAAAGTAAGAGCATTTCTCATTATGAATGACCCAGATCCCCCTTATTCCAAACAGCTATGTCATTGCCATACTGATTGCACATATGACCCATTTAATTAATGAGCAAATTAATATTTTTTTGTGTGTATATGTGTTTTTTTTCACATCTTAGTTTGACCACCGAAGTCGCACTATTTTGGGACCATGTCCTACTAACCCATACATGAGAGTTTTTTTGTGTTGGTTTATTTATTTTTTGTTTCCTTTACTCAGTCTGGCTCACAGACTTGCAAAGGTTGCCGGAAAAACAGCACCAGCCTCTGAAATTTAAATGTTCCCAGTGCTGAGGTGTTGACCTAACTTGATTTGCAGTTACACACCCCTTGACCTGTGCACTTGACACTTGACTAACCATGCGATGTATGTTTGTGTGTCTGCCTGTGTATGTTTGACTCTGTGTACCGGGTCAAAAAATCAAAAGGTACTGCAAACGATACTGGACAAATTACTGCCTACACAAATGAATCCTCATATTCACCCACCCTCCAAATGGTAATTCTATACAGGGTCAAAGTGGGCCTGGAGCCTATCCCAGTACTCCAGTCAGGGCTACACCCTGCACGGGATACCAGACCATGGCATGAGACATACATGCACGTACTGACATGCTACTGGCAATGTAGAGATGCCTGACTGCGTGGCTATGGACTGTGGGAGGACCACTAGAGTACCTGGGGACGTCCTGACACAGGGAGAACATGCAAAGCCAAGCAGGGATTAAAGACAACCATGTTATGCTCTGAACTACTATGCTGCTCACATTAATTTCCTAAGTTATATATAAAACTAACAAAAATGCATACAGATAAATACATATGCTATTTACTTAAAACTATACTTTTAGCAAAGTGAGGGCAAGAATACTGTAAGGCACCAAATTTATTCCCAAAAAACAATTGTATTTGGGGTACACTCTGATCTGGATGCTGGTCCATCGCAAGGCACATACACATACACTCATAACCTCAGTCGTTCAATCATACAGTTAAGACAGAATTTAAACAGTCCTTGAACCTCTAGCCAGTCTTGGTACCTTTACGGATGGGAATTAAAGCCCCCCCCAGGGCTGCAGTACCACTCACATTACCATTTCAACAGTTCAACAGGTGTATCACGTCCCAGCTCATCAAGTGGTTCAGCAACTTCCGCGAGTTCTACTACATCCAGATGGAGAAGTTTGCCCGGCAGGCCATCAATGATGGCGTGACCGGTGTGGAGGAGCTCAGCGTCAGCCGGGACTGTGAACTCTACCGTGCACTCAACATGCACTACAACAAGGCCAACGATTTTGAGGTAAGCTGTCGCCCAGCACCGTCGCCCTCCTTGGCCCACATCACGACCTTGTTGTTCTTCTCGTTCTTCGTTAATTAAATTGAAAGACCCTCGTATATCTTGGTTTTCGTAACGCGAGTCATTTTTTATGTTATTAAATTCAAAGCTAATGTGGGTTTAATGAATACAAAATTAGCAATATACAATGTTTAAGGCAGAAAGTAAGATGAATTGATGTTGTGAGTGAAGCAGCCACATTTATTGTACGTATGAATTTCGCTCTACAGTGAAGTGCATCTCTTTATTTAAAGGGTCAAGAGGCTGTAGTGCCACATTTTTTCCCAAATGTAATTTTGCAGTCCTTGTTGCAGTATTATGTTTATCAATAGAAATAAATGAAGTCTCCTTTAAAACATGTACATCTTATTACTGCCATTTAACGTTCCATCGTAAGAACATCAAAACCCATGGTTATCTGAACAAGATGTTGTCCCTGGGATGTTTTAACCAATAGGATCGGGGCTCTGGTTTATCAGCGTACAAATAAATTTTAGTAGATGTTTTTCTTTTTTTTTTTACCAGGAACTTATTCATGGCACCAAGGTCGTTTACATACATTAATGTAGAATTTGCAAGCTCAAAGAAGGTGCGTGCCGGAGGGCAACAGTGAATAAGACTTCTGTTGGTCAAAAAGTTATGTTGCGTGGAAACATTTTGCATATCAATGGATGTGTAGGTTCTGCAGGTGTTTGAGCAGGTAGATATGAGACAATTACCATGCAGCATAAGGAAAACTTAATCAGTAATGCAAATATTCAGGATAAGCTAGCTTGACTTGAATGAGGTTGTTTGTTTGGATCTCTTGACGACTTCACTTCTCTGTTGTGACCTAACCTTTGAGAATGGTCGAGTTTTATCTGTGGATAGAAATCTATTTTAACTTAATTGTTTCAACACTCTTACTTGGCGGGCACTGACATATACTGTGGCCTGTAGCAGAAAACTTTAGGAAGTTTTGCTTTTGCAAAATTGAGCATCATCGAAGTTCCACCTTGATTGTTTCTCCCGAATGAATATGTCCTCTGTTTAGTCAGCCGTTTGATGTTAATCTGGTCTGTCAATGTGCAGTCGCACCGCTTTCTTCTCCTTTGAGATGCCTTCGGTTGTCTTTCACTCCCTTCACATGTGTTTACTTTCCTCCTTGTCCATTGAGAATGACATAAATGCTCCGTTCCTCACCAAAGAATGACCTCAGCTTCTAAATACGCCAACTTTGTTAATTTCCTTTCCGCATTTGCTCTTCATCCCCTGCTTATCCGTTTCTTTCAGATACATTTTGAGCCCAGCAGGCATCTCCTTCCCCCAAGCCGAAGTCAGAATGTTTGCTTGTGATTTCTATCCCGTGTCCATTGCCTTAATACCTAGTTCTTGGCATAGAAATTAAAGGCAAAAAAGTGAGGACAGCCTGATTATGTATTGACTGAAAGCTGACATATTAAAGGGATTTTTGTCAACAAAACCATGCAGGATTTAATGTACCTTACCTTATAAGTCAGTGAGAGTTATGAACTTACAAATGCCATCATATGCAGGCCTAGTTTTCTGTTTGTCAGATGGTCATGGCTGTAGCAGTTCTACTGGTCTTACTTTCTGGACACACTTACTTTCTGGATGGTTCTCTTTAACATCTCTGCAGTAGCTGGGACCTTCATGTGATCTGTCAATGTTGAGGAAGAAGTAATGATTCTGTGCATTCTCCATTATTGTTTAATCTACACTTTATAATATACACTTACGACACCTCTTAACTCTATTGGTGGTCCCAAGAGACACCTGCTTACTGATAAGGTTACTTTGAATTGTTCTGTAAGTTCATTTTTTTAACTTGGAAGAGCAGTTATATTCGGAGCTCTGAGGGAAATCTTTTACTAATACTGTATCAGGTCACAAGAAGCATTCAAAAGCTAGGGGGCAGAAGGCGGGTGTAGGAGGCTACGGAAGATAAAAAGGCATTTTTATGACAGGTCTGGGAGGGTCTCATCTTTCCTTCAGAAAAGAGTTCAAGGCTCTTCTGACAAGCTTCCTAACCACCAGCTTCTTTCCCCAGCTCCACCCTCCCCCAGTGCCGTGCTAAAGAGAGTTTAAAGGACATTGTGGCCCTTTCTCTGATCTCTGTGCCTTTTGAAAGGGCTGTATCCGTGCAGGATAAGCACAGAGAAGTCCTTTGACTTCAAGAGTTCACATACTCATGTCTTTGGGCTATCAGGTGTCTGACCTTATCAGTTACCCCATTTCATATTGAAGAAAAAAGTCAGCGTTCTTTGTGTAGGCTCCTTCCTTTTCTTTCGTCCTTTCTCCTTCTCTCCCTCCTTGAATTGATCTGATGAAAAGGGCCACTCCCCTCCTCTGTTTCCCTGCTCCAATGCCGTCTAGACAGATGTTTCTTCCCTTAACCCGTAGCTTGCATCCGAAACCGTGCCTCATTCATGGTTTCATTACACTAGAAGGATGTGCAACGCAGGACAACTATAGTCTGTGGGCTGCTTTTCAGGGCCGTGTCGCACAAAAGAGGAAATCATCGAACAATCACGCGGAGTGTTACCTGGAAAAGGCAGGGCTCCCTGGCACTCCTCCTTTCCCTCCCCATCCCTCCTCCCTCTTTTACTCTTCTCCTTCTCTCTCTTCAGCAAGGCTCCTTTATCCTCCCCTGGTCTGACCTACCCCAAAGGCCTTCATAATTAATTGTCCTTCAGAGACATGGAAAAGTTCAAAGTCTATATGGGTGCTGCCTTTACTGCCACCGCCTATTGTTTGACATTCATCTCCCTTTACCCTTGTCTCATTCTGTATTATGTCCCACTCACATGGGAGAAGGCTGTTATCAATAAGAGCTGAGAGAGCTGCCGTCTCTGCGGCCGCGGGGGGGCTCAGGCCTTAGTGCAGACACAGGGGGCCCCCCACAGAGGGCTTGTTTACCGCACTCCATCACCACGAGCCAACAATGCCTTCTTTCCACTGGCGCCGCATCGCTACACCTGAACCGTACCTTGTACCAGGGAGGTGTAATTCCAAGCAGGCCCAGCAGGTGGCACAGTGATTAAGGACACTGGTTTGTAATCTAAAGGTTGCCAAGCTGGGGTCCAAGGGGAACTTTCGGCACTATGCACAAGGAAAAATACATTTGTTGATTTCTTTAGCTAGTGATGAAAAATAAAAAATGTCCAATTAAGCTAATTGTTATCTATATAATATGAAGAAGTGTGAGCATCTTAATCGATTAAAACAAATTTCTCTTTCACCTTTAGTGCTGAAATACTTGCCGTACTTTACAAACATGTGTTTAGCTAGTTTAGCTAACTAGGTCAGCAAGAATGACCTTTTTCTGTACTGTGATATAAGGAAACCCTGCTGTATGCAGCCTCTAAAAGTGAGCGTGTTTGGTACAATGCCAAGGTCAATCCACTTTTGCTTTTGGACGTGGGCTGGAAGCCCTGCCAGCGCTGTTAAACGTGATTTATTTTTGCCAGTAGGAAAGCGTCTAAATAGACTGTGTCAAACTTAATTCCTGCCGGGCTGTGTATATTGCGCCTGTCTTCACTTGGCGTTCTTGGTACAGGCGATGATTACAGGCATTTTGCCCATTATCCAAAAAGAAAAATGCCACCGGATGTTGCATGTGTAAGTGCATAGTTGTAAGTGATGCATATAATTAATTAAATGTAGCAATTCAAGCTGGAGGAATGGACGGACTGGAATTAAGGCCAGCATGTGCAGGGCCCACCAGGAATTCACTGTCACACCACTGCCCAAACAGAAATTTAGCTGCAGAGTGGCTTGTGAGTAAATAAGACTCTTTCTGATGAATTGGATTTGAGTCAGGGAGTCGATGACGCTCAGAGTTTTGCACTTATCTCTGGACTTCTGAGGACCCAAGTTTAGTGCAGCTGTGACGGCTGCCCTCACAATAAGTGGTTTGTAGGGCCTGCTTGACTATCATGTGATCCGAGAATGACTCTGGCTATTGTGCTTTGACCACGGGCATCGCGGGACACTCCTCCCCACTTCCCCTCGATAGATACTCTTTTACGAACCCCCCCGATCAACTCCTTGATCAAAATGCCCACCCGGATTTAGCAGGGGCTGAATGACGGGTGACGAAATCCATCCTGTCTCTAAAAATCCAGCATAATAAACAGTCTCTGGTAAATCGTCCAGATCAGCTTTGGATAGATACATTTCTATACTGGCAGAATTTTTCCTGTATTGCTTTTATGCACTAAGCGTTTTACCGTAGCCTTTGTGTAGGGTATTCTGGGTCGGAATCCTCCAGGGATTACTCGCAGGTTAAGTATTCTTTTTAACAGATAGCATGTAATTTGGATTTGGTGACTAGCCATGTGTCCTAGGTAAAAATTTCGGCCTTTGTCCGAGAGGCAAAAACGTTGTTTTTTTTTCTGGTGATTAATTTCTATGTAAATGTTAGCGGTGAGTCACTCTCATTCTCGACCGAACCCGCTGACATAGAGCAGACTGTAATATGCTTCCTCCTGTTTCAATGCTGCCCCTCCTGTTAACGTCACAGTCTGCAGGTCATTGCCAGAGCGGAGTGTCCCCAGCAAAGCATGTCGGCAGTCAATGAAAACCGACTCCTGTCTTATTACTGCACATATAATCATACTTCACTTCCGCGGAACGCAACTCGATATAAGTTGAAGGGCTTGCGATCGGCCGTCACGTTATGATGGACAGGCGGGCTGTGTTGATTCTTTTTCTGTTTTTTTTCCTAGCATCCCCTCTGTCGCCCTGACACACGGTCTCCTCACAGGACGCGGGGTGGCACCACGGCTCCTGAAGCCAAAATTACGCGCGATTTGCATGGATACGTGAGCCGGGCCAATTAGTCATCGTCCGAGGAAGATGTCAGCTGAGCAAATTTTACTTCAGATCTTGGTTCGTATTGAGCGTTGTAAAATGACCTGCGTGTGAAAACTGAATAAGCTCCGATTAGGTTCTGGTAAACCTTTAGCAAACTGCTAAAATTAAAAAAAGTCAGCGATGTTTACAGAGATCATCATCCAACGTCGGCGGAGTTATTGAAAAGGGAGAGCGTCGTGTTGCTTTAGTAATCCCTGAACGTTCCTAAATTGGTGCCGCTCAGGGATGGCACAGAAGTGTGCGGGGTGTCATTGTATGGAAATAAAACACGTTGGCCGACCCTGAAAAGTGCGCCGTGCCTCTCAGCGGGAAACCCGAAGCCGAGCATGTTGGGCAGACGAGCGTCGACTCAGCAGGCATGCGGCTACACAGCACGACGCCCCGGAACGAGGCTCATTCAGCACAATGGCAAACGTCGCCTCACTGGAGGCGAAAAAAAAAAAGACATCAGTCGTCACTGATGTAACTGCCTTCAATTATCATTAGCAATAATCCTTCCAATTGTGATAAAAGATGATCGAGCTGGACTCAGTTTTTGGTCCCAAGAAGATCGTTTATGAAAGACAAACGTTGTTTCAACGTCATAAAAAATGTACATTTCGCTTATAAATGTTTAATCGGTTATAACAAAGGCTGCATTATATCTGGTTGCATGTATGCCTTTTTTAAACAGAGCTTTATTATCTGAGTCTCTCCTCAAGCTGTCTTCTGCTTACAGCTGGCAAAAGACACTTAAAACCCTGGATTGCTGTAGGCAAACAAACATCTACTTTCTATGGAAGAATGACAAGCTCTCAAGTGATTACATTGTCATGTACAAAGCTTTTGGGGTGTGATGTCTGTCAGGCAAAATAATTTATTAATGGTTACTAATTTTCACAGGATGGGGGTAAATGTCAGCCTTGAGCTTTCAGTAAAAGGTCAAAGGAAAGATGGTAAAACCAAGTAGAATTCCTTATAATTGAAATTTTCGCCATGTGGATAGAGTCATCCCCAGCACTAGATGTATTTATTTATTCCTTTTATGAACTGCAGCCAGTCATTCAGTTTCTTGGCTATATGACCAACCCCACCCCTTTGAAACAGCCCTCCCCATCAAAAGGTTGCCATAGTCACTTGGAAGAGAGAGGTCCCAGGCTTTGGCCAAAAAAACCTTGTCATCTGGTCTTTTTTCCCTTTTCATAAGGCTGTGTGTGGGTGTGTGGGCGCTTGTAATAATTACATTGTGGGGACCAGATTTCCCTACAACGTGATAAAAACCTGTTATTTTAACGTTGTGTGGACCATTTTTTCGGGAGAAAACTCAGATTTATAAAAACCTGTGACTGCAATCAAAAAACTAAAAATGCCAAAAGACTTGTATTTGTTCAGTTACTTATGGTTAAGGTTGGGTAGGGGTTAAGGTTGTCATTACTTGGATTAGCGTTTTGCCCATAGAAATGAATGAACGGTCTCCACAAAGATATGACTACAAACCTGTGTGTGTGTGCGTGTGTGTGTGTAAAATTCGCCTTTTTTCAGTTTATGTCCAAGGTTATAAGTTAAAGTGTGAAGTCTTACCCTGCTCGAACTAAAATACAGCCACTGCTCGCAAAGTCTCACTCCCTAAACTGGAAGTGTCACCTTTTTTAATTGCCTCTCAGTATAGTGGCCGCTGCTGCCTGGGAAATTCTCTTGTCAAGACGGGACCTGCAAGCACTCATAGACCATGATCTGTTAATAGCCTTGAGATAATACTGAGTGTTGAGCGGAAGGTTTAACCAGCTGTAGCTGAAAGTAGCTAACCAACACCTTCATTATACTGCCTTACTCATATCACTGTTCTTTATTTTATTGTATTTTATTTTATTTAAATTCTGCTCTTTATTTTGAAGTGTTTAATTGACGGAATAAATCTCAGTTTCACTTCATTCCGGTTTAGCTCCTATTCCAACATACATATGCTTCCTGTGAAGCTTCAAGTTTCATTTGTCGCATACACTGTCATACACTGCTCTTCTGTGCAGTGAAATGCTTTGCCACCCAATTTCTGGATTGTGCTTCAAAGTAAATATGTAATACAATGGAAATAAAATAGTGTCAAATATAATAAATAAGAATGAAATGCTAGTATAAATAATAGACATAAAAGGATGGCAGCTTAGACAATAAAAAAGAGAGCAGTGTATCAGGAATTGTAAAAAGATGGGGAAAATATAGGGCGTACATGGTTTTCTTATTTATTAAAATATTACTGTTATAAAGGAGAGTGTAGGATAGGAATCTGAACCATGTATTGCATTGACTGATAGTAAGATGCTGACCTTAGGCTGTCTGTAGAGACCCCCACCCCCGAGGCCCCCTCAGCTTGCGTTTCATTCATCCCATCCCGTGTCACCTTGCGTGCAGTCTGGTCTGTGACACCAATGGTGATTATGTCATTATGTTGCTCTGGGGGGGCCCCCGACACATCTGCAGCATGGGTGCACGCCCCCCACTCATGTTGGCACCATCCCACGCCGACACACACACACGCACACACACGGACATTTCTCCCATTAGTCTCGCAGCCAGGGCCCCCCCCCCCCCCCGCGCCCGCCCCCCACGCCCCCCAACGGCCCCCCGCGCCCCGCCCCCGCGGGGCGGGGGGCCCGGGGCCCG
>JAODKC010000028.1:9150239-9191636 GCA_026777985.1 Mormyrops attenuatus
CATCTTTAAGATATGGGTAAAACCGCTCTAAAAACTGAAATTCCGCCTGTATTGATAGCTTGTGGGTCATCTTTAAGATATGGGTAAAACCGCTCTAAAAACTGAAATTCCGCCGGTATTGATAGCTTGTGGGTCATCTTTATGATATGGGGAAAACCGCTCTGAAAACTGAAATTCCGCCTGTATTGATAGCTTGTGGGTCATCTTTAAGATATGGGGAAAACCGCTCTGAAAACGGAAATTCCGCCTGTATGGATAGCTTGTGGGTCATCTTTAAGATATGGGGAAAACCGCTCTAAAAACTGAAATTCCGCCTGTATTGATAGCTTGTGGGTCATCTTTAAGATATGGGGATAACTGCTCTAAAAACTGAAATTCCGCCTGTATTGATAGCTTGTGGGTAATCTTTAAGATGTGGGTAAAACCGCTCTAAAAACCGAAATTCCGCCTGTATTGATAGCTTGTGGGTCATCTTTAAGATGTGGGTAAAACTGCTCTAAAAACCGAAATTCCGCCTGTATTGATAGCTTGTGGGTCATCTTTAAGATATGGGGAAAACCGCTCGAAAAACTGAAATTCCAGCAGAAACTAGCAGCGGCATAGACAAGGAAGTCGTCAACAAGTTCTGCAATACTCACACTCAGGGTTAGACGCTAACAAAAATGCGCACTCCACGGCAAAACATTACACAGGTACATTTAAAATGTTCGACACATTGGCATATGTACACGCATCTATTTACAAGATCCTTAAGAAAGCAACAATCACAGGAGCAAATCATTCCTGTTTTTGTCTGTCTAACATAGTATGACCTAATTTGTTTACAGAGGGACTGAGATACAGAATTTTCACTTACCGATTGGATTGTTTTGTTCTGCAAGGAAAACATCACCTGTGCTAAGTACCAAATGTTAAGAAAATGTATCGGCAAAAGTACTGTATGTGGACACCAGCTTATCCAACATCTCATTTTCAAAGCAGAGGTATTAACATGAAGTTTGTTCACCCAATGTTTTTTTAATAGCCTCTGCTGTTCTGGGAGGGCGATGTCGCTGGTGGGATTTGTTGCTTTTCGAACTATGCTTTCAGGAAACGCCTGCATTGTATCTGGATAGCTCCCACTACGCAGGTTGCTAACATAGTTAGCAGCTACGGTTTTGGGAAACACCCAGGCTGGGTATGGATGTTGGATGATCGGGTCCATTTCTGTGTATTTCTATGGCCTAGCACCTCTCAACTGAACTTGTTCTCAGACATTTCCACTTCACAATCATTTCACTTGCGATTGACCGATGCAGCTCTGGCATGTCAGAAATTTGGCAAATTATTTGTCATCCAATGATGATGCCAATTGCAATTGCTATCGATTGCAAGATGGTTTGCTCAATTATACACTTGTGCCAGCAATGGGTGTGGCTTAATTAAGGAATTCGTCCAATTAATAGGGGTCTCCACATACTTTTGGTCTTATAGTCCGGTTCTTCAAAATGGCATGTTTGAGGGAAAATCTGATGACACGGAAGGGTGGGACATGAAAAACCTTTTCTCTTTCAATCTTTTTCAGCACATGAATCATTGCATCAGCATTGCATAGAGAATAAGAAATCAATTATGAGTACAGCAAACATTACGTTTAGCTTTGGAATCACTCAATGTGTCTTTGTGTTTCACTGAACTACACTGCTTGACAATTGTGTGGTTGCGAACAGGTGAGTACAGAGTTTCACTGTGAAACACTGGAGTACATAGAAGACAGAGCTGACTGATACCAAAGAAGAGTTAACAAAACGAGAAAGCATACTGTCAAATCAATGTGATACAGGCACCATCTTCTAAAGATTCAAAACACAGCCCTGGAAGGGGCTGTCTGCTGCACCCGTCTGGTCTGAAACAAAGATGCTAGCAGACACAGCCGTGTCTAAATGTTATGAGCGAAAGCAGACTACATGCATTGTTACTACACATCCTGTCAAGTTCAGGAATTTTAAGTCAAATAAGCAACCACTGGGGGAGTACAAGAAAACTCCAAAATTAACTCAGTTAAAGCAGAAATCAATGAAGGAGGATGACAGTGCAAGAGCAGACAGTCTTGAGATCTCCTTTCCCTGTATCTTTAGTTGGACCAATGTTTCTCAACCCAGTCCTTTAGAAGCCGCAGACAGTTCGCATTTTTCCTCCTTCCCAGCTCTGAACACACCTGAAGCAAACAAGCAGTCGATCAAGAACACAGAGTACCTGGTACAAGTATGTTGGGAGTTGGAAGGGAGGAAGAATTTGGACTGTCTGGGGGACCCCAACGGCTGGATTGAGAGACACTGAGCTACACAATTAAAGTAATAACAAAGGTATTTTCCATAATTATGAAGCATCATTTGTGAAAGCAAGAAATCAGACCAACATTATGGTCCAATTTGAATCAGCTCAGGGCACTGTTAAGCTGCATGCGCTTGCTGTGAGATTTAAATGTATAAAAATTTTAGCCCAGTGTTCTGCACAGAACGCAACATTACAACATAGCAAAGTCTCCTTGAGACCTAAATCTACTTATGATTACTTAGCAGTGACTTTCATTCAAAATGTCAATCTGGACCATCTAATCCATCTTCTGGACTTATTTATTTGTTTTCAAAATAATATCATTACAAATGTTCCACCCTCTCAAAGGAAAATCGAATTTCGGCAAAAGCTTTGGGGAAATTCCAAGTCTCACAGAGAAAAAAAATCTCATAATAATTAAAATGAGATAATCGCGGCATAAATATTCTCAGATATGAAAATATCCTGCATGTGTGGCTTGGAAATTTAAACAATAAGGAATTAATGTCTGTATTGGAAAGATTCGCAGCAGTGGAATTAAATGTAAGACAAGCGGTTAGATACGATATTAACAGTTGAGTGAATGTAAGAGAATTCTTTGCTGACATGTGGAGGTGGGTTTATAAAATAGATTTCCAAAGACAAGGGGATTTAGAAGCAGGGATAATTTTTGTTTCTTATTATTTACACTGATCGTAGCCAGGGGAACGTAAGGAGCAGGGGGCTTCCAAGGACAATTCCAAGGGCCCCTGAGTGACAGGGGGCCTAGAAAACATGGACTGGGGGGCCCAATATGATATGCCTTCATGGGGCCCAAAATCTCTAGCAATGCTCCTGACCATAGCATGTAGTACTACAGTAGATTACAGTACACTATAGCATTAAAGACCAGTTCTTTGTTACCACAGACACATACAATGGCCTCCATGATATTTGGCACCCCTGGTAATGATTAGTGTAAAAAGATTTAAGAAATTCAGCTTTTAGTCTCACACTGAAAAAAAATATTGGAAAAATCCATTTAGTTAAAGTAGATTTATTCCAAGAAAAAAAAAACCTTATCAAGAAATTTTTAACAAAAGCACAGGTGCCAGGAATATTGGCACCCCTGCATCCAGTACTTTGTACAACCTCTCTTTGCCCATGAAACAGCACTGAGTCTTCTCCTATAACATCTTATAAGGTTAGAGGTAATAGAGCAGGGAACCAGAGACCATCACTCTTTGCAGAATCTTTCCAGATCATCCAGGGTCATAGCTCCTCTCCAGTTGAGTCTCCTCAACAGCTTACCTGACAGGTTTGGGTCTCAGGACTGAGTTGGCCACGACAGAAGCTTGATTTTGTGTTCAGTTAACCATTGTGTTGATTTTGACAAATGTTTCAGATTATTGTCCTGGCGTAAGATCCAACAATGACCCAGTTTTCGGTTCTTGGCAGATGCAGCCAGATTTAGATGTAAAATGCCCTTGTATTTCATGAAGTCCATGATGCCATGCAGTGGTGGGCAAGGTTCCATTAATGCGCTAACTGCTAATTAGCGAAGCTAACTTTTTCAGTAATATATGGCTACAGACTCTCAACGTTGCTTTCAAACCCCACCACTCTCAGGCCCCTTTGGGCCGTTTCTCAATAATACGGAACTCCACACACCAATCATATCACTGCGCAGAAAATATAGCCAGGATGCTCGTGCTCTTATCTTCTGCGCAGTGATACGGCTGGTAGCAGAAAATAGATCATACATTAAACTGCTTATTACAAAGTCTCTGGATTATCTTCAATAACCAGGTCATGACTTCTGGTAAGAGACATTGCTGTTGAATTTTTCAAATGTATTTTTTTGCCATTTTAATTACTACAATAAGAATGCCATTCAGTCCCATTATATTCGAGAGAAGCCCGACATTTCTATGACTGATATCTCCAAAACTAGTCAACTCCCAAAGGATAGCCTAGATGGATAGATAGCAAATTGAGGGAGGCGTAAAGACAATTTCCCCATGGGGATTAGTAAAGTATCAATTATTATTATTATTATTATTATTAAGAGCCATAATAAGAGTTAACGGTTAGCAGTTCTCATTAGCTTCCGCTAAATTTTTGTGGTTCATCAGTTTAGCGTCATGGAATTACATCTTGGAGTTAGCGGATTAGCTGTTACCGAAGCTAACTTTTCAGTTAGCTGTGTCCACCACTCATGCCATATAACATACCAGCCTTACAACATCACAGAACCTCCACCGTACTTAACGGTGGGGAGAATGTTCTTTTCAGTAAAACCATTCTTTACACCACACCCACCACCCACAATTTTCATTACATCTGGCCATAAAATTTGTTTCTAATCAAAATTCCAGCAGCATTT
Source organism: Mormyrops attenuatus (assembly GCA_026777985.1). Classification (NCBI taxonomy): domain Eukaryota; kingdom Metazoa; phylum Chordata; class Actinopteri; order Osteoglossiformes; family Mormyridae; genus Mormyrops; species Mormyrops attenuatus. Next base: position 9,154,921 of record JAODKC010000028.1, read on the forward strand.
AGCAAACTCCATATTTCTGGTTAAATGACAGGAAAGGCTTTTTTCTGGCATGTCTTCCAAATAATCTGTTGGCATGGAGGTGGCATCTGATGGTGGTTTTGAAGACTTGGTGACCCCATGTTGTGTTCCTTTTTTCCCCTCCATTATCATCCTCCTCACTGTGCATGGGGGCAGAAGTAACCTTGGGTGTAGCAGGTAGGTTTGTCACAATCCCAAGTGATTTGAACTGTTCAAGTATTGCTAAAATGGTAGAAACTGGCATTTTAAGGTAAGGAGCTGTTTTTTTTTTTTATTTTGCGTTCTTTATGAAGGCCAAAACAGTTCTCCCTCAACTGATTGGTGTGTTCTCTTACCTTTCACATGTTGATGTGGAATTTGACCTGTCACCTCATATTTATACCCCAGTGAAATAGGAAGTCATGGATCACTGATTGAATGTTTCCACACGGTCAGAAAAAACTTCAAAATGTAGGATATAAACTGGGAAAATGGTTCAGTTACATTTTGTTCATGTGAATTTTTAGGGGTGCCAAAAATTGTGGCACATATATTTGCTTAAAAATAATCATTTCTAGATGAAGGATTTTTTTCAAGTAAATAAATTTATTTGAATTAAAGATTGGATTTTACTCATTTTTGTCAAAGTGAGATTAACTAATTCACTAAAAAATGGACTTAGAATTTTTTTAACTCATCTTTACCAGAGGTGCCAATCTGTGATTCATTCTTTCATCGTAATCTTTAACATCCAAAGCCATAGTCCTATCCTGACTTGTGTCTTCAGATTTCACCTAGGAATGTTCTAAAATGAGAAACATACCATATATAACACGGACCTGGAGATGTGAAAATAGGCGTCTACTCCATTATTTTTAATACAGATGTGTCAATAGAAATCAAGATATTTATGGAAATCATTACTTCTTCTAACGGTTGATCCCTGGGCAGGATCTCTCATGCCACCACACTATATGGGCAATGGGCAAAATGGTTCTGTAGCAGCAACAACAACAACAATAATGGCTTTCAAAATTATTTCCTTTTACTTCAACACTAAATTTGAATTACGCTTCAGGCAAATTAAGCGTTACGAACCGTGCACAATAAAACTATGTAAACAGAGACCGTATTCAAAATTAATAATGAGTAAACTTCACATTGCCTACAATTACTTGGCGTCAAAAAAAGCATGAACACTGAATTCAATCATCCAGGAAATGTTTTTTTCCTTATTGTCACCACTAGATGGAACCAAATCAAAATAAATCGTGTACCAAGCTATCCTTCTGAGCTGATGTCTGGCTTTCATATGCAGAAGTTCTACCAAAACGTATTTCCGTTTTCGGAGAAGCATTGATTATATTAATATAGTTGACGTACTGAAAAGAATATATTTATAACAAATGAAACTGCTCATTTGAGTTTTGCTTCAAAAGATGATAGAAAATTTCGACATATTGTACTAAGGATAACAGCAATATTGTTATATTGCCGATGTTGTCCAATGATGTGAATTCTGTTTGCAATTGGAGCTGAAGTGATTTCAAGCATAGAAGTAAAACCTCAATAGTTGCATATGTATTGTAGATTTGTTACAAGTTATTGATGCTTTTTGCCAAAAATATAATGTCGTTATGTTAATTCTTTAAATGCCCATCTAAATTACCCAATGAGTAATAAATACGGTTTCCGAACGTGTTCAGATACAGCCGACCAGTTCTTTTGTTGAGGTCCAACTTCAACCACCTACCCATTGACTATAAACATAATTTATACATAATTTATACCGAGCCAGCCACTCTGCGTGTAATGCTTCCATACACCATTAGCTTGATAATCACTTCCTGACTTCAGCATTGCTGATTAGCGTCCTACTTCGTCCTTGTCCGTACTTAATAGACGCAACCAACTTCTCAATGAGGATGAGCTACTGCCTGTTCCTTACCAAGTACTTCCCATGAGATATAGCAGTACATCTGGACAACAATCATAGCACACAAGTGCCCGAATATGGGCCTCTGTTTATTTTAGAACTGAGTTATATAACGTTTGACTGCATTGCAAGCCCAAATTCAGTACGAGAACAAAAGACATTTTCACTGATATTTGAAATTATTGCACTGATGGAACTATTGTATTAAGCTTTATGGGAATTATAATGTTCTGGAAACAAAAATATAATTAGACTAATACATCAAAACATGTATGCTTTAATCTTTTAGTGTTTTGTTTATGATATACCAAATGTGCACCTAGGTAATATCAGTATGTTTACACTGTGCATCTTCATTCATGTATTCAGAAATCAGAAAACAGTAACTGTGATGAAGAATTATTAATAAATAAGGTCCAGAGAAGGGTCCACCCTACAACAATGCGGCAGTCACGCTATGAAAATGTGGCCAAGGTAATTCAACGGGCTCTAAGACCACGCGGATTCCTTCTGTACTGCCGTAGTAGAGTGAGCTGTCTGAAGCTACCATTTATGTAGTTCATAATGAGGGCGAAGCTGGTCTGGTAGTCGCCGAGGGTATTTAAATTGTCCGGATCAAAAAAGGGTCCCTCGGTCAAATCTTTATTTTATTTTATTTATTTTTCTATTTTATATATATTTCTTGCAAACCTCGCGGTGTCAACTTACCTCATTTCACTTGCATTAAAGCCCAGTCCAGGAAATCGAGGCAAACACGAGGAGAAAAGAACCGCACGAATAGAGAAAAAAGAACAATGAAAACAGAAGGCATAGAAGGAACGGAGCGGTTCATGAGCCCCGGCAAAGGGAGAGGACTGAGGGCTTTGAAACACTTCAAAGTTGGCGATCTGCTGTTTTCCTGCCCGGCGTATGCATACGTGCTGACTGTCAACGAGAGGGGCAGCCACTGTGAATTCTGCTTTACCAGGTGAGCCTGAGTCTGCAACTTTCAGACGCGATCGCCGGTGAAAAGGCTTACTTAACACCCTAAGGAAGTTGCTGATTGTGTTCGGGGGCGCTTCCTGCTTGGCTCCCCATTGCGTTTCATGTGTGCATTGACGGAAGATGGACGGGACCACGTTGAAGGAATGAATCAAGCAAGCACCCCCCCGCCCCCCGCTTTGCAATGGATAAACGTAGCTAAACTTTGCTACTGGAGGGGGGTGGAGACTCAGATCAAGTTAAGCACTTTAGTTGTGGTAACATTGTATCGCGGTGGCTTGTTGCTTCACGCTTATCTGTGCATTTTGTTTACCACATTTATATAAACATAATTTGTATAAATACATTTGGCTACACTTTTTGTGGTTCAACAACGCCGGGGATCGTAAACTGCAAACACTTAGGTGATTCTTCTGCATTAGGATACGACAGCTTAAGGCTTGGTAAAAAATAACCACACGCACGACACATTTTTAACTGGAGCTCTCTAGGTAGCCGGACTGCGTAAGACTTTAAGGATCCACGCCAGTGCTGACCTGCGCTCAACCTGGGCCTGGGCCGCACACTGTCATGGGCGAAAGGCGCCCCCCAGCTTATTCGACATATCACGGCTTGTCAGCATTAATGATCGACGCTAAACTTCTCTAAGTCGGTTGGTTTGCTTAAATCGACGACACAACTGTGCGGTGACCTGAAGCTGATCTTTTCAAATTAAGTATAAGAATCTGTTGGCACCCCCTATATACAGTGTTCAGTTCGTATTTACATGCGACATGCAGAGCTACTGTAAAGATTACAGAGTTTTATATTTGACTTTGTGTATGAGATGGTAATTCAGATTGGGCATTGTTGTTTGTAGTAGCAATTTGTTAGGCCCTAAAATTAATTTTTTTCTAAGCCTATCTTTTTATAGTGATGTATATGGTTTGTCTGGGTGCTGGTGTGGAATTGGCTTTCTGTGATAGTATACATAAGATACAGGGTTACCACCTAATCCAGGAGAGACACTTTGAGCTACTTCAGGTCTTACAAACTTCCTTATAACTGAAAGGGTCTGGTGTTCCTGGCTCAATAGTTGTTCTAGTTGTGCTTTGACTTGTTTCCTTGGTTGAAAGACTCATCCAGCTGTTTCACATTAAATAAATGACACATGCATGATTATAGGAAACGGACCAATCAGCACACGGCAAGAACTCAGTGCTTAAGAGAAATCCAGGTCCTTTTCTTTGAAAAGGTTTACAAATCCTGTCCTAGATCAAAGTGTTCTCCCTGACATGGATTAACTGATCAGCCTACCATCTGCTGCAAATGTAGATGAATGTTTTTCATAAGTTGACTTGTTGCTCCTATAACTCAACAGCTCTCGGTGAACCTTTCAACAATTTTTTAGGGCTTATCAGTCATTTTCAGAGCAGAGTGGTATGGTTTATGAAGATTTTCTCAGTCTGCGAAATACAGGGGGGTCCGGAGGGGTCCGACACCCCCAGATAATGCATGAGACCCCCCCGAAAGCCTCAAAAGCTAAATTTTAAGGGGGTCTCAAGATCGGTATTGCACAACAATAGGGAGATGGGGACCCCCCCGAATATTGACGGGTATTTCGCACACTGGATTTTCTACTCCTAAAGTCCTATAATGTTTTCATTTATGGGCATGTAGCATATTTACATATAGATCACCTCTGAGAGGTAATTTGTTTGCATACAGAAGCAAATAAAGTACACAGAAATAAACACATAGCGTGAGCACGAGAATACAAGATGTGCAAGATGCACTTTCTTGAGGTGGTTGTTGACATCAGCTGAACTGATCTTGCTTTTTTTTTCCAGTGGACCACATCCTATATAAGTATGCTGGCCACTGTGGACTAGGAAAATATCTCAGCAGCTTGCTTCATACATCAAAAGATCAGATATTCATTAGACAGCAGAATCTGCTCTGTTTTCTGTTGGTGACCACTGTGTGGTCCACCCAGTCCAGTGTTCTCTTCAGCTGGACCCCTGGGTACCTGATGGTGACTGGTCTGAAGGGCTCCTTGACATACCAGAAGTCCACCACCAACTCATTTGTCTTGATCCTGATCTGCAGGTGGTTCTCCACCAGCTTACTGTATGCTCTTATTCATCACCGTTGTCAGTGGACCTTACACGATGAGATGTACGGGATGGTTCTTTGTGAGTTTAGAGTGTGAACAGATAGGGGTATGGATCAGTTTCCTGAGATTCCATAGTGTTGCTCGACACTCTACCTCCCACACACAGTCCTGGAGCCTCACAAACTGTGTCATCTCTTGATCAGATAGTTAATGATCCAGGAAACTGGGGGCATCAAGTTGCAGTGGCCTTAAATTTGTGCCCAGTCAGAGAGACTGGATGATGTTGAAGGCACTAGAGAAGTAGAACAGGATACGATGTGTGGTGCCAGGTTTGTCCATGTGGGATTAGGCTCTGTAGAGTATGTAGACCAGACCATCATTTACACCTGTATGTGCCCTGGGGGGCAAATTGCAGGCGGCCCAAGTGATCTTCCACCAGCAGTTTCAGGAGCAGCCTCTCAAAGATCTTCATGTGTGAAATGAGAGAAACTGGTCTGAGGTCCTTAAGGGCATTCTAGAGTGCTTTCTTTGGCACCAAGACCACACAGGATGTCTTTCAAGGAGAGGGTGAGCAGGTACTGAAGGGGCTCATAGAGCTGGCTGGCACATGACCCTGGGGCTGACTCTATCATGCCTCACAGCCTTGCCTTTGGTGGAATTTCCCCCATTCTCTCCTCACCTGGTCAGCAGAGACAGACAGTCTAGGAAGTGGAGTGAATATGAAGACCTCCAGTGTGGTGTCCCCAATGGGGACTCATCATCGGGAGATGTGGAGGTGGTAGAGAGGGCAGTGAATAGTCAAAAAACCCTCAGGCAGTACCCTAAGACTGGTGGTCCTGGAGGAAGGGTGGGCTGCCATGTGGGAGTCAAATTTGCTGAAGAAAAGATCCTGCTAATTAGTCCTGTCCACATTCCCCTCTATCAAAATGTTCTCAGCTAGCTTGCAGCCAGTGATGTTCCAGACTCTCTTCACACTGTTTTGCTGAAGCTCACTCTCCAACTTCTCCCTGTAGTGTTTTTTTTTCTCACAATGCTGAGTCTCCTCTGTATACGCTTGATCACCTTCTAGTCTCCAGACCTGAAGAGCGTCTTCTTGTAGTTCAGTGTGTCCATCAGGTCATTTGTGGTCTGCAGTTTGTAACTGGGAAAGTAGTGTGCTGTCTTTGTGGGAACCATGTTATCTACTCTGAAGTGGATGTAGGCACCACATCTTCCTCATGTGTGTCACTGAAGTCTCCAGAAATTGCAATTAGATTGGGATTATCCTTGCCGATCACTGACCACAGAATGTATAATCTCTACTGTGCCTGCAGCATCTGCTGAGGCAGGCGGGGGGGGTGGCGCGTAGAGCCAAAACAATGGCGTGTGAAATCTCCCGCTGTATGTAATATGGCCACAGTCCCTCAGTGAGCAGCAGCACAATGGGGCTGCAAACCTGTGCTTCTATTGTGATCTGTCCCGGGTTTGTCATTCACAAAAACGGCACGTCCGCTTTCCTTCTTCCTACTGCTTTCGCCTGTTCTTCTGTCCTTCACGCGTGATATGAGATCCATCCAGTGTGACTGCAAAGTCTGGAGTTTGGGCTTTCGGCCAGGTTTCCATGAAACACGTGAGACTACAGTGTTGGTACTCCCCATGACTTCCGGTCAGCGCTGAGAGCGCGTCCCTTTCAGTCGCCTGTCATCTTGCATTGCCTTTGATTATAGACGCCAGGCGAGGCCTATACCTTCAGCCTTTGTTTGGGGGATGGGCTCCTGTTGTCTTCCCCTGGCGGTTTCCCCCCCCGACTGTGTCAGTAGCTCAGCCAGAAACTCTCACTTCAGCCCCCAGGGAAACGAAGGATCCAATTCAGGCTGAGGAAAGTATTCTGACTGTGCAAAACAGCAGAAAGACAGCTCTACCCATGCTATCGCAGTATAGTATGTTTTTTTTTTTTTTAAAGTCTTGATATATATAATATATAGAAGAAAAACAAACAAAAGTTATGGGAGATGTCGTAGCAGGTTGGGCAGCATTGGATGGAGGGAAGTGAAAGAAAGGGAAAATTGTTCAGGATATAAGATATGATTTGCATCACACAGGTGAGCATTGCTACTGGCTACCTCAGGTATAAAAGAAACTGCTGCAGCATCAGTGGGAATTAACACGCACAGGGATTAACTAAGTTCCAAGCCTTAATCCTGGTCTGGGTCACCCTGGGGCCTATTCCAGACAGCATAGGGCACAAGGCTAGGGTATTCCCTGGACAAGATGCCAGTCCATCGCAGGTTATGAAGCAACCAATTACATGAAATCATGAAAACCAGTAACATTCTGAGCAGGTCAGCGACAGCGGTGAAGTTGAGAATGCGCAGCGTAAGCACTGTGGAAGGCCTTATTTACCCTGTTCTCCCAAAAAATTTAATGAAATGCCAGCTTAATTTGAAAACGTGTTAAAGGATCTATGTGAGTTTAGTTTAAACCCTTGCCTTTGCTGTGAAACTGCACTCTTCAAAATCCTTGCCTCCAGTGAGCAAATTTACTCAGGCTGTATGAAACGGCTGCGTGTGGTGAATCTCACAAATGGGTTGGTGCAACAGATCCTTGTGGTCTTATTAGCTCCTACAGTCTGAGCCTCATTGTGTTAAAAGTATCTGCTTGTACCACTGCTTGAAAGGGAAGTGAAATATAGCTTAGTCTGGTGTGAGGCTTTAAAGACATCTGCAATGCAGGGGCACAGTCTACGGTTTAAGTTCTTCAGCTGCAGACAAGCGACGGTGTTTTTACTGGCGATGGTTAAGCTATCGACTCTGCGACTCTGCTATTCCTTCAAAGCAAATCCTTCTTTTGAATATTAAAAATCTGTTAAGAAAGAGTAAATGCCCTTCATGCAAAAATCTGATAGGGCAGAATAATTAAAGATATTTTTACAATATTAAATAAAACCATAGCTTTTTATTTTTTCAGCTGTACACTGCAGTACAGAATTTTAGCTGTTTTTCTGTGGATCTGACTTTGTGTGCATGTTTTTTCAAATTATTCAAATATGTTCTGGCTTTTTGCTAAAGTTGCTTTCATTGCACAAACTTGACCCCTTCCTCACTGCTGAGGTAACTGCGAAGTGTCTGGCTTTAGTCCTCAGTGCTTGTTAGGTACTTATAGAGCAAAGCTTGATTATCATTTAATTCTCAAGAGGCTTCACTGCTGTAAATCAAACTATTTAATAGGCACTCAACAGTTCTGTGGTATTGCTTAATACTTATTCTTTGGCTTCAGAAAAATTTAAATCTGCAAAAAATTCATGTTGATGTACACCTAAAGGAAATACGGTATTTTATGGTAGAGCAGAAGTGCTGGCGATTTTTCAGATTTAATGAGATGCTATGAACAGCATATTTTTTTAATTCAAGGGAGTTCTAAAGCATTTAATGTCAAAGTGTGTTGCATAAGAGAGAATTTTATTATTACATGTTGTATATGTTCGTATCTTACACACACATTTCCATCTTCTGCACATTTCCATGTGACTTAAGGAAGTGTCATTCCTGTGGAGGATTTAAAAAAAATTTAAATGTAAATGATTTTTATGAGTAGAATTTAAATGTGCTTAAGTAGGATCTATTTAATGTAAGTTTTAATTAAAAGACCCCAAATATTGGCCTAATTGTCCCAGTGTGGAGTTTCCTTTGTCACTTATATAAACCTGAAATCATGTGGAATATTTGGGATTTCTTCGGTTTTAAAGAAATAGGCTGGCAAGTTTCACCTCTTCTTTTTTCGGAGAACCTGTAGGACATTCATGGAGACGTTGAACGCTGTCTGATTTAGTGTTAGTTGGGAGCATGAGAGAATTGTGCTTTTTCACCTTCGTTTGAGTTTTGTTGCTGCAAACTTCCATCATATGGAATCTGTTGCAACTCTCCTTAAGATCGAAATCCCCCGATTTTTGCACTCGCTATCAATAGCGAAGCCAGATATCATCGCGTGGTTGGGCCAGCAGAAGATCAGGTGGATCAGTCCCATAACAATTTCCTTGGCGACAAAGTCACACTACAGACACAACTACATATTTTTGTCAATTGTTAAAAGACCCATGGCATTACTAAGACCAAATGAACAAAGAGAGAGAAAAAATAATTTGCCTTCCCACAGCACTTTTCTTCCAGTTGATCTAAGTGTGCCTACACATATCTGTCAGACACAATTGTTTTATAATACTGTATCGCTCGCCGTGAGCCCTAACTAGCCTCTGCCACCACGGTAGCTCAGGATATTTTTCTGTTATGTTAAACCTTATGACTTTCCCCATAACCTCCACGTCACCTGCTGCTGGAACAAGCAACACCAACCGGCAATGTCTAATCATATCGGCAGATCTTAAATGACTTGGTGTGGGATTAGGGGCAGATCTCAATCGGGGCGCTTGCTATGAATGCAAAAAAAAAATAATAAATTGTAACGCAAAAGCCTGCCAGCAAGTTCATTAATTGTATCCATGGACTGCTCTCACAGTTTATAACAAGACTGTGTCAACAGGCAGCTTTCAGACAGCAAGCTACCAATAACATAATCATGCAAGACAATCAGGAGTTCATTCATATACATTGTTGCACGCAAAATGTACAATAATGAATATATAAATTAAAATCTGCCTTTGTATTTTATTTTTTTAATTTATTTATGTATTTTTATGCAAATAATATACTACTAAGTATACAAGACATAAGCAATGAAGAATACAACTGTTTCCTGCATAGTGTTTTGTTAAATCACCATCACCGGCACTTATGCTCTGCCATGGGAAAAGGCCTTTCGATATTCATATGCATTTGATTTTCAGGGTTAAATATTCTCTGAAGACCAAAGAATAAATATTAAGATGTACCAGAGAATTTAATTTATGAAGTGTAATCTGAGTGTAATTGTAAACTATGTTCTGGAGCTATGCTGTTCCGGTGTTTCATACTGGTGACTTGCACACGCCGCCTGGTCCGTGGTTGTGGCCCGCTTTGCTTTGTTTACCTGGCTGTCTCCAGGTGCTGAGTATCTCCCTGCTGTATCCTAAGCCTGTTCTCTTTCCCCCACAGGAGAGAGGGCCTTTCCAAGTGTGGAAAGTGTAAGCAGGCTTTCTATTGCAATGTGGACTGTCAGGTAAGCGAAGCGTTGAGGTGGACGACGGTATAACTGTAGGTATGAAACATGATGTTACATTTCACGGAACAGCAAAAACAAAACCACACAAAACAATATTTTGTATATATTTATAACCGCTAATTTAAAAGGCTGGATTCTGCTGTTAATTATTAAGCTTGATGATGGATTGGTAAGGAATCAAACATTAATTTGTTTTTTTTGTCTTAATGCCAAAACATGTAATATGTAGATATGAGCATTTACAGACTGATGCCCTTAGATATTTCACTACTGTGTAACATGAACTGCAGTTAGCTTGTGATGCAGTTGTTGATAAAATATAAAATACAAAGTAACTGTCTTAATGAAATCCTTCTGAAAATGAACATTGTCACTGAACACTACTAGTTGTACCAAAGTACAATAGGGACTCGCTCTCATAATTAGCCGTCCTTTTTTATTGTCTTTGTATTGGAAGAATGGGTCTATTCATTGCTGTGTCTTTGATATTAAAGAGGTCATAAATTAGGTTTAGCTGCCTTTAGAAAGAACACAATGGAAATATCCTTTGGTGGGTTTTTGAATTGGAAATGTCAGTCATCCCTCCCCATTAGTCATGTCTGTATATCTGGATTTTAGTATGTGCGTGAGAAGGTGACATCACTGAGGACAGATTCCAAATGCAGACAATTCAAAAGCTATTTATTTCAGTGAGTGTGTTTGATTATGATCATGCTGTTAATGGTGGTTTTGTTTTCATTTTTGCCCTTTAGGATTTGGTTCTGGACTGTGTCGTACATATATGCCTCACTTAACACCATGTATTGAACAGAGTGAATTAAATACTATGAAAATAGCTAAAATCTTGAGTTGCACATCAACTGAAAACGTATCTGTAAAAATTTACGTTATTAGTTAATGAATTAATTATTTTTTGTAATTAAAGATTCAGGGAATCCAAATGCCATATGGTACGAACAAGAAATGTCTTGCAGTTAATCATAGGTGCCATTGCATTTTGGGATTGTATGATTTCTGTACAGACGTAACTCTCTAATTTAAGCTTCGAAGACCAAGGATCTAAGTGCCGTTTTTGCCCCTGAAAATCACGTTATTTAGTGTAAACTTCCCACAATTTGGTCTGATAGCTTCCGTTGCCTTCGTTAGACTACTTTCCCTCAAGTCAATTTAATGCTTTTAAATATGACAACAGCGCCAGCGATTCCAACAGCACGTGTGAGCTCACGGACGCTGCTGTGCAGTATTGATGCACCTGCCTCAGCTGTGCATTCCCAAGGGTAATTAAGTGCTAATCGATGCACAACAAAATAATGTAATTGGTTGACATCAAGATACAAGCATGTCTAATGGCTTATTTCCTAGGATTTTGGTTAAAAGCAGCAAACGCAGAGATAGCCACTATGATGTAAGCTCTTAGGTACAATCCTGTTCTAAAAATTGAGCTGGGAATATCTTGTGGTCTCTTGCTGTTGCTATGACAGTCCATTGTATAGCACAGGGGATAAATTGCTGCCTCCTTGCCAAGACAGAAGATTTTGTATGTCATCCTATTTTCAGTTGCAAGGCAATGCTAATGCATTAGCCTGTCTTCCTTTTGGATCTTTCATGGTGGCCTAAGGGTATATCAGACTTACTTATTTCATTGACCAAAAAAACGAGCCAATCGTATTTGGTTTTCCTGCATGATTTTTAATTTGCCTTTGCATTTACTGCAGATACGACTAGCATATAGCATAGCCATAGTCATGCTAATAGTGTAGCAGGATGAGGTAACGAGCCGTGTGTTTCTTCACAGAGGGGGGATTGGCCCATGCACAAGCTGGAGTGCTCCTCCATGTGTGCCTTCGGCGAGAACTGGAACCCGTCAGAGACTGTAAGACTAGCCGCCAGGATCATCGTGAAACAGGTGAGGGGGGGGAGAGGTGCCAGGACGGTGGGGGAGGGATGAAGACTGTAGATTTCGACTGGGGAGTAGCGAGGCATCATGCATCATGACGCCAGATGAGATCTGTGAAATAGAGGGCACCTGACCAAACCTCAGAGCGTGACATTTCTAGCTGTGTAATACTAAGCCATTACAAGGTGCCATTTTGTAACTTCTCCATGCTGGTTAGTAGAGATGGTGATTCAGCTAGCACAAAAAAAGGCAGTGTTGTCAAGAATCACATTTTTTGTACTTAAACACAACACAGTCCTACACATTCTGCACATGATTCACATGACCAGACTGACCTAAGTGGTATTTTTGATATTCCTAATGGAACAAACCATGATCCATCACCTTAATGCTTCAACTCTTCAACTCTTCACTTCAGTTCTGCCACCACCTACCTACTAATACACTATTTTAAGTAAGCCGTTCTACCGGTGGGAGTCAGTGGTACAGAAATAAAATTCATATGTGTCAGGAGAGGGGAAAAAAAGCCATTTATCACTATTATTTAAATGTAGAGGCTGACACCTTTATGGAGAGCATTAATTTTTGCCATTTTTATATTTATTGGTTTATACCACGCTAAGTACTTTTTCGTTTAAAAACTCCCTATTTAGAAAAGTAACTTGGCTGTCATAGATCTAAGATCTTTATCACCATAATATTTGCTGCCCTCCCAACATGCTGCATCTCGTGGCGTTTCATTGGCTGTGTTTTTTTTTTTTTTTTTAATTTTTTTTTTATCTGGTCTATGGTGGACTTCTGTTTGTCTTATCTGAGATGCATGTTTGCAACGTCGCCCTAGATGATTCATGGAACGTGTCAAAAAAAAAGTGTCATAAATATAATCCCTCTGAAGGATATATATCAGAACATTTTAGAAAAATGCCCCCACTTTCCCGCCTTTGCATTCTCTATCTTGGTTTGTGGGTTCCAGAATGTCACGTTCTAATTCAAACAAAGTTTTCTTCATAGGCTGGTTTGGTGGTTCACTGAGTAGCACTGCAACTTTGAATCGCCAGGGTTCTGGATTCAACTCTCACCTGTGTGTGTGTGTGTGTGTGTGTGTGTGTGTGTGTGTGTGTGTCTCCAGTTTGCATGTTCTCCCCATGTTTCACCTTGTTTGTGTGTTCTGTGATGGACTAGACTAAACAAGTTCTAGGTCTCTTTGTGTTCCTGTAGTTACAAGCGATTATGGATGGAAATTTGCTTAATGCCCAAAAGTTTGGAAAAGCCATTTGCTCAGTAGCACTGAGTGACATGGGATCCTGTTAGGTAAGGAGAGGCTTGGCATTTTAATACTGTTGTTCACATTGTTTTTTTTTCTCCAGTAAATTAGGCAGCGTATGAATGTAGGCACTGCACACTTATTGGGTCATTATTTCAAGTGAGGAGAAGGTCAGGATAAAAGTCAGCAGTTGGGTGCAGCCTGTTCTGTAGCATCACTTGACAGAGTTTGTAATCAACCGGCTGTTCTGATCCCTCATAAAGCACAGCTCCGTGGCAGAATTGGCCTCTCCTGGCTTGATGGGGTGTAGCTGGAGTGCATTCAGTGCTGCGTGCCTGTACCAAAACACTGCACGTACTCCCTAGCTGATCCCTCGGCAGGTAGCTGGGACATCGTGTACGAAACGTGTGGAAGCAGCCGAGTGTGGGCAGGGTGGGGCGTTACCAGCAGCCGGGTTCGTGCCAGAGGAGAATCAGAATCAGGTTTATTTGGCCGAGTATGTTCTCATACACAGGGAATTTGTCTCGGTTTGTCATTGATCGCATACATTCAGTAGGTACAGTCAAGACAGGACAAAGGTCACATGCGATTCTGTTGATTTTTATATCTAATTAAATTCAGCTGAATTCAATTTAGTGCATGATACTGGGGAAAAAGGGAAGGAGGCAGGGAGGAAGGAGGGAAGCCAGAAGACAACAGAGGAGAGGGACTGAAGTATGGAGAAAAAAACCCGTCCTGGTCTAAGGTTAACTGGCTGACCAAACCCCCCCCAACAAAAGATGGTTCACTTGCTTTATGGTGCACTTTCTTTAATGTAATACTGGTTGCTAATTTTGCTAATCAAAACACCTGATTATGCAAGCGACCGCATTACATAGGCTCAGCTATCACCCTGAAATTAATGTGAAATGCGGAAAATTGGTTTGCATGTTAAATGGTACAGAATCAAAGGTTTCGTCACATAATTAAATGCCTATCAAATACCAAGGATCGATCCTTCATTATAAAGGTATCATTAATAATCATGATTTTAAGCCTGGAGGGTGGATTTTGACCGTGACCAGGATGAATTGATGGATGAGATGGATGTGTGTTTTAGCTGAAGATAAATGGGAGAAATGTTCTGAACACCAGACTGTCCGTGAGACATCTCCAGAAGCTTTAGCTAAAGGGTCAGGAAGCCCAATAAGTTATAACTGCAGTGTGAAATACGCCACGTCTTACTGAAATAATGCCCTTCGGAAGAACGTAACGGCAAAAAACCCCGCGGTAAATGCCCCTCATAACAGCCATTCATTTTCTCGTTGGGGTTTGTAGCCTCTGACTGAAACGTTTAACATTTGAACGAAATGTCGAGCAAATCAAATAACTGCTGCAACTTCAAAGGCTTGATTTGAATCAAAGTATCTTTGGCATTGCTCAAGTACAATGAGATTAAGTTTTCAACTTCCATGCTCAGTGCTATAAAAGACAATAAAATAGAACAAAAATAAGATATGAAAACAGCAATAACGTAATAAATAAAAAAGCAACACTAGAGCAAAACAGTACTGGAAAAACAGCAATTAAATGACAGCAGCGTAAACAGTATATGACAGTATAAATAATATTAAGTGTCCAGCAGTAGTAATACTGTGAAATAATTGTGAGCAAGTATAGGGAGTATAACAACAAGCCGGATCATTTGTAGCTAATTGGATAGCATTAGGAGGAACATGCAAAGACAATATAATTTAAGGCCTTAACTGTGTAAACAAGGAATAAACCTGGCACTCAATGCTCTGATCTTATTGCTGATCATTAGTGATCACTGGAGCGTGTCAAAATTGAGGTGTTGCCAATGCCTGCATTTTTTGCATGACGTAAAAGTAAAATATTCTCATATGCAGTGTAATTCATTTTTTAGTTGTGTATCACAGAAGGGAAACGTACTGCAGTGAAAAATTAACACTGTCATAAAAACCGTCTAATATTCCAAGCTAAGGAACAGTGGCAAAGGACGACGCATCTTGTCTTTGTAAATCTCCCACGGACGTGCTTATCGGCCGTTTCCCTTTCAGAAAACGCAGACAAAGAGGACCGAATCTGAAAGAGTGTTGGCCTTGAGGGAGTTTGAAGCACGTAAGTATGACCATTGGTCAATGGTTTAATCCTTTGCCAGAATGATCCACTCGCCACAAATTGTACTCAAGGCTTGGTAAACGGCATGAATACAGCCTGTCTAGTTCACATCAATCAAATTTACACCATCACAAATTTTATTAATTTTTTTAAATGTGACCCACAAGTATGAAATGTGGACAAAATGCATGTTAAGCATCGTCTCATGGGACACAGCTTAGACATTGCAATAAACCTCTTCTATATGTGGCAGCAAGGTTCTGATAAGATGTCAGGGATGTGCCTACACCACAATAAGGCTCTGTGCCTCATAAAAGATCTTTACATGCTGTTGAATGAGGGAGAGTGATTGCTGTTTAGTGAATTCAATTTGCAAATATGTATGTACTGGAAACAGTCCACATTTAGAGCATGCAAAACAATACATTATGCACATTGTACCCAGATGTCAATTTAGTCTTTCAGAATAGTTATCTGATTGTTTGGACAATTATTGTGGTGCATATCTCTCCCTTTCAGACGATACACATCTAGGGACGTCTAGGTCTATTATGCAATATAAAAAGATAGTCGTTTAACACAGAGTTATGTGTATAGAGGTAAACACATAGTGGGCCGACGGAGTTTGATTAGACTCGGCTCTAACTGCATGTGATTTAGATCAATTTTATATTTATTGAAGTGTGATTTCCAGTTCAAATCAGTTTTTATTCCACCCTTTGACAGCTGATGACGGCGGTACACATGGGTTTAATTACCTGCCTCCCTTCTTCCCTCATCACCCAGCAAGCCCCCCACCTTAACGTTTTGTCCTTGCTTCATTCTCGTAATGGCCAGTTGCGGGGCAGTCCCCCTAGTGTTCGCCTGTTTAAAATCCGCCTGCAATTTACAGGCCTGTTTAGTTATCCAAAAAAGGGAAAGTAGGACTGCTGTCCACTGTAAAATACTCCAAAGCATTCTCAGGCTGCTCCTGTAGCTGAATCTTGCGAGGCATCACAGTGAAAGGTCAGCCCAGAGCTGTGATATTGATGTAGCCATAGACAAATTATTTGCAGCACACTCATAAGCATATGAATAACGTAAGCCTGATTGGAAAGGTTCCTGAAAAAAGCATGGATTGCTTGGTAGACCCACTGCTTTTTGGTAAACATAAAAACAGAGGAGTAATCCGGTAGAGCAGCCCACAGCCATGTCGAGGCTCTCGCATTTAAGTCCCTTTGGACCATCAAGTGAAATAATTAACCCACATTGCTCTGCCGAATATTGTGTTTCTCACTTAATTGTTTTTTGGTGCTCTCCATGTGATGTGCTTTCCACTGTGGCACCTTCACAGACCTGGACAAACTGGACAATGAGAAACGGGAGATGAACCAGACAGACATAGCTGCCCTACACCACTTCTACTCCAAGCATCTGGACTTCCCTGATGACGATACGCTCATCGAGCTCTTTGCCCAGGTGAGGGTCTAATGCGGGTTTATGATGTCACTTCTCATTGCCCTACAATGGACTGGAATCCCATCCAAAAGGTGTCCCTGCTTTGGGCTCTAGTCTGCCTAGAATAGGTTCTGCCTACATGCCACCCCCAGCCCAGCTCTGCAAAAAGATGGATAGGGCAGTCAGAGGACCTCCAAATAGGACTTAGACGGGTCATACTGCGGTTTGATATTGTTTAATGTTTGAAAACTTCCTTGAGAAACAGTTGTTGGAAAGAGAGTTGAGAATATTTGCAATTTTGTTATGATTTGCATTAATGTCTTTTCAGCAAAACCCTTAATTTTATTAATTTAGTACGGATGAATATTATAAATGTTCCCTTCAAGTATTCCTGTCATTGCCATACTTGGAAATAAAGTTAATTTAAAATAGCTTTATATATGGCTCACTGTAACAATTCCATGGATGGTTGAAATATTGTTTTATTCAGAAACGATGATGTTTCAAAAAAACCTTGTATTTATATAATAGAATTATTTAAGGTAACATTTATCCACTCATAAACAATGATCCATAGTATCAGAATTGCTATTTGACTTGTATTCCGTTTGGTTACTTTTGGTTAAGGTTAGGGCTGGGTAGGGGTTAAGGTCGTCATTGTTGGGATTAGGGTTATGCCCATAGAAATGAATGGTTGCATCCCACAAAGATACGAATATAAACGTGTGTTTGAGCGTGTGTGTATGTGTGTATATAAACAAAGAAATATTATATTAGTTTTCTTGTATATGAATTCCTCATCAATCACAGATGTTCTAGAGTGTTCCCCAGAGTGTGTTGGTCACATGGGCTGCCTATCTGTAATGGTCTACGGGTTTCTCCTACTGTGTGTTTTTTATTTATTTATTATTTATTTATTTTTCTTCCTTTGGGTGGGGGACGTTAGTTGCCCTCAGCTGCTCCCTCCCTCACAAACACAGACTCCCACGTGCAGCTGCTTCTCCACACAGAACTTCGGAACCTTAAAAGGAAAACCTTCGGCAGCTCGATGAAGGTCTTGCTCTCTTGTAGATGCCTCAGATGCTGTATTATACCTCGCAGCTGTTTGACACATTGGATGGACATGGTACCTTGTGGAGGAAAACAAAAAGCTTTCTGTATAAATACATTTCAAACAGCCTGACTTCCAGTGGACAGCACCAAAATATCTGAACCACGGGTTTCGGAAACTGTTTCTACCTGCAAGCCATGATGGTGCTCAGGGTTTCCTACTTGTATGGTATAAGGGCATTAACTGCAGGTTTATGGGCAGCATTTATCCCCTGCTCATTCGCTATTGGTTACTGTAATAAAATCCTGTTTTTTTTGTTTTTTTTTTTTATCCTGTGGCATTACTTATTGTTTGTTTGCATTGTTTGAGTTATTATTCATGTTGCCATAGAACTGCTGCTCCTTATTGTTGTCATTTAGTAAAGTTCCTGTTAACTGGAAGTCTGGAGGAGGCATGAGAGCAATCGCTGCATCGTACTGACTAAATATGAAATAAACTAGAAATGAACTAGAATATATATATATATATATATATATGTATATGTATAAATAAATTATTAGCTAGGGCTGTAACGATGCACTCGGGTAACAATTCAGGTCGTTTTGCCATACTGGGTTGAAAACTCAACATTCTAGATAAGACTGCACGATTTCACATCGCGATATAATTGAGATTATATGGCGCATATGCATTAATCACTGGGGTTTACATGAGGGGCGGAATCATTTGTCCAATCACCGGCTTTTCGGTATTCTACAGACGTTTACTTATGCCCACAAATTAGTAAGCAGATTAATAGTACGCCTAAAATATTAATGTGAGGCGTATCGTGACACAGCAACGTAAGTATCCGTATAAATTCCGCGTATCCTTAGGTTTATTAAATTCAGTTAGTGGAGCATTGCCTCATGACTGTTTTGGTATAGCATGGAAGTAATAATTAAGCACTGAAGTGGTGGTGAAGAAAGGGACAGCTCAACTGCCACATCATCTTTTGAAAGAGGAGATATTGTGGATAAGGTAAAAAAAAAAAAAAGATGTCGGTGGTGTGGCGGCAGTTGAAAGTCCAACACGTATGTTAAACATCCGGAAATGCTGAATTTGTGTGTGTGTCCGTGTGTGTCCGTGCGTGTCCGGTTTGCATTCACATGTGCATTTATAATTGTTTGTATTCCTTTCCTGCACTGAAACATTAGTTTCACATCCCATGTTTTTATATTTCTCCAGGTCAATTGCAATGGGTTCACCATTGAAGATGAGGAGCTTTCGCATTTGGGTTCTGCTGTGTTTCCCGAGTAAGCGAGGCATCCATCAGACACGCGCTCGTCTCTGGGGGAGCTTCCCTACGCTGCATGGCAGCTCCAGTTCACCGTCGGCACACACATGTCACACTGATAATTGTGTCACTTAAGCTCAGCTGTAGGTCAGCTTAGAATCAGACAGGGAAACGTGTCTTGTGTCTCATTGCATTTGTTAAACCCCCTGGGACCGGTGTGCTTTGTGAATACATGGAATAAAATTCAGAAAAATATTAGGTCAAAGCAGAAAATACAGCCATTCGTAATGATGTATAAAACATCATTAGATACATTGATCTTGAAAATCAGTGATATTTATATAAATTATTTTCAATATTTTTTTAACTGCAATTTTCTATTGTTATGAAGGTAAAACATGCATATATGCATATTTTAATTGTTTTTGGGTATTTATTGTATAGGAGGAGATGAGTCAAGTAGAAATCTTAGCCATGCTTCATCAAGGGGTGCAGGTGGCCCCCACCTGAGCAGCCCAAAGCCAATATTTCATTGGGTGAAGCAGGTTTCTGTAAGCCCCAGGTGCAATCTCAGCACACGTATATACTGTACGTAACATGAGAAGAGCACAATAAACGGCCAGCGTTAGGTCTGAAGATACAGGGAGGTACCAGTACTTCCAGTTCTAGTGGGAGAAACATTGTTATTTTATAAATACCAGATTTTTTCACAAGTATCAACATGGAAATTGGCAAGTTGTTTTTTCTTTGTAATCCACACTGGGCTTGCGTCAGGTTCTGGGGATATTCATGTTTGGTGTTGATTTTAGTTTTTTTATGTTGTGAATGTGTTAGTGAGAAATTTTTAAATATATCTTAAGTCCTCGTAGTTTCTTGAAGTGGCTACGACATTTGGCTGCATGGATAGCCATTTTTAAAGTAGCTTCCTTTATGAAGTTGAGAATAACATGAGTGGAAGATATGGACGGAAGTGTAACTAAAGGAGGTGTCATATATTTTGTGAGCTTCTTGGAATTGTGCTTTTGGGTTCGATGAATAATGCAGATATTTGTGGAGCATCTGCCCCTCTTTTGATGTCTGGTCTGGTCCTTCCTCCCACCTTGTGGTTCTGCAGTGTCGCTCTGATGAACCACAGCTGCAACCCCAACGTCATTGTCACGTACAAGGGTACTGTTGCCGAGGTGAGGACTGTCCAGGAAATCCACCCAGGGGAAGAGGTGAGATTCTGGTTCAGGAGCCCTGCTGTGGGAGCTGTTTGTGCGGGGTACTCCATGTCATTTGCTGCATCCGTCGTCCTTAAAGTCAATACCACGGTACAACAAAATGCATCGTAAATATTACAGTAAAATCCATTTATAACAGACTTCAAGGGACCTGGTAACACAGTCCGTTATATTCAAAGTCCGTTATATCCAGTTGCCCAGAACACAACTACAGGACACCATTTAATCAGGCCACTTGGCAGAAAGGTAGTAATCCAACTTTATTTACTGTATTTCACCTACTGCAACTCAACAAAAATCACTTTACGTCACAAACACGCATATCATCTTTGCTTGGTACTGTAGTGAACAAATGCATAGGAAATGACAAGAGGCATTCTAATATCCTACACTAAAAGATGTTCTAAAGCATTATGTCGAACTGTACACAAATTACTGGGAAGAAAAATAATCTGTCATTTTCTTCTGGGCTGCATTTCTTTCCGAGGTTTTAGCGATATACGCATCAAGTTTTCCAGCGCAATTCATCAGAACGTCTGCTTCAAGTGCATCATTAGCGGTTACTCCGGATGTCACTGACCGTAGATTTACTTATACCATAGTCACGTACAATATCCGCTTGTTTTTTCTTTTTCGTTTCGATTTAAAAGAACGATTTCGTGTTTTAAATCTAATGTTATAGAACGATGCTTCGTAGCAGACTTCTCAGCCATTTTGAAAATAACTATTGATGCGCATGTCTGTTAGAGCCCAACAAAACTACAACTAAAAGGGGACCAAATTGTTTGTCCGTTATAAGCGAAATTCCGTTATATGCGAGTCCGCTATATTCAATGCTTTTTCTGCATGTTCTTAATGGCGCACGGCTGGGACCAGCAGGCCTCGTCTGTTATAGATGATATTCCGTTATAACCGAGTCCGCTATAATGGGATTTTACTGTAGTTACCTCCCCATCATCCGTATATCAAAATAAGCTGTAAGAAAATGTTTACTGTACTTGTACACATTTTAAAATTTATTCATAATTTTAAGGTTTGATTTGGTGGTCACCTCTGTCTTCCTCAGATTTTCACCAGTTACATTGACCTCCTCTATCCAACAGAAGACAGAAATGAAAGACTGAAAGACTCATACTTCTTCACTTGTGAATGCAAGGAGTGCATCACCAAATCCAAAGTAAGCCTTTGTCTGTCATGGAATAAGTCAAGCTTTGTGGCACAGCTGAGAACACACTATAAGGAAGAACTGGAATTGAACAAACAAGGCTTGGCCTAAATAATTCTGTAGAGTTTCCTAACATGGTGGTATAAGAAATCTAGGGACCTATCAATCAAACTAGGCCTCTAACTGGCCAAGTGTATTGCATGTGAAGGTAGCACTGTTGAGAGAGATCGGGCTATCCAGTGTGCACTGCTTGTTTTATTTATTTATTTACTTTTTAGGATAAAGCCAAAATGGAAATTCGAAAACTGAGCACACCCCCGAAGCCAGAGGAAATCCGAGACATGGTGAAGTATGCCAAGAATATCATCGAGGAGTTCCGGAGAGCCAAGCACTACAAGAATATCCTTGTCTGTTCTCTCTCTACCTCCCACTGCAATACTGCTCTCCCAGCTGTCAGTTTGTGGGAAGGTCTGTTCATAATTGGACAGAGCAACAATAGTATTATAAAAAAAATCATATTAAGTGTTTATCTACATTTTTACCCAGATGCACCATGTATGTTGTGTGCTCTGGCATATGTTGGTCATCAGCAAGGTGTATGATAATTTTGAAATTGTTCTCAGCAGCAAAATGACATTTTCTGTCAAAACTTGTCATCTCAGATCAGTCTGAATGAAGGAGCATAAAAGCAAATTTCTGACTCAATCTTCTCATCTCTGGCACAGAGCTAAGAACGGTGGTTTCATTCCTCAGTGCCTTTTGTAGTGAAAGCAACATATCAGATCACAGTGTGATTAAACCAATTTGCATCTCACTTTTCTGTTTGAAACAAAAGCTGTCATTTGAGGTTCACAGTAACCCGTTTTTGGACGCACAAAGGCAAATTCGATCTATTCTGTATCTGTATCGGTAAAAATAGAAGTACGCTACTGGTAGATTGACTGACGGTAGCAAAAGAGAACGTGTGCAATTATTCAAGCTATCAGGTTTATGGTGTCTTATTTCCTTGACTCTATAGCACCCCCTAGTGAACTGCTGGAGATTTGTGAGCTCAGTCTGGATAAGATGGGCTCCATCTTCGAGGTGACAAATGTATATATGCTGCACATGATGTACCAAGCAATGGGTGTCTGCCTGTACATGCAGGACTGGGATGGAGCCATGAATTATGGAGAGAAAATAATCAAACCCTATAGGTAAAATGCATGATGCTTTTAAATGTAAATTATATTTAGAGGTGATATGTATGTCGGTAGCTAACTGTCCCTTATTCTAAAGCATTCTTCATCGCTGTGGGTGACATGGAATTTAATTCCGTGAGAGAGTAGTTACTTCAGTGAAAAGACCAGTTGTATAGATAAATGGTATCAGTTTCGTTAAATTGGTCAGCTGTAATTGTGCGTGATCCATACACTGAAGTCCCCAAGAATAACCCTGTTAACTGACATCAGAAAAGGCACGTTTATTTGGTTCTGGTATAAGGTAAAGAAAAGAAAAGAAAGAGCTTCCTCATGTTTACTTGGAACTCAGTTCAGAATCAGAGCTAGACGTTGTTATTGTTTTTGTTTGTTGTTGGTTTGTGTTGTCATCTGTATCAGTCCATCTTCTGTCCATTTATCCAGTACAGATCCCCAGGTCTCATCTATGTGCAAATGACAAAAATCTGAAGGTGCTCGGTTGAGGAATAGATTTATGCTTTACTTAATTGAGCATAAAAGCTTTTGTCAAACATGCAGTTTACACAAGTTAAAATGTTAACCTTTGATTGTACTTAAGACAAAAAACATGAACAGAACTGAAGACATACAAATAGAAACAATGACTGTGAAACATGGCTGTGTAAAGTTAATCAGCTGTCCTTTAATTGTTTTTTAGCATGCACTATCCCGCCTATTCTCTCAACGTAGCCTCAATGTATCTCAAGCTGGGCCGACTGTATTTGGGACTTGAGAAGACGTCCTTGGGTGTGAAAGCATTGAAGCAGGTAGTTTAGTTTTCAGTGTGAATTTGATATTTTGCATGGTTTTTCTTCGATCTCAGTGTAATGCTTGAATACTTCCAACACAGGCACTAGCAATCATGGAGGTGGCACATGGCAAGGATCATCATTACCTAGCTGAGATCAAGAAGGAGATCGAGGACCAGAAGTGAAGGGCAAGGAAAGACTGTTACCGTTTTTCCCAAAAGCTTGATTTGAAAGATGTATACAAGCCTACCGCATTAACCTTTCTCCTATTGCCCGTCCATTTCAAAAGATACTATCTGCTTCGGCTGCAGACCACAAAAGCATTTAGAACTTGTACTTGGGGATTTTTTTTTTCGCTTAATGGAAGTGGTTACTTATAAAATATTTTGCATGGTTATGTTAGCATGTGTCTCTTACTTTTGTTTTGAATGCCTTAAATGGTCTGTATATATAAAATATTGTTCAGTTGTCTTCACAATTTAAGTAAAACCAAATTAGGCATGGGTTTTAATGACTAAGAATAGTTCTGTGTTTATAACTGATTCAAGGTATCTGCATACAATAAAAAAAACAATCTGGAGTTTTAACTGTGGGTTTACATCTTTTGCAGAGTTTACTGAGACCTCTTACAGGCCGCATTTTACAGTATTTTTATGTGAATTGAAAAATGTTTTCTGTGCAAAGCAGGAGCTTATTGCATGATATTTTTTTCATTTCATTCTGTCTAACTCCATTATTTTAAGTCAAAATAATGTAATGGTTTCCTATGATGGTTGATTTTTTTTTTCTTTCTTCAATTAATGTGACCAACAAATGTCTTATTCTTTAGCGTAATTTAATTTAGTGCATAAATGGTTAAATACCATATAGAATGTCATCTTCAGCCCCATTCATTCAGCTTGTCTTATCTACAGAAGGAGAAGGGTTAAGGATTATAGGTCCCTGTCAATATTTTGTTGATTTTATATTTGTTCCGTTTGTATTGTACTTGTGTGGTTTGGAGGGTATAGGAATGCTTCTTTATCTTCTGTTATGATTTTTCTTTTTGAAATTTACTGACAGCAGTGCGATAATAAAGTTTGAATGACTCGCATTCCGTGTATATGACAAGTAACACAATGTAGGATGCGGAATGTAATTAAATTACTATTGACAATTTTATGTCTACCCTGTATAATGTCATATATTAACTTATCACACAATCTTGCATTCTTATGCTTAAGTATGGTCACTGTAACACTTTGCCCCTTGAGACGGACTTTTATTGAAAATAATCTTTTACTGAAATGTCTAAGACAGAAAAAAACACTTGCAAGAGGAATGTATTTGCATGATTACAGTTTTTATTGAAATATGGGCAAATATTCACAAGCCAGCAAATACGTTATACTGAATTCAAAACACATATTCGGGTATAAAAGACATATTTTAAATACAAATTTAACAAGCAAGCACAGAGCGAAAAAAGTATTAATACAGCTATATATTTATAATACGCTTGTGTTTAAGCTCAGTAAAATGAAATAAAAAGGCAGACTGTAGGGTTTGTAGATGTTAAACGTTAAATAAAACCTTCATTGTAGATGTGAAATAATAATGCCGAATGTTTTCAGTCTTGAAGTAACATGCATAAACATCCTCTCCTCCAGACTCCCTTTTGGCTCTTATCCAAACCGATTATACAATATATTCTCTGAAGGTCAGATCATAATGTGTGAATTTTAATAAAGTCTAGTCCATGATGTTTCAGGTTCAAGCGTTTTTGTGTTTGGAACATTCAGACTTAAAGATTACAGCAGGTTAATGTTAGAGGAAAAAAAATAAAAGTTGAAAAACAATTAAATGTCTGGATAGTTGTCTTTGTATTTATTTGTGTTTCTTTAGCAGGAACTTTTATCCAAACCGACATACAAGTAAGGAGAGCAGCCCTCTTACACTTGGGGTTAAGAGTCGTGCTCTAGGGCCCAATGGCGATTTTATTATTCTCCTGGTCGCTGGCTTGAACCCAAAACCCTCCATACATGGACAGAACCCCAAGCTCCACCCATGCTGTATTTTACAGTTCCTTATTGTTAACATTCTTGTTAAGTTCCAGATTTGTTTTTGCTTTCATGCTCCTCTTTTCTGTGACATTTTCACACACTGAAATGGAAACCAAAACTTATTGTGCTCACTGCAGTGCTCATCTTCAGCTCAAACATGCATTATCCACTCATCCATCTTATCGGTTTCCTGTTGAGTGTCGTGAACCAAATGTCCCAAATCTTCTCACTGCTAGACTGCTGACTTCTGAATAAATGATGCATTCTATTAAAGATTATGGATGTGAAGACCCATTTTAATATTAAGGAATCCTAAAAAGTAGGGCGAATTTTTCAAATGACTAGAATTTTTCTTTCCAAACAGAAATAGGTCAGATTTCTCATATTCTTATACTTTTTGTAGCATTTCTATGTTTTGCATTATTTCCACGGTTTATGCTTTATGGTTTAGTGCAACCCCACCCACTTGCTCCATCACCTTGCACTGCTGAAATTATCATCTCTTAATTTTCCAAGTCAAGTGGCATACAAACAGAATGTGCCAATAAACACAATGCAAAAACAATGTAACCAATTCGTAAGAACATCCCATACTGCACCTTTGCGGAATCTCTTAGATTACAATCACTCTGACTTTGTAATGTTTTGTGGCATTGTGATTTGGTTTGTTGTTTACCAGGGGGCTGTTCCACAAAGCAGGATTTCTTGCTTAGCCTGATAACTTCTTGGATTTAAGGTAGTCTGGGCTAAATGGACTTTATTTTCGCTTACTTACATTTAGCCCAGACTACCTTAAATCCGACAAGTTATCAGGCTAAGCAAGAAATCCTGCTTTGTGGAACAGCCCCCTAATTTCTGCAATTTGCTATCCCTTTGTTGTTGCTGTTAGAATGTATATTTTTGGTAGGTTCGATTTCGAGTCTGTGCAGAACTTTGCAGTCTGAAGCTTACAATGACTAGTGAGGTTGTTCTTGGATCCCAAACGAGGTTTGTATATTTGCATATTTATAACCTGCCCATACCTGCATCTGTGCAAAATTTAGTAAAATCTTTAGCGACAGCAGTGGGGGAAATGACCCTGTGACAAAATGCCGCCCCCCCCCCCCAAAAAAAAAAACGTATGCTACATATTATTATTGTATTAACATTTATATATGTGGGCTAAAGTTTTGTTCGGTGGGAACAGGCGAAACACAAACGTACGCGTATTTTCTTGACGGACTCAACGCGGGGGTGTCGGGCGGTCGAGTCGCTGCAGTTGCTGAAAAGCAAAGTTAACGACAGAAAAAAATAATCAAACTTGTGGAAGCAAGACAGTCCGAACAAGAAATCAGAGTGAGTTACATATTTGTAAAAACTGTAAAATGTAACTGCATGATAGCATCGCATAAGTAACTTATCAGTTTTCAAAATTGTCTTTTGCTTCTTAATGCTGGCGACCTAGTGTAATACTTAGAGGACATTAAGGTCAAATGCATCTGGCTCCAGTCTGCCCCCCCAGCTGAAATTGTCTAGAACCACCACTGATCTTTAGTAAGGTTTTTGAACGCATATTAGCCAAAAGTCCATTACAACCTAAAATTTTAACAACCAATGCCTACCGACCATGCTAACCACAACTTAATTAATCAGATTTTCTAATTTATCTATGTGACCAGGTGTATAATCTAAGAAATGTGTGCATTTTGAGAGACCCCCTTTATGACACATGCAGAGGCATTTTTTCCATTTGAACATGTACCATCAAGTCAAACACAGTCAGAACAGAAAAGCAACATAAGCTAATGCAGTGATCCAGGGAATCAGTCCATGCAAACAGATTTTGTCACCAGCATGGGCCAACGTCCAGGCTCAATCTTGATAGTTGCACATAATACATTATTAATAAACTGAGTGATATTTTATCTTGTAATGATGCCAGTACAACCTTAAGGTAGTTCTGGGGCAGTAATAAAAATAACCAGTATTATTATAGCGAGAAGTCCCACACATCAACTGCAAGTGAGTAATGTTATATTTTTATGAAAATCCAACAACTAGTTATTTTTTTCTTGTATGAAATTGGCTCCTACGTTGCAGCCAAACAACTTCACAAGAAGAGTGAGGCAGTACAATTTTAAATCCTGCTAAACTTGGATGTGAAGCAAGAGCTCTTCTTAGTGGACTGAACCACTTCTTTTTTAGGTCTGTCTTACATGTATTTACACCAAAGTAATTAGAGTAAACAGTAATTTCTTTCAGCAATGCTTTGCGTTCAGTAATTACAACTCCATTTCATTTGTAAATACAGTAGAGTCTCACTTATCCAACCTTCGTTTATCAGACATTCCGTATTATCCGACGTCCCACCGCAAAAAAAAACGCATCAATCAGCAACAAGAACTGCAAGTTGCGAGCATGAGCGTAGTCTATTTTCTTTTTGTTGTGTTTTTGTTTTTATTTTGTTTCTCCCGACTCTACTACAGCGAATTAGTACCCCGACTGTACAGTGCCACGCCCATCTACACTAAAACATTATTATTAGGTTCGTAATGTGTAAAATTATGACACAGTTTGACGTTTAATAGGCTTTGTTTATCCGACGTTCTGCCCGCCCGTTTATGTCGGATAAGCGAGACTCTACCATACATAGATTCCTGTTTTAAAACAAATAATTTTCCACCGTCACTATACAAACATTTAGCTGGCTAGACAAATCATCTGTCATAGGATGATAACAAAATTCTGAAGCTGTATTATGCTGTTTTCTACTGCATTACTATAAACAAGATACTGTAACTGCTGTCTCCAGGTATGGGCTTTTGAACCAGAACGCTAAAAAGATCATGGAAACATTTCAAGGAAAAAAATGAATTTAATATGAGAACCTTTTCATTCATAGCGATAAAAATACAGGAATTGTAGTTTCTTTGGTATCTTTGGGAATATCGTCTTTTAAAAAAAGAATGTATCATATTATCATTTTTAAAAATCCCCATTTTGCCAATTTTCAGGAAATTGTAGGGCTGTTTAGAATGAGCCTAACACACCATTTCCATTGTAACCATGGCAATGACATTCACTCCCTGCTCCCAGACCATCTGCCAGAAGTCCTGGCATGTGTTTGGCAGAGGCTCCTGTGTGCCAATTTAGTGGCAGTCAACCCCCCCGCCCCCCCATTCATTACCTGGGCACAGACAGGCCGAGGACTACATAGAGAGAATAGCAGCAGAAATGCCTTTGCACAGTCAAATCGCAAGTATTGAAGCTACATTGGTTTTTTAAAATTTATTTTTTACTAACAGACGTTAGCATGTACTCAAGGTCGCCTCGTCTGCAGAGCTCTGTTTCATAACAGTGCCTCCTTCGTAGCTAACAAGCATGTGCAGATACCATCTGCTGGAGAGGTTTCAGCTTGTTCTCTAGACTGTCCTCAGCCCGTCCGCTAAGTGCACCGGGTCACGGTGACCCTCGGGACCCAGCAGCGTCCGCCTGTGCGTCACGCACCATGAGGCTATAGGCATAGTCTGCGGAGAATAAGCGCAGCGCCATCCACGCGGCGAGCTGCTCCTATGGCACCGCGCCTCGGCCCCAATGCCTCCTTTAGCGACCCGCGGCTCAGATCCTCTGCTTCTCTTTCTCGCTACACGGTTGCTTCTTTTAATCTATGTATGATTTTTTTTGCATGTATTTATAACACTGTGGGACAAAAGTAGTGATATGTTTGGAAGCTGTTTCACATTTCAAAGCACAGGGAGAGTCTGTCCTCTGTGAGTCAGACCATACCGTGGAGAATAATTACCTCAGCTAAGGAGGACAAGGATGTGGGTGGGTTGGTGTATTTAAGGTGGCTTATACCGTTGCTCAATACATCATTGCTCCTAATGTACCTATTACCCCCTGCTGTGACTTCAAACGGTTTTTCGTTGCATGTTGATGCCATTCTATCATTCCTTCCATTTTCTTCTCGTTTCTTAGTTTTAATGAGTGTGTTCTTATCCTACAACGGAAAAACAATCCAAAAATAATATTATTTGGCACTGTGCTCGAGACCAAAAAAAAAAAAAACATTTTCTGATGCAACTCCAATGATTTTGGTGACCATGGAAACATAGAAAGAGGATTTCATTGAAAGTAACATCAATATCAATAAACTGCAAGGGAAATGTGCCATTTATTATAGATAATGGTAAGTTATTAAGGTGTTTTTTTAATAATACTGAACAGAATGAAAGCGCTAATTAAGAAACTGAGTTGTGGTATTAAGGTCTGCAGCTTCAGGTCTCAGGAGGTAAAGCTGCTGTTTCAGCCTCAGGAAATATGCATCTGTGGAAATTTATGTTTTAGAAAAAAATTGAATTACATTTCTTGATTTAAAAAGACCTAAGACTTTAGACCTGTATACCGTTACATTTATTAAAATTTTCCTTAATTAGCTTGTTTCTTCAAATATGTTTTGTAGATTGAGATTCAATTAATTTGACTGAATGCAAACAAACCTATTTGAATCACTAGAGGTTGAAATCATTTTGAAACAGCTGCTGGGCTTGTATTAGTGATGCAGAGCATGTCTGCGTGGTCAGCAGTGATCTTTAGCATCACTCAAATCACGCATTTGAGCGAGGCCCTCGAGGTTTGGGATCCTTCTGTTGGCCAGAAACAGTACTGCACAAAATATTCAATGAACATGCTCCTTATTTAAGAGATGTTGAAACAGAACGTTTTGCTAACCAGCTAGCTAGCTACGATCTTTTGACTCTACTTGCTAACTAACGTTAATGTGATACATGACTGAAAAGTGATAACATCCCAGTGGCAACATGAAAATA
This sequence comes from Mormyrops attenuatus, assembly GCA_026777985.1. Classification (NCBI taxonomy): domain Eukaryota; kingdom Metazoa; phylum Chordata; class Actinopteri; order Osteoglossiformes; family Mormyridae; genus Mormyrops; species Mormyrops attenuatus. The sequence continues at coordinate 9,185,313 of JAODKC010000028.1, forward strand.
AAGACAAACATAGGAAGTACGTAACAGAACATTTGCCTATGCTCGCCAGTTTCTTCACCACAAGCAATAAAATGCACTTAAAAATACAACAAACATGGCGGCATGGTGGGGCCCCCGAAGTGACTGAGTGGGGACCCCGAAACAATCAACCCACCCCTGTGCATGGTGTAAAATTTGTCAAACATGCACCGTTTCCCTTTTCACTGTAGTAAACACACATCAGAGTTCTAAAACCTCCTGTCAAACCTTGATGTGCAAATCACTGATGTAGCCACCCCTCTCGTCACTGTTGGGAAGCAGCCCCATGTGGTCGTTCCCATATGGCGCTACGCGCAGGAACTGGCTCCGCTTAGCACTGCCCGGTAGCGATGCCGTGATGGCCATCCTGTCGGCAGCCTTCTCGTGGATCTCATGAAGAAACTCTGCGGTGACCAGCTCCTCCTCCAGTCTCCTCTCCATGAACCGACACTGTAGTGCGCAGGGGGGCAACATGCAAAATTCCAGATCTTAGCGATTAGCCTATTACTATGTACAGCATGCATTTTAATTAATTTTCTGCAGCAATGATAACTAGTTGAACTGGATTACTTGGTATTAACCTGTGAAGCATATAATCAAATCTTCCTCAGGAGTTCTTTCATAGCAGCCTTTAAAACTACAACCTAAAATATTAATGCTTTCCTGGCTCTGTGATTAGCACCTGCTGTCTCACATCTCCATGGTTGGGGGTTCTGCTGTTTGCATGTAGAGTTTGCATGTTCTTCCTCTCCTGTAGGTACCCCGGTTCCCCCTGAAGTCCAAGGACATGCAGTTAGACTAACTGGTGACTCTAAATTTCCCAGTGTGTATGACTGTGTGAGTGACTGCATGTGTGTATGTACCCTGTGATAGACTGGCATCCCATCCAGGCTGCACCCCATCCTTGTGCCCTGTGCTGCCTGGGATTGGCTCCAAGCCCCCCTGTGACCCTGAATAGGATAAGAAATTAGAAGATGGATGGGTGCAATCCTTACACAAGCCTCATTAATTATGTTTTTTATATATGCATCTACAGATACTGTTTTACACCAGCAATTAACTTTGAGTTAGTGTAAACAGATATCAACATTACAGGAAGTTATTTCACCTTGTTTGCCAAGTGACTTCAGTTCTACTTCTCATTTAAACTGGAATGGCATCAAGGTTCCCTTTTGTCAGTTCTTGCAAACATCAAGAATGTTAGTCATCTGTATTGTGCCATTTGGTACAAGAGCTTCAATGTACATGTATACTTTGCACAAATGCAAAAGTTAGACTTCTTCAGTAATGATAAAAGACCTGGCATCAATCCCTATTGATATCATCAATATTTTCAAAGGGGAAAAAAATAGTCTATATATGTAAATAGGGCGATTGTGTCAGTATGTTCAATCGTGTCATTTCATTTTAGGAAATGATGGATGTACCACCACCTTGCACATAACTAATAGAATTGACGCTTTTGCATGAATAGTGAATTGTGATTTCAGCCCTACAGCGTCGCGGTCTTACCAGCTCGTCTACGAATGACACAGGAACAGTGTCAGCATGCTGGTTCTCAGAGCCTGGCAAGCCGGCTGCATAGAAGCTATTCTGCGATGCCATCCTCAAAGGTCTGTTCAGAGAGTCCATCTCCATTTTTTGCTTTTCCCGCATCTGAATGAAAAAGGAAAAAGAACATAGTCACTGTACTGAGCCACAGAATTTTCCAAACTACATGGAGTTGCGGCAGAATATCATCTTTTTTTTTAATACTCAAAAATGTCATATATTTAATCAATGTTTCCCAACCCAGTCTTCGGGGACTATGTTTTTGCTCCCTGTCAGCTCCCTGCCAGACAGTCCACATTTTTCCTCCTTCCCAGTTCCCTGCCAGACAGTCCACATTTTAGCTCCTTCCCAGCTCCCTGCCAGACAGTCCACATTTTTGCTCCCTCCCAGCTTCCTGCCAAACAGGAACGCTGGAGAATCAGCAGTGCTCGGACCTTGAGGACCATGATTCGAACAGCCCTGCCCTAGTCTGTATCTCTACAGTTCATAACATTGCCTGTTAAATAAAGACCAGGCCACAGGCAGGATTTTTAAAATACCAAGGTCAAAAGTGTTAGCCCTTCCCTGGGGGGACTCGAGGCATGCTCCTCCAAGACAACCTTTTAAGCCTACAGTATAAATTTCGAATTTTTAATTTGTGTCTATGCTTCGATCTGACTTAACAGCACTGACATCTGATCTCTCAGTCAGGGTTGTTCTCAGCACATCATTCAATAAAATATCCCTTTAAAAAATGCAGAAAAAATACCAAAGACATGACCTCGGAGTCCTCAATGATGACGGGCATGACCCGTGTGTTGACTATGCTAATCATGAAAACTTGCGGCACACAAATAAATGTTCATGAAACAGTCTTTTGAGACCTTAGCTTTTATCACGATAACACGGGCCACCCTTACCCTTTGCATAATCTCCCGCTCCACAATGCTGTCCTGAATGGAGAACATCTCTGAGACAGGCCTCTCTTTGCCCACCTTCTTCTTGACCCTCTCCTTTACGCTCGCCAGGTTCGGCTCCGAGATGGATGGCCCAAGCGTGGATCCTACATGCTGGGTTTCTGAGCGCATCAGATTACCGACTCTGTTCTGCCCTTCGCTCTTTTGTACCACAGCCTCGTTACTGGTGACCCTCCCAAGCCCTGGATACTCAGGTGGGGGCTTGTTTGGGATTCTGGCAAGAGCTGCCCTCAGCTGTGGACTGATGGATCGCTGCCTGAATCTCAGAGCCTGAAGACCAGGGTCAAGTATCTCCTCCTCTTCACTCCCGCTACTGTGGATAAGTACGGTGGCGTTGGACGGGTTCCTCACATGCTGGTAGGAGGAAAGGTTCGCTGTGGGTTTCTGGATAGGCATCTCAGAGGAAAGGGGAGCCAGTTGATCTCTAAGAGTGCTCCTCTGCGGTAGTGGGGCGTTGAGTACCTTAAGGGTCACGGCCTCCATCCCCTGCACCATGCTGCTCATCACATCAAGGCTTTGCCAGTGCTTGAAGGCCACCTGGTGCTGTGTAGCTCTCAAGCTTTCCCTTGGGGGTTGTTGGATCATGGCAGATCTGTCAGGGTGAAAGGTCTTTACAGACGGCTGCACCTTTCTCGAGACCAGCTCTGGGCTGCTGCCTCCCATACGCCTGAGATGGGGACTCATCAAGTCGGGGGAGCTTGCGGCAGGGCGGAAGCTGGGGTAAGAGGGCGGCGGGCCGGGCAGGGGGCCTCTTTGCACGTGGGTGGTGCTATTGCACTGTGTACTCTGTAGTCTTATGTGGGCCAGTTCTGGGGTGCTCACTGTCTGCACGATGGTGCTGCTCTCAGCTGGATTAGTTGTGTAACTACACCCAAGGTTCTCATGGGTAGCCGTAGTCACAGGCATGCTGTATCTAACCTGAGGGTTATGAGAACTGGGGTATGGGGCGACCCGTTCCCTCATGTCTGGCTGGCCGTAGAGGGACTGGCCGCGGCGAGCCTTGGTCGCCACAATCAGCTTCTGCTGCATGACGCTCTCGTAGTCGGGGGTGTGGCGGTAAGAAGGCGCGGTGCCTGAGTGCCGGCGGCCAAGAGAGTATTCAGGAGGCGAGATGTCAATGCTCTGGACGCTGAGGGTGGAGGATATAGGGGAGGTCTGGATGACGGTCTGCGAGCGGCTGAGGGAAGTCATGCTGGGTGCGCTGCACAAGCTGCCGTTGTGAGTCATGCCATTCAGGAAGTTGTAGTCCATCAGACTGCGGTCCAGGCTGGACTCGGATTCATAATAGGGACCATCAGTACTGTCTTTAAGAGAGACAAAAGAGGATCAAAAAGACCACGAACAATTATTACACATTTAAATAGCCAATAGGCCTATGAAGAATACAAACATTTGTTTTTTCCTTCGAATAATCTTCTACCAATTTTCTTTTGCTAACAACATTACGTCATAAGCTCTTCTCAGCGGTTCAGAATAAATAAATCACCCAAATAAAGAAAATTAAACTTTTAATTATCAGTACATTTAACGCCTCTTAAAAATAAACGTGGTGGGTAGACACCTTTTCTGCTCAAATTTTCTGGCGGCCAAGAGAATCAAAAGTGTCTCATTTTAAAATAAGGCGTGCAATGTTGTCAGTACCCTGAGAACTCGGAGGGTCTTGGTAAAATCCCCCGCACTGAGAATGCCGAGGCTGGAGCGTGTAGGATGGAGGTCGCGCCTGACCAGGGCAGGAAAAAGAGATGTGGGATGTGTGATCACTGACGCCATATCTGCCCAAGGTCAAGACTCATAACTGCTCTCCATGTCCAATCTTTCAGCATCAGATCACATGGACAGAACAAGTGCAAACCAAATCATAACCCCAGAGTGCATCACATGCACATATATAGCCACACACCAGACACATCCGAGTTCCGGCTTGGAGAGAGATAATCGAACGCAGGATTAACCCCTGATGGCTCCAAGGATCATTTGACCCTGCTTTTCCATAAAATTAAAACATCTGCTAAAATTACCTTTTTTAAAAAAAAACTAAGGTAAAACCTCTTCAATTAGCAGTTCACCCCTTCAGAGCACGTTAACCACGACTTCAGCAATGACACAAAATTCTACTAAGAATATGGCATCCATACTATTTAAAGGGTCAAGCCTCTGAGTCTTGGGATCATGCAGTAATTGCTACAATATTCTTTTTCTTTTCTTGCAAGAACAATGTGACATTACTGCTTCTCTCTCCTTTGACTCTCAGGCCCCTTACACACTGTAACCAACATGCAGCATATTTGTTTAATAACAAGCATCTTAAAAGCCCCCGCACCAGAGATTTGATAAGATGATCACCAATCTCAGTGTCTTACCATAGTGGACCAATCCCATGTGGTATGTTTCCGGATCTGCAGCGGTGAGCGTGATAAGCTGCGAGAAACAGAGGCCACCAGGTGAGTCTCGGCGAGGAAAACACCATTCGCACACAATTCATATGTCATTCCCTAATACAAATAACCAGGAGTCTAGCATGAGCTTTTCTGAAAAGAGATGCTACAGAATGTCAATGAAGGGATGCTAGGTAGACAACCCTCAAGAGATGGTACGCGTTAACACATTTTACCTCACTTTGTTTTAGGTCATGCTTGGGAATTGTCTGAGGTCAAAAAATGTTTCAAATTACAGTCAGCAGTAAAGTAATATAAAGGTATAAATGGGAAGAATAAAGTTAACCCCCCCCCCCCCCCATGAGGCTGGAAGATGAAACATTCAGGCAAAGCCTGAAGATGTGTATTCTCCTCACATCTCCCCAGGGGGCAGCGTGACCCACAAACCTGCATTAGGCTTACACTTAAAATATCCCTGGCATCAAAAACAAACTTTAAATTGATACAATAACCCGCTTGTGTTGCACTCAGAAATGGTCAGTAAGAAAACATCTTACTTTAAACTTATTTTGTTCTGCTCATAGAATTTATGCTTGGCGGTGAACAGTCTTTCAATGTATTTGGAGGTTTCCATGTCATCCTAAAGGCAAAATTTAAATTATGATTAATTTCAAAATTGCTGAAGATTATTATTCTTTTTTTTTGTTTATGAAATGTCAATATTTTTAGGATCAACAGAAGCTGAATAATGAGGTAATTTACAATACACAGTAGTCCTTGTGTGTCCTTACCATAATTAATGAATAATATATTCACAAATGTTAGAGTCATGATAATGAATGACATTTTTTTGCGTGCAGCAAGTCCATTGTACTTATCACCACGGACACTCACTGTGTGAAACGTAATAGTAACATTTTTGCTTATTATCTCCATGCTGACTGTGGACCTGTTGTGTGAGATGGACTTGATGTCATTCCATCTGAAAACAGGAAAATCACATATTTCTCAGGATAAAAATGTGGAAACTTGTCTAACTACTTATCCCAGTCAGGGTCATGGGAAGTCTCAGGCAGATCAGCACACAAGGCTAAGCTATGCCCTAGACAGGATGCCAGTCTATCATAGGGTACATTATGGGCAGACCTGCTTTAATGCACGGGTTTACATGGGCAGAAGCCCAGGGGCCTCCACTAATAAGGCCTCAACTAACCTAGATTAATTAAATTTTGAGTGTAGTTATTTGCCATTAAGTGATTCAATCAAACCACTGAAGCACACCACCCCCCAGCCAACAGCTTTTACCATCGCCACCCCCAGAACAAGCTGAACTTGGCTGGTGAAGTTTGTTTGTTTTTTTGGGGGGGGGGGGGGGGGTATTTGAGGGCGCCAAAAGCGGGGGGGCGACTGAATGGGTTAATGTT
>JAODKC010000028.1:9211666-9265496 GCA_026777985.1 Mormyrops attenuatus
TTAAACGCTATTCCCACCTCTCAAAACTTTATTTTACAAAGTTTGCAAATCGCTGTGCTACTGGTTTCTGTTAAAAGCGTAAAATCCTCCCAGATCGTCAAGTCTTATCTTACGCTCCTCGCACTGCGAAGGGCATGCGCATGACGTCACAGCAGGCGGAAGTCACTGCACTCACGCCCACGGAGTAGCAAAAAAGACTGAGGGGCAGCATTAGTGTTTGCAGTGCTGCAAAAAGACACGTAAAATGTGGGAAAGAGCTGTCGTGCGATTGATCGTGCAAATAGATTTAACACGAGATAGGAGCTACCTTTTTAGAGATTGCCAAAATCTAAATAAGTAAATATAGGACGTATATCGGATCGGTGCATCTCTAGAAATAAACAGACTTCACAGACTTGACATGATTTATGGTCAAATCCTGGAATTGGTCCTGCCGGACATACAAAATAGACTGACTTTGTTGGGAGTTTGGTTATATCAGAGTTATATGAAGTGCTTTGTATTATTTGTGTACATCCTGTCATATTTTTTTTCCAAAGGTATAAGAATGAGTTGGATAGAACCCAACCGTGTCCTAGTATGGAGATGCAACCCTCTAGCACACCACAGAAAATGTTTGCAACCCCAGTGACACCAAGCCATAGGCAGTTTGGTAAAGTAATTTCATATACTCCTAATTTTTTGTATGTCACACATTTCTGATGCAGTATTTTGCAAAATATAATTGTTTTTTTTTTCTCCTAGAATTGAAATTTGTGGAGCTGCAAGACAAATACAACAAAGAGGTTGAAGAAAGAAAAAGAATAGAAGCAGAATTTAAAGTTCTCCAAGTCAAAGTAAGCTGAGCCATCTCCACAGAACCTGAAATGTTCTATCTTTCTGTACAATTCCCAGGAAAATAAAAGTACTGTTGTTTGTGTTCTATAACAGTCGCTGAACCAGTCGTCTGTAAGCCACAAGGACATAGCTAGACAGCAGACACAATCCTCAATTTTTCCATGGCAACAAGAACAAGCATTAAGCTGTCATTCGAGCTATACAGAGACACCGTTAAAGAGGAAGACTGCTCCACCCAGCTTCCCATGGGAGCTAGAGGAAACACCCGTGAAACAGAATTCCCGAAGCATATCAGTCACTCAGAGTGAATCGGGCAGCTCTGAAGCAATTGAACTCCTGAGGACAGCAAATGAAGGTTTGTTCTCTAGAGGCAGTGCTTTTTGGACTGTAAAAAAAGTGATAATTACAGTATTGATTAAAATTGTCACTTGTGCAAACTGCATGGATGAGTGTCATAGTTACTGCTTCACGTTTTTGTCATTTTCATGCATCATATTTTTTATTTAAGTGTTGAGGACAGCTATTTTTTTCTATTTGAGATTACTACATACTAATGCGTGCACTATGTTCACATTCTAGACCTTTGTGATTTAACTCTGTGACATTTAGCCAGAGGTTCTGTTCCATTTTCATTGTGGTACCTACTAAGCAATCATTCATTTAAAGTTATTTATTTGGCTGGTGCTTTTGTACAAAGCGAAATTAATGTTGCGTAACAAGCTTTCTTGTGATTACTTGCATCATCTCACATCTATCTGGGTTTTATATGATGCTGCGATTTTTCTTTTAGATCTGAAAGCTAAAGTATCTGAGCTTGAGCTTCGTCTTCAGTCTCACGACAAAGAGATGAAGAACCAGATCAACAAGTTTCAGGAAATACAGAGTCAGCTCGATAAAACCAAGAAAGACCTAAACGAGAAAGATAAAGTTCTGACCAAGTGCAGAGATGAGCTCACCAAGGTGTCAGGGCAGTACGACCAGGCTGTGACTAAGGTAATGGAAACGGCTTGACAAAACGAAATCTGTGTACTTGTGACTATTGCATTATTACTGGAATTTCCCAGATTTGATCCTAGTAAGGGCAGCCTTTTATTCCCTAGGCTGGCCCATAAGGAGTTGTGATGGTTATTTATTTAAGAAGTTACATGGATAAGATCATATTATGTTTGTTTTTCATTGGTGTTGCACTAACTTAAGTGTTTATTGGTAAAAGCTTTAGTAAAAGCCATTATTGTGAAGTTCTGTACAGTTTTGCATAAAGTATCAAACGCTTTGCCTGTCATGTAAAGGGTGTTATTAAAGGAACGATTTGATAAAAGTAACAGTGTTCACACCTGTGTGCTGAAGATTCACAGCCTTGTTTACTGATATGTAAATTGTGACGATTCTGATGATTAAATTGTATTTTTACACTTTTTTAAATTCAGTGTTCATCAGTTGAGCAGAAGCTGAAACAGCTGACTGAGGAAATTAATTGCCAAAGGCACAATGCAGAAAGTTCACGGCGCGCTCTGGAACAGAAGCTGAAGGACCAGGAGAAGGAGAACCAAAAGGTTTCGTGTTTCGTGTCGTCATGATTGTCAAAAGTGCTGGTTGTTGTGTTCTTGACATGTAGTTTCAACTGAGATACGAAAAGTAAGGCACATCGTTTATTCTTTGGGGCTTTTTTGATCCATAAATGCTTATTTGATACGAAGCATCAAGCCATCATCAGTTCTTTCTCTTTCTTGTAGGAACATGCTCGCCAGCAGAATTCCCAGCTTGCACTTGAACAGCAGTTAAATCAGACGAAAACAAAGATGAGCCAGGAGATCCAGCAAGCCAAGAAGGATTACACTATGCTGCAGTCTGACATTGACAAGGTGACAGTGACGGCTATGAAGGAAAAAAGTGCCTGTCTAGGTTTCGTACAGCTGCTGACTTATATAATCATGCAAATGGCTTCATATTTGAATCATGACTGTTAACAGCCTAGAGATGTACTCTTATTCCCCCTAGGTAACAGCACAGAAGAATCGCTTGGAGAAAGATTTGGAAGGGCTTAAAGCTAAGCTGTGTCGATCAGAACAAGCTCTGCAGGCTAGTCAAACGAAGGAGGTAGACTTAAAGAAGAAATCTGAGGTACATGCACAATGGTCTAATTCAGGTTCCCAATCCGGTCCTCGGGGACCCACAGACAGTCCACGTTTTTGCTCCCTCCTATTTCCTTACCACCCTTAACTTTTAAATGAGTATGGTGGTTTTGGTCTTTTGTAGGAGATGCAGAGAGAGAAAACCAACCTCAACTCTAAGCTGGAACAAAACGTGAAGAGATTGTCTGAAGTTGAGGAAGAGCTCAAAACAGTGAGACAAGACCTGAGGCAGAGCAACAATATGACGGAGGATTTGAAAGGTAACTACGGTGTTGAAATACCTTAAAGGTTTACAGAATGGATTTTTAAATGCAGAGTATTACACCCTGTGGTAGAGTTCAGCCTAGGTTTGTGCAATATCAATTGTTTCATACAGTCAAGACATTATCTCACACTATATGGTAATTTGAAAAGCAACACTCTTTTTGTATTCTGAAATCAGACAGGGTGATTCCCCACAATATATTTCAATCGCTCAGCTAATTTTGTCAGCAAGATCTCAAGAACATCAGTTATTGGTCTATATGTGGCTAATTTACCATTTAAACGTTAACACCTCTGATTCCACTGGTCAATATATACAGTCACTCCTACTACAACATGTGATTTCACACCGCAGATCTGTTTGTTCATGATTGACATATTACTACCTAAGTCGAATACAGTGTGGAATCGCATTTGTATTTGCGCAATTTTCAGTCAGAGAAAAGCACTACGCAAATTTCAACGTGACATGATTTGCGCAAAAACATACAAAAAAAGAGCTATCCAAATGAACAATGGTGAATGGTGCGATTCCAGAACAAATTAATTCTTTTTGGTGAAACTGTCAAACCAGTTTTCAAATCTAAAAGACCTATTGATAAATGTCAAAATGTAAAAGTATTATTGAATATTCAAACTGAGCTTGTTAACTGACCCCAGAGGCATAAAGATATAGAGTAAAGAAAAAGTGTCCCATTAAATAAAAATGCATGTCGTATAAAAGCACACAGCAGCCTTTTAAAATGCACTTACATTTGTTTTTTGTAAACTGTCTATGGGCACATTGCGTGTCGGCTGTGGCTCACCACTCCTGACTCGGGAATCAACAAGTTAGCGAGTTCTGCACATTTGGTTGAAGCGGGAATTAGATCATTCTCATAGGACACGTAAAACCTATAGGAAATGTTTATGATTCAATTTCTTAATGCATTATTATTATTTCTTATTAAATGCATATAATTACATTACTGGCCACTTGTATCACTGTTTTTATTCAATTTATTTTATTTGGCACAAGTTACTCATTTTAAGTTTTAACCCTATTTTTCCCATTGGATGTGTGTATTGTAGTACATGATTTTAGCTAATGTGAGGTTTTTCAGGAATTCACTTGTTGCATTGTAGCAGGACCGATTAATCAAAGTTTACTTTTTAATGTATAACTTTTTTGTGTCATTTTCAGCTAAAACTGAGGCTCAAAATGAGGAGTTGAACGGACTTCAAACGAAACTAGAAAGCCAAACCAAATCTTCTACACAAGATTTGGAAAGCATTAAAAAAAAAATGACTGATCTGGAAATGAAAAAGGAAGCGTCTGAAAAGGAAATTCAAAAACAAAGGATTGAAATGGAGCAGATGGCAAAAAAGAACACTGTGTTGGATAAGGAACATCAAGAACTGAGTTTAAATTTAAAATTGAAACAGAATGAATGTGATGAATTGAAAAAACAAGCAGAGTGTATCCTGAAATGGAAAAATGAAAAAGAAGGTCTTATTAACAACATTGAGACTGAACGAGAAATGATGCTGAATAGAATAGGTGAATTGGAAAAAAATATAGTCACTCTTAATGACACTCACAGTGACCTGAATGAGAAGTTGACAAATGTGGAAAATGAGAGAGAAATTCTGACGTGTCAGATTGATTCTCTGAAAGGGGACTTGCTGAATAAATGTGTGGAGCTGGAGGAAAAAGAACGAGTTCATAATGAGCTTCAAAACCAGTTTAAAGAGGCAGATCAGAAACATAGTAAGGATTTGGAGAATACAGCAGTGCAGATCACTCTTCTGCAGGGCAAGCTGACAGAATTAGAGGCTCAATTGCAGCAGGAGACAAACAAGTTGGAGAACATGCAACTTTCTCACGCTGAACTGTTAACGCAGTATGAGAATGCTTGTGACCTAGCTAAATCGAAGGATTCTGTGATAGAGCTAAACCAGAATGAAATAATGCATCTCCGGGAGAGTTTAGCTCAGGCTTTGGCTTACCAGGAGCAACAGCTGGTCAGATTTACTGAGGAGAAGTCCAGTTTGATGAAAGAATATGAGACAAATCTTTCTGAGAAAACTGAAGAGGCTGAACAGGCAAAGTTGAATTTTGAGAAAAGCCAGCAGGAATTACCCTTGTTAAATGATCAGATTGCTTCACTTGACTTAGCTTTGAAGTGCCAAAAACATGTTACTGTAGAGCTGCAGACCAAGTATGACATCCTCTCTAATGCCAATGATAATCTCCAGGACAAAATTTCCAAAGCAGAAAAAAACGAAGAAAAGGTCCTTCATGAAATGAGCATCCTCGCTGAGCAGGCAAAGACTGTGAATTCTCTACAAGAGCAGTTAAGTAGTTTATCTGCTGCAGAAGAAGAGAGTAAGTGTGCTCTGCAGAAAGCTACAGAAGCTCTTAACCTAAAAGTAAATGAGCTGCAGACGCTTAGTGGAAATGCATCGGATCTCAAAAAACAAGTAAAGGAAATTGAGACTAAGGCTTCCAATTTGGAAAAAGAAAATGTACATTTAGAAGAGAAAGTAAGACAGCTAGAGAAGAGCACTGAAGAATTGTTGTCAAAGAATCAGTCCCTACAGGAGGCTAATCGTGTTTTATGTGAAGAAAAAGCTTGCTTGGTAAGGGAGAAAGCTGCTACAGAGGATTTGACACTGATGGCTGAGAAAAAGCTTGAAGCTTCAAACCAGCATTGTGTTGAGCTAACATGTTTGGTGGAGGATCTTCAAGTCAAGTATACTTCTGCCGTAGAGCTGAATTCAAAGCTAGAGAGTAGTCTGAAAGATCAATCAGATCAAACATCTTTGCATGAACAGAAAATGAATGTATTTGCTGCAAAGCAAAGAGAGGAGTCAGAAAGGCATTCTCAAAAAATTAAAGATCATGAGGAGAAGCAGAAGAATTTGATGGAGGAGTTGGTTGCAGTTAAGGTTGAGTTGCAAGACAGAAGCAGTCAAATTTCAGAGATGAACACAAAACTGGAAAACAGTCAGTCTGAAATGTTACAGTTAAGAAGAGACATTATTGCTGCTGAGGATGAGCTGGTCAAATTGAATGATTCATACAAGATAATCATCCAAGAAAGGGATTGTTGGATGGAAAAAGAAGTGTCCAATCTGAGTGAAATTGAATCTTTGAGAGCTGCTTTAACAACTATAGAAAATAGCATGGATCAAAAGGAAGATTTAATCCAAATGCTCAGAAAGAATGTCTGTGATGCTGAATTAGAGCAGGTTAGATTAACTCAAGCAGTAAAAGAAAAAGATCTTACAATGAATAAGATAAAGGTCCAGCTGGAAATGCTTCAAATGGATCTTGAGGACAATGAGATTTACATGAATTCCTTAGACTCAAAAATGGAAGAGCTTCAAGGTACTATAAGCTCATTAGAAACAAAACTTGAAGAAAGCGAATCGCAAAGGTTCACCACAGAAAATGAACTATCCAGTCTCAGAGAAGAGCTGACATTTAAAAACAATGAAATCTCAAAAATAAAATCACATTTAGAGGATGTCTGCAAGAATGAACAAAATCTCTCTGCACTTAATATTGAAATTGAGTCTCTTCTGGCAGCTAAATCAAAATTCCAGGTTGCCATAGAGGAGGAGAATCTCAAATATTCTAATTTGGAAAAAATCTACAATGAACTGTCAGAAATAAACTCAAAGCTAAGGGCTAAGGTTGAGAACTTGCAACACCAGTTGCGTGATATTCAAGAGCAAAATGATGGATTAAAACAGGAGAATGATGGCCTCAAGGAACTACTGCAAATCCAGAAAGATGAGTATCAGTGTCTCAAGTCCCCCACTCCGAAAATGGCAGAACACAATAAGACAAAGTTGAAAAACAAAGAGTTTGAAGAAGAGCAAATGGCATTGCATCAAAGGTTTGTTGTCTTACAAAGTGAATATGCTGTAATGAAAGAACAGTATAGCAGCTTGCTCTCCCAGGTATCAGAACAGCAGTCTCTTATTGAACAGCTTAGATCAGAAGGAGGCCATAAAACTGAACGTGAAGGGGATGCCAGTCAAAGTGCGAGTTCATTTGTAAACATCAGTTTATCAAATGAAGAAGAATCTGATGGCATGAGTGCGCTGGATGATCACAAGGAGTGTGACGTTCTGCACAGTAGTGCTATCATTGTGGACTCCAGCACAGAACCATGTCTTACTTGTGAAGGTACTTTATTAGGCTCAGTTTCTTCATCCAGTGATGCGGGATCTGGTTTGCAGAGTGCACCCAACAATATTGATGGTATCGTGTGTTCCTTTGATGGACCAGTGTTACATTTGCAACAGGAGCAAATTCATTTACATCCCTCCAGTCAACATGTGCTTTCTCCAGAGAATCAAGCCGCTAAGTCAGAAGAACTGGAAGTGTCATCTCCCACCTCTGAGCGAGTCATGAGAGGTCTTGATGGTCCAATGGAGGCTGAGCAACAGGTTTTGAAAAGTGAGATTATGGAGCTGCCAGGATCTGAAAGGGAAGATCTGGAACAGCTCCAAAAACAACATTTCCATGAGGTGCAGAGCTGGAAACAGAAACTTGTTGACCTGAGCGTGGAGATGGAGGCTAAACTGACTGCTGAGAGGCAACATGCAGCAGTGTTATCAGCAGAATTGGAGGCTGCGAGGTTACAGATGCAGGGTCTGGACCTTAGTTCTCGTTCCTTGCTATGTGATGATAATGAAGAATCTATTTTGCAGGTAAGCCACACCAGGGACATGGTCCCTACCTCTGAAAAGGTAAAATTGTAAGAAGTATTGTTGGGCCTATTGTTAGTCAAAATAGGTAGGATTTATCTTTAGGAACCAGCTGTCTGTACATGTGAATATCTTTTAGAATGTAGATAATTTAATACTAAAATGTTTTTACTGTATTTTCAATTATTTTTTTTAACATTTTACTTTGCAGCTGCAGTCCCATTCATCAAAGAAAGCAACTCCTCATAAAAAACAGAAACCAGAGACAGAGAATTTGAAAGGACATGCATCTTTGGGTATCTCCAGTTTGCAAGACAGCTCCACAGATGAAATGGCACCAAATAATGAAAACCAGACAGTCGATATTGATCAGAGACAACAACTTGAGGGTGAAAATGAAGGAACTATCCAAAAATTGCAGGAAGAAATCCAAGCCTTACATTCACAGTTAGAGTTGTTTGCTACTGAGAATGACTCAAGGAAAGAGCTCTGCGCTCAAATGGGGATGACATTGCGTCAATTGGAAGAAGAAAAATCAGATTCTGTTGATAAATTAAAGTGCACCATAGTGGAAAAACAAAAAGCTGATGATCAAATGAAAAAACTGGAAGAGGAAGTGGATACTTTAAAGCTGCAACTTCAGACATCAAAATGTCAGTTATCAGATGATATGGAGATACTAGGAACAACAGAGGTGGCAAAAGCCGACTGGGATGAGCGAGTCCTTCAGCTTGAGAGTGATCTGAAACGTGTACAGTCTGAGAAAGCAAACTTAGAAAATCACATCTTATCAATGGAGACTGATATAGAGGAAATGCTGAAAGGGAAGCAGAAATTGGAGAAAGAGCTTAAAGCAAGCAGGGAAATAAATGTCAACCTAGAACAAAATCTGAATATAATGACAACTGAAGGACTGCAGTTGAAACAAGAGCTGCTTTCATGCACAGAAGAGAAAGAGAAAGCTGGTCAGTCTTTGCTGAATTTGAAGGAAAAGGTTGAATGGCTGGAAAAAGAGAACACTGAAGCAAGAGAACTGAATAAGATAATTGAGGCTGACATAAGACGCCAGAAAAAAGAAAGTGAGGTGGCTAGTAATAACCTTGGTAATTTGCAAGAAGAGAAGAAGCAGTTGTTAACACAGCTTGAAGACTTGGAGCAAGCAATATCATTGCTTAGTGGGGAGAAGGACAACTTGCTGAAGGAGTTGGATCATTTTAAAGAACAACAACGTGATGTGTCTCAGAGCTCTGAGGCAACTGTGACCAAAATGGAAACGCTAGAGATGGAAAATTTAAGATTATCACATTTGCTAGAATCCTCCCTTCTAGAAAAAGGAGAAATAGCATCTAGGCTGAATTCCACCCAGGAGGAGGTGATCCAGATGAGAGTTGGCATTGAGAAGCTCCGGGTTAAAATCGAATCCGATGAAAGAAAAAAGCATCAAATGGGTGAACTGCTCAAGGATGCCCAAAGGAAGGCAGACATGCTTCAGGACAAATTAGAGCGACTGGAAAAAGAGAAGGAGATGACTGAACAGAGTCTGGAAGATGCAATCCTTCAGGCCGAGACAACTATGGCTGAATTTGAAGAATTGCAAGCTGAAAAAGTTGAACTCATCCAAAAATTTGAGCAAATGACTGCAGATCAGAATGACCTAAGAAGTGAGAAAGAGAGACTTGAAAGGGAAGTTGTTCAAAAAACAGAACGACTGCAAAAGATTGAGAGACAAGTGGAAGAAGTTGAAGTAAATTTGAATGTTACCACTGAAGAACTCAAATCTAAACTGAGTGCATTGGGAAGTCAGCTGCAAATTTGCCAGAAAGATCTTGAATCTATGCAACTCAAAGAGCAAGACCTGACATACCAGCTATCTTCGCTTGAATGTGAAAATGTGCAGTTGTCTGAGAAGCTCCAGGAGACACAGCAGCTCCAGTTAGATATGCAGTCCAAAACCCAGATGCTTGATGAAGAGCTTGTGATAAAGCAGAGTGAGCTGAAAGTCAGCTTTGAAGAAAACGAGAGGTTACGGCAACAAGTGGCTGAACTGCAAACGTTTAAGGAAGACAAGGAGGAAAAACAGTCCCTCCTTCAGTCGGAAAAAGAAGAGCTTGAGAGGGGGAAGATGCATCTTCAGTCCATTGTGGTGGAGTTGGAGCAGAAGGTGGAAATGACATCAGCAAAGTGTGAAATCATGCAAATCACAATGTCATCTTTGGAGGCAAATGTCCAGCAAAAGGAGGAGTACCTGCAAGCTGCGAGACTGACAAATGCAGAGCTCAGTGAAAAGGTAAAAGCACTGCAATTTTCTTCTCAAACTATTTGAAATTTTTTCTTGTAATCATATTGTTTATAGTCAAGTAAAATTTGCCTAGATAAGTCATGATAAAACCATGAAGGTCCTCTTGCTGCAGATGCAGTATATCTAGATATAAATGCATCAAAAAGTTTTTGTGCTATTTTTCATGTGCTGAAAAATGTTGAATGATGGATTACATTAACATTGTCCAAAGCGACATACTAGGCAAAGATCACATTGCAAACATACAGCTGTCAAGGAGCCAACTAGGCATAAGTGTAGCTAGGCAGAGCTTCCATTGAATGCTGAGGTACAAGTATAAGCAGTATTGGAGCAGGAGCTACACAACAGTTTCTAATGTTGTATAGTGCGATGAACTGTGTGGTCTTAATATTCTTGTTTTTTTCCCATCAGGTTGATGTGTTAAATAAACACAACTTGAAGTTGCAGAATGAGATCACTGCAGCTTTGAGCAGTGCAGAGGAATTGCGGATGGCTTTAGAGATGGAACGCCACAGTCATAGTATTCAGCAGCAGAGTACAGAGCAGCAGATAGAGAGCTTCAAGGTAAGCACCCAGCCATCTGCTCAACACCGCGATTTCCGACTTTGGTTTTGTTGTATGCACCAGTACAATGATGATAAAGAAATTCTAGTCTTTTTCATTCGGTTGTTCTCAGGGTCATGTGCGTGTAATACCTGTTCACACCCCTGCGTTTTTTTTGCTTGCAGTTAACCTTGGAGAACCTGTCTTCTGAAAAGGAGGAGCTGATGCGTATCAAGGGGAGCCTTGAGCTTGATGTCAAGAAGAAGGATACGGTTCAGCAGGAGCTACAGAAACAAATTCAGCAGGCAAGTCCATGGGGTTTAATACAGTAACTACATTCACGCATCTCAGAACTTTGGAAACATTCTGTGCTATTACTATCAAACCTGGTACTGTTAGGAGGCTCAAATCTGTAGTACTTCAGTTATGAAATATAGCATACGTTAATAGTAAACTAGTTTATTTCCTTTGCTTGAAACATCACATTGTGTTTTGTACAGCATCAGTCTGAATTTGAAGCCCTGAAAAAAGACTTGATTACTGCTGAGGGGAAGGCGACCGAGTATCTGAATGAGATCGGCAGCCTGAAGTGTAGTAAAGAAGAGCTCAGTTCTGCGTTAAGGGAGATGCAGAGCGGACAGGAGCAGCAGGACAAGTTAAAGGTAATGAGCCGACAATGCGGAAGATGTAGTTCAGACTATATTTAGAAGTAAATGGGCAAACAAGGATTTTAAAGACGGGGGATACTAAAAATAAATTGCGGAGGGAATCGATGTGCAGATACCGCTTAACCACTTGGTGAGTCAATAAAATTGATGTCACTGGCAAGTTTCTGTGTCCAGACAGCTCCCGTTAAGCGCTGTTTCACTTTCTTGTCAGTAGGGGTCTTAGAGCTTGAAACTTTTGCTTTCTCAAATAAAAACAAAACATTATTTTTAATGTGAATATCCTGTAAAACTCACAACCCTGTACTCGATAAGCAGTTGAAAGAATGAATGTCAAGAAGTTTTCATCTAGCTGACAATGTGTTCGCAGACTCTGTGCGTGTGCACTCATAATGACAGTTTGACCAAGTGTGCTTCACAGTAGTTCATACTGTTATTGTTTGAAGTGTATTTCATTAATTGGCTGGCCCGTGTAATTGCGAGAAGAAATCAGTGTTCGAAACATGCAGTCGGCCTTTCTCAGTAAGCTGCTGAGGTACCCGATTACTGCTCTTATTTTGGCAGGATATTAATCCAAGTCTCTTAGCTGGTCTGGCAGATTTTGCTTTTTGATGTGATATTTATTGATTTGTTGAAAGCATTCTGCAGTGTTCTGATTTATCCTATTTAAGTAAAATGGAATTACTTAAAGATTATTCAGCTGTGCCGCTGCTATGATGTCGATTTATATAATGCAGTATGGTTTGTCACTGTTTGTTTTTTTTATTTATTTATTTTTAATTTATATATAAAGGTTGATGAGCTTTCCCAGAAGGTCACCCAGCTTTCCAAGGAGAAAAATTCTGCACACAGTAAGCTTGCCCTCTGGAGAAAATCTTGTAAACAGCTGGAGAAAGAGAAGCAATTGCTCTTGGTGGAAAATGAACAGCAGGGGGCGCTCATCACAGCACTTCAGTCTAAAGAAAAACAAGGTACTTGTTGACCTAGTATGTAATGTTTAATGAGCACCAAACAGCTCAAATATCTGAATAAGTCCTTGATTTGTCCAAAGCCCTGGCATCTAAAAGTGCTTTTGAACTCATCACAGGAGAGGAAAGCAGTGGCAGCAACAACATGCAGGAGTTGCAGATGGAGATTCAGGAGTTAAACGGGGCTTTGGAGGAGCAAACCAGAGAAGCCAATGAGAGTACGGACAAATACTGCAGCCTCTTGGTGAGCCTGCACAAGTTGGAGGAGGCCAATGAGACGCTGCAGAACCAGGTGTCGTACCTCACCAGCCAATTGGCTTCTAAAAGCAGAAGATCTACATCAAAGACTCCCCAGAACCCACCAATCACCACCACCCAAAAGGAAGAGGAGGCGGGGAGAAAACAGGATGGTCAAGTGTCGGGGAAGAGGCAGAGGGCCCCAGGGCCTGATGAGAATGAGGAAGCCAGTAGGGCACAAGAGGCCCTCCACAACATCTCAAAGAAGATCCGGGCATGTGCCACTCCTCAAACGTCCCGCCAGCCTCAAGTCGAGGAGGAGTTCCGACCGGAGGGCTTACCTGAGCTAGTGAAAAAGGGTGAGCTTTCAATTTCAGTGCTGCAGTATCTTTTGCAGTGAAACGCATCATGCAGGAAAAAATGTGGAAATTCATGGTCATGGTGATTAAAAAATTATGTATTGAGGAATTCTTATCGTGGGACCTGCCCTCCAGGCTTTGCAGATATCCCAATGGGGGAGGCCAGCCCGTTTATAATGCGTAGAACTGTGGTGCGGAGGTGCAGTCCTCGCCTGGCTGCCAAGAAGTCCCCTGTGTCCCTGCACGCCTGCCAATCCCCAGACCTCGCTGTGCATTACGTCTCCCAGTCAAAAGAGGGCAGCAACCAACAAGCAGTAAGTGTCTGGCTTTCATTCGACTTATTTCCAATGGGACTGGCGTTTAAAGATAAGTAGTATATATGACATAGCACATACATCTGTCAAAACTAGAAATATTGCATATACAGTATATATCCATTCTGTGTTAACTTGAAAGGTCATTCTGAAAGAAACTTGGGGAGCTGCTCCTTTTGGAACTAAATTTTATATATAGTGAGGTGGGGGGGATGTTTTTGTTTCCAAGTTTTGGTGGATTATATCACTGCCATTTCTGCACTGCCTTGTCATCTTCTCATGTCTCATTGACAGTTAATCTCTCCTTTGCAGCTTCAAGAGACCAAACCACTTCAAAGCCCTGCCAGGTCTACATCTGGAGTCCTGACTTCTGTGACCAACAGTCCTAAAATTGTGGACTTTGACAGTCCTGTGGTGAACAGGGAGGACCGAAAGGGCAGGAGGTCCCTCAGCATCAAGAGGACTCCTGAACAGAGAGAGAAACGTAGGCAGGACATGGCATTAACACTGCAGGATGAGAACTGTCATGTCCAGTAAAATCAGTCTTACTTCATAAGAGTTGTTCACCCTTGTAGATATTTTACTTTTGGCAAAGCTCATTAATATTTTCTGCATTTTTCTTTTTTTACTTGTTTAGTTTTAACATTTTAGATTTTTTTTTCATTTCGGAGGCTCAGAACTGCAGTTAACACACTGACCACAAAGAAATTTACTCTAGATTTTCCTGTAATAGTGAAAGTGCGCAGAATCTGCTATGTACATATTAACTTGCTGCCGATTTTTCCATTAAAATAATATTTTGGTACTATGTTTGCTTCCTCTTTAACTGTCATGAAAACTGAGCGCTACACTTTTTTGACCCATTGACTGAATCAGATTATAATCAAATCATACATATTGGATGAGGAATTTTGTTACTTCTGCAGTTCACCTACACAATACACTTCCTTTAATTCGATTCCTTCTATGACTTAATTAGGAAAATGTATGACTTAATTTAGAAAGAAAATGTATTTCAGTTTAAATCAATGTTATTCATAGCTTATTTGTTCAAAGGGTCAGCTGCTAATCTTGGTCTGGGTAACAGTGGGCCAGTCCAAGTTGGCATAGGGTAGAGATGCCAGTCCATTACAAAACAGACACCCTAGGGGAAATTTGGAGATGCCAGTAGCAGAGGCCAGATTCAAACCCCCAGCCCGAGAGCTATTAGCCTCCGTGCTGTTCAATTAAATATCATTCATTTTAATATCAAGCATAATGCATATTGTTTTAGCTTTATAAGTATAACCTTAATTTTTAAAGGTTTAATTCTTCACTTATCCAAAGTATAGCAACTGCCTAACATGTAATTAAAAGTCAGTTGCTCACTGTAATCAATAGTCCAATCAAAACAAAAATAAAAATTTTAGTTCATATAATGAAAACATGTATGTAGGCACCTTCTACATATTTATTTTGTAGTATGTTTAGAGGCATGCTCAGTGATGTTTGTATACCAGTTCATAAATATGATTATTTTTATACCTTATTGTCAGTATTTGGATAGATTACAAGGGTAGTTTGTGTCAGCTTTCATAACCCAAGTCCTGTTCCCTCGTATGTTTCAAACCAGCTGTCTTAAATCTCAAGACTAAATAGAGGTTGTTTCTTTTTTGCCCTGTTTTTCAGAGGAAATACAATTAATGTAGTTACAAATAGATTACATGTTCCCAGGCAATAACAAGTCTATTTTTAGGTTGGTCCAGGTTTAGCAGCTGTCAGAAGGGTAATATCATTTACAGGTTTTTTTTTTCTTGTGCCCGAAAACATAGCATTGAAAATTAAGATGAAATATGTGAGCTATGTGAATAAAAGTAGGTGCGTAAGGTCTTGAGTGAAATTGCATCAGGTAGGGATCTTCAAAAGGCTACTCGTTGGGGAATGGCATAATCTGATAATCTGAGCTCAGGGTGATGTGGGTGCTTAATATAGATACAGTCACATCCTATTCAACTAGACCACTTATTATGTCTTGTTCGTTGCCTATTTATGGTGATGTCGTATGAAGGTTTGGCGTATCGAAAAAGCCTTGTAGGTAACACGGGCTGAACTGCAGGTGGAAAGCTGAATTTCACAGAGGAAATGCACAGAAAAGCAGGGAGATCATCCAATAAAAATACAGCAGATGTACAGTCAGTATCTTGATAAACTATTACTCACCGCTGGATTTGTGTATAAGTAACTAATGCCATAAACAGTGATGGAAATGGGAGAGAGAACTTGTTGGATTGAAAAGGACTGGAATCCGCTGTGCTCCACCCAAGGCTGAAAATGTTCTGATTGATGTTGAATATTAATTTTTAATCAGTAGTACTGCGAGTGTTCCATCTGCAGTTAACGGAATGGAATCAAGACAGGGTGCTGCCTGAAGGATTGAAGACATCTTGAAGTAGCTGGTTTATAGAAGTTGGATCATCTGCAGATTCCAAATATAAACAGGATGGAAACTCAAGGACTCAACATTCACATGCATGATGCACATCCTATATTGTATGCCGTGTGATTTTCTGTCTGTCCTTTCATCCATCCATCTATCCATCCATCTTCCAACATCTTATTGTGCTGAGGCATCCCACCAACAGAAAACCAAAATGTATTTATGCAAAATGTCTTTTAAAGAAAACTTGAGGGTGATGCTAAAAACTAACAGCTATATTAGGACAATTACTGACTGGGTAATATTGTGATTTCTGCTGTCAGTTTCTCAACTTGTTAGGAACAATAGAGCAAGTTACTAGTTTTAATATATTCTCATTTCTAAAAGCACTAACCATGAAACAGGTGTCTCTTTACAGAAGAATGAATGTAAAAAAAACAGGAAAGAAAACCAATATTGATTTGACTAAGCTGTGATTCCATGTGCCTGTTTACATCCCATAAACGTAGCTACTTCATAATTGTAGGGAGCTGGGAGGGAGCACAAAAATGGACTGTCTTGGGGTCTTCGAGGATCAGGTTGGGAAACACTGAGTTTGAAGGTGGTTGGCTGGAAGATGAAAAGAAAAATATAATCATATAATTTAGTACGGTTTGCAGTGGCTGGAATTTGTGAATATATTAACATATATGAGGTAGTAAAGCTCAGTGTTGCAGTGTGATTGCATTCTAATGGCTTTGCAGGGGCTTTTACAAACAGCTGCACACAGCTTGGTGTTTGGCATTACTGTTGCACATTAAGCTACTCAATAAGTGCTTAAAAAGCAAAATAACATAAGTGATAAATAATTATAACTTGCTAGAGCAGATTCTTTCTTTGTACAGTTTAATAAATAAGTCATAAAGATCAGCACCCTAAAGAATTTCAGAGATTAAAGACCTTGCTCAAGGGCCCAAAGGACATGTGACTATTCCGCTGAGGACAGGCCTAGAACCAATGATCTTACAATCACAGACACACATCGCTACCCTTACCTGTGTTGTTTTGTATACCTGATTCATGTACTGAACCAAACTTTGCTATTGTGTTCCACTGTTCTGAAGTGAATGTCTGTAAGGGCTTGGCGTAGTGGTCTCCAGCCTTTTTCACAGAGTTACTTTTGCAAGGAAGATAATCTACGGACCACATTAGGGGGTAGGCACTGGAATTAAACATACATTCAGTAATAAAGGTAATCTTGCGACTTAAACCAATCACCTAATGAATAATTCAAAGTGACTGCTTGTAATGAGCTGAGCACGTTTAAAAGTTGTGAACAGTTTCAGTGACATGCTGGCCTTAAAGCTTTTAGCGAGCTTTGAAGAACAAGAATTAGCCTAATGAGAAAATAGGAAAGTGATTTTGATGAGAAAAAAAAAACAAAAAATCTAAAAAATTTGCAAGTTGCATTGATCACTCAGAGGAACACAAATTGATAGCATTCTTCAGTAGGCTGATTAAAATTAAAAATTAAATGCTGTTAGAAACTTCAAATGGTACACCTTAGGCAACTACCCTATCACATTATTTTAAAAGTCAAAGTTAAATATCAGTCTTCTAGAATTATAGGAATGGTTTCTTTCTTGTTACATGCATAGAAAGTGAATGACGGAAAGCACCTTTCTTGTAATTACTGGGTTTGTGAGTAGAACTTTTAAAGCAAAAGCCTCAGAAAATAATAAACAATTAGTGTTGACCTTTCAGGTTTTAAATTTCAGGAATTCACAAAACATGCTTTCGGCTGTTTTTGCAATCATACAGGATACAATCTTGCCTGTTTTGTGCCATGATATTTTCAGAAATAGATTGTTCTGAAGGCATTGCTAACAGATCTCAGAGCAGCTGCCACTGGTACATAATAAATGTTGTATTCACAACGTTAAATAATGAAGTATGTCATAAACATAGATGCATGAATTCTGAAGTATATAATGAATTATAATTATACATTTCAAAAACAGAGTTTAAATGAAGGTTGAAATTTAAGGAATCCTGCAGGGTTGGGGCCATTCCGGAATGCATTCATCGATTACAATCCAAATCAGGAAATGAAACTGGAGTTGGGACTGGAAAAAAACTATGGGGAACAGAACTGGAATTGAATTCGAATTTCAAGGAGATTTAAATTCCACTCCAGTTCCATTTCCTGATTTGGATTGGAATTGATGAATGCATTCTGGAATGGCTCCAACTCTGGAATCCTGGGATTTTTTGATCAGAATAATACATGGTTAATGAAAGGAAGTCTTGATAATAATTCAAACTCCGAAAAACATTATTTGCCTGGTCCCACCTATTGACTTAGTTAAATGATATCCTAGCTTAGTATCACATAAGAGCACAAGTGCAGCACTGTATAACACTCAAGCATCCAAACTGCTCCTGGCTTTTTCGCGCCATGTCATACAGTTACATTCTAGACAGTGTTCAAATGTCTTTCTGCATTGATCCATTGCATTGATTTTGCACAGCATGGTATTTCCCTTTGAGTGAAGGAACAACCACTTGAATCATATCATTGGGGCCATTGATGCATAGCACAGCACAGCACAGCATAGCATGCTGAGAATATAATACAGGTCTACTGCACAGGATTAATCTATTGACAAAAATAGCTTACCTCCTAGTAAACCAGTTTTGCTATTGGAACTTGTAGACAGCAAAAAGTCCAGAAATTACTTTTAAATGTATTGCTTTCCTCTGTTTTACCAGAGAAGTTCTTTTGAAAGACAGATTTTTACAGCATCTGGTGAAATCTCATAAAATCTTCATTTAGTTTGTTTAGAATATCTTGACATCAGAGTACTAGAAAATCTCAAGTAGTTCATCCATTGAAATTCACTGAATATTTTATTTATTAGTAATTATGTAACTTACTTAGAATACATTTTTGATTATGCTGATTTCCACTGGATTAATAACACAAATTAGCTAAGTGAATCAGTGAAACATAGTACTTTAACCAGAAAATGTAATGTAAGTAAATGCATCTCAGTGAAGGGCAGGAAGGTTGGCACATAGGCAAATTTCCCTCTTACGCATTTATTTTGCATCTATACACTGTGATCAGAAAATGACTCATCCCATTTGCTGATCCCCAGAAGCAATTTTGCCAAGTAGAAATAATAAAGACATGAGGACTTAGAGCACATTAAAGTCTTCTTGAATGATCTGATCTGAAACTCCTATATATAATACTCCTAATTTGAGTATTTTATGGCTAGCCCCTCACTTGGGAAGTGTTTATGAAGATAGTGTGAAGCAAATATAACAAAATATCATATATTATAGATGTAGTGTCTTTATGTTTGATTACAGAATCCATTATATTTTTGACTACAGAAGATGTGATATCCAATTCCGGATAGAATTTTATACGTTTATGAATAGAATGTTTTGTTTACATATTTATAAATGTATTCATGTCTCTTTTTTCATTTCTGAGAAGCTAGGAATTATGAAAGACTAATGTTAATGTGTCCATATCATAGCAGTGTTTAATGAGCATCAAGCTAAATTTAAGAAAACACTCTCATGCATTATTGTAATAGTCTCATAACTAAAATCATAGAAAATAAAAGAGAGTTCAGTTCATTTTCTGCACTGATGCCACATAACTGAATACTGAATAAACTAAACACTGCCTTTTAATGTCTTGCCTCTTCATTAGATTCAGCCATCAAGACCCAATAAACTGAGAAAGAACTAGCAAGACAATAACAGCTCTACCAGCCAATGACCTGTTCCTTAAATAAGACACAAAAGCATTAGTCACGGAAAGAGGGACACAGCATTTCAGTATTTATGAATCATACACTCACACTTTTGCTATTGCTATTGCAAGTAAGTGATGGAAAAATACAAACATTTGAACCTTACAAAAACGGATGTAAAATGTACTCAGTCAGTTCACAGAGACATCTAATCACATATTGAAAATTGATGCCTTTTCTATTATATTCTGGTGTAATTTTCAATTCACTCTAAGCTAACACAGTAAAAGTTAATTACCACAGTAAACTCACCAATTAAAATATTAAAAGCACTTTCGTAAATACTATATTGTTAAGGACATTTACAATATGGTTCATTAGGCTTTAAAGGGAGACCAAAAAAAATGAAAGATCAAGGTTGTTGTTGGGAATCCCATGTCTGGGGAAATCCAGCTTGTACTATCTGGTGTTTGTAGAAGGAAAATCTCAAGGGTCAGGTTGCAGTCTGGAATGTAAACAAAATAATATTTGCTAGAGTGTAAACATAATAATTGGATTTCGGCTGCCTTAAATAGGCAAATAGCAGTAATTCTGCTGATTGACAGCTCATTTGAACACCCTGGGCATACTTTTCAAATGAAGCAATCAAACCATGATGCTTTATTGCTCTGTAAAACACAGGTAGAGGCTGGTCTGGCGCCAAACAGAGAAGGTCTTGTACGTTTCGGCTGACCAGTCCCTTCGTGACTACACCACTATCCACAGGGCAATTGAGTCTTCACTTCACAGATCATTGAGCAATAAATGCAGTTTTTTATTTGTTTTTGTTGTTCTTAGCTAATTTAGACTAAAGCATCCGATTGTAATTGTTAACATGAATGTTTTACTGTGGCAGGGCAGGCAGAATGGAATTCGAGAGCTGCGGCATGTCTGAATGGCTTCTTCTGATGAGAGTGGATAGTGAGGCCTCAGGATTGGGGGCGATTGTGAGATTTGAACCTTAGGCGAGTTCTTGGCCCCTTGAAGAAATGGGACGATTAGATTTGGAGGGGGGGGTCCTCCAATGTTACATTTAGCAAGCAGGGAGTACAAAGTTAGAAAATGAATACGAAAATACAGGACAAATCTGAAGTCCCGTTAAATAGGGTCTAGAACTGCCCAGAACTGCTCAGAACTCATATGAAAGAAAAAGTTGAAAGAACAACAGAAGGTCAACAGTACTGTACACTACCAGAGGTTTGTGATTCTCCAAATGGTTATGTGACTCCACATGAACATGTAACATTTACATTATACTTACATTTATGACACTTGGCAGACACCTTTAGCCAGAGCAACTTAGAAGCTTAGAAGTCTCATCAGTGAATACATTCCGATACTGGTTCAGTAAAATCCAGCTAAGAATATTATCACTCTAAAATCTCTATTGGCAAGTAATACATTTTTTTATAGTCAGAGTATAATCCTGCAAGTGGTAATCCAAGTATTTCCAAAAGAAGCTGTCATGAATCTCCGGGCGTGGACCGTAGAAGCAAAGGCGGGATTCGAGGTGTCGGGAGAACACGGGGTTAATCGAAGGCACACGTTGAAACACATACACGACGTCACAACATTAATGACCGGACTGGGGAAACATACTCTAACGCAGACTTAAATACACAACAGCTATTAACAAGACTAGAAACAGCTGAAGACATTGGGATTCCATACAGTGTAGCGAGGGGGCCGTGGCACACAGGAGGATTGGCACAAGCAGGGCATGACAGAAGCATTAGTCGTCGTTTGAAGGCACCCAATGACTCAGCTGTTTGAACATCTAGTGGAAGTTTATTCCACCACATAGGTGCCAAAACGGCGAAGAGTCTCGATGCATATCTTCCTTGTGCCTTGAGAGATCATGGGACCAGTTGAGCGGTGCTGGAGGATCGGAGAGAACGTGCCGCAGTGCGGGATGAGAGAAGTTCTTTTAGATAGCAGGATGCTGGTCCTTCATATGTTATTTAACAGAGAATAAAGAATATAGGCAATGGCTGAAAAATAAATGATGATTTGTTTTCGACTTGTTCCTATCCGTCTTCCATTGCCGCTTATCCAGTACAGTGATTTATATTCATAGAACAAATCCTGGCTGGGTCAGTGGGTAACACTCCTACCACACTTCTCTTGTACTGAGGGTTCAAATGACACCCCTGTTCTGTGTGTGTATGCTCTGTGTTGGAGTAATGTCTTGTTCTGAACATCCAGCCTTGTGCCCTATGTTCCTGGGATAGGATCTGTTCTGATCCCAGCATCCTGTACTGGATAAGCAATTGGAATAAGTAAGTTTTCTATCTACTTCAAAAAGTAAACTGTGAAAAAAGCATGTAGGAAAAACTGTATTGGAAACCACCTTTTTGTTGGTATAATGGAAATAATGCCCACCAATGCCGTGACACCCTGATGCATTGGAATTGTTATACCATTTAAAATGTAACAATTAATGTTGTTGCTTAGCGGACATAGCAAATATTTGCTTACCAATGCAATAAAGAGAGTGGGTGGCAAATAATGAAAATCATCAATACAAATTACTCCAAGGACAGAAATTCTATTGTTAGATGAGGAAAAAATATAATAGCTTTCTACAATGAAACTATTTTAGAAATGTAGCTTCCGTGGCCATATCTGTTCATTCAAGACTAGTTAAACAAGTATTATATGAAGGATCTTGCATTATGGGGGTGTGTGCAATTACTTTCGGTAAATGTCCCTAACATGTTTTAAGGAAAAAAAAAATATCCTGAAAATTTTACTAGAGCTTTCAGAAAAATCTTGAATAGGAATTCTACAAATTAATTCCAAGGATGTCATGTTGGGCTTGTCAGAACTTCAATTCCGCTTACAACATTGCAGTGTCACTTAGTATCAGAAAGAAGATTCGCCAACTTTACTTGAGGGGAAATTAATAATGTAACTAACCAAGTGTTTCTTAAGTACTGATCCCATGTTAATTTATCATTAATCAATCATGACAGTTCATGTATTTCATGGGGAAACCTACTGTATATTAGTTCATGATTTGTTCTTGAGTAGTAAATGAATTAAGTCATTTTTGCCCAACAAGTGATCTTACCATTATTACCATCATTAGTTAACCATCAACTAATATAGTGCCTGAATGGAATACATAACCTGTCATAATTGATTAATGATGAACAAGCATGGGATCAGTATGTAACTAACACTTAGTTACTGGTTAATTAATGCATTAAGTAAGCATGTACTACTACATGATTCATGTCTTGAGTAAAGTATGACTGAAGATTCACTATATATTCTGTACCCCTTAGTCATATGAGGTCTTGATTGGAGTAAGGTTCCCACACTGTTCAATAACACCTTTTTGGAGGGTATTGTGGTTGCCTGGGCACAACAAGCATGTTTTGGAATGAAATAGAAATACCAGCACTGATAACACCATTATAAACGACTACCAACTCTCGAAACAACAAAATCAGTTAAACTCTACAACTACCTCTGGTAAATGAGTGAAATGAGCTGTTCTGGCCTTTTCACATGCATGCTGATCACGAATCAAACATTTTTTCCCAGATGCTCCGGGAGTCTCCCACAAATTGACAGCAGCTCCCTGACACCTGGGAATGACACCATCCAGGCATTATACCATGGTATATGGTATTTTGATGACATTTCAAAAAGCAAAGCAATTCCGGCATTTCTCGATAATATTTTTGAGCAAATGTGACGCAGTATTATCTTAATACCACTCAAGTCTAGCTAGCACCCCCCTCTCAGTTGTCCCTCTTCTGCCTCCCTGAAATCAATATGTCCAAGATGGGATGTCTGCTACGCCTAGCTCAAAGTGAGCAATCCACTCCACAAAGAGACTGAAGTCTGAGAGTATGCAGAGGAAACTATGGGAAGAACATTCAGACCTTAGGTCTGATTCACATTTACATCCCTGTGGTCTTAAGACTCATTTCTGAACCCCTGTACCACCCTAATGCTTGATTTTTAAAAATAATACTTTTGGACCATTATTTTCTTCTTACGTAACAAATAAGATTAACGGCTGTGGGATTTTATTTTTTAATAGGATGGGAATTACATCATACCTCATGGGTAATTATTTGAACTCTCATTTAGTACACTAGACATAGACAAATCTGATCTTTGGTCACCCTTGACGTACAATAAGGACT
Organism: Mormyrops attenuatus; assembly: GCA_026777985.1. Lineage (NCBI taxonomy): Eukaryota > Metazoa > Chordata > Actinopteri > Osteoglossiformes > Mormyridae > Mormyrops > Mormyrops attenuatus. Next base: position 9,235,359 of record JAODKC010000028.1, read on the forward strand.
AGGAACTTGTCCTGATTGCATAGGCTGTGAAGGCATAAGAAAGAGTATTTATTGCATTTTTATTCTCTTATAGTCATGTAATAGTAGTATATCCATCCATCCATTGTCCAAACCGCTTATCCCAGTGGGTCGCGGGGAGTCCGGAGCCTATCCCGGAAACTATGGGCACAAGGCGGGGAACAACCCAGGATGGGGGGCCAGCCCATCGTAATAGTAGTATATATATATATATATATATATCATATGAATTCTCTTTAGTTCCACCAAGGAACAGTTTGACATAAAATACCTAAAATAAAATAACTCACCTTCAATTGAACTAGATTTTTGGTCATTTTTCAAGTGTTATAGCTTTCTAATAATTAGTTGATTGAGATTGAGGGAAAGATCTAAACTCAGAGGAATGGGTAAAATGATAACTGCACTTTGCCTGCCTTTTACAGTATGCAGTGACCTCTGCTTTGTGACATCTCTGAAGGGATTTGATTACTTTGGTGAGAACAGCAGGGCTGTCACGCACTGTCCTCCCTGCCACTGCTGTTTATTTTGGGATGGAATGTAGAAGCCAGGGTTCGACGAGACAGAAGAAGAAAACGCTTGATTCACACACTGGTCACATGTGCTTACAATTAACCCCTGCAATTGGGACTGTTTGTTTCGGTGCTGGTTCATGTCTACAACCATTGGGCAGGGGGACGGACGCTTTATGGATCTTAACTTGAATTAGGTTTAACTTTAGCTTAATTGTGGAAACCAAACTGGTCCAACGTGTCACTCCCTTCTTCATTGACAAAAATGCAGCTCGTAAATAGCAGTAGCTATTATACTGTGTGGTTGTGAAAACGTCATAATGTAGAATTAAATGGATTTTTTACAAGCTCAGTTATTTCTTTATGCATGTAGACACATGGAATTTGATTTTGGAAATTTGTGGCATTCCATGTCCACCCACTGGCTTCTTACAGTATAACCACACTTGCCATTAAAGTAGAGCGTCCTCACTAAAGCAGTACAATGTTTTGGCATTGCAGTAAAATCTATTTGTGTGAGCTGAAGTTGCATATCAAGGCTGGAGACCGCAGTGAGACAAACAGCTCTTTTATTGTCACAAACATACACACTCACTGCACATGGTATGAAAACACAGGTCATAAAAGTAGAACATCCTCAGCAAAACAGTGGAATACAAATGCAGCAAACAGTAACAGAACTGGACATAGAACAAGGAACACATTATAACCAAAAGACAAAAGAACCGTAACAATAAGCCAATACAGAATGCAATGCACGGGCAAGCCAAACATAGCAAGGCATGCTGGGAGAGATATCCCAGACTCATCCAACACCTCCCTACAGGTCCGCTCACTTCATGGGCAAAGTAGCTTTATTCTTGGAAGAGAGAGGTCTATCTTTAATACTGCATATTGAGTTCAAGTGCAGTTCAGGTAGCCAGGAAACAAGTAGTCAGAATCCTTGTGGAGAACTGGACACACCTGCTTTTAATGCATTTGTATCTATTTTAGCTGTGTTATTCACCTTATAGTAAAAGGTCTCAAGGCAGTGAAATAATACATATTAAATATTGTATCAACCCAGAGAAGTGTTCTCAAATTCTCAATTTTTTTTCAAGTTTTAGCTTCTTTGAAATAGCCCCCATTTGTCATTCTTTCAACCAGCTTCCAGATGTAGCCACCTGCAATGCTTCTCCAACAGTCCTGAAGAAGTTGGCTGCCTTGCTGTTACTCTTCAATCCTACTCATCCCAAATCAGCTCTGTAGGGTTTAGATTGGGGGGATTGTAGGGACCAGGTCGTCTGTCGCAAGACTTCATCTCATTCCTTATTTACTAGGTAATACAGTACTTACATAACATTGAGATGTGTTTAGGGTCATTACCTTGTAAAAAAATAAGATTTTCAGTTGATGTGTCCAGACTTTTGCCTGGTGCTGTATATATCAAAATTTTTACAATAATTCAAACTCATGCTTTATATCTATGCTAGAGATTGACTGAACTGAACCAAACTAAACTGAACACAAAAAAAATCCTGCATTAACTTCTAAGGGGAGATTTAATAAACCATTCTGTATGTGCAAAATCTATACCTTGAAAATAAAATGGAGATTTCAAATACAATTAAAACACCAAAAGAAAGATAAACAATGAGTAAAAGCATTTGCCTCTGGTTACAAAAACAGTTTTTAAAAGGTTAGTATCAAACTCTTTATTTTCAATTTGGCCATTTCTTGTTATGACTTTTCATCTTGCATAATTTCTAAATGAAGCAGGATGTTTCCCAAGATTCCTTAGGCTTTTATGGTTCATTGGCCACTGAACATCCATGCTGTGAAAGGTTAGCAATCAAGAATTTTTAAATCAAATCTCACTCTGACAGTCCTTTCTGTTCAGTAATGCAGATCTAATTCCAGCTAGGGAGTGCACACAGGTTTCCTGTGCTAAGGTACCTAAGACTGTGAGAGGTCATCGGTCACAGTTGTTTTGGCCCAAGTCCCTTGCCATGTCCACAGATGATGGAAAGCTTACAAACACAATGAACCTTGCGGGTGCATTTCTGCAGGTTACATATTTGGAAACTAGAGTGAAATTTGCTTGGAGAGACACATGGAGATTGCCTACTAATTAAGTATGTTTCAAAAATAAGGAATATTAACAGGAGAGAGGCAGACCTAATGTTGGCATAATCATAACATTCGAGTATGTTCTGCTCGTGAAACAACACTCAACGATGATTTCCAAATTGTCCATTAAGTGTTTGTTTTTTTTACAAGGTTCTATTTGCTCTTAGTAATCTAATTGCATTGACATGTACTGATCTTAGAGAATGAGATTTTCAGCATTCTACACCACACACACTTCCTATAGATATCACGATTTTCTATAAATATTTCCAGAAATTCAAACTATAAAATCATTCACATAGTGCCTGGCGCTTTAGGTATATCGTTACATTTTATAAGATCCTTCCAACTTTGTTTATGAAATGTTATCTCGAACTGGGTACTAAGATGTTCTGAACTGTTTCATTGCTACCTGCATATGAACCCAACTACAATTATATTAAAGCAAAATATAGAGGTCAGTAGTTCACTTCTTATGAAAGACCCATAGATTGTAATTTATTTGTGGTTTGAATATTGGCTTTTCATGGCATAATAAGGTATGACAGAAATGTACAGACTACAGAAAATGAAAAACTAATCAATACTGCATTGTACTGGTAGGAAGGTGTCATGCGCTTCCATGGTCTCCCTCCCAGCATGCCTTGCAGCATGCATTATGCTAGATTCTATTGAGTTTGTTAGTTCATTGCTTTCTTTATCAGCTTTACCCTATGCTTCTTTTTATCGTTTTTTGATCGTTTATAGTGTATTCCTTGTTCTGTGTCTGGTTCTGTAACTGCCGGGCCGTGTTTCTTTTCCTCTGCTCTGCTTTGATTACCTGCGTGTTCATGCCATGTGCAGTGAGTGTGTGTGGTGGAACAATCAAAGCATGTTTGACCCACAACAGTCTCCAGTCCCAGAACAGAGAACCACAGCTCACATCATTAAGAGGCAATGCTGCACCATTGTGGTGGAGTACCTCCATTCCTCTAATATCAGCTTGCTTTTATTGGAAATGGTCATTGGGAAGCACCAGGGCGCATTCTGGATGGGATGCTGACCCATCACAGTGCATATAAACACACTATGGGGCATTTAGAGACACCAATTAGCATAACCTGTACAACACTATGAGCCACTGTGTCAGCCAACATTAATGTTTTTGACATGGAAAAGACAAATATGCTGCTTAAATTTACACTCCCCAGGCAGCACTGACCTGCTGCTGCATTTACGCAAGTATGAGGAAAATAATCAGAATTTCTGTTAGCTCTGCATCTCACAATTGTGAGAGAAAATTCATTCTTAATTCCATTGTTTTTTTTAATAATTATTTCTTGAGCATCTTCTCATGCTTTCAGATTTCTGTAGTAGGTACTATGAGTCAGGACCCATAGGTACTTTGAATCAGGACGCTTCATGTAAAAAAAATGCCTTCAATAAATCATGTGAAGAAGTTATTCCCCATAATGACTGTTTCAGTAGTATAGTATATAGGGCTATCTAAACTTTTCCCTATGTTTTAATTATTTCCCATGACATTCTGTCAGGAGAAAGTTGGAGGTCATTGTTGATAATTGCAGTGTTCTCTTCAACCTGGCAATGGTTTTCTCCCATAAGAACTGCTACATTTCATATATTCAACCTCAAATGCCAGGATTCTGCTCCCCAGCTTAATTCTTTGGCTAAAATAACTGCCAGAAGGGCCATTGAAAGCTTCCACCATCTGCTTGACCTACTGCAATTAGTCATAAAAGTTGTACATAGTTTTATATTAAGATGTTTGGTTTAAGGTGGAAAAGTTGAATGTCACATTGTTCTAATAATTCGGAACATACATGCTCCAAAGGCAACAGAACATTTCCAGGCAATAACATTCAGACGATTAGTAATCATTGTTTGCTTGTAACAGGACCACCATGAAATCAAAAAATCATGACAGTAGTTTGCGCGGAATCTTGTATATTATTACATCTGCACATGTTCTATTGCTTTTTAGTAATCAAAGATAATCAACCATACTCTAAAAGGATGCTTGTTCAACAGTTATTAACCAGGGACCTTTTTAATGAATGAAAAAAATCACAATATTTTCCATAAAAAAAAATTTTGTCAGTCTCATGTAAGTGATTAAGAAGAGAATAAAAATATAAATAAATACATTCTAATAGAAATGGTTGAATGATTGAATCACTGCAGTGCAAGTAAGGAAGAAAGTAATCCCATGTTGCAAGTCATAAAAATAACCAGGGTAATGGTGTGTATGATTCTGTGACTGAGAATCTGTGAGGTTCGATGCAGTACAAAAATGAAAATGACAGGAAAAAAGAAAACTTGCAAATGTGCTGGTAATGATGTAGTGGTCTGTCCAAGTGCTCTATTTCTGGGCTAACTTATCATCTTGGTACACTGGTGCAGTGCTGCAAGCTTTTGTCATAGAGCATGTCAAGATGTTTCTCAGTGCCTAGAAGGTCATTTCTGTCCCCACTTGTTGACTTGCAGAATGAGGGTGACTGGTGCACCTCTGATGAAAAAATCAATTCAAATACAATCAGTAATATCATATCTCTGTACCCTTATACCTAATAAGTAGGCCAAAAACGATGATTGAAAAAACATTGTGTAAACAAATACAACTTTTAAAATGCAAATTATTGTTAGTATTCTGATTTAATTCAGCAGCCAGTGCATAGCATGCATCTCTTGTACAGAAAAATATTCTCCACCTATATATATATATATATGCATATATATATATATATATATATGTATATATATATATACACACACACATATTACAAAGAGAGAGAGAGACAGTGAGAGAGAAAGAGAGAGAGAGAGAGAGAGAGAGAGAAAGAGAGAGAGAGAGCGGGTATACCTTACCTTATGGGGACACAATGTCCCCACAACGTGATGAATACCCGTTTTTTCCGCTTATGGGGAGCAGTTACTTGAATGGTTCTGGAGGAGTTTGACTAGAAGGAAAAGTGACCAATGAGAGCTCAGCATATATGTGGGACCTCCTTCAGGACAGCTGGTAAGGCATCCCAGGAGGCCACCTCATGGAACTGGGGTAGAGGAGACAGTAGGATCAGCCAGTCCCTGGAGCAATTGGGGTCAATGGCCTTGTTCAGGGGCCCAGTGGTGGCATCACTCTGCCAATCCTTTCACAAGATTTAGGAGTGTGTGGGAATTTTTCCACATTCTTCCAGAAGAGCATTTGTGAGGTTGCGCACTGATGTGGGATGAACTAAAATGGAGATTTCGAACCAGGCCTTCACATCCAGCATCAGTGTCTGACCTGCTCTTCTCAATGAATGGGCAAATATTCCCACAGACACACTCCAAAATGTTGTGGAAAGCCTTCCCAGAAGAGTGGCAGCCGTTATAGGTGCAAAGTGGGAACCAACTCCACGGATTTAGAATGATATGTCATCGAAGTTCCTGTAGGTGTAATGCGTGGCGCTCTCTTGTGTTGGGGGGGGGGGGGGGGGGCCCCCCCACTGGTGGTGAACTAATATTTTATGTTAAATGTGTCCAAACTAATAATTATGAAATGTGAGATTTAATGGTGGCCATGGGTGTAATGGCCACACAATTAATGGCCAAATACTTTTGTCCATACAGTGTGTATGTTACTTGAATGTCTTACTGGCCAAAAATTAATGTGATGAGGTTATAAACACAGCTCAGGCACATAGAAAAATGTCAAAGTGAAGATGTGTCTATCATACACAAAGATGTGTCAATTAAATTAAACAAGGCAAACGTTTCTTTGTGGGGGACTCAAAAAGAATAAACAGTTACACAATGCTAATCATTCAACTTCATAAACATTATTTTTTGTCTACAACCGGCAACTTCCAAATTGCATTCAATATATCTGGCACTGTGGCACACATACACACACCATTCACACCTATGTAAATTTGGCGGTTTGCCTATTGGAGTGTAGGGGGAAACGGGAGAACGTCCCATGATGGCAGAGGGAGATCGAGAAAAGCCCACACACGTAGAGCCATGGTAGAGACCTGAACCACCGTCCCAGAGATGTGAGGCAACGGTGCTAATTACTGTGTCACCCCCATTTTCTTTCTCTTTATCATTTTTCTATAAAAAAATGAATGGAACTGAATTGAATGTCCTGTATTTGGTGCCCTTGTGCACTGGAAGGCTGAGAAAATCACCTCCCACACGAAAGAAAAACTGATTGTCTCCTTTACATTACTTTCAGCCAGGAGGACAGGACATTCAGCAAGCTGGGAATTCATCAGTCACTTTCATGCAGAGATGGTGTCTGTCTGCACAGTGAAAGCTAGAATCAAAAAATCCAGCCTACTGTAACCACCGTATTCTGTCCACACTTTGTGAAAATTATACCAGTTCTGATAATATTCCTTTAAATCAAGTTAGCTGTTTATGGAGAAATAAAGGTTCTTTTTATTTAATGTTACCGTACAGCATGTGCGGAATGTGAGCTTGTGACATTATCGTATTTTGCATATTCATAAACTGTGTCCCGTGCGACTGGCAACCTGAGACAGGTTCCAGCCTCACCCAGCTCTGTACTGGGAAAATGAGTGGGTAAATATTAATGTAATTGCTCACATTATTCAGAACGGTTGTATGGTTTTTGTCCCTCTACCTTAACACACTTAGGTTTGCAAATCTAATCACAGAAAAATGCAAAACAGACAAGCAACGATTTTTACATTAACTATTTTCCTTTTGTTCAACTACAAAGCTAAAGTATGTTCAATTTTAAAGTGAAAATGCCCGGAATAGTTGTAATGTATATATCCATCCGTCTTCTAATCATCGGTGAGGAGAACAGAGTATTTTATATGTATGCTCTATTCTGGTTAAATACAACATGCCTTTACACCATTTAACCAGAATGTCCATTTAAGTCATTAAACTGTTAAACAAAAATTGAAAAATATTTTATAAATTAAATGTGGAAGGGAACGTGCAATATCTGCACCGTGAAACGTGTTTACTGCACCGGTGAACTCTACAGGACATTATAGGCGCTATTGTAAATGTATGTATTGGGAACACACAGTTCGTAAGACATGAACCTGTTCACCGGATGACATTTTGAACCCAGTAAGTGTATCGATGCTTGGCCGGTGGGGGGGGGGCGGGGGCGGGGGGGGGGGGGTCTCCAGGAAGAAATCGTGCCCCTAAAACCCCTCCTTTACCCATCTTTCGTGTTTGCTTAGCCTCGGACTGGAACGGTATATATGTTCTGCGAAGTATTTCAGTTGGCGACTAAAAACCGGACTGTGGAGGCAAGAGGTGGCAGATGCTGCAGCGATCGCGGCTGTGTGGAAACCTCCCTACCAACGCATCGGTTTCCAAATGAAATCAAAATAAGTTATATTCTCCTGGACATAACTGCTAATGAAGGACACCAAGGAAGAGGTTCTTGGTAGAAAAGTAAGTGCCACATCATTATTTAGAAATCAAATTATAATTTGACTGTTCTCATTATATGTTAAAACCTGGCATGTTTACGTCACGCTGCATGATATTTGTAGAGGTTTTAAATAATCCGGTTCAGATAAAACGGAACAAAGTAATCAAGTAACTACATTTGAAGAGAAGACGTTTTACAGGTAGGATACCGCGGCTTTCGAACAACACGTTCTAAAATGTTGCATTTTAATTGCTTTTGTGATTGCTGTACGTTAATGGTTTGTACGAGACATTTAGCGTCTTTGAGGTACTCAGTAGATCGTCGCACTTAAAGTTATCTCCTCTTTCACCATTTGCAGCGTAAACATCGTTTTATCCCTCGAGACCGAATGCGCTAGAGAACTGATTCATTTTGAGAATGACTAATTTCACTTTAAACATTCAATCACATAATTTTTTCGTGCAGCTACTTAAAATGCATCGCCTTTGAACACATGTCCAGTGTTGTGTGGTCACTCCAGACTGTGAGTCTGTTTCCGTGCGCGCTACTTCTGGAAAAACAAATAGATATAACAGAGCAAATATGCAAGTTTCATGCAAATTTAAAACTTACAGTGAAGCATATCAGCAATTGCTGAACGCTAACAATGAAACACGATGCTGCTGTAATTCGCAATTGTTACTCGAGTTCCTTTTTCATGACAAAAGATGCTTTAGTAAATGAGAGACTGTATACAGAGGGGAATATATCATTCATTGAATATGACAACTGTTTATTGTTTTTGACAGACCAATCAATGCCACGTGTTCAACTCTGAATGTGTAATATTATTTATATTTTAAGGTTACGTAAAACCTAAAAAAAAATCCGGTTTCTCCCTGCCACGTGCCCCATTGTTGAGTTTTTAGGTTTCAGGATCTCCACAATTGTGCACTGGATAAATGGCCCTCGAAAAATGTTATGGAATGGAATGGAATGGAACGAAACTCAAAACAAACTAAACATGAATTGAAAGTTGTCTGGAAGTGGAATATGTGCAAAAAGAAGATGCAACTAGGAATTTAATCGTTTCACTTAAATCACTTAATATAAAGTTTATAGATATAAAGGAATATAATGCTTTTAAAAACCTCTCTCAAGAAAATGACTAAACTCTGATGGCTACAGTACCAGTCAAAAGTTTGGACACACCCACCCACAGATAGGATTATTGTGCTATTTTCTACATTTTAGAATAATTATAAAGGCACCAAAACTATGAAAGAACATATATGGAATTGTGCAGTGACCAAAAAAGCATTAAACAAAAAATATATATTTGTTGGTGGGAGAGTGGAGCAGGTTTGTGGGTTGGGACACAGAAGGTTGCCGGTTCAAATCCCATGGTCAAGCATAGTAATGTCACCATTGGGCCCTTGAGCAAGACTTTTAACACCAATTGCTCCAGGGACAAGATGACCCTGCTTTCTCCTCTGTGTCAGTTTCATGAGGTGGCCTCCTGTGATTATCCAGCTGTCCTGAAGGAGGTCCCACATACAGTATATGATGAACACTCATTGGCCACTTTTCCTTCACTCTCTGGTTAAACTCCTCTCAAACCATCTCTGCTGTGTTTATATCAGGTGGCCAGGTCATGTGACACTATCACTCTCCTTTGTAGACAGCTTGGCATGTCCAAACTTTGACTGGTACTGTAAATAGGATCATGAACAGCTTCATTGGTGGTGTTGCTCAGAGTGGGGTTTTCATTCTTCCCAGTGGCTGCCCCTGATCTTTTGGATCCCAAATCTGCAGCACAGAACTCCAGGCCTCGCCTTTCCTTCTCTGCTAAACCCATTGTCTTAAACTTGGGGGATGACTGTGATGCCATTACCAAGGTAATGAAGTGGAAAACTGTTTCTGCCATATTTCTGCTGGTGTTGCTCTACTTGATATTTGGGGCCGTGGTGTTCAAGGCTCTGGAACAGGCCCATGAGAGATCCCAGAAGTTCACCATCCTGGCTGAGAAGCTTGAGTTCCTCACCAGCCACTCCTGTGTCAATTCATCCGAACTTGAGGACTTTGTGAAGGTAACTAAAAAATTATTCTGGCAGGAAGCATGGTTCATCTTCCCTTATTTCTCATATAGTTAAAATAATATCTATTTTGTAGTTTCATTGAACAAATTGTTGCATGGTGGATCTACAGTCACATAAACAGATCATCCGTCAGTCATACAATTTTATCAATGCCGTTCAATATATGCAAAGGACGTTCCATTATTTCACACAATTAAAAAAGGAAACACTGTTGTCTAGTAAATGAGAGACTGTGGAGCATTATAAAATATATTTATTAAAAAAAAAACACACAAACAGAAAAACAGGTGTCCAACATTGAGTTTGTGTATTCAAATTACGTCAACATGACTTGTCTCCAAATGTGTCTGATAAAAGCAGTTAGGATCATTAATTTTCATCAGCATCTATGAAAAATATAGACAAATTTGCTTAGGGGTTACTTATAATTCCCATATGCCACACAAGGCCTTTCCATTTCCAGCTAATAACAATCAATATCTTTTTGTCTTTATATCATTTCCTTTCTCATCTAGCTGTCAGACATGGAATATTAAAGGACACAATCCTTATTATAGAGTAAGATAGTTGTATGTTCGAAGAGGAGTTATGACCAGCTACACATATTGACTCTCATGTGCCCTTCATTGTGCTCACAGTGTATAAAGTAAATATGGAACCAAAGTGAATATAAAAAGATATAATCTCATAATTGTTATAATGCAGCCTATAATTTACCATGTGGCAGTTGAACTTGAAGTTCTGAGAGGGTAGGTGAATGTGTCACCGCTGGGGGCACATTCAATTATACACACCTTAGAACTCAGAACACTCTATTGCCAGTATGTACCAACCCACTAGAATTGCTTGTGTTTCAGTGCCAAACACGAAGTACAGGACAATATTACGAGATATAAAGAAGAGACACTTCACAGTACAATATATGCCAAAGAACAGGACATTACAAATGTGCAAAGATGTCTAAAAAAAAATTTTGCATAAGAGTATATGTACAAATCATTGCAAAGTGCAAGGGTTAGGATAAGGAAAATGACATACAGAAATATATTACAGTAGGATGTGATAACTCAGTCAGAAGCAATTCTCTTGGCACCGCCGGTGTAATAAGAAGCTGATGGAAAGGAAAGCATTTCACATGTCAAGACTGATGATCACTTCAGTCAGTACAGAGCATCTTACTTACAGCACAATGAAAAAAAAAATCTCTGACCAAATTTTCCCTGTCATGGGAAGAGGCCAAACTCTTGTATCTGCAGGGCTGGGAGGCGGTTTGGGGGGGGGGGGGTATTAGATGGCCAGAGCAAAATTTTCAGTTTCACTCATTTCTCAATTTATGGGCATGTGCCTGAGTAAAATACACATTTATTTCCCAAACTCCACTCTGGCTCTTCCCTGCTTCTCATTAGTGAAGGGCTACTTCCTTGCTTTATGGGACTTCAGTCCTGCTTCTAGGAGCCTGTTACAAACTGTCCTAACAGTGCACTTCGCACCACTTAATGTTTCCCATGCCTATTGAAGGTCACTCGAGGTCATCCTCTGATTTATGAGGCACGAATAAGTTGACGGAATAATAATAATAATATTAATAATAATAATAATAATACCAAAAACAAAGTACAGGACAATATTAAAATGTATAAAGGAGAAACACTTCACAGTACGATATATGCCAAACAGTACATTACAAATGTGCAAAGATGTCAAAAATTTTTTTTTTGCATAAGAGTATATGTGAAAACAATTGCAAAGTGCAAGGGTTGTTATTTTTAATGCTGAACTAGTTTAGCAATACCAAAGGGGTGCCATTTTTTGGTCATGAATCGTTTTTGATATTTGTGTTTTTTAAGCTCTGTGCTGCTCTGTGCTGCTTTCTGTAGTAGGGATGTCCCTTAACTCCTGAAATGCTTAATCGCAGAAGGCAATGGCTCCTTATGGCAGAGACTGAGACAGTGGTGAGTCATAGTGACAAGTATAGAATTATCCGACACTGCGTACATAACAGTTACTGGCCCCCACATTTTTGCTGGCTTGTCCTGTTTTGAGGAGTAGCAGTGAGCAGCAATAGGCTCAGAATGTTCTGTGGTTCTCTTTGAGCAGTAAGCGATTTCCTCTTTGAAACTTTCAAGTCTGAGTTTCGTTGAGCTCATTTTGAACTAAGGACCAAGTCCAGCACCAACTACCTTGGACAGCTCTTCCTTTGTTGTAGTAACTGCTTTACGAAAAGAAGCTGTAATGCTATGAACATCAGTAGTATTCATTGACTTCATATGCATTAATCACAACAGATGGGTACAAAAAACAACAGCCGATAGCGGTGAGCAATAGCACAAGTGATCTCAAATATCTCGTGTCCACCAAATGCAGCTCAGTTGAACTCTTTTTATGCATAAAATAGACTTACATTTTTTTACTAAATGAGGAAAAAACTAGAAAACATATACACCAACTATAAAATGCGATTAACAGGCTTTCTTCCTTTTCTTTGAAGAGAAATAATGTGTCTAACAACAAGTATAATTACCTAGCCATTATGTCCCCATTCTCCCATGTGCTCCTTTTATTCTGGTAAATCAAAATTCTAAGGCAGCGTGAGAATAAATGGAAAAAAAGACATCCTCCACTTCAATACGCAATGAGGCAGGATTAAGATGTATTGGTTTCTTTCAGCAGAGTACAAATGTTGGGTTATAATTGCAAATTATGCTGTGTACAGAAATTGTAGCATGGGGGCATGTTTACTTCTACATTTCATTAATTTACCTGACGCTTTATGTGTGCTCTCCAGGGGATGCCGGAGGTGCTGTTGTGGCCTCATGTCTTGCATGTTGGATTTCTTTCTTTTTTTGGAGTTTGCATGTTCTGTCTGAATCCATGTTGCTTTCCTCTGGGTACTCCTCTTTCCTGCAGTGGTTCAAAGACCTACAATTATGTGGATCCATTCCTCTCAAATTGTTCATAGTGTGTGATGATGGCTTGATTTTCTTTTCAGGATGCCTCCCGTCTTTCCTAGGCTCCCTATGACCCTGCATTAAATAAATCTATAGGGGTTATGAATAGACGGATAATGTGGCTTCTATTATTCTGTCTGCAGAATATTTCAGAGCTCCTGAGGATCATTTCAGTAGCCGGAAAACTGAAAATGAGCATTCATATTCTTTTAATGACCAGTGGTTTTCGTCTGGAGAACCCTGGTAGATATCTAATTTTCCACACGGTCATGAATATCGACGTCAGGGAAATTGAGGGATGGCTACAGATTCCGGGATGTTCTGTGTTTCTTGAATAGTATTATGTAGTGTTCTTTGAGAAACTTTTGGAAGGAGTGCAGAATCTAAAGGAATTGCAAACAGAATCAATGGGCAGCTGGTTTTTTTCAAAGCAAAATTCATTCCTAGATGAATGATGCTCTCTGTACAGTTTTGCTTTGTTGTGGACATACATGTATTTATATGTATACAGATGCTCCTCTACCAATGAGCGAGATATATTCCGAACGGCCGTTCATAACTTGAAATGTTCGTAAGTCGTTATTCACCATCATTTTAAGGGCACACGCAAGTACTAAGAACTAGGATGCTGGGAGTACGCACGCTACGCTGCTGCACGGCGGGAGTAGCGGCCAGAAGTCGTACTAGGCGGAACCGGAGCGCAGAAAAAAAATTTGATGTTGCGGACAGGAAACGGGAGCCCGGTGAACACAATTTTGACTTACAGTCCTCTTCGTTCGTATGTCTGAAAGTTCGTAAGTTGAACGTTCATAAGTAGAGGAGCGTCTGTATTTCTTTAATATGCTTTTGTCCAAAGCGACGTACAAGTGAGGATCATTGAGCAAGGTCAGCCATTGTCCCGGTAGCAATTTCTGGTTAAGAGCCTTACTCAAGGGCCCAGCGATGGTATGGCTACTCTTCCGGCCATGACCTTGCAGAGATGGACAAAGACCCCTACCTCCACTACACTTCCCAGGGAAAAACAGAGATGCAGCAAACACAGATAGATGCTCTGTCAGACATTCAGGTGCTCTTATAAGAAAGGAGAATCTAATGGAAAAAAAGGAAACAGAATTATAAAATTCTTTGAATTGAATTGAGTTGAATTGAATTGAATCATCATAAACATTCATTTGTTGTTATTTATGGGTGGGGCACAAGGGCATAGCCATCTTTAATCTTCAAAGCATGTTGAGGTGCCCACTGCTCACATCACTGGGAGAGGAAAGCCCCCACCACCGTCAGAACAGAAACGTGACAGAATTATTCTTTGGCATAACTCTCCTCTATGTATGCAAGACACTCTTCAAAATCACTTGCTTTGACTTTCTCACAGGCAAAGAACTCTACAGCCTATTGCAGATTACTTTCCATAAGAAAAGCCCAGTTGTCTTGTTAACAATCAAGGGTGCAGATCTGGGTATGGACAGTAGGGACATGTCCTTAATATTGTGGGAGTATCGTGTGTTTAGGGGGGCGGGGGATCCAGGGCTGATCTGGTCCCTACCAATGCTGAAACCAAACCTATGGTCTTGTTAACAATCCACTGATTTGGAGCAGAAATGATTCAGAAAGATACAAATGAGGGAGAATAAATTAAAACATTAGTGGCCTGTTTCCAGTAATCAAGGCTATTTATTTTTCTCTGGGCAAAATCCTATTTAGAAAATCTCTTGGTAGCTAGGAGTTACATAGTGCTAGTTAATTTATCATAGACAAGCATCTGGTTGAATATTTTGATTGTGATTCTAGACCCTAATTAGGAAGGTTCCGGGGGTGGGGGGGGTATTTCTGTCTCAGCCCCCCTGAAAAATAGTTTTTCTAAAACCATGTAGCGCTATCCGTGACTCGGCAAACTTTCTCCTGGGGATGTCCCCTACTCTCAGCAATTATCAGCAATTATTTTAATCATCGGGGGGGTGACATTCCCTATCCCTAAGGGTCAAATCTTAGAATCACCCCTATTTTACACTTTAGGAGGAAGTGCAAGTGGAAAAACAAAACCCAAACACTCCTGGACCAGAATCTGCAAATCGACACGGAATGTAGTCTCATGGAGTATGAAGTGCTACTCAGGGTCAGCCCTTGGTGTTCTGGTAGCCTGGATACCCTAGATAAGATTCCCCCACCCGTCGCCTGCCACCCCCCATCCAGACCAACATAAAACAAATCTTGTCAGTTCATTTATATTAAAGACATTTCAGTAGCACAGGGTATCTGGCTGCTAACTAGCTAATTAGCGTCTGTTTCACAAGAAAAGCAGTGAAATACTGAAACTAACGTAATTAACTGTAATGTCACATAATGCAAATAGAGGTATTTCTTTTGACTCTTGCACCTCTTAATGAAATGGCAGCCTTGGTGACCACCTATGTCGCATAATTACATACATCATTTCACAAAGAAATCTTTTAGTTTCCGGACCAAAACATATTTCTGAAGGAAATCCACTTCGGGCTGGAGTACCCCTTTGGTACTTCTGGAATAAGCTGCCCTGCTACCAGAATTATTGTGGTCCTGCTATATAATAGCATGCACTGATGCCCAAATCCCGCGTGCTTTAATCCACAGCAGGTGGTGGCCGCAGTGAGAACTGGCGTAAATCCGTCAGGCAACTCGTCCAAAGAGATGAGCCTCTGGGACCTCAGCAGTTCCTTCTTCTTCGCTGGGACTGTCATCACCACCATCGGTGAGTATCTATATGTATCTACACGTATGTACAAAATTGAGGTGGCTACATCTGTATGTGTTTATGAAGAGTCATACAGCATTCACAGTATTTAAAACTCAATCAAAGGACTTAAAGGGGCCCTATTATGCTTTTCTGGTTTTTCTCTGTTTTTAGTGCGTTATATAGCTTTATGTGCATGCAAAGTCTTGAAGCCCCAAATACACGCCAAAGGGAGTAACTCTCACCACAGACACCACTGTTCTTTAATCTGCCTGAAACGCCTTGCTGGAATTCCAGCCCTTACTTCCATTACATGGTGAGATCACCTCAAAATGCGATCCTTATTGGCTGCCTACCTGCATGGATCTGTCTGCAGACTCCAAGACAGGGGCAGAACGTATAAGGCTAGCTGATCAATCGGGCAAGCTGACTAATCAGAGCACACTGAGCTCATCAGGCGTGATACTTAAAGCTCTAACAGAGCATTTCAGACAGAGTTATAGACAGAGTAAATATAGATGTATAGTATGTGAAAAATATGTTTTTTGGAACATTGAAACATGTAAATTTCTTCTAATGCATCAAAAAAATTAAATTATGAATGTCCCATTTAACACTATCATGTGCATTGATAGTGGGGTTTTATTTTGTGTTCCCTGGAATGGTATGTATGTTCCATTCATTGTGTTTATGAATTCAATGCAACTTATCCAGAACAGGCAGTCCCGGGGTTAAGAACGTCGGATGGACAACTCGTACTTATGAGCAGACTGTCATGAAGCCTGTTATATTAAAAATTCAGATTAAATACAATAGTTTGTAATAACAAATGCACACACTGCTTTGGGATGCACATGAAAACATTACGTGCTTCGCCGGCTTGAGAGACAGTACAGTACCGTATGTAAGTAGTCGACTTAAAGACAGACTTTGGGAACAGAACTTATCCATAACCTGAGGACTGCCTGTATAACATCCTGTTTTTTATTATTATTATTGTGTTCCTCATTTTCCCTGCCGTTGAAACCAAATGGAGTACAGTCACTGTGTAGTGTAATTATGGAGCTTATCCCCTGAATCACCGATCACAGAGTAACCCCATGACAGGAGCATAGCTTAATATAAGCAACGCTAAACAATCATGTGAATTTAACTACATTTGAAATAAGAATGAGAGGAATTATGGCAAGTCACTCTTGCCTTTGTACAATTTGGTAGAAGCTATTTATTTAAGAATTAGATTCCAATAAGATTCTGAAAAATATCTTATTGAACCCTTTTTATTTTAGGTTAAGCAAGGTAATGTCATCCAGACATACAGGTATAAACAGCTACCATTTTTTTGTCAGTAGTTGCAGGACATTTCTTTCAATGGAAAACATTTCTCTCATTCTTAGCTATTTTTGCGTCGTGTCGTAAGGTCGGAAATGGGCTATGCTGCTACCTCTGCCGGTGTATTTACAAGATCTGCTTCTGTCAACTATAAAATACAACTCAGTTACTCATGCATTGCAACAGCATTGCCGGTGAATGTTTGAGGCAAACAAGACAACAATGTGGTCAGGCTTTTTTTTGTAATAGGACTTGGGAAACCAGGGTAATTGTTTACGTACACCTCCATAACTAAACGACGATGCTATTGATAGTGAGCATCTGTTCATGATGAAGGATACTACTGATGAGTCATTGTGGCGCCTACAGGACACCATAATGGGCCTGTAACTTATGTTATGTAAAAGGACTTTGAATTATATGGTGTCAAACAGCACTCGCACTGCGGCAGGGAGAGTCTAATATCCACCTGATGCCTTGGGGTGCAAATGATGTCATTATGTGAAAGTCTTAAAGGTACAGACAGGGAATGGATCCACGGGGGCGGGGCAAATTCAGCTGACAAGCCCATTTTACTCACAATCAGTTAACGGTACTTTAAAATGCATTTACTTTTGTCTCATCAGGACTCAGATCAGATTTTCAGCTCTTATATACTGATATTCTAGATTTTATACTACCTCAAATTCTATCTTGGTTTGCTTTTTAATTTTTATCCTCCTAGCTGTTAAAACAGTTCCCCAAATAAAGTCTGCCTTCCTTGCTGTAATAGTTCTTTCATATAGATCTCTTCACTGTCCCAGATGAATCATGCCTTACAATCATAAACAATAATTTTTAGTGGCAGTACAAGAACCATCCATCTCTTATTAATGATCTATGGATAAATCAAAGGCATAGCACTGGAGCTGAAAGTGGATCAAGTGTCTGAACTCCTGCTTTCAAAATATTGTTTCTTTCGATCAAGGAAATTCAAAAGAAGTGAATAAAAATGTTCTCTTATCCAATCACACTGCTTTGTAAAGTCATGAGGGGAATGCAGACTGACTTTATCTTTAGTGTATCCCAGATTTAAATCTAAGTATATAGGAAAAAAAACAAATATGAAAAAAGAAAAGGACTATAAAACACTGCAATGCTCTCTTACTTTTTAGAAAACTGATTTTGTTTGGTGAGTGTTGTACAGGTGTGAGAAGTGGAAAACCAGTTTTCCCAGAAGGTAATTTAGACCATAGTGTCTCTGCAGGAGTTTAATTGTATTAAAAGTTCCGGAATGGCAGGTGCTACGAAACAGTGATTATAAAATAGAAAGGCACACATTTAATATTTATGTTGCAAGGACTTTTGTCTTTTTTATGGTCATAAATACAACCTGACTTCTGAGCTTGTGAGTAATTTTTATGACTCCTTGTTTAACCACTCTTGATTCAGTTTCAGTCAAGGCAGCATGACGTACAATCATCCACATAATTCGATTGCTTAAGGGTTTGGGCCGGTTGGATGGTGAAAATTAGACACATTTTGGAAATGAACCGTGTCAGTACAAGTCATCTGGATTTGGAGAGTTCCTCATTTGGAGCGACACTTAAACATATTATTTCATGCATAAAAACTCATTAATTACTTGCAAATTGGGTAAAATTCTTTGCACAGAAAATGGCTAAATCCTTAATTGTGCCATTTCAGACAGAAATGAGTCAGAATGCCTTTTGAGAACTGCCATTTAGCAATGGACACTGGAGCATCTCTTTGCAAATGCATTCAAAGTGCTCTTTAAGTGATGGAGGTCGCATCTACTCTGAATATTAATCATGCAGTGGGCAAACAGTCACATACTGCACCATGTAGATTTCCTGTTTACCGATTTCTGAAGTGAAGTAAGGACACAACTACTGTACCTGACAGCTTATTCCTTTGGACTGAATATTTAAGATGATTGTAGGGAATGTATCTGATTTCATCATTTTAAGGAAGGAATATTTCTTCCCCGAAACTTAACATTTAATGTCCAAGTACTACTGCAATCCATGGAGTCCACAGAATGGAATCTGGTCCTTTCCCGAATTAGTACATATCAGTGATGTTGACCTGAATCAGCTTTCCACACAGGGCGCCCCCTTCCCCATTATGGTTTAGGTTTCAGGTTCACTGTAACCCAGTATCACCAGCCCTCCGTATCTGCAGGGTCCTCATCTGCAGATTCAACCAGCTGCAGATCATTAATATTTGAGAAAAAGTCTGTCAACCAGTAGACACCTGGAATGCTTCTCCAACAGTCCTGAAGGGGTTTCCACAAGTTCTGGGCACAAGTTGGCTACCTTGCTCTTATTCTTCTATCCAACTCATCCCAAAGCAGCTCTATGGGGTTTAGGTTGGGGGATTGTGGGGGCCAGGTCATCTGTCACAGCACTCCATCTCTTTGCTTGTTCACAGGACTGTACAGTACTTACATAACCTTGCAGGGCGCTTAGGGTCATTATGTTATTGAAAGACAAATGATTTTTAATAGGTGTGTCCAGACTTTTGACTGGTACTGTGTATATAGCATCAAATTCCAAAAAAAACAATTCTTACAAATCTTACAAATTTCCAAAAATATTTGTCCTCTCCATCTTCAAACCATTATAAAACAGACCTTTAAAAACAATACAACAGGTTCCAGATAATGAAATATGGTAAACATCAGTCAAGCTTACGGTGCACCTGGAAACAGGGAATGTAATATATTCCAGAAAGCAGGTTAATTTTATCTGCACAGTTTTCATGCAATGTACAGATCAAACAATAGTCACACAATGGTGTAGATCAGTTTACATAATACATTTCATTTCATTTCTACCAAATTTTTTCTCATGAATATTGGATTTTTCAAAGGGTATTTTGAGGCTCTGCAACAAATTTAAGTTATTGTCAGAAACCTTACATTGAAGTGATCCCTGTTATGCTTATTATCTAGCAATTCTTTTATTACCTTGGCTAGTAATGAGAAGCTACGGAACATTCTAGAAACCCCAAAATCATCAGGCAAGTTTCCAGAATAAACTTGCAAAGCCTTACAAATACTCTCTGCAAATGAATTTCCCTTTCAAGTGCAAATGCACATTTGATGCCACCTGTGATCTTCACTTTCCTTAAAAACTCGGTGCATTTCAGCATTTTCAGTATCAGATCTTCTAAATGTAATTGTGACCTGTAACTTTCCAGACTTCGTGGATCCACTGAACCCATTGCTATTGGATTTCAGAGCGGCTGACAAGGGCACATACATCACAAGAAGAAACGGACAAAATGGGGATAGTCAACATCTACTACATTACATATATCACGAAATGACATTTTACTTATTTAAACCACGGATATGTATTAAAGTCGTTTTTCATTCTAAATGTTAAACATGGCTGTAAATACAGTGATGGAAGACCTTCATCAGTGATTCTCTGGCAGCAAACAATTTGTACTCCAAATTTCTAGTATTAAAATCAGGTGTCTATCCCTTGAGCTAAAGAAATGATAGCACCTTATTCCAAAAATCTTTCTAATGGTGTAGTTGCTAAAGTGCCAGAACCATATTTAAGACCAATTATCCTCAAGTAGAATACAAACCTGGCACATGTAGCATCTAAAATTATTTCCACTTAATTTTTCATCTGCTTGAACTAATCAAATCTTGTGTGTCGTTCAAAGCCAGATGAACAGCCATGTTTATAGCTAATGTTGCATGAGACTCCATGTTCAAACTCCAATCCAATATTTATGAAAAATGTTTTATTCATGTCGCCTTCGAGTTTCGAAGGCTCCTTTCTGACTCAACTTTCCACGGATCCCCCCGACCACAGCATCTACAGGTGCATTAAACATTAACAAGCTGTGTACACTGTATATTTTCAGTTCCATTTTCACACCCTAAAGCAGGGCTGCCCAACCCTGCTCCTGCAGATCTACCACCCTGCAGAGATGAGGTGCAACCCTAATTTAACACACCTGATACAGATAATCAGGCCCCTCTGTAGAATCTCAGTATTAGAGCCAGCTTAGCTTCAACAAAGCTAACTCAAATACTGAGACGCTACTTAAGGGCCTAATTATATATCAGTTGTGTTAAATTAGGGCTGCGCCTAAGCTCTGCAGGGTGGTAGATCTGTAGGAGTGGGATTGGCCAGTCCTGCCCTGAAGTATTTTAACAACAATGCGTTTCATTTTCCGGAATGGCAAATACCTTTAATAGGGTCTTCAGTGAGCCTGCTTTGCTTTTAGAAGAGTTTTGGTCAGCATTAGTTGGCATTGGGGTGCAGAGAAGATAATGTACAACATTTTATAATCTATCACTGCCTGTTTCTACTGTTTTCAGTTCCAGGTCTCTGAATATGCAAGGATCTTTTTTTCCAAGAAGGAGCCAATTGTGAATATTGACCATGTTACTTCAGTGTACATTTAAATTCAGCTGATGCTCTCTGTTATAGGCTTTGGGAACATCTCTCCACACACTGAAGGGGGAAAGATATTCTGCATTATCTATGCTTTGTTGGGGATCCCTCTCTTTGGTTTCCTGCTGGCTGGGGTTGGTGACCAGCTGGGCACCATCTTTGGAAAAGGAATAGCTAAAGTCGAGAAGATGTTTGTGGTGAGTGGAGTGTTTCTGGTAATGCACTACAGATACCTTCTTAATGCATTATAATGGTTAGTATAAGAATTAATAACGCATTACAGCATCTTCTATTGACAGTCATAAGGCAATATAATGCTGATTATAATACTTCATAAGCTCCAGTGAAGCTCTCATCTATAATGCACTAGAGATACTTTCATAATCAATTATAATGACTGGTTTAAGAATTAAGGATGCTTTGTACTGCATTATGAATGTATCTATAGTGCATTATAGATGAGGGCTTCATGAAGCACTCATAATGCATAATAAACATGGCCATGGGCGTCGTTAGGTCTGATCCCTATAGCCCCAAGCATTTTAGCCCAGATGCCAATCTTCCTTGAAAAAAACGTCAAACCCCAGTTGAATTTGACTACGTAGTAGTCAATAGCTAGAAACGCCCCTGAACACAGCTATAATGTGTTATGCCTTTTTAAAATATGTGTAGCTGGGGTTGGGGCCCTTTACGAGATGCTTTCATGGGGCCCAGAATCTCTAGTGATCCCCCTATGCATAATACAATATGCTTGTATTCAGTACTTAGTTTTAATCGTAGGTGTATTACGTGAAAAGATTTTCTTCGTTTGTTTATTAGGCTGTTTAAATTTAATATAACTCTATGACTAGAATTATTTAAGAGTTAGAAATGATTGATGTATATGACTAGCCACAGGAATGTACTTGTAGAGTGTCGGGAAGGAGTGATAGTTGATTATCAAGGATAAAAATAACTAATGACACCTGGAATGAAATTCAGCAAGTGATGTCCTGGTTAAGGACATGTAATTTTGTAGGACTTTAAGTGCCGTGATCTAAAGGCAATGCCATGTGGTCTTGTGTGCAGAAATGGAACGTGAGTCAAACCAAAATCCGTGTGACGTCCACCGTACTCTTCATCCTGTTTGGGTGCCTGCTGTTCGTAACCATACCTGCCATCATCTTTAAGCACATTGAGGGTTGGAGTGCACTCGAAGCCATCTACTTCGTGGTCATCACTTTGACGACCATCGGATTCGGTGATTTTGTTGCTGGTGGGTTTCAATGAGTTCAGTGAAAGCTGTAGCACCCAGTATAATCACAGAACTCTGTTTACTTCATTTCTGTTTGGAATATAATGCAAGGCCTGCTATTCCTCATGAATACTGTTCTTTGGCAGTAGATTGAACAATACAATGGCATCACATTGCAACAAAGATGAAGAAGATACTGTTATTGATTCCATTATCTTTTACAATGCTTAAGTGAATGCCAAACAGTCATTTATTAACTAAGGCCATCTAAAAGAACAGAGAACCCTTCTGATCGGGATGTAATTAGTTTTAATTTATTCGTAATATCGTCTGTGTTCCAAACACAGGAGCAAAGTGTTATAATAAGGTGATTAGAAGTAGGATGCAGATTGGAATGGTGAGAACCGTGGTTTTGTTGTTCGTGAGTCCACATTTCATGTTTTCTATGTCAGGGACCAGTTTAGCACAATTCTACAAGTCTGTGTTATGCATTTTTATTGTAAGAGCTGAAAGAAATCTAAACTCAGGTTCCTACATCTTACAAGGCCTGTTTCCGTAGGGGGGCCAGGGTGGGCTTGGCCCACCCAGGCTTGATCCACCTCAAGACTAGGTAAATGCCAATCATTCAGAGATATATACCCAGACATCCCCCACTGGGCCCCTCCAGTAAAGTTATTTTTTCATCCATTTAGCAAGTCCTTCTTTTCTGTTCTATAGGAGGATCAGAGATTGAGTACTTGGACTATTACAAGCCAGCGGTGTGGTTCTGGATTGTGGTCGGTCTTGCCTACTTTGCTGCTGTACTCAGCATGATAGGAGACTGGCTGCGAGTGCTGTCCAAGAAAACAAAGGAAGAGGTAAGAGCATTTCCATTGTACCTGACCTCCAGTACCAGTCAGAGGTCTGGACACACCTACTGAAAATCGATAATAACCCTAAGCACGTCTCGAGGTTATGTAGTAAGTAATATCTTGTGAACAAGCAAAGAGATGGAGTGCTGTGACAGATGACCTGGCCCCCACAATCCCCCGACCCAAACCCTATAGAGCTGCTTTGGAATGAGTTGGATAAAAGAATAAGAGCAAAGTAGCCAACTTGTGCCTAGAACTTGTGGAAATTCCTTCCTGACTGTTCAGTTGGCAACATCTGGAAGCTGGTTGAAAGAATGACAAGAATCTGCAATGTTGTCATTGAAGCTATTTTGAAGAATCTAAAAGGGGCTATTTTGAAGAATCTAAAACTTGAAAAATGTTAAGATTTAAGATGGTTTTTTACAATGTTTGATATGTATTACTTCTTTACCTTGAGGCCTTTTACTGTAAGGTGAATAACAGCTAAAATAGATACAAATGCATTAAAAGCAGGTGTGTCCAGACTTTTGATTCATACTGTACATTATAAGTGGCATGATGCAGTGCATGTGGTAAAATGTGCATTGTATCACATTTGGTTATGGTCATGACTGCCCTACAAATTCTCATTGAAAACAAAACCACTTATCCTGGCTTTTTTTTTTCAAAAATCCATTCTTAACCTGCAATGTTTTTGTTTGCTTGTTTGTTTGCTTTATGTGGCGCCACGATAATGCAGGATATTATTTCCAGGTCTAACCATCATCCAATTATCATCTCAGTTTATAGATGCTATGCGTACTGCATTAGTGATGATTGTTAGGGTAATCAAATTTACTGAAGAAAAAAGTATGATTCAGTGGCAGTGATCATATTAATACTTGCTAACTGCAAATTAATTTGGTCTTCTTTGCATGC
Source organism: Mormyrops attenuatus (assembly GCA_026777985.1). Classification (NCBI taxonomy): domain Eukaryota; kingdom Metazoa; phylum Chordata; class Actinopteri; order Osteoglossiformes; family Mormyridae; genus Mormyrops; species Mormyrops attenuatus. The sequence goes on from JAODKC010000028.1 coordinate 9,259,897, forward strand.
TCCACAAAAGATCAGTGCATCATTTAAATCTAAGCAATAATGCAACTCTTGAACGGAAGGAGCAGCACATCTATCTGAAGGTTCCTCCAGTTCTCCAAATCCCTCACCATATCACCGCGAGAGAGCCTGCATGCCAGGGAGGCTGAGAAGTATGATCCCCTTATAGTTTGAACATTTACCCCGGCCCCCCAAATTTTGGCCCTTTGTAGGAATCTGGATGGATTGAGTTCCATACCTTGCCATTTGGCTTTACTGATGCCCCCGTCTAGGGGTAGGCGGTATGTCCAAAATGTCAAGAAATTTTAATTAGAATCTTGATCCACAATATACATCACATTTTTTTTTGTTTACAAATTAACCACAATGGAATCTATGTAAGAGTGTTCATTGATCAAACACTTAACCTGCAATTCTATCCATACAAGAAACATTGATTGTGGCTTTAAAAAAATAAACTTAATTGATTATTAAGGTAGGTGTACATTTGTACAAACAGTAACTTTGCAAAGTTTACTATAGTCTGATCCATATCAGATTTCACAAATCCAGACTTAGTTCAAGATCTAGTCACTTGTCACTAAAATCTAGTCGCTAAGTTGAGATCTACTGAGAATGATAGTTGACAGAGAAGTGAGATATACAGATAATCCTGAGATGTTATGAAGGCTGAAATATTTCACAATGTTTCACATTGATTTGTTTGTGTGTTAGTACACGCAGACATCATGTGATTGCCAATTTCTGATTTGTTCTGTCATTATAATAATTGTGTTTCTTTGGTTGTTATAGTAATAGTGCTTACAGTAAGTAGTGCTGAATTGCAATTCCTGCAATAACTCCTTAACATTTATCGTGGAAACCGTTGAAACCAGTCACGATAAATTATCGTCATATCGCCCACCACTACCCTGTCCCTCTGTTTAGGTGGGGGAATTCCGCGCCCACGCGGCAGAATGGACAGCCAATGTGTCAGCCGAGTTCAAGGAGACCCGGCGACGCCTGAGCGTCGAGATTTATGACAAGTTCCAGAGGGCGGCCTCCATCAAGCGCAAGCTGTCGTCTGAGCTGGGGCTCGGTCCTGGGCAGGAGGCACCACTGGGGAAGAGGGCCCCATCTGTTAGCTTCACCAGCGAAAGGGACCAGGATGCCAAGAATGGCAGCCCGTACATGAACGGCCTTCAGCCCGACTGCGTTGACCGCAGTGAGATCGCCATCATCGAGCACCTCAAATAACGGCGCGCACTGCGTTACCTGTCTAGGTGACAACACTGCTCAGAAAATTGCCAGTTCCAACCAATTAACATTATACAGGCAAAGAGGTGTTCAGTCATAATTCAAGTTTTTTGCACACTGTGGGGTCACTTTACACATGGGCACCAGATGAATTTCCCTGTAGTTTGAACAAAGCTCCCAATGTATTACCGAAGAAGAAACACAAGTGCCTTAAATGTCAAGTCACATTTTAAATTGTTAAACTCTAATGCATGTTTTGATATGTATGCCTATTGTCTGCTTAAGCTTTTGTGATGAGGACAGGAGAACACGCAAATTACATAATTTTTTTCAGAATGACTGTATTTGACCTTTTTTTACTGTTTTTTTTTTTTTTTTTTTTGTATTATTTTTGTCACCCATATTTTATGTTTCTCTTTAAACTATATGGTAATTAAATAGCTAGCAGTGAGATGTGATTTTTCACAGTCTGAAGGCACGGCTAAAGAATGTTCTTGAGGATTGATTCCCTTTCATCTCTGCTCTGCACATCTTCAAAAGTTTGAGCTCAGCAAACACTAGGATAATCGATACTGGTCTCCATTAAAAGAGGGGAAAAAATGTGGATTTTCCATCTTTTTTTCTCAATATGTATTTTTATATTGCCCTTATTTTGCTTTATTTAATAGTACTTGGTAGAGCTGATCCTTGGCAAGTACTTCAATATAGCATGACCCAATGTATTGTTGATCCACATTAATGAGTTGTAAACTGTTAAACTGCACAATTCTGATTAAAATAGCTCCTTGTTAGAATAATATAGTCATTGCATGATTTTTATGAAATTGTATATTTTTTAATATTACGTAAAATCTGTTTTCATGATGACATTAGTAATCTTTTTGGTTTGTTTCATGAAATATATTTTAATACAACTGCTAAAAATTTATATGGCTTTAAAAAGTATGAATTGTAGGCAGGTATATAAAAAATGGTTGGAAATAATCTGTGACATTAAAAGTCAAAAATGCTATGTTTTAATAAATGCAGAGAAAATATGAAGAAGCTAATCTGTTCACCATCTTGGTGTCCTACTTTACAAAACAATACATATGTATCTTTTTTCAAAGCCTCTATACCAAAACTAAAGATCAGTATGGATTATTCTTTGTCTTAAGAGAAAAAGGCAGAAATGTTTCACAAGTATTCTGACTCAAAAAATCTATATTTATGGAAGCCCCGTATACCTTACAGCCATTTCTTCTCAGTAGATGTTTTTCTAACTAAAGCACTGCTCAAGTGTATCTGCGATTCTCGGAATGAATCGAAGTTTCATGACTTTGTTTTTGAACCACCCCACCATGTTAAACCACCCGAGTCTATTTTTGGATTCTGTCTGTTTTATCATAGCATTTTACAATAATTGAACCCCGACAGCTATTCTAGGTTGCACCTCTATAACAAGGAGAATGCAGATCAAGAATGACATGAAAGAGTAATGTGTTTACTGGTAGCACACAGTTCTGAGTACATTCAGAACACAAGTAGAAACAGTTCCACAGTACAAGATAGGTATATACTGTATTTTTTACTGCAGTTTATTGGGTTGTACATAGAAAATCTGGACCCCCTGACAAAATGTTACCTCACCCCCCCCAAATTTTACATATAATTTTGCACATAGTCTTATGTATTCCAGGACCCCTGTCAAGTGCTGGGCCCCCTGATTTGCCATGGTATCCATGCCCTAGAAATCTAGAACAATTTTCTAAGCTGGGCTAGTAAGAAAATGCTAGTGGTAGTATGATAGTAATGCTATGGTAGTGGTAGTAATGCTATGGTATTGGTAGTATGGTAGTAATGCTGTGGTAGTGTAGTGGTAGTATGGTACTAATGCTATGGTAATGATAGTAATGCTATGGTAGTGGTAGTATGGTAGTAATGCTATGGTAGTGGTAGTATGGTAGTATGGTAGTAATGCTATGGTAATGATAGTAATGCTATGGTAGTGGTAGTATGATAGTAATTCTATGGTAGTGGTAGTAATGCTATGGTATTGGTAGTATGGTAGTAATGCTATGGTAGTGTAGTGGTAGTATGGTACTAATGCTATGGTAATGATAGTAATGCTATGGTAGTGGTAGTATGATAGTAATTCTATGGTAGTGGTAGTATGATAGTAATGCTGTGGTAGTGTGGCTAACAGCTGCCTGAGAGATCTTCCAAAATATCTCCTAAATTAATGCCCCCACCCCAACCCTGCTTATGCAGAAAAACAGGAAAAACAAATGGAGAAATATACCCAAGAGCAACAGAAATAGCCCCTGCTAGAACTGGGGCGGAAACCTCTCAGCACTCTGAACCCACCCGGGTGCCTGAAGAAAGAGAACGTAGATGCTAACATTCCAGCCTGGAACCCTCAGAGAACTTCCTGGGATGGTGTGAAAACCTCTGTACTCTGTACAGTACCGGTCCAAAGTTTGGCCGTGTCAAGCCGCCTACAAAGGAGAGTGATAGATAGTGTCACATCACATGACCTGGCCACCTGACCTAAACACAGTATAGATGGTTTGGGAAGAGTCTGACCAGAGAGTGAAGGAATGCAGCCAATGAGAGCTCAGCATATGTGGAACCTTCTATAGGACAGCTGGGAGAGCATCCCAGGAGGCCACCTCATGAAACTGGGGTAGGGGAGACAGTAGGGTCAGCCAGTCCCTGGGGTTAAGGGTCTTGTTCAAGGATCCAGTGGTGGGAACACTCTGCGCACTACAGGATGTGAACCAGCAACCCTTTGAATCCTAACCCACAGAGTTGTCCCTCCCCCTAGCAAATTAATTTTTCGTTTAATACTTATTTGGTCACTGCATAATTCCATATATGTTATATTACAGTTTTAATGTCTATAATTATTGTAAAATGTATAGAATATTGCAAATGAACCTTTACATGGGTAGGTGCGTCCTAACTTTTGACTGGTACTGTAAGTGAACATCACGAACACCTTGGGAAAAATATATATGAAATCATACCAAACAGGTCGCTTCATACCCAGAACAAACCATATTTGTCTTACTAACCCAACGGAGTGCTTCCACCAAGCACTGAGATTAAATTGTAATTTTTGCCACCAAATCACGGCTTATACAGTTCTCAGTAGTTCTTGGATATGTTACAATAAATGTCAGCAGAAACTAAAATTAACCTTAGAAATAACTTTTTGGTCTGAGAATACATATTTTGAATAATCATGGAAAGTTTTGAATATATTTGAAAATGCTACAGGCAGAGTAAAAGTGCAGTAAAGCATGTTTTCATAATACACTAGCGAGCATTTATGAATACCATATGAATACCACATGAATACTACATGAATACCACATGAATACTACATGAATACCACATGAATGCCATATAGATACCACATGAATACCACATTAATATCACATGAATACTACATGAATACCACATGAATATCACATGAATACCACTAGAAATTTGCATCCATGGTTTATTATAGTTATTTATAGTATATTTCACTCTGCAGCATGCAACACACAACTGACAAACTGGAAATTATGTGCTGTTTCCATTCTATAAATACAAAAATAAAGCATGTCCAAAGCTTATACTTGAGGAAAACGATGACAAAAGCACAACATACATATTTTTTATTGCATTTCAGCTAATTAATTAATATTAAGCAATAGAATTATTAAATGGATTTCCGTAATATGAATTGCAAAAGTTGAACAGATAAAAGTACCTATACAATTCCGCCATACTGGGAATGACACCTGCCTTGTTTTTATTATGATAAGTTCTGACATTTTTACCATAGACATGGTATTTAAAAAATTTAGATTGCATTGTTCTTTCAGCACATTATAAACTATTAATTGTAGGACTCTACTTTGTAGTACCCCGATAAGCCAGTAACCCCACTTTGTAGTACAGACCACAGGAGCATGTCCTGCCCGTCGTCTGTAGCTGGCCCTCCCATCTCCTCCCAAACGTAGCCCTGCTGAGCCACGCCCTGTTTCTTGTTATCTCTTCTTAGTCTTTGTATTTAGCTACCCGTTTCTCTCTTCAGTCCCAGCCCGATCACTGACGTCACTCCTCCTGTCTGCCTGTGTCCTTCCCTGTACTAACATTCTCATTTTGATTCCTTGCAGTCTTGTTTGTTTCCCTGTTTCTGTTTTGTTCAAATAAAGCCCCTTCTTGTTCTCCTACTGCCTGAACTTTGGTTTTAAGTCACGATACTTTGAACAGGTTCTGCGTGTCAGCAGATCAATGGGTAGTTCTGGGATTATGGCAGTGGTTCCCAACCCAGTCCTCAGGGACCCCAGACAGTCCACATTTTTGCTCCCTCCCAGCTCCCAGCCAATCAA
>JAODKC010000028.1:9265596-9284078 GCA_026777985.1 Mormyrops attenuatus
CCAGGTATTTGGCGTTCTTGATTGGCTGGGAGGGAGCAAAAATGTGGACTGTCTGGGGTCCCTGAGGACTGGGTTGGGAACCACTGGATTATGGGATGGAAAAAGTCTTTCATTCAAAGCTTCATTTTTTTAGATTCTAGCGATTCGTGAACAGACATCAAACACTTATCAATCTGGATACACACAGCATCACGCTTGAAGGTACAGCCAGGCACGATTTTATTTTTTTAATTCAGACAGTGTACATTTTTTTGTCTGACCTTTAATGTCCTCCAACAGGATTCAAGATTTAAAATAGCCACACATTATTCTTTCATGTAAGCATGCCACCCCTTGAGCTGATAAATGTTACATTGACCTTTGCACCCCCCCCAACAGGATTCAGTTTACTAACGTTAATAAAAGGCTTAAATTAATGTAATACTTAGATGTTTCACAATATGTGTACTTGACATTTTATGTCATCTTCCATTGCTGAAAATCAGTTCCAATACTCAAGAACAGAAGTACAGAGGATGGTAAAAACATCTCTGGATATTGTTCTTGCCCCGCCCCAAATATCAAGGATCCATCAGTTGCATCCTCGCCAAATGACACCAATCCCATAATTCATCATGCCCCCAAGTTCTTTCTCAGAAGACAAGTTAGTAAGATTGGTCTTGCCAAGACCACAAGTATGATCTTTGCATTCTTGCTGTTGAGAAACACCCCTTGTCTAGCATTTATGGATGTGAGTTATTGTTCTAGAACAGGGGTGTCAAACTGCAGTCCTGGAGGGCCGGAGGCCTGTGTAGTTTAGTCCTTTCCCTGTTCCACCACAAACGATTCATCTCAAGAGCTGTGTGGTAATTAGTGCAAGGAGATGCAAGGAGTTGAATCAAGTGTGTAAAATGAAGGGAAACCCAAAAATGTGTAGGACTCCGGTCCTTTAGGACTGGAGTTTGACACCTCTGTTCTAGAACATTGAAGGAAATATGAAAGCAGTAAAAATTGAGTAATGCTATTCTTACTTCTAAACAATACAAAAGAAATGTAAAATCAGCTTATTCTCACAAAGAAGTTTTTGCTGTTAAATTTTTACCATTACCTAAGCCAAAATTTCCCAACCCGGTCCCAGGGACCCCCAGACGGTCCACATGTTTGCTCCCTCCCAGCTACCTAATTTGGAGGGAGCAAAAACATGGACTGTCTGAGGGTCCCCATGGACCAGGTTGGGAAACTCTGACCTCGACCAGAAACTGAATTTATGCTTCAGCCACGGCAAGGAAGAGACAGGGGGATTAGGCAGATATGCTGGGAAGAACATGACAATGAGTGCAACACTTTTTAATGTATATTCTCATATTCACCTGCTTTCACCTTCATTTCAATATCGGTGTCGGAACCTGACAATTAATATTACGGGACCTTGAAATGATTCAGTGCTTCATGTCACAGTGAATGATGGGGGTGCCCTGAGATATTCTACAAAGAAGACCTTTTTCAGAATGATGAAAGGTCAGCCAGATCTGTGATGTGGCGTTACTGGGAACAGCATGACAGTCATCGCTCCTGTGTTTAGGGACAGGCTAAGGGCACACATCCCTTAACACCTCTTTCACATAACAGAATGGCTTCAGGAATTAATTGCCACCATTTGCCCCAGGTTAGAATTAATTCCTATCTGGATTTTTGTACCAGGAAAGCAAAGATCTAGGAGTCATTTTTAAATGTTTCTGCGTGACAATGCTGTTAAGTTTAATATGACTCATATTGCAAAGTTTCCAGGGATGGAAATTTGTCAGATTAAATTTATCAGACTGAAACAGAGTGAGTCTGAATCATCATGCTGATAAACCTTTATCTAATCTTATATGTTTTATTTGATTTTCTGAAAACCTGATGACACAATAATGCAACATACCCTATAAATTCAGAAAAGTTATATAAATTTAGGAACCTAGTTTGTGTGCCTTGCATTTATCTTACATTTAAGTCCATTTTAACAAGAACGATCTTAAAAGAAGCTGGAAATTTCACTGTCAATATTTCAAGCTTTTGAACAATTAATGGGACAGGCATGCAACCCAACAGACGTCACAGATTTACAATAAGCATGCGAGGCTACTTTAATAATGAGTGAAAATTAAACGTTACTTGGATTTAATCCACTGCAAATGATGAGATATAATCAAACTAAGATAATACATTCAATACAGACTAATAATAAACCTTTCACTGTTAAGAGTAAACACTGTATGATTTTTAGGGCAGTTTATTAAACCATTCCTGATCATCTGATACGGTTGGCAGTGAACTGATTTTTGCTGATAAAAAGCGGCCATGCAAGATATGCCTATAGCGCGCCCTCTGGTGTTACAATTGAGGAAGAACCTGGAAAAAAAATCATAGGTTAGTGAATTTCAAAAGTAAGGACGTACAGCAGTAAAACAACCCTTCCGTCCATACGCGTTCTGTAACCGCTTGTCCCATTCAGAGTCGCGGGGGGTCCGCAGCCTATCCCAGAAACTACGGGCGCAAGGCAGGGACCAACCCAGGATGGGGCTCCAACCCATCGCAGGGCACACTCACACCTACGGGTAATTTGGCAACTCCAATTAACCTCAGGATGTTTTTGGACTGTGGGGGAAACCGGAGAAACCGGAGGAAACCCCACGTCGACATGGGGAGAACATGCAAACTGCACACACGGAACCCTGACGGAAACTGGAACGCAAATCCTGTATGTTCTAAACCTCTTACAGAAAAAGTGGCCTATAATAACTCAAGAAATATATTGCAAAAAGTTGCTTGATGTAGAAATTCAAAGGGGTATGCATTATTATGAATCGCATTATAAATAATATTATATATCTTCCTGTGGGTTTATTTGAAAAGTTGCAGTGCAGCAACGCAGTCCTGTAAAAGCAGGTCGGAGCTCAACGTGACACACGTCAGTCATCCCTCCCGTCTCCAGCCGCTTTAAGGGGGGGACTTTGAAACGCCTACACGCCCTCGGCGCTCCTGCCAGATGCCTTGTCAGCGGCGGCTACGTGGCGCCGACAGCCGGTGAAAGGCGGACCGGGAAAAGCCATCAGAAGCAGTGAATTGTATAGTGCCGGGAGGGGGGGGCGACACATATGCGCGATCCACGTGTACCCTGTCATTGATCACAACAGGGCAATGCAGCACAGGACGCCGGAGTCGCTCGCTTACTATTACTGAGGTTTCCAGCGAATCGGAATAGATACTCACTATGAAGCAAGTCGATCGAGGACAGCGCACGACTGGTAAGGATTTCTCACGCTAACTCTGTAAGATAGGCCTATATCACAAGCATTACGCTAAAGAGTATATTTAGTTTCGGTTTTTTATATTGCAGTACCCGATAGGCCGGAATACCGTGAGCGTTACTTAAAATAGCCCAGAGTATCTGTTGGACTACGGTACTCGATATTGGTTTACAGTATCTAGCCTCTGGCCTGTGCTGAATTATAGATGATGTGTATACATATATATGTGTGTGTTTTTTCTTATCGTAAAAGGGGGTCATGGAAAAAAATGACGGAATCCAAACAGTGAATGACATTTCATCCTCAGCAGCTGCATGGAAATAATAATTAAAACGTGCATTTTATTATTGTGTGTGGCTTGAAAGGGAATGTCGGAAACATTGAATCTGTTTGAGAAGGATGGGTTTGGATTCTTCGCGTAGATATAGTACGCCGTCCTTGTGTCTGTGCGCAGGTTTCCCTGCGCGCTCCTGTTGTCGCGCGAACATTATACTGGCGACAGCGCTGTCCCTCTTCCTCCTGTCGGGACCGTGTCTGTCAGCGCCGCAGGTCCATGGCTCAGAAAGGTAGGCTGGTTTCCGAGATGCACAATCATGTAAGAAATAGCCTGTACGTACGCATTAAACCTGGCCTTTCAACACGCATATTATTATTTTAAAAAGAAAATTATTTAGCCATTTATTCTGTACTGGCTGTTTGTGGTTGTAAATTAAAGTTGCTTTTGCTTACTGTGCGGGCTACGAGGATAAGATGTGTGAGAAATGTTATGTTGTACAGCATAGCAAAAACGATTTAAGATACATTACATTTACTTTTGCACATTTCTAATATTAGGCAGTATGTTATTTTATTAGTAACGATTTATCAAAAATAATCATAGGTCATATGCCTATTTACTGCCTATAATAGCTAATAGGTACAGAAAAACAATGTTTAATGAGTCATACTTTAAAAATAAATAATTTAACTATGGTGCGTATAATCAGTGTGAATTAATGGGTAAATAGCTTAAAATTATGTTTTGCCTGATACATACAGATGCAAACAACAATGGTAAATGAAACATTGTCCTACTTATTTGTTTCTTCAGGTCGGAGGTTGTCGAAGGGAGTCAACATTTAACCATGATTAACCCTTTTGGTGCTGGGGAGGAGGTGAACAGGTGATATGCACAGATTGGCAGCCATGCGATTAAACACAGGACTGGCATATTACCAGAACAGTACTTGGCATACTGAAAGGCACAGTGTTGTGCGTGGGCTCAGGGACTATAGCCAGCACTGTGCATATCTGGTAGTGCTCTGCTGAATATTTTATAGGCATTGACTTGCAGGAACATAATTTGCAGAATTTACCATGTACCATTGTTGCACTTGCTATGAAGCGTAACATTTGAAAAATTATAAAGCTACTTTCATCAAGTGTACACTCTCAGAAAAAAAGGGTACAAAGGTCCATTTCTGTACCTTAAAAGGTACAATTACCTATATATAGCTAAGGGTACAATTGGCAGACCCTTGAGGGTACAGCCCCAGTGACAAGCAAAGGTACAAATTTGTACCCTTTTTTCTGAGAGTGTAGAGGAAAAAAGACTTTGGCACACTTTCTTTTAAGAAGGATTAATTAAAGAAATATTTTAAAATGAACATTATATTTAATAGAAATTTGTTTTGTCTGGACTAAGTATTCTATATAATGTAGGTGCAAGGAGGAAGGACATTTTTCCTGCTTGAGTGTTTTAGCTATGGGTCACATTGTTTCACAATGGCTTAGCGAGAGGAGTTTCACAGCTCTTATCGCTGCAAACGACCACCTTTTGGACTGTTCCTCCTTCTGTCCCTAGTAGCGAACAGTGACTGCGTAACAGTGCCTGTCTGCAGAGGCAAAGTCCTCAGTCATGGTTACTACAGCCTTATGAGCTTGTTGTTGATGCCGTAGCTGATGCCCAAGCTTTCTACTGTGAATTATGGATTGAATGATAACCGGTGTGCTATATGTATAATGACACTGTTGACCTTCGACAGTTTACGTCAAAGCTACATCAAGGGTAATTTGAAGGAAGGACAGATGAGTCCTGTGCTCAACACTTGGGAACAAGGTAAAATATCCATCCATCCATCCATCTTTCAGCCATTTATCCAGGTCAGAGCAGGGACAAAGCATTGATTCTAACTTTCTTGTCTGCACAGAGGTGTTCTTCCTCTTTTCCCTTCATGACTATGACAAAAGTGGAAAGATGGACGGGCTGGAGATGATGAAGTTACTCTCAGACTTCCTGCCTCACCATTCGCTGGGCCCACAGTCAGCTGATTCTGTGAGTGGCACCTCATTGTGTGAGTGCGAGGATGCAAGATGAGCGACTCGCTAAACTATTTTAAGCTGTATCCCCAAGGTTAAATTGTGACACACCTATGTGAATGTGAACGTTATATTTTGAACCAAATTTATATTATGAAGAATAGGATGAAACAGAATACGGTTCTGGAAAACAGTTGCAAACCTTGATCCAAGGACTTCATAATTCATAGTTTTATAATTAAGGATTCAAATGTTTTCAGACGTCTTATTTTCAAGCTAGCTAGGTACTAAAGGAGTGGCAAACTCTGTATTTGACAGAAATTAGATACATTGATTCTGAATGGGGAACGTTTGCCCTTCTTATGATAGATACATATGGCATGAGGGGTGGTGTGCGGCTCAGTGATTTAGGACGCTGTGTCTGTAATCAGAAGGTCACTGTTTCAAATCCTGTGGTTGGCAGAATGATTTCACAATTGTGTCCCTGAGCATGGCCATTCACCCCCAGTTACACTAGGAAATGTCTGACTGCTGTCTGCTCAATATCGCATCGCTTTGGAAAGTACTGTCTGCTGTAAGAAATGTATGCTATTATTTGACTATAATATATAAAACTATAATCAAAGAATAAAGGCTTTGTTTTTCTTCTTTCAGGTTGTCTCCATGGTGGATTCTCTTCTACAGACTCAAGACTTAAATGAAGATGGGATGCTGGACCCCTCCGAGCTGCTCTCCCCACCCACAGAGCCCCAGAAATCCAAGCAGCAGGTAGCCACAGACACAGCAAATGAGCCGAGCTCTGACCGCGTGCCCGCTCACGACTCACACAACGCGGCAGCTAAGGAGCAGCAGCAGGGAGAGGAGGTGCCGGAACAGGAGGTGCAGGGAGAGCAGGATGGAGGGCAGCAGGAACTGGATGTGGACACACAGGAGGAGCAAGACCTGCCAGAGGAAGCGGGGGAGGCACATGAAGAGCAGTCAGAGGAGAGGCAAGTGGAAGAGCCACAGGACCAAGTCAGAGAGCACGTTCCTGCTCACCAAGGACAGCCTGAGATTTAACTGCCCAAAAAGCGGGAGTCAGCCTTAAAAGGGGGAGTACAGATGTGACACTACACCCGACTCAGAGACAGAAGGGGCTGATTTCTGCTCAGTGGAGAATAAGCACGGTTTGTCACCACGGCTGGCCATTTCTCCAAAAACAACTACAATTATTTGTTTACCTCATCCTGCAGCTTACAATTATAATTATTGTAATTATAATTGTAATCGAAAAGCCAATTCCAAAAGTCACTCGGGCTATTTTTTTGATGTTTTTGAGATGAGACTGCCAGTGACCTAAATTCAGGCTTCCGCATCATATGTTACAGTACAAGGACGCGAAACTTACTCAGTCCTCATGTAATCTAGTGAAGAACTTCCATAAATTTCCAAAACTCACTTAGTTCATCTTTTTGGACTTTTTTTGTCCAGACTTCCTCATTATATGTTACTCATGTGATCCAACAAAGAATTTTTGTTAAATTTTGGAAAAACATATCTCATGAACAGAGTGAGTTTAAGAAATTTGCTCTTCAGTTATACTCATTTCTACAGCTGGATATTTAACCAAATACAATTTGAGTACGTCCAATTCAGATACATTTTTGAAGGTATAATGGCAGGGTTTAAAACTAATATTTAGGCCACAATCCATGTCCACAAAACTGTCTGATGTCCCTAATAGGATTTTTTAATATTGATCTTTTCAGTTGAACGACAGATTGCAGTATGCATCCTAAGAAATTAGTATGTAATGTGCATGAATCAGTGACAGCCAAAATTAAATTTAGGAAAGTAAGTATTTTACAATTCACTGTGTGATGGTGCATTTTTTTAACGTTATTTGTAACTGCGTTAAACAGAGCTGCTTAGGCCATGATAAAATACATGGTCTTGTCTAACCAGACATATCAAATAACAGACTAACAGTCCCTTGCTAAACAAATATTTGGTAGCAGTAGGCTTGGTTTGTTGGTTGATAAGGGCCACACCCTGTAACTGTGGGGTCAGAATGGGCTTTGAAAAAGTGAAGCAGAAGGTGAATAAAAAAAGGCTCTTAACAACCAAATTTTACATCTCACAATCTATTTTGTATTTGAATTTTTTTATCTGTCAATCAAATTGGACAACACTAGTAATGCTAAATATCAATAGCATGATAATAAAATGATATAATATTGAACGTTAATTGAAAAACAGTATTCAGCTAACCAAAACATTACATTTAAATGGAACTCCCCATTCAGAGTGTGACTGTTGAAGTTGTTAGTTATGTCAGTCATTTGGAGCCATATATTTGAAGAATGCACTTACTTAAGTGGCAACCTATTGTGGTCACATTAAATCCAATCCAGTACCGATTCTTCCCCAGGGCCTCCAATTTCCTCTAGCAGCCAAAAGCTACCATTCAGGTGAATATAAATTTCTGTTGTATCTGAATTTTTAATGTGCCCTGCAGACACCCTGCAGTATGCTGTGATACAACGTCACAAATTCAGATAGTGGATGAAGTGGAAGCAGATATTTATTTATAAATGTACATTATTGTTTAAGAATGTATGTAATAATTGATATTCAACATTGGATATAACTCAACAGTGCAATCAATATCCTCTTGAGATCCGGGGGTAAAAATGCTTCTAATATTCATTAGAATTCTGATTTGACATGAAGAGGAAGTTGACAAGGACACACCCCCGCACATGTGATGTCATCTTAATGTCCTGACTGTCCTCTTTGAAGAACAACCAGGACTTAATAGAGTGGCATGTATAATATTGGAGGTATGAGCAAAAATATGGTTTGTACAGAGAACAAACATGCATTTCTGGGTCTCTGGAGATATTTTAGTTAATCTGTTAATATTATACAATGAACACTAGAGAACGAAAAAAACTACAGATCTGAACATGACAAATTGTGATACAGATTGTAGGCTGTTCAGTTAATGTGAAGACATATACATAGTTCAAATCCAGTATGAAAATTTCTGAAATGTACATTTGCTACTAAACATGCCCGAAGCACAAATAAATTAGCTGTTCAGCCGAATCCTTTTGGTAATTTTTGTCATAAACTAATTTTTATTATCATACCTTACCTGACAGAACATCTTCCGTTGTCTATGAAAATGACAAATCAGAGGGAAGGGAGACCCGAATTAAAGCCTCTCTCTCTATTGCCATTCACAATTCAAGGCTAAAATAAATAAATTCTGTATTTTATAGTACTTACAGTACTTTTGCCTCATGTCCTCAATGCAAATCAGGTTTCAGAATGATGTATATAATTCTGCAGGATGTAAATGTAAAGCTAAATAATTTTGAAAAACTTGATGTTTGGTAAATTGTTATGCAACGATATTACTGTAACTGTCAATAGGCAGAGTATTACTCATTTCTCTCAACTTCATAACCATTTTACAGATATTTACTTCTCATTTATACATCTTGAATGAAATGTCCATTGATTTAAAAAAAATGAACTGACATTTGTTTATGTTGATTTCTTGGTGTTGGTTTTCTCTCATTTCATGTACTGTCACCTAGAATTCTTGGAGTAGCTTTTTTGTCTTAATGTTAGCAACCCTGTCACCACACCTTATTTCCAAGTAACTTTAAATTATCATTCTGATCAGTGTGCTATGATTCTTTTGAACAACTTCTCTTTTTCAGCTAAAAATAGCTACACAGGAACATTCTCCTTGTCAACGTAGGCAAATGACATCAGTGATATGCAAAATACGGTGTTTGGGGTACAAGTGACTGTATAACTTCCCCAGATACAATAAAACCTGAATTCTTCTGTGCAATGTGTACAAAAATGTACGGAAACATGCATTTTCCCCACAAGATTTGTATGCACTCCTAGCCATTGTGAGGCCTCACCCATTTCAGATACGGAAAAAATCTTTTTCAATTTCTGTCACTGCATTTATGCAGGTCAAACTCATTTCATTCAATAAGTCACTTTGGACCTAAACTAGCAGCGTGGGCCAAGAAAATGTGTAGTTGGGTTGTAACACATGAACAGCACATTTGACGTTTGTTTTTGCTCATGTATGCAAGACGTAGAATAGTGAGGTACATTCTGAATGCTCAGATTAATAATAAATCAGGTACAAATAATGAAGAGACTTGAATTCCTTTTGGTAAATGTTTATTTTCTAGTGTATCAATTTTTTTCGATGGTTTACAGCTACCCCAACAATTATAGATCAGTAATGGTACATATCAAAGCATAATTACCAAAATAATGTGATAAACTGTGACAGTGCAAGTAAACAGAAGTTCACCTGCTTGTGATCTGTTACATTAAGTTAGCCAAATATCTGCCATTCAGTGCAGTTTATGTAAAATTGTAATACCCTGTGGCAATAATTGGATGGATGGATGATAGTGAGGGTTTTTTTTTTAGTCTATTCTAAAATCACTTTGCAGGCTGCCTTTATGGAACAGATTCTGGCTCACATTTGACAGCCCAGATGTAAGAGAAGGCTAATTGTTGCAGTACATTTAAACCTGGCTTAACGCCATCTTGAAATATGCATGCAGTATAATGTACAAATTGAAAAACTGCACTGGATACAGCTGTTAGCCTGACAGGAAAAGATCTAATCTCCAGTGCTGTTTGTGTTTTTCATGAACATGATACCAAGGCGCAAAAGAAGCAGCTTGAAGATGAAATGAAACACTGATTGGGTATACAGATGATTTATTTGTTCAAATACATCGTCTCATATGCATTTTAGGCATGTTTACATCCCATTTAACTTCTAGTTAAAAAACAAAAAAAAAAATCCAAAAAGCAAATAAAATTTAAAAAATAAAAAACCTTTAAAATAGCATATTTGCAACATGGCACTTCAATCACATTAAAAAGTGCATCTATATATGACCATATTCTTAATCTTCGCATAAATAAATTCATTAGCACATTTAAGAGTTTAGTACTATTTGGGGAGTGACTGGGAAGGAAATTGTCCTATGTTTTTATAAAAACAAAAATAACAAATGATCATAGAAATCTGATTGCCACTGAACTGCTGAGTTGAAAGCCCTTAGCTAACTGGCCAGCCATAAAAAAATAAAACATTTCAGAGATATCAGTAAAAGTTACAATGTACCCATCTGCTTTTAGATTCACCTCTAAATCTTTGGCATCCCAGCAACTATCATTGACTCAATCCCACAATGGTTCTGTCCTCGTAAAATTTTGAAGAATCCTAAAAAAAAAAAAAAAAAGAAATCACTTCAAAACGAGCAAAGCTGAGTGTCGTATAAAGAAACTGGTTAGGAAACTTAGTGATACCATTCATTTGGTGAAAGCATTTGTACAGACAAGCAAACAGAGGATGTTCAAAATACAACAAAGCTGTGTGACTGAGGACTAGAATCCATATCAAATCAGTCCCTCATCGGGATCTTACCATTGTCACCCCAGTCTGTGTTCCAGGAATTAGCTGCCAGCCAGTAGGGGGTGCCATTTTCCGTACCCCAGCCCAAAATCTTGATAGCATGGCCGCCTACTTCCGTGCCACTCACATGCTGATATACACCTGCGAAAGAACGTACGATCACGACTGACCATTTACAGTCTTACTTCTTATTTCTTACCGAAACAATGTTGTTGTTACAGGGAAAGTGGAGGTTCTCCCCAAAATGGGAGACATCTCTGCAACAAGCATGGGTGAAAAGGTTGCTAAGCAACTTAAGCATGCAAGAATCTTTGGACAAAGGGTAATAAACTAAAATTAATATGCAGCACAACGATTACCTCATACCACAGTAGTAATTAAAGATTTTCTGTCTAACGTGCCAAAAAACGAACTTGTGTAGCTCCCACTGTTTAGCCCCTATTGAAGCTGAATGAATCCTCACCAGACTTGTACAGCAGGAAGTCATCAAAGACGATGAAAGCACCCTCTACAGGTCCATTCTTGTACAGCTCTGCCATGATGTCAGCCTCCACCGGATTAACTTGGTAAGTAGGCAGTCCTGCAGGACATTTACAGTTCTGAGCAGAGAAGAAGTTGCCAAATGTTGCGTAAAGCCGCATTAGAGGAAGTAAAATCCACAGGAAATCCTCATCTTGTTGTACCTGATAAAGGACACCCATTGTGAAGCATATCATGTGTTTTAACCCAAAACTCAAGTTACTTTAATTTTATTTAGATAAATTGGGATAATGGCCAGCAGGTGAAGCAGGCTGGGAGGGGCGGTTATACCCTGCATCATGAATCAATTTTGAATAAATTCTACCATCTTAACATATTGTCACTGTCCCAATGAAAAACTCCATTTTTTCAGGAGCATGAAAGAAAAACACATTTTCTCAGAAGCTACCTTAGAAAATAAACCTAAAACAAATTGACATAGATGCAACCTTTTATTAAGAATGTGAGATTTTAGATGTCATTTGATTGCATCTGTGCAAGTGTATGATAACCATTAGGATGTTACGGGTACTGTGTTAAATTATGATTGAGAGTTTTCTCTTCTTCCCTGGTTCATTGTTTGTGTTTTTTTTTTTTTTTTTTTTTTAGCTGAATTGGTTTCTCATTACCTGCACCCAGGGGGACATACATATATGCAAACTGATGATAAAACGCGCAAAACCGAGGTGTTTAAGCGAAGCCGTGGTGCCGAAAAGTAGGCGGTCTATAGCCGATTATCAAAAACAAACTGAAGAAAGAGAAGGAGGGTGGTGAAGAGGGACAGCCACGGAGAGGTCTGGAGAGTGACTCAAATGATGGTGAGAAACAACCTAAAGATAATGTTCACATTAAATTATTTTGCAAGAACATGAATTTGCCCCCTTCGCATTCGCGCATTTGACTTTTGCGGATACACACACCCTTAGCACCACAACCAGAAACCCGTCTTTACGCAGACATCAGTGAACGGTTTAATGCTTTATATGGATTTATGTGGGAAATATGTCAGTGTCAACAGGATACAAACTAATCTTAATTTATATTCACAATGTTTGCTATCTAGCTATAAGCATAAATAGTTAAAATTAGCGATATAAAGTAACCCATACAAACAATGACCGTGAATACGAATAAAGATTAGTTAAACACAAGACTTAATAAAATATATCTTCATTGGTTAATTAGGTGTCAAATTCTATCAGTAGACAGAGGGGAATGGGCGTATTCCAACTATAGCAAAAAGTCACAATCGGCAAAACGAGAACATACATGTTTTTCATCGCAGAAGTATGATATGTTAATACAATTTGGTCCATAAACACTTTGTACGGCTTAATCTTATCTAGTTTAGCTAATCGCCTCATTAACTTACCATAACGTTTATCCTGCTTATAAGGAGGGGTGTAACCAGGCTCACATTGCATCAGGCACTCTGGCGTGTCCCCCCCCTCTCCCGTACAAGACGGCCGGGAACCATTGACATGGTGCTCGCACGGTGGGATGGTGTAGGGTCGGCACCCTACAAGTAAGCAAGGTATGTCAACAGTCGCTCATTACTTTCTACAGACTTTTTTTTTTTTTTTAATTTGAAACATTTTCCACATTCCAATAAATTCCAATGGATTAAAGAACTAATTCAACTGAATGTCAGTTAGAGCAACATGTGTGGCGTCCAATTATAGCCCCACTAGCCACCACTCACCTACATGTGAATCATACAGCCCGCCAGTTACCAACCCATCCTGGGACCAGAATGTCCAGGCAGCAGAAGGATATCCTCCATTGCATCTATAATAAAAATTTTCAAAATGATTCATTGTACTTTTACCCACATTTCTTCTAGCCACTTCACCTGTTCCGCATCATGCATATAGCAAAACTAGGATCAACAGACCTTTTGTACCAAATCATTATTTCGTCTCATCTTGAAACCGATCGTCCTGCACCAGACCTAGAGCCTATCCAAAGCATATGGTACAAGGCTGGGGTACACCGTGCATGAGAATGCTGGTCCATACCCAGCTCTCAGCCATTAAGGTTTGAGGTGTGCTACCCACTGAGTCACTGCCAGTCAAACACTGTTCCTTTTCATTTAAATGACTTAAATAATAAAAAGAAATGTAAAAAAAAAACTGATGTTTAGAAATACTTCCAACTTGAATGAAAAGTTTCTCTCATACTTTAACAGGAAATCACACACAGGTCATAGAAACAGCCCTTTTTCTGTATCACACACAATCTCACCCATATCCACAGTCTTTGCAGCAAGTCAGCAGGTCCTGGGCAGAGATCTCTACGTTTACCTTGCCGTTGCTATGGATACATATTCTGTCAGACATAGCTTCAGATGCCCCGAAAGCCTGCAGTCACAAATACCCGTCAAAACCATGACAAAACGAGAAAAGCATTGGTGAATTTTACTGTAGCATTTGGAAAATATTTCAGCCTTAGAAGGGACATTTTAGCACAGAAAATGTTTCTCTTTATTAAACCTTTGTATGTATCCTTTAGAACATCGTCATCATCATCATCATAAGTGACAAGTCTTTCAGCCCTAATAGGGACATATTTGCACAGAAGATGTGTTGTCAGTAACTTTGCTGAGTCAGATCACATATCCTTTGACATAAACACCATGGAGGGGCTCTCATTTAAATGAGCCTTTACGTACAGATGTCCCAGGCAATGGAGTAGATTGCGAAGGTACAAATAGTTTCATAATCACATGTGCCCCTGCCAGGACACATTCACTTCGAACAAAAGCAATAACTATGCAGGTATATCTCCAAGTTTTGTGCATTTTACCCAGCAAGAACCGCAAGATCCCTGGTCTCTGATCTCCTTGATGGTGGGACAATTGGGCCACTGCTCCCGTGGATCAAATGTATCAGGCAGCTTGATATCTCCAGCATACCGTTCCCTGCAGACAGGAAAAAGGCAGAATGAAGGCACTCCATTACTGAGCCATTAGGAAATTATAGGAAAGTAAAGGCAGCTAAAGGATAGGGGAGTGAAACAGACAGTGACTATGCAAACGTTTGATACGTTTGACAAGCTGTGAGAATCCCCTCAGTTGGAGTGACACATAAACCATGACACAGGGTTTGGAGAGGGAATCACAGTTTATAAGGGGGTTTCCCCATAATGAGGAAACCCCCTAATAAGTAATGTGATTAACATCACACACAAAAAAAAAAATAATAAAATAAAGGTCCTAGTCAGACAGGGGAGAAAAATTAAATTTAAACTAGAATCCAGGGTCAAAATAAGACCACAGTACTGGTTTATCTGGGTCAAACAAAAACTAAAAATAAAATACACAACATGCCAATTTATAGATAGAGGGGATAAGGGACACTAGAACTAATTAAAATGTAAAAGTCTGATCTCCTGACTTCTACACTGAGGTGACCATATCAGAAGAACATATTGGGAGAGCAGATTCAAGAATGATGATTTCTGTGAATAACACAAAAATCAAGACTTTACCATTTAACCTGCAAAACTCACAGTGATAACATTTTTCATGACAGCAAAGAGACTCACAAGACGGGGAGCTTAGGTCCATTCATGAGAGTTCCACACAGCTTTTTCACATAGCTGTAGTCAACCTTGTGGAAGTTGTGACCAGCCTTGGGGTGAAACCAGAAAGAAAATTAGATCCTCGTATCATCTCCTTATCTGGGCACGGCTCAGCTGGAGACAACGGCTGAACCATCCACATATGCAATAACCTCGCTAATTCGCTTCTCATCGACCTCCCATTGAACCTCAATTGTCATCAAATGGAGACAGATCAATGTAGATCAACTACACTGTAGGCTACATTCATGCCTTAATTTTATGGCTCATGTATATGCGTGTGTGCCCACAATGTGATAAAAACCTGTTCCTTTTTACTTTGTAGAGATTTTTTTCCCCCAGTTTCCACAAGGGGAAATTCAATTTGATCATCTATGAATGCAATCAAAAAACTAAAAATGCCAAAAGGCTTATCTATTGTTTGGTTACTTATGGTGTTAATGTTAGGGCTGGGTGAGGGATAGAGTTTTCAGTCAGGATTACTGTTATGTCCACAGAAGAAATGAACGGAGAGTCCCCACAGAGATGTAGATACCTATTTTGTGGGTGTGTATGTGTGTTTTACAATAGCATTTCTAATCTTAGGTAACTTTTTCATTAGAGCAATTCTTTATGAGACTGAAAATTAATGGATAAAACTGCTTATTTTTATTAAAGAAATCAGACATTACCAGCGATGATTACCAATAACGGTCTGTGCCTACCGTCCATGTTGTGTTGGCCTTGTTAATATAATTCACCATCTCCTGTGAGAGCGGAGCGGGATGTAGAGCCAAACCAATGGACGGGAAGGACAGTAACAAGGGAAGGATCCACATTCTGTAACGTAAGATGTTTACACACTGTTTGTCCTAATGGTATTAATATAGTCATATGCTATGTATGTATGTTGTTATACAACTCAAACAGTGCAGGTCGAAGCCCACATGGATACTATGCTGAAAAAACCCAGCACAGACCAGTATAGTTGGTTTCCAGCATGACCAGCATGTGTTTTGGTGCTGGTGGACCAGCATCATTTAATGAAACATTGCTGGTGGACAAGCCCTATGTGTGGGTAGACCAGGACCGCTATGCTGGTCCTCCAGCTATACCAGCACCAAACCAGCACTAACCAGCATAGAAACCATAGGTCAGAACCGAGTCACTTTCAATTTCAACCCGTTCACGCGGTACTATCCAGAGCATTTATAATGAAAAATATTTACCAGACTTTACCTGATCTAAATTACAGTATAGAAACCATAAGCTTCTAACTCCCAACTCACATTTACGAGGTTTAAACTATGCTATGAAACAGCATCTTATAGCATGTTGTATGACTTTTGATGAACTTATGCTAACACTCGAAGTTCTCCGCAAAATCAAAAGCTGCAGATGAAAGCTTAGTATCATCACTCTCCATAAAGTAACGGACAAGAGAGGAAGTAACGTTCACCTTGTTCCTTTTCTGTTTTCCAGCAGTCAGCCTGTCATAAAGTCACACATTAGGACATAATTACAAACTTACAACTAAAATATCAATTTCAGAGTTATTGTTTTTAAGAGATGCTAATTTACAAGTGTGGTCAAGACACCATGTCCATCTAGACTGAAGTTTACGAAACGAAACTAAATCATTATGTCCTACATGCGGTTATGAGATAGGAAAAGCAGAGCATTCCTTATCTGTAACATCCAGCTCAAATTACTGAACAGGGAAAATGGCAAAAGAATTACATCAGGTGTAAAATTACGCATCCTTAAACAAAACAAATTAAACTTGAAATGTTGGAGGTATCTTCTGCGTAACGGCGTAAAATACAAGCACTGCGTTTAGATTTCACTCAGTTATTAATAATTAAGTACAACTAAAACACAGATTGCAGCTATATCCTTATACACAGCGGACAGAATCTGCGCCACTCTAAATGTTAACTTAATATGCACAAGCTATTTTAAGCTACACAGAATACTTCGTTTAATACGAACTACGGCATAAAAATACAACTGAAAGAACAAAATATTACATGAGAAAAACACCAAACAGTACAAGTTTAAACGTATATTATATTGCCAACACAACCAATCGTCACTATGGAAAACACATATAGCAATATCACTGGGCTACAGTGGTGACCGTTAACCGTTGTTTAGCAATGGATTAATTAACCAACTAATGGTTCAGCGCCAACAGAAAGATTAGTAACGTACAAACTCCCCGTCCAACTAGGGCATCAGGCAAGCTTGATTAGACTGACATTCCATTTTTACACGTGAAAATAGCAAAAATAAATACAGTAGAGCTGCATTATTATCATGAAACTCGCAAAGCACCTGTATGGGTGGTAATATTGCCAAAGACGAACGGCCCCCAAACCCTCCTCACGCCCGTTTAGTCTGAAGCTTTCGATTCGCCTCTTCGGGCGTCATTTCGGCACGGTGTCATGTGACTGTCACGTGGCTTCCGAGTCTACGATAGTCATGTGACTGTAGGACTGGAAGTTATCTATAAGTTTCTGAAACTTCGAGTGCTTGCTACCCATTGACGTACAATGTAGGGTGACCAGATAATCCATGTCATGGAGGACACTCTGAGCTAGGACAGGAATTGTAAATCACCATCTCAATTAAAAGGACCCGGATTTCACTTTAGCACTGAGTTCTTGCTGTGTGCTTATTGGTCAGTCTCCAATAATCATGAATGTGTCACTAATGTTAATGTGAAACAGCTGGATGAGTCTTTCAATCAAGGAAACGAACCAGTCAGAGCGCAAGAAGAGCTGAACTATTTAGCCGAACACAGGAGCCTTTCAGTTTGAAAGTAGTTTGTAAAACCCGAAGTAGCTCAAAGTGTCCTCCGTGACATGGATTATCTGGTCACCCTAGTACAATGGATAAAGTAACTTTATATGTAATGCAAATTAAAAAAAACAAAAAAAAAAACATCAGCCCACGAAGAATGACCTTTGCTGGTGATCTTTTCCAGATCCCAGAAGTAAAGGTGTTTGTTTTCAATTTATTTAGGCATAAACAATCCATACTGAAAAAGGCTTTGTTTACAACTGTGTCATATCATTCAGGTACTATAATATGTCAATATTTAACCACAATAATAGTATAATAGTAGTAATAATAGTCAATATTTAACCACAGTTCATGTACTTGGGTATAATTATATTCCTATCAATTGTCTGGCTGTAAAGCATGTGATGACTGAAAGTTTAACTATGCGACACGTGCATTTGCGAGGCATGAAAATAAACCTGTTTGAGAAAAGTATATAAGACGTATTGTTATGATCCCCAGTCTAGGGTTGAGGATCGACAGAAAGGTAAGGGAAAGGGTAATGGGAAGACGAGACAACCAGGGAACGG
>JAODKC010000028.1:9284178-9294627 GCA_026777985.1 Mormyrops attenuatus
GCATCGGCGGAGTCGTGGGCGGGGTCCGGACGAGGGGGCGGAGCAACGGTGCAGCCGGCGAATGGCGACGAGGGAGGGAGGTCCGGAGGATCCGCAGGCTGCCTGGAAACTTACGGCACGTAACACGTATATGTATGTGTATTCATGAGTATGACACGTTTTAAGGAACAGAAATTTCCTGTTACATTGCTTGTTATATCTCTAGTGTGACAGACACAATCTAATTATACTAACAAAAAAAAAACTGGTGTTTGAAGGCAATTTACAAGTTTTCATGGTAACTGCTGTCTAACCAGAACAACGCAAGCGCTATACTGTCTGCACTTTAAATTCGGTTTTACATCCAATAAACACATAATTTGCAGTGTCATGTTTTTGTATTTGCACTTTGTCTTGCACAGTATGTGGTTTGTGAAGTAGATTGTCCAGTTAATGTGCATGTAAGAAGCTAAAACGTAGTTGAGTCAATGTGTAAATGTAGTACCATGGGACTCAGGAAGAGGATAGTTCATCCTGGATATATATATATATATGTATTGTATATATGTGTTGACAAAAAACATCCCTTGTATATAATGAATTCTATGTTTTTACGAATATGCATGTATATGTATGTAGATCTCTCCTTTTTAAATGAGACATTTCTTGGCTTTTGTTTTACCTTAAGCTAAATTTGTTCATTCTGGACTGTGATGTTTTGTGATGTTTTGCAGGGTTCACTTTCAGGCCACTTAAGAGGTATCCATGAACACGATATGATACTTATTGTGAATCACATGGCTATCCTGTGGACCCCCCCTTAAAACGAGACCAGGAGTCCCTTTGAATATAAAGACTAGATTAAATATCTGGTGTAAAATAAAAACTTATTTTCAGGAGCTATAACAATGAAACTAAGTGCGTCCATCTTCCAACCACCTGTCATTTATGAAGAACCTGATGGCCAGTTGGAAAATTAACAAGGAGTCAATGATCTTTAAAACTGAGAGCATTCAAATAAGACCAAACACAGGCATCACCACCAGTCAAGCACTCTGTGTGGATCTCATGTTACCTGGGTCTTGGAAAAAAGAAGGTAGGGATGAAGGTAGAGAAGAATTGTCTCTCAGAGTTTGTGAGAAGAGCCTTGTGAGCTGCTGCTTACATAGTGGAAGTTGTGGCGAGTCAAAAAGTCATGACGAAGTAGTTTTGTGCATCATGTTTTTTCCTCAGCTAATTTGGAAATTCTCACTGGGGTCTCAATGGGTTCCAAGGCCACTGGTTCCTCTTAGAGCCAGCAGCTCTAGAGTTTCAATTCCTCTGTCTCTTATTTCTGGTTCCTCACTGTAACCAGTGATGATCATGATGGTGTTAAGTAATTTAACAAAGATAAAATAGCTATTTAAATATGCATACAATTAAGAAAATGTACTGCTGATCCAGTCTGACATCAGCCAGATGTTTGATGCAAATAGTTTTGTCAGCCATTAAACTTAGCAATGACCCTGAGTATCTGAAAAGTCACTGCCACGGTATACAAAGGCATCGATTTAAACCTGTATAAACCTCTCTCATGGACATAAGATGTTTGGTTTTGCCAAACAACTTTAAGTTGTAATCTGATACAGGACACAAACAGGGCTATTTGCAGTTTCACGTTGGATAACAAAATAATAGTGCATAAGACTAACTAACTGAGTATTTGTAAATATGAATAGAATTTATGGAACACATGGTTTGTTTGGACAGGGAACAGATACAGAGTGACATAGACTGGGGGATGACATGGGATGTTTATTAATACCTTTGTTATACAACAGGCTGGGCTATCAAAACAAAAATACATAACAGCCTTTTTAGATATAACAAAGGACAAACCAATAGCAATGTAGCTCTCGGTCGCTATTGCTGAAAAAGACGTCTTCACATTTCAGTCTCAGCTAAACAACACCAAGACCACAGAATCTCACTGGCAAGAAGATATTTATATATTTTTAAGAATCTACATTATAGATTACTTCGGTAACATTTTTTTAACAATCTACGTTATAGTTTAGATTACTTCTGTAGCCAAAACCTATTAAGTTTATAATTCAGCGATTGCCAGTATTTGCATCAAATTCAGAAACATGCAGTATTTACATTCTGACATCTCTATTTTGTTTCAAAAGCATATTTTAGGTCGATTTAATATACATTTCAAATGACATCCAAATATACAGAAAATTCATGTAGAGAAATTTTAAATAATCTGTATAAATTTTTACTAATTTAAACAAATCTTATTACTTCCATAAGCTTAAAAATATAACTTCCTCTGAGATGAAAAAGTAAAATTTGATACTTAAATGGTATACAGAGAGTTATTACTGCTTGTATGAAAGGACAGTAATAAATTCATTAAAAAGGTATTCCCATTGCAGAGACATTGTATATAATTATATACACAGTTGTATATTAAACAAATATCAATGGTGTTTTTTTGACACTTTGACCTTAAAAACCAATACACTCATCAATGAACAGCAACAAGCTATCAGAACATGTTGAAACCAAAAAAGTAGTGACCTTTTTCCAGACTAAACATTTTTAAAACCATTTAATACTGAACATCTTAATACAGCTATGATACACTTCTAATTTTTTGGAATTCCAGCATAAATGTGCGACTCAATCCCACAGTGATTCTTTCCTCTTAATATTTTGAAGAATCCTAAAAAAAGAAACAAAATCAATTAAGTGGTAACCTATCACTATATTTGTAAAAACAGAATTGCAGAGAATGGCATACAGCCTCACATTTGGATCTTACCATTGTCACCCCAGTCAGTATTCCAAGAATTAGCACCCAGCCAGTAGGGGGTGCCATTCTCTGTACCCCAGCCCAAAATCTTGATGGCATGACCTCCCACTGGAGAACCATGTACATGCTGATACACACCTTCAATGGAAGAAAAGGATATTAAGTTCTCAAAGTTACTACAGACTGTTGACCTGAAACTTGAGTACTGTAACATCATGCTACATCAGAAAAGTTTTATATAAATTTATTTGTTGCAGTATTGATTTGGATTACTTTGTGACAACACAGCCAAAGCATAGTTGACACTTATTTTCCAGAAATACTTTCACTCCTAAATGCACTTACTGGAAAACATATGTCTGAAATTATGGGGGAAAAAAATTATTATGTGGACAAGATACACAATCAGTGGTCATCAATGATATATGTGACTTAATTACTTTGACCCCTTAACAGAGTAACAAGATGGTTAATATATTTTTACAGTTCAAGGTACCCTAACATTTACACAGGTAATTACTAAATGAAAGCTCACCAGTCTTGTACAGAAGGAAGTCACCAAAGACAGTGAAGGCGCCCTCCACTGGACCGTTTTTATAAATCTCCGCCATTATAGCTTGCTCTTTAGATCGGACATGGTACGCACTCATTCCTGCAGTGATTGTGGAGTGTGAAGCAGAACGGCACTGTAGTTATTGCCTACATGCTACATACAGAAAATGACAAGATTCATCCAAAAACATGTTTTATATGACTCGAAATAATAAGTAATGCAGAAATTCAAAACTTTAGCAAGTTAATGCATACCAAGTGGCTCATGATCTATGGTTACATGAAATGGAGAGTTATTAATATTAATTTTTTCCAAAGATCATAATACCAGTGCAAGATACGGGTGAGCCTGGAGCCTATCCCAGGAAGCAGAGGCATGAGGCATGGGTTTGTATTAATGCTTCAGTATTTACTTTGTTATGTGTTTGTAGCTCATTATACACAGCATTTGTATGTGCTGAAGCTGTTTAAAGATTCTGTCTTAAATTATACTGTATGTACTATTCCGGGCACACACTACTAAATTTCGTTGTACATCTGTGCAATGACAATAAAAGGCATTCTATTCTATTCTATTCTATGTACACACTTGCACACCAAACAAAGGGCACAAAGGACAATTCTGAGACACCAATCCACCTAACTGAGTGTTGTGTTACTACAGGAGGAAACCCAGCAAAACGCACACCTGCAAACTAAGATATACATGTAGTAACAAGACCCAACACCCTGAAAGTGTGAGGCCACAGTTGGACCCAATGAGTCACACATGCATTAAGCCTTACCATAATGTTTATCTGCTTTGTAGGAATTCTTGTATTCAGCTTCACACTGGGACTTGCAGTGGGGCGTATGTTCTAAAGATTTACACTGCGGCCGCGAGCCGCTCACATGGTGCTCACACGGGGGGATGGTGTAGGGCTGGCAACCTAAAGCATATAAATAGCCACATTTTTTGTAATATGTAGGCATCCTGTTTAATAATATGCAACCTGAACACAGGTCAGCTACAGCATCCTGTGTGGCGCTGAGTGCTGAGTTTACAAGGATCCTCACCTATATGTGAATCATACAGTCCCCCAGTCACCAAACCGCGTTTCCGCCAATAGTACCAAGCTGCAGCAGGATATCCTCCATGGCACCTGAAGAGAAAAACTGTATTATGAAAAAATAACCATATTATATACATAT
Organism: Mormyrops attenuatus; assembly: GCA_026777985.1. Classification (NCBI taxonomy): domain Eukaryota; kingdom Metazoa; phylum Chordata; class Actinopteri; order Osteoglossiformes; family Mormyridae; genus Mormyrops; species Mormyrops attenuatus. The sequence goes on from JAODKC010000028.1 coordinate 9,288,704, forward strand.
GAGTAGAATGAGACACAGTCCATTTAGAATAAAACATAATCCATATAGGATAAGATATGGCACATTTAAAATAGGACATAGGCCTGTCATGATAACTATTAAAAGTAATTATAAACTTTTATAGGTAATCTATATAAAACTTGAATTTTGTATATTCTCTGCCCCCCTGCAATAGTGAGTAGTTTTGGTCCAGGTTGTGAGCGTGAATGCTTAGCAGCTTTGCACTCAAGGTTCAGTTTAATGTGTGCCAAAAAAGTTGCTGTTCAAATGACCCAAAATTAAAATCTAAAAAAACGTGACTTAGAGAACATCCTTACTCTAAAACGCCAAAATGCACCCATAACAACAGACCTCTCCCTTGGCGAGAAGCAGACCATGACCATGCCTACCCAAATCCGCAGAGGTGGCAGCAGCTCAGCATGTCCTGAGCGGAGATCTCTAAGCTCACGTTGCCGTTACTGTGGATGCACACTCTGTCGGAGATAGCCTCGACCGCCCCGAAGGCCTGACGTCAGAGACACACTGATTAGGTCGGCCAGAGCACGGTTAGTCGGACTTGGGCACAGTACGCATCTAGCATGATCGCTAATTGTGCCCGAGCATGGAATACAGACATGACGTCAATGAGGCGAGTAACACACGCATGTGCACATGTACATTATACATGAACCGAACCCAGAAGGAAAGGATCGGATAGGCTGTACATATTGCGTCATTTTTTCTACAGATAATATAACCTTTAATATAATAAAGTTTTCAGTAGTTTCTTCTGCTTTCTTCCATTCATCTGCGCAAAAAATATAAAAACAACTTCCCACACATTGTGTTTTATTATCTAACTGCATAAAGCACAACTTGGTACAATAACCTGTAGGTACAGATGCTAGTTTCATGATCTTAACATAGCCTGTTTGCTGTATTATAAGATGTATTATAATCACAGAACATGATGCAATACTTTATTTGCCATTTGCACAAGTACACTGAAATGTTTTTCGCATATCCCATTATGCTCTCCTGTGAGACACGCACGTACATTCAGCTGCGAACAAAGAACTTTGACTAGAGCCGGCAGTGTTACTGTCACCAGAAGTTAAAGAGTATCAGGGGTCAGGATTGTACCCAGCAGGAACCACATGATCCTTGGTCTCGGATCTCCTTGATAGTGGCACAGTTTGGCCATTGCTCCCGGGCATCAAAGTTCTCAGGTAGCTTTATGTCTTCAACATATTCTTCCCTTTGATGACAAGAGAAAAAAAATATCAGACCGTCATGTAGCGAACTTAAGATATCAGATCCACGTAAAATTATGAAACAGTTAATGTCAGTCTCATAAGCTTTTAACTGGGTTTATAGTTTTACAAGGACAACACTGTAATGTGACAGTTAAATACAGAAGCATCCATGCATTTCATATTGAACCACAAGCCAGTAACTCCATCCCAACATTATTTATATGTCACATGCTTTTTGTCCAAAGCAGTGAACAACAAGGGATCAGAAAGCAGGTCCAGCCTGCACCCAGCACCTCTGGAACAGTCTATAAAGGACACTTACAAAACTGGTAGCGTGGGGCCATCCATAAAAGTTCCGCACAGGGCCTTCACATAACTGTAGTCAACATTCTGGAAGTTGTGGCCAGCCTTAACGTGTGAAACCAGAAATAATGGGATGATTTGTTACATTGTGTACTCTGCATAGGATGTGTTAGAAGCGTAGTGCTGCTGAAAAAGAGTCAGATAAACAAGCGATGTCTACCTATGAACTGATGATGACAGAAAAGGGTCATATTTTTCTCAAATAAGATTTAAAATATTCCAGGTGACATCCTGGTTGAGAGCATGTTACGCTGACAATAAATGATAAATGGACTGAAAAGCGCTTTTTATAATTTATGCCTCACATTCACCCAACCACACACCGGTGGCAGAGGCTGCCATGCAAGGCATCAACCTGCACACCAGAAGCAATTTGGGATTCAGTGTCTTACTCAAGGACACTTTGATGGAGAACCTGGGCTCGAACCCTCCGGTTGCCGAACGATAGCACTACCTCCTGCGCCACCATCTTCCCCAAGTCAATACAAGTCAGTGTTGAATTAAAAAACATATTTATATATTAGTTAATGTTATCCTTTGGCTTTCACAAACGGCACATTTTGCCATTTAGAATCATAGTCTGGGCTCACCTTCCATGTTGTGTTGGCCTTGTTGATATAGTTCACCATCTCCTCTGAAAGTGGAGGGAGGTGTGGTTCTGCCCAGACAACGCACTGGACCGACAGCGTGCAGAGCAAGCAAAGGGTCCACATTCTGAAACAGAGCCATTTATAATATTCATCTTAAGTGACACTATTACTGCTGGGTCATATTATCAAGCTATGTATTTCATTGATGTAATAAATTAAAAAGTTAAACTAGTTTTATCCTTTGAAGACCCTAAAGAAAATAGGGGGTCGCAGTAACAAAATGTGTTACATAACGAGACAATATAATCTTTGTGTGTGAAGTGTGCGTGATCTTCTCGTATTGTGGGGGTTTCCTCTGGTACTCTGGTTTCCTCCCACAGTACAAAAACATGCAGTTAGGCTACTGGAAACTCTAAACTGCCACGGAATATGAGTGTGCGTGTGTGTATGTGTATGTGTGGGTGTGTGTATATCCCTTTCAGAGTGCACGTCAGTCTTGTGTTCAACACTGCATCATAAAGTTAAATTAGAAAATGGGTGGATAATAAAAACATATGAATATTAATAATACACAAATAATATAAACGGATAGGAATCGACATTTTGTTTACATCATTTTCTAGCCAAAAACAATGGAAATCTCTGCATTTATGCCTATACAAGTGCTCCACCAAAATGAAAGGGTGTAGGTGTAATGAAAGGGTGTAGGTGTACAACTGTGCAACTGTATGGATGGATCAGTTGGGGTTTTTATGTTTTGTTACAAATTTACCCAGATGCTTTTGACACATTAACAAGTAACCAACAATCAGTTGATGACAACTGTGAAAATGAGGGCAATGGGGAAGGGACTTTTAGATTAACATTCATCCAGAGTCAAACTATAATCAGTTGTAATGTACGGTGCAGATTATAAACAAGTATAAATAATTATGCTAGAACTGCTTAGAGCTTTTCCATCTGAAAATGCCTTTTTTATAAAGTTCAGTTTAATCAACCAGGCGCATCTTATCAGTAACAATACTACTATAATGAGTATTAGTAGCAAGGATTTATGAAACAGGTATATAATAAACTGCATTATACTTATTCAATTATGGATTGGAAGAGATGAATATTGCCAGTAAGTAACATTGTTAAACTGAAAGTAATACAAAAATAAGACTTGTTTCTTAAGTTTAAAATAAATATCAAATAATAATATTAAAATTAATAACTAACCCCTCTTGTGGGTGAGAAGGTGAAAATACCACATTGATATAGTTAATGCTTACATGAGTCAATTCTGAGAAACTCGACTTTGCATAAAGAGTTTGCCACAATCATGTGTGGATAGCACCACTTTGAGACACGATGAAAGGGAAATTTGGAGAAGTTTTTCTAAGGCAAACAAAAAACCGTTTTGAAATGTCCCTGAAAATTCCCCAGGCTGCACATTTCTTCATTTAATCAATAACACTGTTCTTTCTGTGCTGTTGTGCCTTTATTTCTGGAGATCCTTCGGAATGTGGCAACATGTTCATGCAATTGAAACGTTTTCAAAACACATCGGTACAGAGAACAGTGAGCCTCCTATCTATCCTATCTTCTAAAATACAGGTTTTAATCGGTGAAATAAAAATTTAGTGAAGCAATTCTACTCCCTCTGCAAATAAATCCACAAAAAATAGTTACATATCAGTTCTAGGCAAAGTGCACCTGGCTGGTTCAAGCTACTTGGGCTCTGCAGTTTTAACCCATAACAAGCACTGAATTGCTTCTGTAAACACCCATCTGCAGAAATGACTAATAAACAAGCAACAACAACAACAATAACCCCGTTTGGGAGAACATGCCCGATCGTCCAGCCGTTTACACAAATTTAAGCTCTAAATAGTGTTATATTATCACTACACATACACACGAATTCGGTGGTTTGTTGGATAAAACGTTTAAAGACTACACTCCCAGATCGGTGTATAGCAATAACATTTGCTATTAATGTTTAAAACAGACAAAATACACAAGGATTTACCAAACAACTTTGCGCGACGTTCTCTAGGATGACGTTACAATTGAATGCGTAAAGTGCGATATAACTATACAAACCTATACTGCAACTCAATCACGGCCGGTTATTGTACCTGTATCGCCGCTGCTGGTTTTACTGTAACATAGGGGAGCTTCAGGCAGCCACGGGCCGTATCGGCTCCGCTTCACCAGTGTATCTTAGGGAGAGTCAGTAGTTGTCACATGACTGAGCGCGTGAACCCATAATGTTGTGGTCATGTGACCATGGAGGCTCGCCAACAGATTTTGTTACTGTCGCTTTAATTGTATCAGAATGTCATACTAGGTACGTTGTGTAAGTGCATAGTGGAATTTATCTTGCTGATATTTCGGCCTTTCCCACTGTGTCTTTAAGATCCATGGATAGTTTTATTGTTACGTGTAGCAAATGCAGTGAATTTTTCACTTGCGTGTTGCAGGGTTGCCAGCTGGCTGTAGGTAGATGTTAAATTCGAGACTTGTTTGCACATATATATATACACAGATGTAACAGTTTTATTACCCTGTAAATAGTCGGTAGGGTTTGCAAACTACCCCAACGTTTTGATGTAGCCAATTTTAGGGTTATATTTTTGTAAAATATATAAATATATAATATATAAATATATATAAATATATAAAATATATAAATATATAAAATTTATATGAATATACCACCCTTCCTTATAGATTCCATTACAATCATTTTATTGGTCCTATTACAATTTATTTCATGCAGTGAGCAACTATGGAAAAATAATGTTAACTGCCTGTTGGCCCTAAAATAATGCAGCTAGTACTACAATTAAGCATATTTATGCATTTAAATAATGTACTGTACTCTGTCTCTGTCCAAATAGCACACTTATTACATCTAGAAAACATTTCTTTTTCCATAAGCACAAGGGTACATGGCACTATTTCCAGCAAAATACTTTCCCAGTGCTAGGTGCATTAAAAAGAAGGGGAGTTGGGTGTGTGGTTAGCACGCTCATTTATGCTCTGAATGAGTCCATAGTTTGCAGACACACCGTGGAAGGACACGACAAGGAAAATGCTTGTTATTTTTACTTTAGGTTACATATCTCTAGATGGAACACTCACATCCATGACATTGAAAATGGCCACATTGAGCTACAGTGCTTTAAATGTGAGCCCCTATCTCTGTCGGGTTTGGCGTATGAAATTATTGATATGCTTGTTTCCCATGTAATGTCACTTAAAACCTCTTTAAAATAAATAAGTTCAAGATGTGTAAGCAGTGTTATGCAATAGGATTAAAATTAGACGCCTGAAGAACGTAATCGTAAAATAAGCAGATACTTTCACACATCACACCTGACAATTCGCACGCCGAGAAGCGAAAAAGCTCAGAAGGCTGTGATTGGATGAGGCGAAGGCCAATAGCTCTGCTTAGCACATACCACTGTCTTGACCTAGCAACCTATCAGCCAATCAGAAATATTACTTGTTGCCAGGTCAATTGTTGGGTGCGTTCGACTTGGGCTTAGGTCTGTCTGCAGCTGACGTGACGTGGAGCGAGATCTGCCGGCGGTTGCAAGGGTGGAGTATAAACTGACTGCAGCAAAGTCGGACAACTTCTACTCCTCGTAGTGTGAGACCTGACTGCTATGGCAGCCCTGCCAGAAGGGTGTAGATAAATCTATACAAATATCACCTGCATGCACAATAACCAGCTCCTGATCCA
>JAODKC010000028.1:9297962-9338839 GCA_026777985.1 Mormyrops attenuatus
AACACAGTTACAGCACCCATCTCATCTGTCTTGTATACATGTACACCTAGGTAATATGCTGTACAGATCTCCAGATCGCTGTTTCGGGGCATATGGGTGGAGCTGACACCGTCTGGAGAGTTATGAAATACACACTTTCCAACTCTCTTGCAGTGATGCTGAACTGGCGTGGCATCAAGGGGAAAACAGCCTTTCACAATTTAATTTTGAAATATGTCATTACTGGTAAGTGTTTACTCCCTGGGTGCCGCTACAGATGGCAGCCCTTCGCGAACAACTTACTCTACAAAGGCTTAAAAAACAGAATTTCCCCACGGGGATCAAAAAAGTATTTCAATTCAATTCAGTTTTTATTTCAATTATTAATAATAAATAATAAGTATCAATTATTATTATTATTTATAACATTTACATCAGTTGACATGGTATTCTCTTAGTGAGTTAATCGATGTAAAATATATATGCGCCACTGCCTTCATGCATGGTGCTTGGTAAGAGGCAAAACTGCCCAAGTAACACTGGAACCACCCGTTTCCCATATCAATGAATGTAGACATAGAGCCACAGACGGAGCGTCATCAAAGGACGGAGGTGGAGCTTGGCCCAGGGGCAGAGCTGGGTCCAGGGATGGAGGTGGAGCTTGGCCCAGGGACAGAGCGAGGTCCAGGGATGGAGGTGGAGCTTGGCCCAGTGGCAGAGATGGGGCTAGGGGCAGAGGTGGAGCTTGGCCCAGGGGCAGAGATGGGTCAAGGGGCAGAGGTGGAGCTTGGCCCAGGGGCGGAGGGAGAGATGGGTCCAGAGGCAGAGCTTGGCCCAGGGGCGGAGGCGGAGGCAGAGATGGGTCCAGAGGCAGAGCTTGGCCCAGGGGCGGAGGCGGAGGCAGAGATGGGTCCAGGGGTAGAGCTCGGCCAGGGGGGATATCTGGGCCTGGTTGCTGAGTTTGGCCAAGGGGCAGGAGTGGAGCTGGGTCCAGGGGCTGTGTTGGGTCCAGGGACAAAACTGTGTCCAGGGCAAGAGGTGGGCCCCGAGGACCCCTGGGCAGTGCACCTCTGCTTTTTCTTAGGCCCCATGCTGTTTTCAGAGACCATCGTGCTGGACTTTCTCTTTACTGCCCTCTTGGATCCCAGGTTCCCACTGATGTCTCCCGAGGTACTAGGAGACTCTGCAGGGAGAGGGGGAATGAGACACCAGGCCCCACAGCTCAGATCATGCCAAGCAGCTCTCCAGGCCATCCTCCCCAGCCCTGCCGCAGCCACTCTATTCCTACCTTCCAGCAGCATCTGCAGGCTCTTCTTCTTCTGTGAGACATTGAGGAAATGTCTCGGCCTGAAGTGCCCCGGAGTGAGAAGTGGGGGATCCCTGCTAGTGTACACCTCTGATCTAAGGTGGAACACAAACATTTGATAGAGCGCGGCAGCTCACATTAATGTAGCACGAAAACAAGACTAAGACGCTTGAAGGACTTACTTGTTTAGCCATTTTTCCGCCGATGCTGTGTCCTAAAAAAATTACAGAAAGAAACACATCACACAGTGTGACATGCGACAGCCTGAAGACCTATGTGGCAGTGAGTGAGGTGTGTGTAACCCCATGCAGGCACCTTCATGAGGTTTTCAGATTCATTAGGGGCCATTGGCACAGAGCTCAGCAGCTGCCTGCCCTCTGCTTGTCTCTCTTGGATCTGTGAGACCTCAGCTGCGTTGTCCTTGCAGAACCTAGAGTGAGCCGAGTCCAGCTGCTGTAGCGTGCCATGCATATCATGCAGCAGGAGCATGTGCATTCTCTCGTATTCAGCTTTCACCGCCTCCTTCATTTTCTGGAAGCTCTCCTGAAATGCGAATGGTTCGGCATAAGTCACACATTCTGAGAGATGAATAACATGTTGAGATCCCAGAAATCTGGAAGCACCACAGTACACCGGCCAGCCACCGAAAAGAGGTCCCTGAGCTCAGAGTGGCGGCTGTCCTACCTTGGCCTGCTGTTTACTTTCCTCTGCCATTCTCAGATTCTCCTCCATGGCCTGCACCTGTTTTTCTATCTTCTCCTGCTGCTGCAGGACCGCTTGCTAGAAGAGAAAGGAGCGGTGAGACATGTGACCAGCCACTCATGTAGCGGATCTCACACGTCTCTCGTTCCTGTGTTGCCCACTCAAACTACTAAATAGCAGTTCTGCCTGAATGAGCCGACTCACCCTTGTGTGGTTCCAACGAACCTCCATGTCGCACGCAACTTGGTCATGGCTGGGGGCTGCTGCTGGTGACAGAGCATTCAGAGCCTTAAAACCGTCAACTATGTTGGCCAGTTTCCGGTTCCTCGTCAGCTGCGGTATCACAGGGTAGGCCATGTTGCATTCTGGGCACCGCACCCCACCTACACTTCCAGACCAAGTCTTGGTGATACATATGCGGCAAAAATTGTGGTGGCAAGACAGTCGTACTGGGTCCACCAACACTTGCAGGCATATGTAGCAAGTTAGTTCATCCCTCAAGCAGTTTCTCCAGTGTGCAGACATTTCTGGTTGATTTTCACCAAAAACGCAAAGTACAGGTGTGGAGATCGCAGAGAGTGGCTACCAAGAGAGTGTAGTTGTTTTAAATGGTATTTGGTTTCAATGAGACGGTTTTAAATGACGCATCAAGGTTTAAGTTCTAGAACTCTGACGAAAGCCAACCAATCAAACGGACTGAAATCTAATTTAAATTAATAATATAAAATAATCTTTTTTTTTTGTCGCAGGTCGTAACATTAGAAAACGCCAACAGTACAGCTTTTTTTCTAAGTGCCTCACTGCTCGTTACAGGCAACTGACGTTATTGGCAGAGTTGTCACCAGCCGTAATGAAAAATTAAGTGTGGTATCCCGGTTTGAACTAATACGGGACGCGATTTGTCCCGCATGTCTTCTGAAAGTGGAAACAAACCCCAAGTGCTGCACTGCAAACTATTGCTGTAATCTTATAGTAAATATTTACAATAATGTTCTGTTTTCCTAAATTACAGTGTGTTATATTTTGTTATGAATTATGGGAATTGGTGTCTATTCTTACCAGTTTACAGCTTAATTTACTAAGCAGTATGTTTATAGAATAATAAATGGTTTAAAATAATAATCGGTACTTTATTGATCCCCGTGGGGAAATTGTCTTAACGCTTCTTTCAACTTGCTCTTCGTAGAGTAAGATGTCCGCGAACGGCAGCCGCGTATAGGGGGCGCCCAGGGAGCTGGGGGTTAAGGGCTCAAGGACCCATAGACATGCTAAAACTGGGTTAGAACCGGCAACCTTCTGATTATAGGCACCCAGGCTTAGCCCACTGAGCCACACGCTGCTAACGATTGAATGCATTAGCTATCATTAATATAGCGTAGTAAATACTGTACTTTTGTTTTCTATATGTGCTCAGCATTAACTGTTAACGTTCATCTTAATACGTATGACCGAACTTAGCTTAGGTTCATGATTACAGTTAGCTGCGCTGCTACCATGTCAGTTTACCATATCAGTTTACATGCAGCTCTGAATTTACTACCAATTTCATGACAAAATAGCTTTCAGTTATTTTGTGCCAATTTATTTGCAAACACCAGCTAGGTCCCGGTCAAGTGCCTATTTTTACGTGCGCTTTTTAAGGTCATCATTCCTAACCGGCGCTCGAACAAAAAAAAAAAACGTTATTTCGTCTCCCTCTGTTTGAGTTACTTAGAATATCACTGAAATAAAGTAAAATCTTCTGTTTGTCCATACTCACCTAGGCCTATATTTTGTATCCCTGTTCTTGATGATCAGGGTAAATTCAATAAAATTTTGCACTGTTACGGTTATTTGTGGCTTGTTTCTTAAATATAGCCTATATATATATATATATATGCTGTGTCACTAAAGACCCGAGGTGTGTAATAATCCTGAAAGTCCCACGTAGGCCTACACAAGAACTAATACTATAAATCCTGGGGAAAGTGAAGGGAGGTCGATTTACATGGAAAAAGTCAAATTTGAATACTCCAAAATCTTGCGTTACGTATAACGTCTATCACTAGTAGTACATGTAAAGGCAGTTTAAAAATACACACAGATGGTTTAATATTCACCGTTTATTAACGTATCAGCAGTTATCTGCCCACAGGAGAAGCGCGCAGCGCGGGGTTGGTTTTGAACTATTGAATTCGCACGTGAACCACGTGACCGCGTGGGTGCAAGATCAATCAGTGTCGCTCCTCTCTACTGCTCTGGGAGCGCCTAATAAAATAGTTGGATTTTTTCTAAATAAATTCTATAATTCTAATTCTAAATTCTAATAAATCTGCTATTGTTGTAATTATTACCGCATGCTATTGGAACATTTCAGGTTTTGCGATGTGTCTTTTTGCGACAAATATTGCGAAATAAATACATTTCCCATAAATCCATGTATGAGCGATTTAAATAGTGAGGGTGAGGATGATGAAGATTGGCTCGGGGAGCGCACAGAGAGTTCACGCAGAAGAACCGGTGAAAAACTTTAATCTGATTTTTTAAAAACATACTAAGAATAATCTTGAAAAGGAGCAATTAGCAAAGCTTGCTAAGTCTTGTTTCCTATGACAGTTCAGTAAAACTTAACGACCCCAACACTGATAACGTACTACTTTATGCACACGTAAGTATGCACTTGAATTAGCTTCAGAAGTCTCACATAATTCTTTGGTACACTCCGAGTAGCACTGTGATTTGAAAGAAGAATAACTACGGTTTCTGAATGTGAGAATGTTGAGTTTGTCTACTTGAAATTTTAAATGAAGTAAATCTTGTGTTCCTTTAAGTAATGAAATACTTAATATTTTGTAAAGAAAAGAGTTTATTTAGAATTAAAACATTTGGAAAGAAAATACAGTAAAATCTTGGTGTCATAGATTTGTAGTTAAAATACTGTATTAAGAATAAAAAACTTAAAACACTGTCAGTCATAAAAGGATTAACACACTGGTTTAGTAAAATGAACACGTCCTTAACTAAATAAACCATTTTCCATATCATGGGGGGATGCGGGGGCTGGTCTGCTACCTCCATAAATGTAAATGGTCCCTGATGGTCTCCCCAATCAAAATTTAGTGCAGATTCTACTATGTGGATGTCCAGCCATATATTTTCTGTAACTGCTCACCCTATTCAGGGTTGTGGGGGGTCTGGAGTCAGGTCCCGGAGGCTATGGGCCAAAGGCAGGGAATAACCCATCACAGGACACACTCACGCAACAGTCACTTACACACACATCCACAGCTATGGGCAATTTGGTAACTCCAGTTCACCTCAGCATGTCTTTGGACTGGTGGGAGGGGGACCCCATGAAGACACAGGTAGAACATGCCAACGTGCCACAACAGTGTTAGCTTTAGCAAAAACCAGTGTGTTTATACTCCATCATTTGTCACTGCACCACCATGCCACGCCCATGCTGATGTGTTAAAAAAAAACATGGTTTGTGTTGTTTTTAGTGTAACTTTCTAGAGTCTGTGTACATTGTTATTTATTTGTGGTGGTGCACTGGTTAGCACTGTTGCCTCTGGAGACCAGGGTTTGAATCTGTGCCATGTTCCTGTGTGTGTGGATTATGTATAGTGATGGGTTGGCACCCATTCAGTGTCTGTTTTATACATCCAACATATCATCATTACCAGAATCAGTAGTTAGAGAAAAGCATGTTCCAAACCACCACTATGTTTCGCGTAAATAAATGTTTTATTTTTTCAATTGTTTAAAAAAAAATTGTCACAGCACAAAAATTCATGTGGGTTTTTGATGCTTGAATCATGGTGAAAAATCAAGGTGAAAAAAATAATGATATTAAATTGCCCACTTAATATTGCCCCAATAAGAAGCAATGCAATGTGAAGCTGAGAAAATCGCACCTGAGCAATGTCAGTGCAGAAAATAAGCATCAAAATTTGCTTTCACGACAACATAAACTCCACATCGAGAGGAGCCAGATGAGGTGGCTCGGACATCTGGTCAGGATGCCTCCCTGGTGAGGTGTTTCGGGCATGTCCCACTGGGAGGAGGCCCCAGGGAAGACCCAGGACACGCTGGAGGAAGTCTGGGTTTCCCTGCTTAGACTGCTGCCCCTACGACCTGACTCAGAAAAGTGGTAGGAGATGGATGGATGGATGGACAACAAAAAATTACTCTTGAGTAATGAAAATCAAGGAACAGAGTTCAAGCATCTTGTAGTTCTATAGTTAGAGTAGCCAATGGGAGCTACGTTTTTATCTGACAATGCTGGGTCTTCAAGCCAAGACCAGGCTGTTCCACAGAGGAGCCCTAGGGCTGGCAGCCTCAGTGTGACCTCCAGCAGATGGAGCTTCCTTGTTTTTCTTCATGCAGGGCAGGACTGATGTGACCTAGCAGAAGAAGGTTTTCCTTTAGCCCCCACTGTTAACTCTCTGCAGTGCAATTGCCCAAAGTGAGCCAATACTCCTACCTTGTGCTGTTGCATGATGGGGTTGTAATGGGGTGGAATCTCCAGCTCAGTCCTGATTAGCTGTTTACTAATGCTGCTGAATCTGGACGCACCAGTGGTTGCGTGGGTTTCAGTGGCAGGAATATCTAATGCAGGGAAATGACACATCCAGATGCAAAAAGGACTAGCAAAGGGTTTTGATACATGTGAAATATAGGCAGGAAGGGAACTCACGTTGTTTCGCTTTGGCAAAGCTTTTGGGTTTGCGCTTTCGGGTCTGAATCCCATCCTTTCTCATAGCCAAGGGTCGTGGGACCTAAAAGCAAACCAAATAAGGGGTGAGAGTCTAATATACAGCACTTTTGAGGTTCCATAATCAAAGCTCTCATCAATATACAGTGTATTTAAAATATACAGGTCAAAAATAACGTTAAAAATTCATTTTTTTGTTAATAAAAATGTTTATGTTAATGTATAATGTTAATCATTTTTAATGAAATGACAGGGTCATTGATTCATATTGGGATTTATATTTTGGGACTTACCCCATGGAGCTTTGTGTAGAGGCCACAAGCATTGCAAACAGTATCCCCCTGAGCACTGCGGCGCCACAGTGTGGTCATGGTGGTATGGCAGTTAGTGCAGAAGAGTCCTGTTCTCCGTGAGGCAGCCTATCAAACATTCAGACAATCCAGAGTCCAAGGTCGTCCAAGGTCATGCTATCATTATATGATGCAGAAAAAAGGATCATGCATTCATAAGTGTATCCTGCGTAGAAGGGTGCTGTACATTTACCGGGCGCCTCTGAGGCTTGGCGAGGGGCCGGTTAATGCCGTTCATCTTGTGGTAGAGGCCACAGGCATTGCATAGGTAATGTCCCGTTCCATCGCGGCGCCACAGAGGGGTGGACATAGCCCCACAGTTCACACATTCACGGCCATCTGCAAAATCAGCAAAGAATTTTGAGAAAACAGTTACTAGCCAATAAAGCAGCTTTTAGCAGGAGTAATAGTAAACATATTGCTAATAAATATTGCTGCATCCAGGCATGTAGCTACATAGTAAAATAACGCGTTGGAGCTCCCCTGCAGCAATTTTTTTTTTTATTACCGATCAGGCGCATAGTTCGCTGGTAAAATTATGAGTTTGAGCCCCTCTCAAAATTTACTTCAGCCAGCCGAAGTGGAGAAATACTTGATCGGGAACCCCTCCCATCGGTAAAAAAGTCGGCAAAATCTACTGAGGAGTACTCAATGGCAAAATCACTTTGCTGACCATGGGACCTGAACCAGCAGCCTTCCAATCGCAGGCAGAGAGGGAGCCATGCATCACCCTCATGTTTTAGCATATGAGCAAATGTTTTAAAATCACAAGCATTTTCAGCAGTAAGGCGTGCACACATCCAGAGGCCAGCTGTAATGTGAAACACCTGTCCTAGAAAATGAAGGTCAAGGAAAAGTTAACGGTACATTTCAGTACACCGGGAATGCATTACCTTCAAGTGGTGATATAAATCTGGACAGTCCAGAAAAAAAATTAAATAAACCCTCATTGGTTGTCAGGAACCATCCATATCACTGACTCATAATGTCAGATTGAGTGATGTTGTATTATCCCACAATAAATAACACACTGATGGCCTTGTTCAGCACCCTGGAGAGAGAGCCCTGCTCAACTTCAACAGGAAGCATCCATCCATTATCAAAACCGCTCACCCTACTGGGTCACAGGGAGTCCAGAGCCTATGGGCATGAGGCAGGGAACAGCCCAGGATGGGGGGGGCAGCCCATTGCAGGGCACACTCACACACCTACAGGCAATTTAGCGACTCCAATCAGCCTCAGCATGTTTTTGGACTGTGGGGGGAAACCGCAGTACCCAGAGGAAAACCCACGATGACATGGGGAGAACATGCAAGCTCCACACACATGGAACCCAGGTGGAGACTCAAACCTTGGTCCTAGAGGTGTGAGGCAACAGTGCTAACCGCTGCACCACCATACCACCCCTGACAGGAAACAGTTCACTATAAATATAGTTTTTGTCAGACAGGTACAGTTTTAATTCTGTTATGTAAGTGTTATGTACGGGGCAGCTCAAACCGGGAGAACTGGACTCCAAAAGTCGGGCGAACAAAGTGTTTAATCACAAGCGGAGGCAAGCAGGACTATACAAAACAACACAACGGTAATGACCGGACAGGGAAACATACTCGAACGTGGACTCAAATATACAGGACTAATGACAGCAACAAGAAACAGTTGGTAAACACGGGTAATCCACAGGAGATTAATAAGGAGGTGTGGCACACGAGGATTGGACAAGCAGGTCATGACAGTAAGTGCATGAAAATTCTATATAAATAAAAATTTTAAATCCTAAATGTAATTTGATTAGTCCATCAGTCACACAGAGTATTTTAACAGTTACAAAAGAAAACAAAACTAATCAGTAATTTTTATAAAGAATTACTTTAAAATTAAATTAAAGAATTACTATAAAAATTAAATCAGTAACCCACTGTTCTGGAATTTAGATATGAGCATTGTTACTACTGTCAGTTGCTGCTTATACACATTATCCAATGCTGATATTTTTTTCTTCGTTCATTCAATACAACTCAGACTGAAACTGTGAGAAAAACAATTTTTTCATTTCCCAGTTGGTGATCCGATAGTGAAATTTGCATAATCAAATCGAAACTATCTTTAGATGTTCATAAAAATAGCAATATCTGGTATAATTCTTATTGATATAGGAATATGGCATCCCATCCAGGCTGCACCCCAGCCTTGTGTGCAATGGTGTCTGGGATTTACTTCAGGTGCTGTAAGATCATGTATTGGTAAATGGATGGGTGCATATATGTATATGGGAGGAAAATGGAGTCTGTGACTGTTTTCTGTTGCCACACCCCTCTGGACTGGGCCACTCCGTAGAATATTTCACTCAGTGCATGTAGTACCTGTGACAGGCTTTCCACCGAGCCAGTAGATCGCAGGTACATCTACTGGATTCATGGATTCATTACATGCACATTACATGCCTAATAAAATGAAATACCCAAACTGCTAAATTTACTTTTCCCAAAATATTTAAGATGCAACATTTTTTCAACCTACAAGGTTGAAATTCATCTTTCCAATTCTAGCATTATGTTTAAGCAATGAGTGTTTAGTTTGCAGTGTTTATCATAATGTAGTTCCTTTTCAGCTAAATAATTGCCCCTAAAGTGATAATTATTATTATTACAAACACTGAAAGTTAGTTAGCTTTTTTTGATAATTGATATTCTTATTACGCAATGCATATAGCCAAATTTGCCCGCGTTACAAGCAGAGACTTTGAAAATATGAGGCAAACTGAACTGGACAAACCGTGCGCGATTCACTCCTTTAAATTTCGACACAGAATGGACTTTTTCTTGCATGAAAAGTCTCTGCAATTAGTAATGAGAAACAAAAGAATCTAAAGAATTTGACCTAGCTGAGAAACTTAACTTCGCACGTAAAGTTATTAACAACGCTTAATTTAACAATCCATACTGCCAATATAACACAAGCGGCTGGCGTTATCGTTCAGGGATCTCTGACACACAAAGAAAAAACATCAAGTATATGCTACGCGTTATTTTGATGTTTCTGCGTTGAGGTGAAAAGTGCTGATTGTACTCTTATAAAGAATAAGTTAACAAAAAAAAAAAGAATCCAACACAGGACAGATCGCAACACTACAAATTAACTCCATAAATGTATAACTTTTATTTAACCTGTTAAGTTAATGTGATCCAAGAAGATAATGTGCTGATCATCTTATGTTATTAAAAATGACGCAATGAAGTTACATACCTGCTAATGTATCTAAACTGAACATTGCAGATAGATAGGTAGATTTAGTATAAATTAATATGAAAACATACGAAAATGTACTCAGTTTGAGCCAGTAATTAAAATGTCATACCTTTAATAACTGGATCATAACTTAAAACTTACTTTAGGGAGTTTAAACAATAATCTTAATTCTCTGTCCAATATAATGAATTATCATTATTTATGTAGACCTATATAATAAAAAATATGTAAACGCATAAATTGCTATCCTGGTACGTGCTGAATATAGGGTGACTTAAGGAACTAAATAAAGAGTTAATTAACCTCTTTATATAATAGAGTAAATTGAACATTTACCAAGAATATTACGGTGGAAAATTGGTTGAAAAAAATTTTTCTTCGTAAAAATGCCCTTTTCATGAGCGAGATATTCTTTAATTTATTTATTGCCATAAAAATGACAAATATTTTGCTGTACAGGCATTACACTGTATATAATCTAAACCCTAAAATGTATCACTAAAAGGCAGTGATTATCTTAACCTCGTTGCAGAATAATCCAAAACGCTATGCTGAAGACAAGTCTTCTGTATACGAATTTATCAAACCGATCGAACTGTCGGTCGGACGAGATATTTCCCACATTTTCAAGAAAGAAATTAATTTTTTATAAAGTGTTTCATATTTATACTGATTGCATTAAAGGCGATATTTCTACTCTCTTTGGCAAAGTTTAAATTAGTGACGCTGACTTTTTGTACAGATAGTCTGTAATTTCTTTCCACAGAAAAAGTTTCTGACAGTATTTTGCCGAAATATTTGCAAAAACTATTTTCCTACTGAAACCGATCGAACAGTGGATAGGTTAATGTGGTAAAGGAAACTTAAGTTTTCAACTAACTGATTAAAATGCTTAAAACTGATCTCTTGCTTCAATAGTGGGCCTAATAACAAAACAAGAATTAATGTTGCAATTAAAGTGAATGATTAACACAAATATTAAATACATATAAATGCATTTGGCGAGGTCGTCTACAATTTTATTAGTAACAATATAGATCTACACCATGAGTGAGGTTTTTCTGTAGATTGGAGTCATCCTATTAATTAATTTTACCTGCCCAACAATTTGCACGTTCATCGATCGGAAATATATTGAGGGTTAAAATTTATATCTTAAAGGTCTGCAATGAGTTACAATATAATTTATTCCTCACCTAAACTGAGGTGTCTGGACGCGCTCTCGGGTCCTGAAGAGGAGGGTAGGCTGTTCATTACTGTGGTGTCGTAGGTAGGTGGGGGCCAGGAGGTCCCAGTGCTGGAAGTCACATACGATGGGTATACAGTATGGTAAGATTCTCCAAATAATCCATGATTATGGCTCCAAGCAACGTTAGCTGCGGCATCCTTGTTGTCTTTTGCATTGCCGTTGGTTGTGACGTTAATTGAATTAGTATGTCGTTGACTGTATGTTGCATCCTTAGGTCCGGAGGTGACAGAACCAGCCGGAAAGGCGAAGCGAGGTGAGTGTTGCGGACTTATCGCACGAGGTGGTGCGATGGTGTTGGTGTCCGCCTGGATCCAGGCATGATGGCTGGACACCGAGTTGCTTTGATAAGGGTCTGATTGTAAGTAAGGCAACACCGGAAACACTGGGGCTGCGTGAGTGTTTGGCACGCAAACGGCGTTGTGCAGAAAAGTAGCCTCATGCGACGAGCATCCATAGTTAGTTGTCATGGCTGTGTCTTGATACATATCCTCGCTTGAGAGGTAAACATTGGCACTGACAATAATTATTGTTATATAGTTAATAGACTAATTAATTCATATTAATTGTAGATTTTTTTCCAGAAATCTTTAAGCTCAGGTCGTGTTTCAGCAGGCTCCGCGGTATTTTCAGATTTTCCTTATTCCCTTTTGGACATCCACTCAATGGATACCTGCTCGCAGGCAGAACATCCTTTAAGTCCTTAATAATGTGAAAGTCTCGGGACCCAAACAGGCAAAGAGGATCCTCAACTTTTCGCCGGCCGTGAAGAAAAAAGGATTGACAAGCGGGAGAACAAACGCTTCTCTTCCTCTCCCAGCCCATTCTCCACCCTCCAGTTTGTCTTCTGGTTATATGTGTTTTGCACTATAAAACCGTCCCACAAAATATAACTAAAGCTGACTTGTCAATAATAAATATACATCATTTGTCTCTTTTCGACAAAATGTGAGGGTGAAACTTAAAATATTCCGTAATGTTCCACGCTGAGAACAAACTTTACCATTAAAATCTAAAATAATTCCTTTCCATTTACAAACGTGATCAATGTGTTTTTAAAAGTCCTTTAATACAGCAAAACCGTAAACTTAAAATAACTTAAAGTTAATTAGTTACAAACAATACCTTACCACCAAGTATTGGCCAATCTCTAAATTGTTGTTTCCAAAAACAAATAGCAGTTTTTCTTCCCTTTTCAGTGGGATTATATGAAAAAAGTGATCATCTCATAATTATTTATGTAAATACTATCTGTCGAAGCCCATGACTGTAGTATGTCATTGTACAAAGGCATGCAAAAATGTAGGCCTATCATTACAAACTGAAGGGGCTCACCCGACCAATTTCGCTAAGTGTTGGCTGAATCTGTCTAGTGTTTCTGTAGACAGACCCAAACAGAATGAGGGATTGCGCCAGAGTACCAGCCTACTGCTAAGCAGCTTGTCCTTACAGCATCATGTAACCATTTATTTTCTTTCATCTGCTCTGATACAGTTGTCTGACTCGTTTCTGCTTCTGAGTGTGACTGAATCAGAGCTTAAAAACATGCGAAGTGGCCCTCAGAGTTGACTTAATCGTGACCACTTGCCAGATGGCTTCATACATGAGAGCAGGGTTCTTTTTTAAAAAAAAAAAATCAGACACATTTTATACATATTTCCATTACTGCATTTACCATTACGCCCATTTTAATGACCTTCTTTCCCACTAGACACTTCAGTGTGAAACAAATGATTTGTGAATTATTTAAGGAAATGCTGAAGTAAAAAACAAACAAAAATGCGATTTAACCTCGTGAAACATGATCATTTTCATTCTGATATGTTTTGTACAGCTAGTATGCTAGCTGAATGCTTTTCCAGGGGTATTTCACAGCTTGTCACACCATTCGAACATAGGCTGTTGATGAAAGACAACGTTTAGAATAATGACAAATTATTAGCTAGTTCTAATACAAGGACATACTGTCTTTTGATAAAATCTGATTGCTGTCTCTTGGAAGCTTGATGTGATTGATGCTCTTTCTTTCGGTAAGCGCCTCAACATGTTTTCAAGGATCCTTTCCAATATATCTTTAGCTGAACAATTCAATAAGATTGCAATACCCTGACACCATAGGTACAGCTGGATTGGTCTGTAAGAGGTGCTCTTAAGATACTTCCTGGAAGTTTTGAGTTAGGTGCCATTGGTGATATCGTGTTTATTTCTCATGGACAGGCTTGAAAGGACAAAGTACTTGCAAGCTTAATACACTGAGGAGCTGGCAGTTGAGCAGGATTGGGCTGTCGCTTGTCGGTGCCTTGCTGACAGGCCGTGATGGAGACCAGACTACTAGCTCTTTGGTTCTTACCCTATATAAACAGTTTGTAATGCTGTTTCTCCACAGCTGATTAATGCTCCAACCACTGACTACTGTCATTGACTAAATTAATGAGGTGTTGTATAATGGATAGGAGTAAATAGAGGATATCTTGAAGGGAGATAGATGGTATAGAACAGGACTGTGTGTGTCTGTCTGTGTGTGTGTATGTGTGTGTGTGTGTGTGTGTGGTCCATGTATACCTTACCTTGTGGGGACCAAATGTCCCCAAAATGTCCCCACAACGTGATGAATACCCGTTTTTTCATTTTTACCTTATGGGGACCAGGAAACATGGGAAAACTCTATTTTATAAAAATCTGTGACTGCAATGAAAAAACTAAAAATCCAAAAACTCTTGTATTTTGTTTGGTTACTTATGGTTATGGTTAGGGCAGGGTGGGGGTTAAGGTTGTCATAGTTAGCGTTAGCATTTTTCCCATAGAAATGAATGAGTGGTCCTCAAAAATATATGATTACACAACTGTGTGTGTGTGTGTGTGTGTGTCTCCGAGAGAGAGAGAGGGAGGGAAGGAGGGAGGGAGGGAGGTTGGGGGTGAGTGGCACCGTCCAGATTGGATCAGATGTTTTGGCGCTGGGGTATAACATCCAGGTTTGGCCCCTCTTCCTTTGGCCAGACCCCTGGCAGACCACAGCGGCACCAGGAAAGAGACGACCAATGCAACGCCAACAATGGATGACCCCAGCCAACATCTCCAGGCGGAAAACATGCCCGAGAGTGACACAAAGTTTACACTTAATCAGGGAAGCGAGAAGTTGAAAAGATGACAATTTCTTCAGTAGATAATATACCAGTATTTATAAAGCTACTGTTTTGATTCACTGCTTTAGAAACATAAATGATGTGTAGCGTATGAATATGTTTATTGATTAGATTATCAATACATTGGAATAGGTAGTAAATAATGTATTGTCTTTTTGGGATTTTGCTTTGCATTATGTTTTTATAAATTTAAATAAAAAGTGATCCTTTAATTATTAACATATTTTTCAATGCCTTTTTGTTGAATATGCATTGTTTAATTATTCAAGACTGTTATAGACCTTCCAAAGTAGGTTTATATCAAAACCAGCTTGTACAATGTTTATATGAAACCCTCTGGCCATTATGACCAAATAGTCAAGTGTAAGTTTACTATTTACCGCATGACCTTCTCAAACACCCAGTGTAAAACAAATATATTAGTTCACATGATTGCTATCACTAGTCCATGTATCAGTTAACTGTCCCACCCTGTGCATGCGGTGCAACTGATTCATCCTGCAGGAAGGAGGAAGGAGGATTCTCAGACATCTGTTTGATAAGATCGGGCTAGGATTGTGAACCAAAGCAGCAGATAAAGTGGGGCTTCATAGCGACAAATCCAGAACAATAGTGACCAACAAAGACATCAATACAACATGCAGTGTAGCAGGCGGGCGTTGCTCAGCTAATCAGTGTAATACCAGCCCATATGTGTAGTGTAACAGACCTGGTTATGCCATACAGATCAACACCAGCAAATCTAATTTCATATAACTAAGGTGATTAGTAAAGACCTTGTCATTCTCTAAATCAGTGTTTCCCAATCCCGACCTCCAAGACCCAACGATTTTGTGGAGCAAATACAACGATGGGAGCAAAAACATGGACCGGCTGTGGGTCCCGGGTTGGGAAACTGCTTATCCCGCATAGGTTCGCGGTGAACCTGAAGCCTGTCCCAGAAAACCCAGGGGACAAGGGTGGGGACAGGATGATTGGGATTTCAGTCCATCGCAGGGCACCTCACCACGTAAACGCATACATTTTAAATTAATGCTCTCATCTTACAACCACCATTGGATTTTCCATCTCAAAATGTCATTAAGGATTAGGATGGTTGTACATCTTGCTTTGACTGATGGTTCCTTTTCATTTCATATTTGTACCTCAGATGTTATTTTGGGGCCTAGCCTGGCATCAGAGCTTAGGGGTAACTTACACCTTCTGTGGAAACGCTTCACAATCAAGATACCATCCTTATTCAAAGCCGTTTGTGTTGCAGTTGGGCAAAAACCTACTAGAAATAAATACTAGAATAAATATTTGTTTAAAAAAACTTGATAATAAACATATTACTGATTTTTTCAGTATGGACACAACACAAGAAATTGCCTTGAAAGGATTCAGAACAATGGGACTCTGTGAGTGTTGTCTCTTATCTGCTTCTGGCCGTATCCAGTTTTGCCTGCGTAACCCCCTCCAGACCCCCTTGCTGATGTGTTTCCGGCTAAGGGCCCTCTTATCAACGATAACTGACGTCACGGCTGTGGATGGGAATGCAGGAGATGAATACTACCTTGGAAATTCTGCCCCAAAAATGTTGACTGGTCTCCCAAACAATACAACACCAATATGCGGATCGTGCCGTATGTCAGTCTCTGTGCAAGGAAGCATTTAACTGCTCACTGGAGCATTTGACTGCTCACTGGACTAGAATCATTTGACTGAAAATTTAAACTAACAATAAAGATATTTTCTTTCAAAAAGAATAATATGAAATTTAAAAAATTAGAAACCCATAATGTTTTTTCAAGTCAATTACTATTCCCAGACTTCATAAGACCTGACTTCACAAGGGATAGGCTCAAACTACTGTGACACATGTAATAGAGTCCTTAAATGAAATCGGGCTGGTTTAATATATTTTGCTGAAATATGAATGAATCGACACTGAGATAATACGCTAAACACGGAATTTAAAAAATGGGCACAGCGATTATGAACTCACCAATTAGGTAAAAAATGACAGAATAGGCACAACAAGACAAACTAATTTCACACTGCAGTAACAACAAACGGGATGGTCAGCGACACCTGCTGACCAAATGGGGAATAGACACATGGGACAGGGCCAGATGGACAGTGATCCTGACAATATAGAGTATTTTACAGTTTCTAAAATAGGTGGATAATATGCAAAGTCTATCTGCTACTGATTATTATAATTGTTTATTTCAAGATGAAGAATTAAACAATTTCTCTTCAGTCTTAGAAGAACATGACACAACAAGAATTAAGAAACAGAGCTTAAACTATATCCACTTGTGTGTATTGTTGGGTGAATTACCACTGAGTTGGGTGCCAAGATGCTTATCATTACTTCAGTACTAATGCTGATGACGTTGTAGAGTATCCTTGTTCCATCCACACAGTATATGTGGCTTCCCATTGTCCACAGAGCTACGCATCAGTCTTGCCCATATGCCATGGGCAGTAAAAATATGCCACCCAACTGGGCACTGATGGAATATAATACAAGAGTTTCTTTTTAAGTGATGGCTGACTTTCAAAATGAGTATTAAAAACACCACAGTCAAATTTGAAATGTAGGTAGACACTTCACCATACAGGCCATATGCGGTAGCTTAATTATTTATGTATTTTCTAAGTAAAGATTATTGTCACGCCCAGCCCCGGTCACCCTCCTGTGGACCACACCTCCTCGTTAACCCCGTGTGGAATCCTCCTGTTTACCAGCTGTTGTCCGTTTCCTGCTCGTCACCTCCTGTATTTAGTCTACGTTCTGTTCAGTCCTGTCAGATCCGTCATTGTATTGTCGTGGTATGGTCGATGTTCGCCTCCCGTAAGCTCCCCTGTCTACCCGTATTAAGCCCCGTTTTGCCCCGTATCCTGAGCCCCTTCGCCTCCTTTGCCCGCTCGCCAGCCACGATCGTGACAATTATATATTTATACATGCATTTATTTACATATATATAATTTATAAGTTAATGTACTTTTTAGTCAGAAGTACAAATTTCCTATAACAACTTGTTTGTTTTTCAGCTGTAATGATGATAATAGGCAACAAATTGGCTATTGTCCTTAATCTGCCAGCGAAAATGTTGTTCTGAAATATTGGCACCATTTTGCCTATGAGGTCACTTGTTTTGTCTAGCAGGCTTGTGTGTGAGCTCCCAGCCCTCACAAGCAGGCTTGTGTTT
Organism: Mormyrops attenuatus; assembly: GCA_026777985.1. NCBI lineage: Eukaryota > Metazoa > Chordata > Actinopteri > Osteoglossiformes > Mormyridae > Mormyrops > Mormyrops attenuatus. The sequence goes on from JAODKC010000028.1 coordinate 9,315,834, forward strand.
CCCAGCCCTGGGACCTTAGCCAGCACTATATATATATATATATATATACAGTATATGCTCCACTTCAGCTCCTGTGAGTTTGCCTGTGAGATACTTTGCACTACCAGTCATATCTTTCTGAAATGCCAGGAGCTATTCTACCAGGAACTCCTCAATCCTGAGTCTTTATATCTGTGCACACCCACGGACAGAACCCACCATTTTAGCATAAATGGTTCATAAGAACATAAGAAATTTACAAATGAGAGAAGGCCATTTGGCCCATTAAGCTCGTTTGGGGAGAACCTAACTAATAGCTCAGAGTTGTTAAAATCTTATCTAGCTCTGATTTAAAGGAACCCGGGGTTTTAGCTTGCGCTACACTAGTAGGAAGACTATTCCATACTCCAACTACTTTCACTAAAAGCTTTTGCTGATGAGCCATTTTGGGAAATGGATGAATGGGTGCATGTGTGCGTGGAGGAATGGATGGATTCACAGATGGACAGACATCAGTTTTTTTTATTCAACCTTTTATGTATCCTAAAACACCTAAATAAAATGTCTCTGTATTATGTGTTTCAGATAACTACCTCTTAATAAGAGTTGCACAAATTTCAAGTAAAGAAAACAGCATTAAGTTTAAGCAGTAATCTAAAAAATAGGCTAAAAAATACATCTCAATGGTTTCTTTTAAGTTACTGCCACAAATCGACGGCCTATTTTGGTTTTGAACTGGAGTCTGCCATACACGTGTAGCATTTATTTGACGTATTGAAATTTTATTCACTGTTTAGTCTGCCAACAGATATGTGATGGGTCTTAAAATATTTACAACAAATCAGATCGTATACAACTTTTGCTTTGCCAAGTCTTGGAATTAATAAGAAAATCATAAAGGGCGGCGTTAGAGACAGCATGATTTATCTTTAAATTTCCTCTGGAATATATGATATACTGTGCCTTTAATCGAAAGTTGAAACGAATAGGGCACAAGCACCCTCAAACAATATAACGTATTACTAGTGTGTCTTCACTCACAGAGCACATCCTGAATCCATGCGACTCAAGATGTAGAGACCGATCCGATAACAACTTAACAGGGAGGATAAGGAAAAGCCCGGAGCCCAGATTTAATTCAGAACGCTGGGGCACTGCCAACGCGAACCCTGCGCCCCGCAAACGTATCCCATGCAGATCTACGGTATCAGTGAGCCTGTAAGGAGAGAGGGGGCTGGCGCCCATGGTAATGCCACAAGTATTACTAAAACGTGTTATCATTCCAGTGATGGTCTTGCCAAAGTAATACAACATAAAGATGCACACTGAAGATTAACGACCAATAAATGGCCCCGCCTGAGAACAATGTTACAGATAAACACTTTCACATATTCCTGTAAAACTTGATCCTTTCTTGCATAGATAAGAATACGAGTTAACCAAGTATATCAGTGTTATATGGATAAGTGTAATGATCATTTTTATACTGATGAATTTGGGAGCTAAAACGTTGTGCGCTGGGAACAGGTGAAACACAAACGTAAGCGCATTTTCTTGTCGGACTCTTAACGCGGGGGTGCCGGGTGGTCGAGTCGCTGCAGTCGATGGAAATCAAAGCTAACAGAAAAAACATCAAGCTTGCGAAAACAAGACAGTCCAAACAAGAAATCGGAGTCAGTTTCATATTCGTAAAAACTGTAAAATGTTACGGCAATGATTGCATTAGTAACTTATCGGTTTTCAAAGTTGTCTTTTGCTTCGTAATACTTACAATTTATTGTAAGTAATACTTGGCGGACAATAGGGTCAAATGCATCTGCCCCCCCCCAACAGAACAACTGGCCCCAGTCTGCCCCCCAGTTGAAATGATCTCGAACCGCCACTGGTGAGCGCATGGTGACGCTGGGTTTGGGGAGCGCTACCGCCGGTAAAGAGCTGCTGCTTTAACTCCGAAAGGGTGACGTCGGACTATTGACGGAAGCAGAGGAGACGTACTGCAGAAAATGTCCACGACGGGGATTAAGGGTGAAAATATCATCTGTGAATTTTTATCATGAAAGAAAATACGAACGCCCAAGAGATGCAGACAGCGGATCGCAAGCTGCGCTGGACTGCTTGGTGCCAAGTTATCCTTTTCGGGTGGACTGTAGTGATTATCGTGGCTGAGAGAACCGCACGTAAGTGTTCATTCTACAGAAAATAAAGCATTATACTCAGATTGCCAGCAATATGTGTTTAATTCCAGGTAGTTTGATATACTGTTCTATTCATATTATTGGTGTATTCCACACATTTTACAGCTTGTGAAAATCGACTTTTGAACTGATTGTGTGTCCACACGTGGATATGAATATTTTAAATTGTAGAATCTATCTGGCGGATTTAAATGCGCGATAAAAATGTGTATTCACGGAGAGTTGCCAAATTGTACGTTTTGAAAGCGCAATGCGTCGTAATGTTATATGAGTGCTTTTTCGGATTCTTGGCAATGTGATGGCGCAAGGGGCGTTCCCTGCCGTCTTTTTCTCACGGATGCTGTACATCTGCACAGATAGCGGACGAGGATCTAAAACAGCCTGTGCTAATGGTGCATTGGTAAGGGAGGGCTCACCTGCCATCAAGTTCATTGTCAGAATAGGAAAATAATCGTTTTCCTAAAGATATTACTGTCTACATATTTATGAATGCATAATAGTGTATTGTGTCAGTGCTTTAAAAGACTTAACACTGCCAGGAGAATTTAAATAACAAATCTATATATCATTTAAAATAACATAAATTATTCATATGTCTATATATGGCCAAAGTGGTGCGTGAACGTTACAGTTTGCTTATTCTCCTTGTTGTTGAAGCAAATTATTAACCACCCGGAAATGTTGCAGTACTTTGTTGTTACAAGCTATCTGTGAAAACAATACAAATGACCTATGACTGAGCAAAACCCAAACCTCTGAGCATATATTATCTTGCCAGAACAATACTGGATTTAGTTTGCTAAAATGCTAAATATTAGGTGATGGACTCAGTTTATTGCATAGAAACATCATATTGTTGGAAAAACAGCAGAAATGTGATGCAATTTTCCTTGCAAACTGAGCAATGAACTGGCATCCTTATAATAAGCAGTACATGCGGAATCCCAGCATACTGAAAGCAGCGGACAGAAACACTATTAAAAATATGGAGATACAGTCTAGGATTACAGATCAAATCACAGGAGCATTAAAATTATATATAGATCTAACAATATATTTTCCATAACCACTACAATATATTTTCCATAACCACTTATTCAGTAAATGGTCACAGTAATACTGGAGCCTAACCCTTGAAGCACAAAGCAGAGGCCAGCCTGGATGGGATGACAGTCTGTCACAGGGAAGCAGGGCCGACCCATCCTGTAGATGACATAGGCGGTCATCTAGGGCACCATTTGATTAGGGGGTGCAAAAATTTACATTCGTTTTAATATTTCACTACTGGATGCGAGCTAACTAGTTAGCAGCCAGATATCCTGTGCTACTGAAATGTGTTTAATATAAATGAACTGACAGAATTTGTTTTCTGCTGCACTGGGAGGGGGTTCGCTCAGCAAAATCTTGCCTAGAGCAGCAGAACACCCAGGGGTGAGGTGCTGAGGGTACAGTTTTACCCACATTTAGCGTGAGGTTTAGCTCTGCATTTTTGCATAATATAGTACTCTGTGCTACCTGATATAATATATTACTGGCTCTTTCTATTAATTGAGAAAAGTTCGATTTTTACCGATGGGACTATCTTTGCTGCACATCAAGTCAAGTCTTGTGGGCTTCATTGTCACACCACCCATATTCAGGTTTAACATTCTAAAATTCCTCGGCCACATGCATACAGCAAGTGGGGGAGCCAGGGGGCGCTCCACTATCCTGAAAGTGCAAAAAAGAAACATGACAGTATGAAACGATGGTTTGGATACAAGGGTTTGTATACATGGTGCATTTTTGCCTCTCTGTTGTTAATACTTTATAACAAAGACCATTTTGATGACCCCAAAGCTAAAAAGGACATTGTTTTGTCTTTCGATAGTGATCTACTGTGTGGTGTACTACCTATGGCACGTCCACTTTGGGAGGGCTGTGCTGACCTTTGCCCTGGCTGTACCTGGGACAGTGGTTCAAGTGCTGAGTTTCAAGTGGTATCGTGAAGATGGAGCCCAGCGAAAATGCTGCCTTCGCTTCATACACATCCTGCACCTTGGTATCTTCAAAAGGTCAGATCCACTGTACTCTGCTTCTAACCACTTAGCGATGGCCAGCTGCTGACAAGCTGCATTCACTATGCAACCGTAAGGCATGTCTCTGGTTTGCCCCCTGTTGGCAGGCTGTGGGACTGCATGTGGTGTCTGTGGCATTCGCCAGAGTCAGGAGATGGGCTTAGCGCCATTGTAATGCAGCAGGCTGATGTTTCCGCCCTCCGTCTGTTAGAGGCACTGTTGCTAACCCTTCCACAGACTGTTCTGCAAACCTACATTCTCCTCACCACTGATGAAGGAATTCTTTCCCCAGGTATGTAGTTCACTATGAAATACTTTACATTTCACATTTAGGATGACTTACACTAGAGGGAGGGGTTGCAATTTCTGTGTGACTCGTGGGATTCAAACCCACGACCTATGTGTTGTGCTCCATCTTGTGTTCCCTCTTTCTCATAGTGTAAAAGTTATAAAACTAGTAAGCACTATGCTTTAAAAATGTGTTAAAAAAATATGAGTAAAAGTGACTGAGGAAAAGCTTCAGTCAAGTGACATCCCAGAATCTTAGTCCTGTTATTTGAGACTGAGATTGCATACTTCCAATGTGACTTTAAAATCATGGACTGTTTAAATTTGTTAATTAAAGAACTGGTATCTGTGGGTAGCCAGACATCCCTTGAGTGTTAACGTTACACATTAGTGCCTATAAGCATCCAGTCATCGTACATCATCTACCCAGAAGTGGTTGTCCAGTGCAGGGTTGTGATGTTTTAGAAACAAAGATGTAGCAATTTTAATAAAGATGAATATTACTAATCGTGTAATTATGACCAAGATAAGCAGTTTATATTACTAATATAAAATACCCTCCATATCTTTGTGTTGGACAACTTACACTATATAATAACAAATTTTTTACCACAGACACTAGATCATTCATGTCCTATGTAAATTAATTGTAAACACTAGATGAATCACTCACAAAGATCTTCTTCACACAAAAAAACTTAAAATTATTAATAGATATGAAGTTAAAAAACTGTTGTAATATACTTCTGTTTGTCAGGATACATATGCAGCACTTTTGCACTGTTGTTGCATGCAGACTTGTTGACTTCTCATCTCCTGAAAATAAAGCAATTGTATCCTTCCTAAGGGTCATACCCGCATACGCGCCATCCTCTGTGTCTCAGTGCTGCCCCCTTTCTGCAGTGTTCGTGTGCTGCGCGCTCTGCCTGCTTTCCACTTCCTGGGCACTTGTGCTGTATAGCCGAGCCTGCTCCCTGGTCCGGCCTGGGCACCTGCCCATGCCGCCCGCTGCCCTGCTCTGCCAGCTGCTGTGGAGGGCAAGCATGCTGGGCGCCCGGATAGCCAGCCTCATGTTCTTCATGAGGGTCTTCTGCGGATGGATCTATGGCATTATAGGTGAGGCCAAGTGTCACCTATTTCTGCGCGCGCTGTGGTGGTGAAGGGCAGTTTAAATCTAAGAAAACTTAATGGTGTAATATCCAGCATTAGATATTTTAAATGGTGTGGCCCTGTGGGTTTGTACCCATGATCCTAAGGTCACCAGTTAAAATCCCGCGGTTGGCAGAATGATGTCACTGTTGGGCCCTTGAGCGAGGCCCTTAAACCCAGTTGCTCCAGGAACACTGGCCGACTCTGCTCTCTTATCCTCACTTGCATTGGATAAAAGCATCTGCCAAATTAATGTAGTGTAAATTAATGAAAGTAAATAAAACATTAATTTAAGTAAATATTAGTCATTAGCAGGTACTGGTGCGTGAGAGACACTCTAGTTCAGTGCTTGAAGTTGATGACCTTTATGTTTTTTAATTGCATGACACCTTGTTAGATTCGGCCCATCAAGCTTGTTTGGGGAGAACTTAACTAATAGCTCTGAGTTGTTAAAATTTTATCTAGCCCTGATTTAAAGGTACCCAGGGTTTTAGCCTGCACTACCTGAACAGGAAGACTATTCCATACTCCAACTACACGCTGTGTAAAGAAGTGTTTCCTCAATTGTGGAAACATTTCCAGTTTTTAGAGCTTTCAGAAATTTATTCAACTGTTGCTCCTGTTTCTTATTTAATCATCCAGTGTATGATATTTGTAATGTTCTTTGATTGTTTATAAACATTACTGCCAATATTCATGTATGTCATAGAGTATTTGGGATATAGTCAATGTAAATTCTTTATGAGAGCATTGAGATTGATCGAGCATTGAGTTTTATCTTTAGAGCAGCATCTCATAGCCATATGCATCATGCAGGAACAAGTCTAGGAGACCTACAGTCATAGTTCCATCTATTCTCTCTGCACTGCAAGGTTTCCATTGGCTGATTGCGTCCCTGTGGCTCGTCACTCAGCGAACTGACATCTGCAGCAGCCCTTGGAGATGGCACCTCTTCAACTGCGTGCTGGGAGCCGTGCACGTCTTCTTCTTTCTGAACGTCAAAGATGGGCCCTCCAGATTCCGCATTTCCAGCTTTTATCTGGTGGGTTGCAGTGACCTTCTCTCTCCTCGTGTTCAGGGCAAACCTTGGATGCTTGGGTGAAGCTAATGGTAAAGCAAAAGAAAATGTCAGCCTATTAAGGCGATCGTGCTGAACAAAGGAGGCAATGCTACACTAGAAATGTGGGATATCCCACCCTCCTGCTCTTGGGGAAGAGCTCGCTCGCTGGGCTTGGGGAAACCACCAACCAATCGCATGTCTGCTTTTTCGATCGTAGTTCTGCTTTTGATTTGGCTGAAAGATTATATTTTTTTAACTTGAAACTCTGCCTGTGGGTAACCCAGTGGCAAAGATGACTGGTATTACTTTCACTTTCATTTCGTAAACGTTCTAAATTATGCATGGAATATACTTATTTTATTATGGAGTCAGTTTAATGGGCCATATACACTGTCCACTACAGGAAACGATGTCCTCCTCCTCTTTCCGTCGCAGGTAATGCTGCTGGAGAATGCTGCACTGCTGTTATTAGCCTCTGATTTTCTCAGCGAGGCCACGTGGGACAGCATGGGTGTGCCTGCTGCAGTGTTTTGCAGCTTTCTCTTGGGTGAGTTAGTGGGTACAGTGTGAATCCACAAAACATCTAGTTTACAAGGGGCCACGGAATGTATTGTTCACACAGAGGTATCAATTGGCCAGAAACAATTTCATATGAGTCCAGAGGGAATGATAAAAGATACTGGAGAAGAAAAACCCTCACAATATGTGCCACTTGAATCTCCTATGCCTGATATCTGCAGAATTATTTAATATAAAACAGAAAAGCTTCCTCTAGTCCCCCAAGTGGATACATTGGGTAGTACAACCCTTTGCTGCTGGAAGCGTCTCTGCATACACAGCTACTACAAATAAAATGCATCTGTATGCTTAATTCATATGTTATTTCAAAAGCATGAAATTTAATTTTGATTTTTCTCTCATCTTCTATTCACCACCAATGGATGCCTTTCGTAGGTATAACATCACTGGTCTTGTATTACCGCTTCCTCCACCCTAAGTCTACGGAGATCTCGCACAATCTGTGGAATGGACACTCGGGGATAACTTGTTTGAGAGGAGAGTCTTCCTTCTCTCTGGGAGACAAGATGGCGGTCGTGCCGTCCGTCCCATCGCAAGGCAACATTCCTCTCACTGCTATGGCTGGAAACATGGTGGAACATTCCGGAACCTGTGGCACAGAATCCGCCATGCGGGATGGGCACCATCACTGGCTGCTTATCCGCCTGGCCCTGAAGACAGGAAACCTGGCTAAAATAAACCTAGCTTACGGGTACGGGGAAGTGGCTGCCATGATGGACACTATGGAGATGCCGGAGATGAAAGACGTGGAGTCTCAACCGCCAGAGTCGGAGTCGGAAGATGGCATCATGCCCCTCTCGGAAGGGAAGGAGAACTTCCAGAGTGTCAGCGAACCTTCGTTCACAAGCGATCTGACAGGTGACGAGGAAGAGGAAGATGAAGATCTGGAGACGGAGAGTCCATTGCCGTCTCCTGTGTTTGATTATAGGAGAGGATCTCCAGAAGGAAAATCAGTGTTGGAGGAGAGCCTGGAGCCCAGGTATTGCCCCACAGAATCTACCACCACCCTGTACTTCAGCGCCGATCCCCAGTCCCCCGGAAGTGCCAGTTATCTTGGCTTGGAGAGGGACTCAGCAGCAGAGAACATGGGAGATACAAACCCCATGCCGGGTGATGCAGGTCTGCAAGCAGAGGCCAGAGAATTGCCCAACCGGGTGAACCCTAGGTGCAGATCTCCCCCGAAAAGAGAAACCAGGACCCCAGAGCCTACAAGTCCTCATTTTCTGGTCCCCAGGCGGCAGGTGATTTTGTCTTGGAAAGACAAGCCTGAGCGATTTTAAAAAATGTTTCAAAAAAACGTCAGTGAAGTGTAATGGAAGCGTGAAGGGCTGTGCACAAGCTAATAACCTGCGCATGTTTGCGATCAGTATTTTTAGATGGACACCAGGCAAATTTGGCAATATCTGCAAGGCATTTTGTGCTCATGACTTTGAGGTCTTTTATATTGACATATTATTTGAAACTTAGTAATGATTCTTAGTCTTTTAAATGTACTTTTTAAACTTATACAACAATATGCTCTTTTTTTCCCCAACTCTTAATCATTTGAGACAAATTTGAACCTGATAAGATCCTGGGGACAGCGTGTGGCTCAGTGGGTTAAGCCTGTGTGCCTGTAATCAGAAGGTCATTGGTTCAAACCCAGCCTCAGCACATCTGCAGGTCCTTGAGCAAGGCCCTCAATCCCCAGCTCCCTGGGTGCCCCAACAGGTGGCTGCCCTTTGTGGGTGAGGGAGGCATAAAAGGCAATTTCAATAAAGTATCAATTATTATTGTTATCATTATAGAGCCTATACCCAGTGGAGCATAGGACACAATTTAGGGGAAACTCTGGATGAGATGCCCACATTCACTTAATCGCACACTACAGATTACTTGAGACTGTCAGAAAGCTGCATAAACTTCACACACACAGATGGGATTCAAACAAAGCAACCTGGAGGTGTGAGGCTACAGTGTTATTTCAAGGCTGTGTGCAGTCGGTGCTGTACGTCATTGTAAATATAATGTGATAAACAATAAAAATAAGATAGTAAGGACATTCACGTGAAGAACATCATTCTAAAATATGTGTGTAACTTTATTTAAAACATTTGTTATTTTGAACCAAGTAAAACATATTGAATCATACTGTTCTATTTCTTTGATTGTTATGGGTTATTCTTTAATTTAATTTCATTTTTATGTAACAGATGCTTCTGTCCAAAGCCACGTGAAGCAAATAACACATTACAAACATACGGCCGTCAAGGAGTCAGTTGGGCATAAGTGCAGCTTTCAATGAAAGCCCAGTTACAAGTGTAAAGGGTACTGGAACAAAAGCTACACACCATTTTCCACCAAGAACCTAATAAGACTGTTATTCAACAAGCAGGAAATGCAACATTAAGAACGTTCAAGGAACATGGAGTGGTATCACGCTAGTGGAGGTATTCCTGGAACAGTTAGGTCTTGAGGCGTTTCTTGAAGGTGGAGATTACCTTCAAGATGTCTGATGACCGTACATGGTTCGATAGCTCATCCACCATCGAGGAACCACGCATGGGACTTAAGGCGTGGTGGAGAGATCGCCAGTTTTCATTGGTTTGCTGATCGGCGAGAGCAAGATGGAACATTTTTAGGTTCTTTATATTATTTTGAAGTCATATTTTGATGTATAGCATCACAATCCACCATTGTTGCATCATAACTATTTGAAGTGAGTTTTAATAAATCCACAATGCAATTAATACAGAAAAAATGTATTTTACTGTAAAACGATACTTCTGAGTGTCTTGGTTACTGGCATCCAGGTTAATTGAGCACTTTCAACAAAAATTAATTGCTGTTATCCACAAATGAATAATTTGATATTCTTTTTAAACTAGTCGCTTCCCCTCCCAGGTTCACTTGATTATTTTTGGAATTAAGATTTGCATTTGGTTATCATTTCAAACAAACAAATTACTCATATTTACATATACAGACTGAATACAATTTAAAAATTCTTAAAGAAATCAGTTACAGCTTTTTGCGACGAATGAATAAAATTATGAAATAAAATGTCTTTTTAATTGATGTTCATTAACTGGAACCTCTTGCGGCAGATAATGTACGCCTCACCTTTAATAAGGATGTTCCCCTTTAAGACGCAGTGCGCATGCGCGCAAAGACTAAAACTATTCTGCCTCCTCAACTTCGCAGAAAGTTTTACAGAAAAGAAAAAGGGGAGATAAAGCGGCGGCGCTGAAATGGCATTCCGCAGGAGGAGCAAAAGCTACCCTTTCTTCAGTCAAGAGTTTTTCATTCAGAATCATGCGGACTTGGTCTTTTGCTTGGTGGTTTTAATTCTAATTGGATTGATGTTTGAGGTGAGATTTCTGATCGCATTTTTCTCTTTCGTGCACAGGAATGTTAGCCTGTATGTAGATGACTCTGAAGGGTAGGGCCACTTAGAGTCAGATAAGCTCGGCAAACCATGCACGATTATAAAGATTATTTAAAACTATTTATTGGTGATATGATTTAAATTTTACTTCCTGACCCTTAAACTTGTTGCAAAACAGTATGCAGCTGCAAACATTGCATTAAGATGACAATGTTGCTGGAAGCGTACCGTCCTCCAGCGTTTAGGCGATGAGATGCATGTAGGTAATGGAAATCTGAAATAATCACGCCTGAGGCAAGATGCGTGGCTGGATTCGTGCTAAAACGGCGATTAAGCTGCATGCATTTCGGCTCTACCGGTATTTAATATGCAAGCAACTAGGTGACGTCGTTAATCAGGCAGATAAAGCCGAGTTCAAAGGTTACTTTAACAGATACTGCTGTTTTGGAGGAAAAAAGTTTAAGCTGAAGCTTTTTAATAGGAACCTTATCGCTGCCACATAGTAACTAGAAAGAGCTGATGGCTCGATCAGACGATAAACTATACATTTGGTTCCCGTGGAGTGTCATATGCATTTTTCTTTTTTCTCTTATAATGCCGATTGACCTTCGAAATCCGCAGTGGTGTTTAAGACATTTTCTTGTTAATACAGATAATTTTAAACACGATCTGTATCAGGACTTGTCATCCGCCTTGTGCAGCGTCTGATTTCTGTCCTGAACAAGTGCCACGTCTCAGTCTGCGAACTGGGTTAAGGCCTCGGACCGGAAAACCTTCACTTTTTTAAAAACAGGATCGTAAAGCCATTTATTCATAAACTGAACTGTCTTAACTGCTGATGCAAGCTTGTCGGAGACGGAGTGTCATCTGTATAATGTGCATTTTGAAATTTGCCCTGCTCTCCCCTTAATTGGCAGTGTGTTGATCTATTCTTTGTTAGTGTCTGAATGAATACGCGATGTGTGAATAACATATATTTCTAAACAAGGTAACAAAGGTTTCCCGGATTAATAAAACGAGCCAATGTAGGACCTTGTACATTTTGAAAAAGAAATAATTAAACGTATGTACCCCTCCCCCACAAAGGGTTAATATAATGTAATATATAGTACAATATATTATGCATGTTTGTGTATGTATGTATATATAGTTGCGGGACTTAGAAATACAAAACAGAAATGTATTAAATCATTTTGAAGCTTACCCTTTTGTTTTGAAACTTGTTAGTAGTTTGCTATGCTGATTATATTTTTGTATACCTCTGTGCCATGTATAAATTTCCGGCATTATGACTTTCAGACTGATTATGTCCAGTGACGGTCATAATGTGTTAGCAGCTGAAGTCTGTTAGCTGACTTAGAATTTACATAGAATCGGCTTGCAGACTGTAAGCCCCCCCTCCCCCCACCACAATGTATGTTATACTAATTGAAATGGATTAAACTTTTGCTGAATGAGAAATAAATTTTCATCTCTATAGCATTGTCACATCCCTTCTAATATTTTTGAGCATTGTTGGAAGCCAGTTAAAATGTCTGTCTGATCTCTTTCAGGCAACCGCAAAAACAGCTTTCCTCTTTATTCTTCCTCAGTACAACAACACCACGTTTCTTCCAGGTTAGTATGTTACTGAGCTGGGACTCCTACTTGAATATGTCCCATAATTCACTGCAGCTTATGGGTTCAGGCAGTGTTTTATTAATCTATAGCTACTGACAGACACAGTTCATTTCTGAAATCTTATATCCGTTCATTCCTAGTATAATGTTTTTGTAATTATAAGTTAATTCTGATCTCAGGTTTTTCAGGAAGACTTTTCTTCAAAATATCCTTGCATGCACTTAGGCTTTATATTACTGTTTGAACTTAAGCCTATTCTTTCTTGGCTTCCAGGCCTCAAGGGAGTTTAACCAATTCTACAGTCTCTTGCCAAAACCTTGGTAGTGTCTGAAGCTACTAGTAAATATCTTGTGTCTGGAGTGTAGGTACGCTACTGTTATGCACAGAATCAATCTGCTGTATGACTCATAAGTGTGACATTTCGGCGAGTAATCGGACACACTGTAAACATTAGCAGTAGTATCACTGGTGTCGTTGTATCGTAAATTCATGCACAGCCCGAAATATTTCTTTAATTTCAGTGTTACACATGGTTTTGTATTTCTTATTTTCCTTAGTGTTTTTTTTTTTTGCCAAAATAGATTCACAGTGATGAAGTAGCAGAATTCGTTTACCATATAAACTTACAAAAGGCTTCATCTGTTTATGTGACACTGGTCTTTGTGTTATAATCATTTTGTGTGACGGGAGTTGAGAGTTGTGGCCATTCAAGTTTTATCCCAGGCCTATTTCTGCAACCAAAATTAGAGTGTAGTAAATTCAGGGACCCAAGTGGGAAACCAGATGATGTTACCTCATAAAATGGTGCATCTGCCTGTAATGGCGAGGGTGGTGAAGGTAGCAATTTCTTTTCTCATCATAGCGTTTTTGGTCTATACAGAGGGAGAAGAGTCTGTGTATCACTACGGCTGGAGGGACTGTATCACCATCTTCTTCTACTTTCTCATCGCCATCATTCTCCACGCTGTGGTACAGGAGTACGTGTTAGATGTGAGTTTGCGTCCCAGTAGTGTCCTGGACATGTTCCGCAAAAGGTTCAAACTGGACAGATGCTCCTCGCTTTACGATGGTTCGGCTTACGATATTTCGACTTTACAATGATGTGATGACGATGCACGTTCAGTAGTCAACTTGGAATTTTTATCTGTTCCTGGGCTAGTGATATGCGCTATCCTGCTTTCTACTGATGCCGGCTGTTGGCAACATCCTCCCAGCCACACTTCCGGTCTCTGTAGCGACCGTGTGCGTATTTATTCATTTATCGTATCATATTCATATTCAATATGATATTTTCCACTGAAGATGGGTTCATCAGAATGTAACCTCATCGTAAGTCAAGGAGCACCTGTAAATAAAAAGTACTGGCTTTTCAGTTGTCAAGGTATTGTACTAATTATTTCAGAAATTCTTGCTGATTTGAATTAATGTGCGTTGACCTCATTTAGAAAGTCAACCGACGACTCCACCTTTCCAAAAGCAAGAACACAAAGTTCAATGAGTCGGGACAACTGTGTGTATTCCATCTGGTCTCGTCCGTGTGGAGCCTCTATGTCCTCATCACGGTGAGTCCGGGCAGTCTTTGCAACCTTGAAAACCAAGACCTTCATCAAAAAACCCGAAGGGACCTCAATTTCTGCATTTTTTTTTAAATACAGACACATACTGTATTTGTTCTCATCTGTGACATCTTCCCATTTCTCTAAAAAAATTTTATACCCCCCCCCAGGAAGGATACATTCAAAATTTTAGCAGCCTATGGGAGAACTATCCTCATGTTTCCCTCAGGTAAGGACAGCCTTATTACCTTATTGACACATGTTTTACTTTATGGCCTCAAGTTTTTTTTTTTTTTTAAATTGCTGTAAATAAGTCGCTTCCTCTGCCAGGTTCCAGGTGAAGTTTTTCTACCTCTTCCAGCTGGCATACTGGCTCCATACCCTGCCTGAGTTGTATTTCCAGAAAGTGAGAAAGGTATATTACTACAGTATTCTCATTTGTTACCTCTGTATTATTATTTTGTAGGTAAATGGCAAAGAAGTGTGTGTGTGTGTGTGTGTGTGTGCATGTGGGCGCATATATAGGTCTAATGCTTATTATTCTACTAATTCTTAAATAAAACGTTCATCTAAGACTTTCACAGTTCTGAGATTGGGTTTTGAATTAAACTGGAACTGATAAAAGTATTGCACAGTGTGATGATGTGAAATGAGATGAATGATGGAGATACCCAGTTGGAGAAGTGGCGTGAAAATGTCCTAGATTTGTCTCCGGAATGTATGCCAGGGGCACAGAGGGTATGTGATTGAAGTTGTCGACATGCATGAGGCTCTGCTGCGGATGGTGTGTGTGTGTGTGTGTGTGTGCGCAGCTGAATAAGGCAACGTTTAATGTGACCCTCTGCATGCCTCCAGGAGGAGATCCCTCGTCAGCTGGCGTACATCTCGCTGTATCTCCTGCACATCACGCTGGCCTACCTCCTTAAGTAAGCAAGGAGTGCAGTAATTCAAATCTGCATTAGTTCAGTGCTTAATGGCTATTGTTTCATGGGGTTCCTGTCCCAATAAATGAATGGGCTTCTGGGTTCTTCATCAGAATTATGCAGAAACATGGAATCAGCATGTGACTACATCAGAGCAGCACATGAACCAATCAGAATACACACCTGATATGTAGTTTAATATATGTGGAATAGATTCCTGTATTCCTGTTTCTCTCTTTACTCTTGGTTTCTCTTTTCCTGTTTGCGTACCCCTGCAGTCTGACCCGAGTAGGCTTGGTGCTACTGTTCCTGCAGTATCTATCCGAGTTAGGCTTCCATGTCTCCCGGCTGTTCTACTTCACCGACGAGAACCATCACAAGCTGTAAGTGACCGACTTTGTGGCTCTGTCTCAGTGCATTGACCCAGTCGGTACTGACCTGCGGCTTGCCTCTCCTAAAACATTCAGTGAGAGTTTTGTCAAATGATATCATCAACAGATTTGACGTGTGGGCTGTGAGCTTTGTGTTCACCCGCATGGTGACCCTGACCTTGACGGTTCTGGCGGTGGGTTTCGGGTTGGCGAGGGCGGAAAACCAGGGCTTGGACTTGGAAGCAGGGAATTTCAACACCACTCTAATCAGGTGCGATCCGCAGTCACCATGTCTATCAGAAACCAATACCTCTGTCCATCTTCCTCTTGGCTTCTGACAAACGCTCTGCTTCGTCTTGCCCTTCTGGTTGACATCTCCTTCTCCTTTGCTTGTCTTTCCCTTCTGCAGGATAACAGTACTCCTGACTGTGTGCTTCACCCAAGCCTGGCTTCTATGGAAGTTCATCCGCTTCCAGCTCCGGCGATGGCGGGAATATCGGAGGGAGCAGCCGGCACGCAAACGGCAGGCGCCAAAGCTTCCCCTGCGGACACTCAAGCGGGACGTAGGTAAGCTCCTAGCTAATGATGCAGACCTTTAGCCCCGTAGCTTCCTCGCTAAGCTCGGCTAACCGTCTTACACTTATGTGTCGCCACACTCGCCAGGACATCATGAAAATGGCATTATCAAGGCAGAGAACGGAGCCTCTCCACGGACCAAAAAGATCAAAGCTCCTTAACTCCTGTCTTCCTGTGCTGGACCCGATTTGTGCCTTATGAATGCAATAGGAGACTGGTTTATCATTTTAATACCTGCCTGGATGTCCGAAGACGTGGCAGGTGCCAGACCTCTGGGGAATTGAGAGCCATATTGGGAACGGTATCCAATTCCCCCCTCGCCCTTCCCCCAAACTGACAGATATTTCATTCTCTATCAGTATTTTTATGTCAATACTGCCTGGCTGTTTCCTAGTTTCCTGTAGTCTTTTTTTTTTTTTTTTTTTTTTTTTTTTTTAATGTGTTGGGGATAGTGGGTTGTGAGTTTATGTTTTTAGGTCGTTATTTTTTTTTTTATAAAAAAATACTGGAAGAAATTCCCTGTTTCACCCCACATGTCCCAATATTAGTGTGAACCTCTCCGGGTTGTAATGGAAAAGCAGGAGAAGAGGGTAGGAATTATGTGCCCAACCCCCACCCCCACATGTATGCACATGTACACAGTGTACACAAGTACACTCATCCTCTAAAAAAAGTCCCCCCCTCCCCCAGTAGTGATAAACAAAGAAGGGGGTCAATGAAATCATAGCCCCCTCTTCACTTTTCTACGCGCTTGTACACACAGGTGGCGCCGGCGGTCTCACCAGGTAGCTGGTGCTCCAGCTGAGTTTGCGCAAGTGCGGTAGGCAGGTCACCATCGCGGTTGGGGCCGCTCCATAGCCGGCAAGGGGCCGCGTGCAGGTTAGCGGGCGGGCGAGAGCGCTGCTGCGTGCCGAGCACCGGGCACCGACGAGGTCTGACTGGTTTTCAGCTGCCGCGCGGGAGACAGGGGCTGGCGGCATGCGCTAACATGCAGCCGCGCATACACGCGCATGCACACAAGCGAGCGCTCCCACACGGAGATGCGCCATGGTGCGAGGAAGACGATACATCACACCCAGACACACTCACATGCACATGGCGGGCGGATATAAACAGCCCAAGCATCGAATCACACACATTCTCCGGGGCATGGAGTCTGCCACGCGGTTTCAGCACTTAGTGACATCATCAAGTGGCGTCGGGTGCTCCCCCCATGTCACCTAACCCGAAACAAGCAGGCTGAAACTGCCCCACCCTTCCCCCAAACCGGCGCCCAGGCACACTGCTCATTGTTCTGGCTGGCAGCTAGAGGTATGGACTCTAACAAAGCCAGATGCCGAACCTCAGAGTAGGATCTCACCCTAAACACTCATCCATTTTGTGGTAAAGAGCAGTGAGACAGAGAAAGAGGCCATTTTGCAAAATGAGCCACCCGTAGATCTCTGATTAGGGATTTTGTTTGGATAACCACGTTTCACAAAAAAAGGGGGTGGGGGGAACAGTGTGTTCTGACAATGAAGAGCATCAGGGAGGCGAGGTTAGCCTCAGGGTCAGATTAAAGCCTAGGTGTTCATTGGCAGGCATGCAATAATTGACATGTAGGGAACGACCAATCAGGGTTGCAGCGGTGTTGCAGCGGTCCTGGAATCCCCAGTCAGAGGCCAATGAGGGGTGAGTTGCTGGCCCGGCCTCCTGCTGTGAAACGCTGCTGACTCGTCCGCGGCTGAACCCCCCCAGCTTAATACCCTTGAAGAACCTGAATCAAAGGGCGGCTGATGATAATCCCCGACCGAACAGCAAGCCGGCTGCCTCCCCCCACTGACTCGTGTGAGCAGGTCAACCGCAAACCAACAGATTAGATCTCTGATAGGTCCTAATCCCCCTTACACCCCTGCCGACACCCCGGCATGGCAGATTAACCTGAGCGTCTATATCGACCCACCCCCACTCTGACCACACCTTCATCCGCCCGCATCAAAATGTAAAGCTGGCGTTCTAATAACAGAACGGGGAAGCTAATGACCCTGGGAGCAGGTGAAGGGGAATGGAGGAGTTACACAAATCAAATGAGGAGTTACAAAAAGTGCCCAATTTACAACCTATAGGGGGTGCTCATGACTGCACTACAGATTGGCATTCTTGCACTACACATAACTTTTGACACCAGTAACACCAACATATCCAAGAGCTAATATATACCCCCCAGACCACTAAACCCAACATATCCTTCTTCTAAAATCAATACACTGTATATACTATGTTCACGGACGGCACTGCTCAGTTCCGAAGGTACCTCTGCAGATTCCGGTAACACGACCCCCCAGGTGGCCCCGAACCCACAGTCTTCCCATGATTCCAAGGAGAAACTGCTTTTTATCCTGACTCCAGTAAGAAACATGTTTACAGAGGCCCCCACCACGGTCCCTGGGGTAACTAACTGCACATGTGTAATCAAAAACCCACAGTGCATGCCAACACGCTCCCGCCCACTCACATGCACCGGGGCAGAGGTGATGCAGTGCTGATCCTGGATCAGTCTGAAGATAAGCACTAGCAGAGGAAAGCTTCCACTGTCCCGGGAAGCTGCCAGCTCTATTCGTACTGAGCTGCCCAGTCTTGTGTTAATATGGGTCAGCTGTCATTCATCCCGGGGGGCAGAGTCACTGAAACACCCCCTCATAATTACACGATAAAGTGATGCTTTATTTGCAGTTTGCACGAGACTCTACACTTCAAAAAAAAAATCTGCATTTTTAAATTGATCCTTGTTTCTGCTGGCAGGCTGCTTCTAGGCTCAAAGTGTCTAAGACAGCAGTACACAAGAACAAGGTGAAGCAGGAGACACTGGGAACGACCAAAAACCAGCCAGGGAGAGGGAGGAGGCGACATTCGAGATGACCGTCAACTTATCCGGCAGTGCCTCATGAATCATAGGATGACCTCAAGTGACCTTCATAAAGAATGGGAAACATTAAGTGCAGGTGTGAAGTGCACTGCTAGGACAGTTCGTATCAGGCTCCTAGAAGCAGGACTGAGGTCCCTTAAAGCAAGGAAGAAGCCCTTCATCAGTGAGGAGCAGGGAAGAGCCAGGCTGCAGTTTGCAAAAAAATTGATATTTTACTCAGGTACATACCCATAAACTGAGAAATGAGTGAAACTGAAAATTTTGCTTTGTCTCTTAATTTTTTCCAGAGCTGTATATATATGTACACAATTGAGAGCAAAAGGTCTGAGCACTGGGTCAAGCCATTTACCAGACTCCCCCGGATTGTTCTGGGGGGTTAAGGGCCTTGCTGAAAGGCCTGACAGACATATGACTATTCTGCCGGAGCCAGGGCTCGAACCGGCGACCTTCTGCTCACAGTCACAAAGGCCAAAGGTCGAGGGAGGGATCGATTTCCTGTGAGACCCAGACAGGGGGCAGACAGCTCATTTGATCACCAATGAGCCAAGATGCGCAAGTGCATATATAGAGGCGGGGCCACAGGGGCACTGGCTCCTGCTGAAATCTGATTGGCCCTCAGGTGCCTCCTTGCTTGTCACTCACTAATTCAAAACATATCATTGGCTAATGATAAGGTTGGTCCCTCTCATTCATCCCACCCTAAAAAATCCTAGAATCACCCCCGAAGATGCGGATGGATTTCCTTACTCTTCAGTTTATGTGAACCCATATAAATCGGTTACATTCATCCTATATATGAGTCTTCAGATACACCAGCAGCTTAACAGCTATAACACACAGAGTCAGACAAAGAAATGGTGGGTCGATCAACTGCTGCCAATCAACCAACGTCAAAAAACAGTTCAGGGTACAAAAAAGGTGCATGCTCATTAGACAAGGTCATTTTAATTTTAAACACCAGTAAAACTTGATTCATAAATGGCACCCTAACCCTATGGGCCCTTCAGTGCCCCTCAGGTGCAGTTCCTACCTTCCCACCAATAGAGGGCAGCACTTTCACACACAATACACTAGCTAGCCTGAAGATCAGGCATGGCCAATCTTATCCGCAAAGGGCCGGTGTGTATGCAGGTTTTTTTGATAACCATTAGGTCAGCTGATCAAACCCAGGTGTGAGGACTCTTCAGCCAATCAGTCCTCTAATTAGTAATCTAATTAGGGGGCTGCAGTGAAAACCTGCAAACATGACAACCCTTCCTGGGTAAGATTGGCGACCTCTGCTGAAGATGAGCATCAAGCATCAGTCAGACTTTCCTATTTAGCAAATTTACATTTCTTGGCTAACATTATGGTATGACTGGGATCGATGTGCCTTAACACAGATACAGAAATGTTCAGATCTTCTTAAAGGAAACTGAGTTGGCATTCTGAATAATGCAGGCCACTGCCCCCTCAGCTTACCCCCCCCCACCCCAGTGCCTCTGGTCTGACCCACACACAGCTGTGAGAATCCTGGGTGGGCTGCAACACGTCAGCAATGCTCACTGCCAGATGGGAAAATCGGATCAAGACCAGGAGGTGTGTCACAGTCAGAGATTAGGCCCGGTGCGGCCATGCCTGGAGGGGGCCAAGGGCCAGGGGCCTTTTCCCGGGCCGATTCCAGCAGGAAGTCGCCGTGAGGAGACGGCGGTCCGAAATCCAGCCCCATGTGACTGAAGTGTTAGACACGCGGCTCCAAACAGAGCACCTGAAAGGGCTCAGATCCAGCACCCCCCCTTGCGCAAACTAAGCCCACCCTC
The DNA here is from genome assembly GCA_026777985.1 of Mormyrops attenuatus. Lineage (NCBI taxonomy): Eukaryota > Metazoa > Chordata > Actinopteri > Osteoglossiformes > Mormyridae > Mormyrops > Mormyrops attenuatus. The sequence continues at coordinate 9,336,258 of JAODKC010000028.1, forward strand.
AATGTTCCAGAAGTTTCCGTCGATTCACATCACAGTGCTCGGGAGCTGCTTCATGTGGCTCTGTGGTTTTGCAGGCAGGGGGGCGGGAGAGGGAGTATGATGGCGTAAGCGTGACTTCAAACAGGCGTATCCGCCGGGTGGCCATGACAGCGGTAAATGAAGCAGTAAAGCTGGGGCTTGGGGCAGCTTCCCCTGCTCTTGCCTGTAGGGCGGCGCTAATTAGACCCTGCTGAGGGCATGTTTAATGATGGGGGTCAGGCTCGCCCCAGACCCCAGGATCCTGGGAGGATAGATGTAGGGCGGGGCGAGAGCAGCCTGTAAATCGGGGTCCGAACCTGGAGATGAAGGTTCAGAGGTTTCCTCCAGCGGACTTCCACCACCATGGTGGGAACACCATGGAGATGGCCCAATTCGCAGGGGTCTGGAATGACTGTCTACCCGTAACGGGGCAAGGAGGCAGAGGGGTTTGGGGGGAGGGAGACGGTGGTGGGAGAAAATGGAGGGGAAGAGCATTCATCAGACAAAAAGCTCATGGCGAGGTATAACACGGAGTAGCGGGAAGCAGCACACGCATGGCCTCACGGCGCTGAACACCCCCCACTGCTGGGACTTATAAGTATAGCCCTTAAAATGTGGTCTGAATTCCTGCTTTGGCTACGGCAAACGCCCACATGACTGTGGGAAGGTCTGTGCCAAGGGCTGGGGGGGTCAGGGAGGGGGTGGCTAATGTTTCCCTGGTTCTGCTGATTGAGGGCCGTGCCTGTCTGGAATACCCATAAGGCCTCTGTCCTCCAGCGAAAGTTCTGCACTCATGATTCTTCTAAGTGTTTCTGTAAGTGTTTCTAAGAGTTAATAGTGAATGTAGAGCCAGCCTTTCGTCCGTTATGGGATGTATTAATGTCCGTGGCTTTACTGTCAGTGTGTGTGCACACACGCACACACATACCCACACACACACACACACACACACACACACACACACACGCACATGTCGGGTAAACATATTTTTATGCAGACTGCTCATTCATTTCTATGGGAAAAATGCTAACGCTAACTATGACAACCTTAACGCCTACCCAGCCCTAACCATAACCATAAGTAACCAAGCAAAATACAAGAGTTTTTAGTTTTTTCATTGCAGTCACAGTTTTTTATTAAATTGAGTTTAAATTGAAATCGACCAGGAAACTGATCCCCATAAGGGAAAAAAACGGGTATTCATCACGTTGTGGGGACATTATGTCTCCATAAGGTGAGGCATATCCGCTCGCACAAACGTGCACACACACGCTCACACACACACACAACAGATGCATAAACTCAATTATCCCCCCTCCCCCCACGTACACACACAGACATACACGGCAGCACTGAATCGGACCCTCTCAGAGTCTGCTTTTCACAGAGCCCTGCCGGGCCCATGGCGCAGAGGTACATTACCAAGTGCATTACCCCCCATTTCACTACTTAATCAGTAAATAAAATAACCCAAGCCAAGCGGGGCGAGGGCGTGGGTCACGTGCTTCCTCTGGTGCATTCAGCTCATGCAGCAGTTGGACACGTGCATGATAAAAACAAGAGACTCTGCCCTATTTAAGGGAGGTTAGCTGCCTGTGATTACCGTGTCGCAGCGGTTAAAGGCCTCATTGTGTCAAACGGAGACTCCCAGGGAGCTGTGGGGGGGGGCGGGCTGGGTTAGATGGCACCACCCTCGGACAGGCTGGAGAAGCATCCAGTCGACCCATTTCCAGCGAACTGTGAAACTGCCCCATGCTAAAAATACCCAACGGCAAACACCCCGCCGAAGGCTTTGCTGCCCCCAAACCCCCCCCCCCCCCAGCTTGCTCCTGAAGGCTGCATCTGTTGTTGACCCTGTGGCCCCCACCCACCTGGACTCTGCTGGCTGGAACTTCTCGCACATGGATGCACCGTTCCCCTTAATTCTACCAATATTAGCATTAACATCTGCCGCTGTCTTATTCAGCCCTGATATAGTCTATGTGACCCCCCCCCCTTCAAAGTGCATATCCAAGAAACACTTCCTGCCTGCTAAACACATCCCATTAATACGGATCCTCTGAGCCTTGCGATCTGGCATCTGTGCTTCGGGTTGACTTCCTCCGAAAACGACCAATGAAAAGTGAGACGAACCGGGATCAAGTCCCGGCCAAGCCAATTAGGTCAAAGATCAGGTGGCGTAGGTCACTCATACTGTGAAAGAGAAGTGGACTGAAAGTCCATATTAATATTTGCAAGGAAGGAGCAGCTGTTTCTGATAATAAAGAAATATGAGTAGCATTCGATAAAATGTAAACAAATATAAACGGTTATAGAAAGTGTGTTAGTGTTTTGATAAAAGTATCTCTTTGTTGTAAGTACACTCCAGTCCACCGGCGCTCCCTCCCACAAGCAGAGCAAGGGTCAAGTGAGCAGAGAACGACTGACAACTGCTTCATGGGGCCCCACGAAAGTGAGGAAAAAGGACTAGAGAGGACAGCACTCGCAGCTATGCAGCTGGGGAAGGAAGCAGGAGAGGCATGTGTGCTCATGTGTATGTGGGGTGGGGTGGGGGGGGGGGAGAG
>JAODKC010000028.1:9338939-9370872 GCA_026777985.1 Mormyrops attenuatus
GACCTCCCTCTCACCAGCCACCTCCTCCAGCTCCTCCAGGGGAATCCCAAGGCGTTCCCAGGCCAGGTGAGAGATATGATCTCCCCAGTGTGTCCTGGGTCTGCCCTGGGACCTCCTCCTGGTTGGACATGCCCGAAACCCCTCCGCAGGAAGGCATCCTAGATAGATGCCCGAACCACCTCAGCTGGTTCTTCTCGATGCAGAGGAACAGCAGCTCTCTGCTCCCAAATGTCTGTGCTCCTCATCCTATCTCTAAGGCTGAGCCCAGACATCCTGTGGAGCAAATTCATTTCTGTTGCTTGTATTGGCAATCTAATTTTTTTCAGTCACTACCCAAAGCTCATGATCATAGGTGAGGGTAGGAATGTAAATCGACTAGCAAATTGGAAGCTTTGTCTTCCGGCTCAGCTCTCTCTTTACCATCCATATTGCTGTCGACGCTGCACTGATCCGTCTGTTGATCTCCCGCTCAAGCCAGAGATACTTAAATTCCTCTTGAGGCAGCAACTCATCCCCCACCAGAAGAGGGCTTTTCTGGTCGAGAACCTTGGCCTCAGACTTGGAGGAGCTGATCCTCATACTGGCCACTTCACACTCAGTTGCAAACCACCCCAATGCATGCTGCAGGTCACTGACTGACAACACCAACAGAACCACATTATCTGCAAAAAGCAAAGACGTGATCCTGAAGCTCTCCAACCGGACACCCACAACTCCCTGGCTATGCCTAGAAATTCTGCCCATAAAAGTTATAAAAAGAATAGGTGACAAAGGGCAGCCCTGGCGGATTCCAGCACTCACCAGGAATGAGTCTGACTTACTACTGGCAATTCAAACCAAACTCTTGCTTCATTTATACAGGGACCTCATGGTGCGCAGTAATGGACCCCATACTCCTGAAGCACCCCCTACAGGTTCCCCCGAGGGACATGATCATATGCCTTTTCCAAGTACACAAATGCCTACAGACTGCTTGGGCAAACTCCCATGAACCCTCCAGTATCCCTGTGAGGTTGAAGAGCTGGTCAAGCATTCCACGACCAGGACGGAATCCACGTCATTCCTCCTGGATCCGAGGTTCGACCAACGGGGGGACCCTCCTCTCCAGTACCCTGGCATAGACCTTCCCAGAGAGGCTGAGGAGTGTGATCCCCCTGAACACATCCTCTGGTCCCCTTTCATAAAAATTGGGACCACCACCCCAGTCTGGCAATCCAAAGGCACTGTCCCCAATCTCCATACAATGTTGAAGAGGCGTCAGCCAAAACAGCCCAACAACATCAAGAGCTTTCAAGAACTAAGGGTGAATCTTGAGTCTTACCACCGAAGAGACTTTTGACTACTTCAGTGACCTCAGCCCTAGTCTTCCAGGTCTACCTCCTCCAAGGATGGCTTATCAGTAGGATTCAGGAGGTCTTCAAAATATTCCTTCCACTCTCTGACTATATCCCCATTTGAGGTCAACACGGCCCCATCCCTGCAGTAAACAGTGTGTGTAAAGCCCTGCTTCCCCCTCCTGAGTCGCCTGATGGTTTGCCAGAATCTTTTCAAAGCTGACCAAAAGTCTTTCTCTATGGCCTTACCAGACTCCTCCTACACCCAAGTTTTTGCTTCAGCAACTGTCATAACCTGTCACCTGCCCCGGTCTCCCCAATCCAGGCAGGGTTACATGGTCCATTAAGTTCATCATGAGGGTTTTCAGAATCACTTGAGGTAGCCGCTCACATAGGACTAATTTACCTCGGGAGAGACCCAATGGTATTTCAGTACCAAAATGTCTAATAATGTCATTGACCAATGTTTGATGTAGCATGCCTTTACCCATTGATCTATCAGATCAAGACTGGATATTGAATAAGAGATGTTCTTTTCATGAGAGCTGAATAACACTGTCGTGGTATAATGCTGTATACAAAATTTGCAGGTATTGCTGTAACGCCACTGTGGTTTAGGTCTAAACTTTTCTTAGGCCAGATTACTATGATGCTACAATCACCATATGCTTTCAACAGACAGAGGCCAGGTAAGCCAACAAATTCCCCTGACACATCAGCTCAAAGAATGTTTTAGAAGTCAAAAAAATATACAGATGTTTTTTGGCAAACTTGTGATGTGTCCGTGATTTCCTTAGCTTAGCTCTGTCTTGGTATTCTCCAGTGTATACTCTTTATTTTTTGGCTTTTTGATGGTGGAGACGTGAACAAATCTTTGCTAAGGCAAAATTCCTGGATGTTGTTCTTGGGTACTTTTAACTTCACTATTATTTCTTCACTTGATTTTGTCAGACAGACCTCACCTGGGACCATTTACATCTAGCCGTGTCTCTATTTGGAAAATATGGCATTGACTGTAGTTTCTTTGGTGCCTCAAAAGGTAAAAACGGCTTGGAATCCTAAGTTGGCTCCCTGACAGCTGTATGCCTATGATGTATTATTTGACTCATTCGTACGTCACTTTGGTCAAGAGTCTGCTATATAAATAAGTGTAAATGGAACCCTTTTAGGAGGACTTGGCATCAATGACTTAATTCCCCCTGCAGGCACCTTTACACCTTTTTTGTTTGCTTATTATGTCCTATTAGATGATGTGTGCTCTGATTTTCACTCCCAATCAAATCAACCAAAGTCATTCAAATTTATATTAGGGTGGAATAGATCAAATTAGGCCAAAATCTTCCAACATCTGGACCTAGTTATCTTTTATTTGGGCTGATATAACTCAGGGGGGTTTACTTCTTCCCCAAAACATTTCATGAAAGCCAACACTTTGCTTTTGGTAAGCAAATGAAAGCAGACGATTTTCTTCTTGTGATTCCTTCCATATCCCACAAGCAATGAATGCATCTTTCCGAAGTCTTTGTGAGAAATGTGCCACTGCGATGAAGATCTAGTAAAACAACGTTATATTTTTTTTCCCTGAATTCCTGTTGTATTCTTTTAAAAATTGAAAATACAGATTAAATCTTCTGTCTTTGATGGTGATGACATATTCCCTAGTGGTGAGGGTTTCAGTTTTTAAGTTCCTAAATGACTATAGAACATTATTTCTAGAATGTCATGTTTTTGGTGTACATTATGATAATTTTTCACTTTTGGTGTAGTATCTTAACTACCTTGATGATGCAGTAACATACCTTTTTTAGCATAATGTTATTATAAATATTTAATTTCTTGTTCTACCTATATTTTCAGGTTATTACACAGCTCTTGTATTTCCAGTGTCAGCTATTATAATGATTTAGACCATTTTTAATTGTATAATGTAATCCACATATTGTAGGGTTTCGTTTACTGGGACCAAATGAGTCAAACTTTTAGTGGAAGTTTTGAAGCTGAACTCAAAAATAGTATGGTTTTGACACAGAATGCTGTTTTAGTGTGATGTACCCAAGTTATGTACATCTGTATATTGTGATAAAATACTCATTTAAGATGCATCCCAATTAACCATAACCAATAATTTTCTTGAATAATGCTTTACTAGCAAATTTGCATGAAATGTGCAAACATTAAAACCACTATTATATACTTTTTCTCTGGAGCTTACACATGAAAATGGTTTTAGACCTTGACATTACTTATACAAAATATCTAAATAAAAACAATTGCTTATTTTAATCCAGACAGTTAATGGTGGTATATTCTGAAAAACACATCACTGTATTAAACTTCAACAATTCTCCTAGTTTTTTCTTTTTTTGCAAAGCTACACTTTTGTCGTTTACAAAACAGATATCAAAAGGGAAAATAATACACAAATAAAAACTGCTACATCACCATTCCAACTTGTTCTCAATTTACCTAAATGTCAGTGCGGTCTTATGAGAGAAATATATCTAACATTCATGGCTACAAAATGAAAGGAAGAATAGATTTTATAAATGTAAACACGGTTGTTGGAAGCTGAAGGTTTAGGCCCGTTCGCCACGGATACGGCGCGCCAGTTGGATGTCTTTGGGCATGATGGTGACGCGTTTCGCGTGGATGGCGCACAGGTTGGTGTCTTCAAAGAGGCCTACCAGGTACGCTTCGCTGGCTTCCTGAAACGCAACAGGCCACACACTAGCTAGCAAGTCACTGTCAGAAAACCCTGGTGAACATTCTCTCTCAAACGTTTATGTGAAGAAGGACAATAAACTCAATCTTGCCTTATGAACTGGAGCTATTTTTAAAACCCCAAAAAGTGAAGACATGGCTTCCCTGGACACCCTGTGACAGGACACTATATGCTATATTATTATATTGTATTTTAGTGTGGCTTAGGCGATAAAACTAGTAACTAGTTCTTTACTCTTTTTAATATATTAACATTTCATGTGGGGCGGCATGGTGGTGCAGTGTTGCCTCCCACTTCTGGGACCAGGGTTCGTGTTTCTGCCAGGGCTCCATGTGTGTGGAGTTTGCATGTTCTCCCCGTGTTATGGGGTTTCCTCTGGGTACTTCAGTTTTCCCCCACAATCAAAAAACATACTGATGTTAATTGGAGTTACTGTGTGAGTGTGAGGGGGTGTATGTGTGTGATGGGTGTGTGAGTGCGAGGGGGTGTATGTGTGTGACGGGTGTGTATGTGTGTGATGGGTGTGTGAGGGGGTGTGTGAGTGTGATGGGGTGTGTGTGAGTGTGAGTGCCCTGTGAGGGGGTATGTGAGTGTGAGGGGGTGTATGTGTGTGACGGGTGTTTGAGTGTGAGGGGGAGTACCTTGTGAGGGGGTGAATGAGTGTGAGGGGGTGTGCCCTGTGAGGGGGTGTATGAGTGTGAGGGGGTGTGCCCTGTGAGGGGTTGGCGCCCCATCCTGGGTTGTTCCCTGCCTTGTGCGCATTGGCTCCAGACCCCTTGTGACCCTGAATAGGACAAGTTGTTACAGAAAATAAATAGATGGAATATTTCATGCAGCTGGTCTTAACTCTGGAGGCATGAGGAGAGTAAGCCCACGATCAAAGTAATACCATTGTCACCAACTAGTAAACTTTGCTGTGTGTCTGGACTGAAATATAACTGAATCCAGACCATCCAATCAATCTGCTGCCCCCCCCGAGTGGTTGAATTTCACTGTTGGAGGACCCCGGGAGGGCAGATTTTTTCAACAAAGGAGACCATGGCTTTGGATTGCTGATGCAATTTGGCCCTTGCAGAAAAACAGCCAGGGACACCTGCCCTAGGATCTATGGACGTTAAAATTGCTTCTGAGACTAGATGTTTGGAGCTTAGATGTTTGGAGCTTACCTGCAGGGCACCAATGGCTGCACCCTGAAAGCGCAGGTCCGTCTTGAAGTCTTGGGCGATCTCGCGCACCAGGCGCTGGAAGGGCAGCTTGCGGATGAGCAGCTCAGTGGACTTCTGGTAGCGCCGGATCTCACGCAGGGCCACAGTGCCAGGCCTGGATGTCATGGAGCAGAGGGTTGGTTCATGTAGGCTCCTAGTCAGCTTACCTCTACTCTCTTTTTTTCACAGTTGCAGGAACAGGCCAGATTCTCATTTCATTGTAAGTTGTACTAGTAACACTGTGACAAATAAAATCTTGATTCTTGCCACCCCCTGGTTCTTGGGGGCCTGGAAGACCTTCATGTGAACTAATTATTATGGTAGCTGAACCAACATGACCTACTTGGTGCTAAGGCTATGTTATTCCTTCAAAATTCCTTCACACATGGGACAAGAGCCACTGAAGTTACCTCTCTGAACTGAGTGAATTATATCTATACTATACTAGATTATTTCAAGTGGCAGGAGATTCGTGATTTTAGTAAATCTTTTGGATCGGCACACACCACATTGTTTTTTTTACCCCTGTCTTGGACAGGAATCAATTAGGTCAAAGAGCTGGAACCTTCCCTGTCTACGTTTCACAGTGTAACTAAAACGAGGAATAGAGCGAGCCAGAGCTGCTCCCAGCACACCTGTAACGATGGGGCTTCTTCACCCCTCCAGTAGAGGGCGCACTCTTGCGGGCCGCTTTTGTGGCCAGCTGCTTCCTTGGTGCCTTCCCACCAGTGGACTTACGAGCAGTCTGCTTGGTACGAGCCATACTCCTTCACACTGCAGCTACTGGAACAACGGCAGACACTTTCCACAAAACATACCCAGAAATGCTATATATACATAGGGCAGCAGGTAAGGGAATGTGTAAAGACATGGACAGTCCAAGTCCACATGACAATGTACCAATCAATTTCTAATTCAAAGGTAAAGACTATGTGACACAATGTTTCTGCATCACAAAGCAGGATTTCTGGCTTATCTGGATAGCTCGTCAGATTTAAGGTAGTCTGGGCTAAGTTTAAGTGAACAAAGGTAAAGTACATTTAAACTGGGGGACCTTAAATCTGACAAGTTATCCAGCTAAGCAAGAAATCCTGCTTTGTGATACAAGCCCCTGGTGATTCTCATTTATGACTGAACATTCAGAAACTTTACCAGGACTGAAAGTGCTAGGAACATTTCATATCCTTCTGTGCTTATATTACATACAATATCGATTTTTTAAAAAAATATATATATTTTCTTGGTGTCCGATTTAAATACAACTGTCTTCATCTATTTGTTTTCGGGAAAGTTTATCAGACAAACAGTACACTAATCATTTACCTAGAATGGCAATCAAACTAAACTGTTCTTTTTTAGGTATTTGGCATCAGTCAGAAACCAGCTAGACCTTCTTATGTCAGTTGTCATAGAAAATATTGTTAGAAATCAAAGTTAGCACGTAAACCTTAATAAACAAAAAAGTGTGGCAATTTTCTCTGTTTATGGTTCCACTCCCTTATGTTATATCCGCACAAATGATAGTCCTGTCGTCTTTTTTTATTTATTTGTAGTCACTGATCTTTTTGGTTTACTGTGGAAACAGAACAGTAAACAGATTGGATATGTTAAATTATATATTGATTAATGTTATACATCGTTTTTCTGATTTTCAACTACCGGGCGTCTATTCACCCAAAAAGTCCGGCAATGGTTTCGCAGTTAAACGAGCTACGTATTAATAGAAATTCCCCATCTCTTCTTATTAATAGAAATGGCACCTTAATCAAATAACACACATTTTCTGTATAATTTGCATTAACAGAAACTCGGCGCGCGTTTATCAGTAACTAAAACTGAAGAAAATAAATTATTTCTACCGTATGCGTCAAATATTTCTGCAGCGACTGTAGCCGATTAATTACGTTTTTGACGCTCGGCGCTACTGGGCTGCAATATCTACACAACGCAAATCATAGGGAATTAAAGTAGATTTCCTTTCATTAACTTGTACCCTCGAAGGCACCCGCCAAAACAGTATGCCATATACGCCCAACAGTCTAAATGGGCTTTAACACTATATAAAACACACGTTTATTTAAAGAAAACAAATATTATTCAAATTTGATGTTGTTTTCTCTTGGTTTACAATAACAAATACTGTCCAAGAAACAGACTGCAGCAAAATTCTGCATATAATTGCGATGCGCCACCTTCTAACGGCTACAAGGCAAAGCTTTGTAAAATAGGCTGCTGTGATAAGACAAAATGGTGAATACCCCTCAATATCATCACGGAAAACATGAATAACAGACATTATATTTTGATCAATGGCATGTTTCAACTCACGATCCAGTTTAATTGAAGTGTCCATGTAAAGCAGTTTTTTATACCATTAAGATAGAAAGTAAACAATAATAAGCTTAACGAAACACGCATCTTTCTTATAAAATGTTACACATTGTAACCCCATGAATTCTCATAAACGTTTCTGCCTAACTTCAGCGTAACATTTTAAAAAATGTCATTTTAACCCAGTCTTCTTAACGTTTTTTTTATACGTACCAACAATCTAATGTTGAATTTGTGCAAAATCGACCGTCAACGAAACTTACCTCTGGTGTCTCTCTATAAAAGCACTACTTTAAAAAAACCTTACGGCACAAACACAATTGAAAGATGGCTGCCAGGGGTGATATCCCACTATAAGCTCCTCTTTCGCAGCCAATCGGACCGAGCTAAAATTGTCTTTACAACTCTGTGTACAAACAATGCAGGCATGCTTGGGACCGGAACAAGAGCATCAAGTCCCTGTAACAACTCAGCTACAGTATGCTGCATTTGCATTAAGGACGTGCTGTTTCAGTCACTGCACATATAAAATCTGTTCTTCATATGTGCACATAGATATTCAAGAATATTCTGAATGTATACGGTGTCACTGTAAACACGGTACTGGCGCGATGATGGAAAGATATTGTGCCGCACTCCGATTTTTAGAAATGTCTATACATTTCATTTATATTTAGTATTGTTATTGCACCATCCTTTAACTGAAAATTATGTAAACGCGTACAAATGCAGATGTACCCAGTGTACGTAAGACAGCCCGAGTTTGTGATTCAATTGACAGGGTATACAGGCACGGTTTTTGGTCAATCGTGAAAGACAGTAAACCATATCGGCTTTGCGCATTATTATTCATTTGCTAGATGAATGTGACACAGACTGATTCAGCGGTGTGTCAGTCTGTTTGTCTCTCTGTCTTGTCATCTATCTTCCAGAGCCGCTTATCTGACGATTGTAAGTGCCACACAAAGCAAGGCGTGGGGACATTATGGGGGATAAATGCAGGCAATCCATAAGCGGCGGCACAGGGCGTCACCTTCTAGGAAGGCGCCGACTTAACAAACTGCCAACAAAGTTAAATTTGACGGTGAAGTTTACCCGGTGGGCGCCAGCGGCGAACCTTGCCTAGGGCGCCATTTGGCTTCGTTCGGCCCTGAGGAGAAATGCTTTAAAAGTTACGCTGTGAACAAATGATTATTATTTTATCAATTAGTGATATAACACAAGGCTACACCGCGGCTCAGCAGGCAGTGTTGTTATCTTATAGCTTTTTAGGTAGAACTTCACATACAACCGCCGTTCTCTGTGTTTTGCATTCCGCTGTTAATTTTAACCGAATCTCACCAGCAGATGGCGGTACAAATTCATTTTTATGCAGTATAGAGCGCTGTATCCTGGTCTCTAACGTCAGTTGCTTGGAAGACACTGATACCCAGCACTACATTATCAGAATCTCTGTGTCGCCTGTTACATCTTTTTAGGGGATATTTTTCTCACCACTTTTCAAGCCACATGTACAATCTTCTTGTGTGTTGATTGGCTATTTTACCGTACCTTCCCTAAAAGTCAATATTTGCTTGTCTTTCGTTTTCTTTTCACATCTTCACAAAACCACTGGCTATGGCAAGTTCCAGGGGAAATGTATGGAACATATTATATTTTATTTTGGGTTGATACCTGACATCTTCACATTATTGTAACATCAATATTTGGGTGCATTTTCTACGTCCTCTGTATTCTACCTTGTTTGACAGATAAGGCACATCTTTTTTCTTTTTTTTCTAAAAGGTCCTAAATGTTTTCTCAAAAAGAAAAAAATACAAATGACTGAAAATACTAGGATGTTATCCCTGAGATGCCAGACAAAACATTTCAGTTATATAAAAAAGCATCATATAACGAAATTAAATATTAATATAGATTTCAAAAAGGGTGAGATGAAAACGTTTTTGGGTTATAGTCTGATTCGCTTGGTTATCACGGAGGCCTGTGTGCGGGAGCCTTATTTGCGTCCAGAGTTTTAAATCTCTCATTTCTGAATCAATGTACCTCAAGGGAAGTTCATTCGCATTCAGATACACATTTAGCTCCGGCTTATCTAACATCATAGTCAGCAAACGGCTCTGCGTCCCTACGCAGAATACAGCCACTTGCCACCGCAGAGATGCTTAAGTTCTCCGCATCTCTAGAGGTCCGTTAAAGGTCGAGAGGTTCTCTATAAATTATTCCCCCGGCCTTAAGTAACGCACTGCAGCTCACGCTGTTAATGGCAAAGCGGGGTGGCTCCCTCAAAAGGCACCAAACAGAGGAGTCTTCCAAGGGGGGGTCAGTAGTAGCGGCTGATGCCGAGCGTGCCGGGGACGTCGGGCTGCCCGTTCATCCAGATCTCGCGGATGATGCGCTCCCTCTCCTCGAGCCGCTGCGCGCGCTCCAGCTCCTCCGCTGACGTAAAGACGTTGGTGCGTAGCGTGCGCTCGAAACGCCGGTGGCGCCGCGCCGACAGGTCCGACGCCGAGTCGGAATCCGAGTCCGAGTCGCTCCCCCCGCTGTCCTCTTTGGAAACCCGCGGGCGTGACCTGGGCTGACGCTTCGGACCGGTCCGGCACTCCGTCCGACAGGAGATTTGCACCACCAAAGCGAGGAGCGTGAGGAAGAGGCCCAGGCACACCCCGCACATGAAGAAGAGGGCCGCACGCTCCAGGTGGTCTGCGGGGGGGGGGGGAGATCAAATTATATTAAATTAAGCAGCTTCCTCCCAGATAATAAAAGTATGCTAATAATACATTTGCATTTATTTTATTAGGCAGATGCTTTTGTCCAAAAGCGACATACAAGAGAGACAACTAGAATTAGAATTTCAAACATATGTCTGTTGAGGAGTGCTTGTTCATGGGCCCAAAGATGACGTCAAGCCTCCTGGCTGGGAGGGAGCAAAGATGTGGACTTTCTGGGGATCCCTGAAGTCTGGGTTGAGAAATACTGCTGTAGATTGCTGAGCTGCCAGTCCTTACCTGCAATAAAGGTGTAGGCTGCCAGGACATTGCTGATCAGGGCCATCTCCTTGTTGACTGGCCTGGTGTCCGTGGTGGGTTTTAGTGTCTCAACTCGTTTCTCATTTATCTTGTGTGACACACTCTTCTAGCCCCCTTTCCTTCACGCTTCTTCTCTGTTTATATTGATTAGAGATGGTTAATTGTGTTTGAATATATGATGTACATGTATATTACACATCCACTGGCACAGACACAAACACTGTCTTGCTTCTTCACTTTCTCTTTTATTATTTTTAGCTAACGCACACACAGAGCAGTTTTCATTAACAAAAATACACGCTTTGTGACATCTACCCTTCAGCTTGAAGCTCCTTCACATAGATGTGGTTGCTGTTGTTTTTATGGGGAAAAGAGCAAAGTGTTCGAGAAACCACAGCCCCCACACGGTACGGGACAGAGTGTGCTGGGTATGACTGTTGTTTTAGTAGCATTGCAGACGTTTTGGATCATGGTCGCCCTCAACATCAATGTTATACGTATTTATGCAGGCCGTGCAGGCTATGTTGAAAGGTCGCTGAAATGGGCCATATATGGGAATAAACTGAAGCATAATCAATGTCAGGTGCCATTATTGGGCAGTATTGTTGGCTTGAACCCCCAGAGTTTGGGTTTTGAATCCTGCTTTGGGGGTGGAACTTGCATATTCCCCACATGTTCTGTTAGTGTTTTTCCTGCAGTGTAAAAAAACTTGTTTGACCGGCAGCTAAATTGCTGTGTGTGTGGGATGGGCTAGCATCCCGTCTTGGACTGCATCCTCAGTGTACTGGGGTCGGCTTCATGCTCACTGGGAGCCCTTATTAAATAAGCTGTTCGAAGACAAATTAGTGGTGCACCGATGTGGAAACTTTGGCTGATACCAACAACCGGTTGTAATCATCGTCATTATTTTAGTAGTCATATCTTTCGCTCTGGTGCGGCTAACTTTGAACACTGCTAAAGCTTAAATATCGGCTGCCAGCATCAGCTAGGACTGACACCTTGGACCAATCCCGATATCTTGATTTTTAATGAACATCGGCCAGTACCGATATGTTCATTGATATGCTGTGCATTTCTAAGACTGATGGATAATCAACGCTTTGTTTATCTATGCACACTGCGATATACTACCATCCTATGCTGCCTGGAATCCCTTGAGCAAGGCCCTTAACCTGTCGCTACAGGAACTATAGCTGACCTGCCTTTCTCTATTGTAAGTCACTTTGGATAACAAGCGTCTGTTAAATAAACAAATGTAAATGCATGGAATAGGCTCCAGGCCCCTCATGACCCTGATTATGATAAGCAGTTGTAAGATGGATGACTGCCAGATGTAAATTAGGGGGTACACAGAAAAAGAATGTGACACATTCTCGGTAGGAGACAGTCCTGGACAGGAGTCAAGCGCATCCCTGGGCTCACCTACAAATACAGAAATGAAGGAGCGCTGATCGAAAGTGGGCAGCCCGTTTAGTTTTTGGCATGCTAGGACCGGTGTTTGAAGGCACTCTCCTTGGGTGCCCCTTTAGGGGTGGGGGCGGGGGCAGACTACACAGAGTGTTTATACAGAACCATGGGGCTGAATTTACTTTGGGGCAGAAATGAGATCTGTAGATTTCTTTTTGACTACAAAATACAGTTTGGATAATTTAAGAAATGTTTCATTATTTGCTTTTGAATTATTTTATGGGTGAAATGAAGCAAAACAAAACTTAGCTGAAGGAAAAGAAACAAAAATGACATCCTGTTTTACTGTTATAAATTTCTTTGCCACAACACATACATAAAATAACCATGAAGTGTCCTGGGGCTTTTGTGTACTGCAGTCTGGCATCGGAGTTTTAAAGCGAAGAAAAATTTACACAGTATAAACCGTCTGCAGAAGTTTACATTTCTAATGGCATATTACATATGCTGGCTATCAAATGTAGTTCAGGAGGAGACGTGTGCAGTAAAAACATTGATTTAATATTGTTTTTACTGTTTGGGTAGCTGGTTTTAGTTCATGATATAACTTTCCCTCAGTTTAGTGTCCCACTCTGTACAAAATGTCAGTCTTTTATACTGCATATATATCCTCAGTATTGGTACTAATCTGCTCCTCCTTGTCATACTTCATACATCCCTCAATTACACCGCTGATATACACCACAGGTTGATTTCCTGATCTGTCAGCCATCGATGCCTGCCTTATGCAGAGCAGAGCAGACAACCGACGCTTATTCAGACCCTTTGTTCTAGCAACACTTGCACACATTTCTGAGTTAGATAAAGATAAGGATAATGTGCCCTGTGAGCTTGGGAGGCCAGATAGCGTGGATCCCCAGAGGTCTTTCATTCTATAACTATCATTGTAGCTTCAGCGTTCTCTCCTCCGTCATCAGCTTTTCCTTAATGTATGACATTAATGGCTATAACAATTGACCCTTACTACTATTCCATTTACTGTTTGTTAAGAGTCTGTAAAGAGTTCAGCGCAACTGTCTTGGGTAGGCAGCTATATAAAAACAAAGACAAATGGATCTGAAGTGAACACTTGAGACGATTGAGAAGATTAAAACAGCACAGTCATTATAGGGTGTGGGAGTCTACAGGGAGTAATGTAGTTCAGAGTCATGTACTTAAATTTACCAGGGAGCAACAAGAGAAACAGTTATTTGTTTGTTAGTTTTTTTTAGTCTCAAAAGGAATCTCAAAGAACGACATCATTATTTTGCACCAAAACTATTGATGATCATGTAAGGTACTGACTAATGAAGGCAATGAAGAAATCAAAACACGTACAAAGGACATGATTGCTGCGAGGCCAGTGTGAGTAAGCAAACAGGAAAACCATTAATCAGACCTTCAAGCAACAGTAAAACAAAGAAAATGCTGGAAGCTGAGCTATGGGGAGAAAGAAAGGGCCAAGGGACGGAGTTTTCCAATGTTTTTAGAGAGATTTGTTATTGGAAGAGGCCATTCCACCCACATAAAAATGAGTAGGAGGCCATCTGGAGAACAGCACAACTAGAAAGCAGGAAAAACAGATCAGCGTCCGGAGAATCAATGTGTCCATCTGAGCATAAAACACAATGGGCTGGATGATGTTATTTGAGAGACAAGAGAAGGTATAATACAGGCAAAATCTTTTTGTTGTCAAAGTACATGAGGTGACATCAGCATCATAGGAGAGCCAGAAGTGCTCAGTTGGTCACAAAGATGACTCTACCTTCTGCAGATTCACTATTTATCAGTGTTGCCTCCTATGACGGCAGGGTTGTGTAGATAATGCAGAGACGAGTAAGGTTTGTTGACGATAGGCCTCTGCCACCAGCGTTTTTAGACCTGGGGAAATAAAAAAGAGGATGAATGAGACGATGAGTCACACTGGGATTGAATCACAAGACTTTAGGTATCATAGTCAAACCCATCATGTTTCTCCCATGTGTCCAAATGAGTCATACGGGCTGAGATGACTAGAGTCTGTTTCTCGTATGTGAGCCATAAACGGTTACTGACTAGCGCTGCAAATATCGGGATTTAAGATCTGTCTAAAAACTAAATTGGGAACTGGGACTTCTGTACTGCTTAGAAAAAGAGACGAGTTTTTTTTTTTACTGTATCACACACAAAGAACACTGAATTAACAAGCAGACAGATCCTCCACAGATGTAAAGAATTTACATCATGATCAAATTAACACAAAATAAAAAAGATGTTAGTTATATATAGAAAAAAACATCATTCTGGTATTACATATATTGTTTTTCAGTGGCGCCATAAAAATAACTGAATTTCACGTCACTGAAATTTCCTCCATAATGATTGTTCATTCATTTACTCTCTAAGAGAGCCTGCTAAACATCTTGAATTTGACCAGCAGAACAGGAATCAGTAAATACCAGCCGAGCCCATGTAGCCATACAGATGCTGCCTATTTGCCGTGTAAATTGATTGACCGTGTGTTTTGCTAGGGAAGTGAATCGAAAACAACACATCTTTTCATTTTCAGTCATACACAGCATTGCCTCTGGAAAGCGACACGTCTCCATTAGGGTCCAGAAGGTCCCAGAATTGTAGATGGAGAAGGGCCAGGTGAACACTATGACCTTGTACACTGCATCTCACCAAAAGGCTTAACTGGAGTCATTTGTCACAGCTCAGAGGGAAGAAAATAAGTCATTTTGCCTGAGCTGTATATATATATTTGAGTGGGTAAACATGAAATTAAGAGCCTTTTAATGAAATAAAAAAGAGAAGGAAAGGAAGACGCCGGAAAAGAAAGAAATTAAGAAAGAAAGGAAGAAAGAAAGAAACTTTACTGATCCCCAGGGAAATTAAGGAGTGAAAGAAAGACTAACAAGTTTCTCTTCAAACTCGTATAGCTAAACTACAAACAGTGGAAAACATCTGTCTGTCCATCAATCTTTTGACTGCTTATTCTAGCCAGGGTCATGGAGGATAAATTTATTGCAGCAGAAAAGTTGTACAGCCCTACAATGTCAAATGGGCCGTTTCAAACATATTTCAATTTTCCGTCCACAGGTAACTCTGTAGCCTCCAAATTTTTTTAAAGAATATCGCTAAATTGCTAGAAGGCCCATGACGGCTGATCATGGCAGCCACAGGGCAGTAAACAATGACTAATGGCTTCTTGTAAATAGGAAAACTGGAGGGAAGCAGTTCGCAGTGCTCCAGAATTGGACAGGGAAATATTTCCCAAACTACGGAATGTGGGCAGTACAGAGTGCCAGTTGTTAGCTTTGATCTGCGATTTACCGGAATGGTCGACAAAACGGAAAAGTGATTCATATCATTACCATAATCAAACTGATACATTTACAGATTAGAAAACCAGCTGAAATGAGCCATTTTATTTAGCCTGAGATCCTATGATACAGTATGAAAGGTATATGCACCCCAACTGAAATGGTCATTTGTTCCTCATCTACCCCTGTGTCTCAGGGATTCCATATTTTATCATTTACTTTTTGTTTTTTCCCCATCTTTTGCTTTGTTTTTCCAACTCTTAAACATGCATGCATACATACAAACACAGATAGACACTACATAAACAGAATACCCAGGGACGTACATACACACTGACATTTCATTAAACATTAAAATCACATTTTAAAGGGTAACATTTCCAAAGTGTATACCATCTTAAATGACTTCACACGATACCATGTCATTCCAGACCATGCCACACCACACAATCATACCATATCAAGCCATTTCCCAGTTTCCCAAAAACTCGATACGATATTTTCGTAATAAGCACTTCTGGTCATTTCAGTCACTCGACGATTCAATTTTAGTTGATGACATCACCGGTAAAATTCTTCTTTCGGTTTTGGCCGTGACATGTACACGACAGTGACCGTACAGAGCCTACACAGGTGTAGAATGAATAGGGCATTGTGTTTGACCATGAACAGGTTATTACTGAAAAAAGATAAAAGGCAGTATTTCAGTGTTTTGGACAAGGCCAATATATGATCACTAAGATAAATCTCAAAAAAGTGCCAGGAGACTAACACACACAATCACTTACTGTAAATGACATTGGATGTGAAATTACACCAAGGTATGCAAGAGAGCAATGATGACTGACCCCAGGTAACATTTGGGAAGTACATAACTAAAACATCATTGTGTTTAGGGCCAAATTTAGGGGCTAGAATTATAGATATAAATCATTGTCGGGGCCCTACCCACAGCATAAAATGCTGCCGTAACAACCAGACAACATTTTTGGTGGCCCCAGGCGACAGCGCTGGTTTGCCCGTGCATGTGCCCAGCCTTAGTTGCCTTAATCGATCAGCTTTTTATATTTGTCCCACTGGAGGAAAAGCAGCAAGCCCTGTCCCCTTAATTAAAGTGGACGGGCCAGCCAGCCAAAAGCAGAGCTAAGGAAATGACTGGGTCTCGTGTCTTCTTTCACCGGGAAAGCACAATGCCAGCTTATCTCAATCAGCTGCACGTTGACTCCGAAAGGCCACCGATTCAGGTCTGCATGTTGCCGGTTTCTAATTGCTGCCTTGTCAGCTGCCCGGGAAGCGAGAGGGGATTTGTGCTGAGGGGGCTGAAAGGGGAGGAAAAGAGGAAAGAGGAAAACAGAAAAAGCATGCATACATACATAAGAATGTCTTTTTATATATAGCCACACAGTGTAGCTTAGGAACCTCTGCCCCCTGTTTGGAAGGCTGCTGGTTTGAATCCCACAGCTGGAAGGATGATAATATTGCTGTTGTGCCACATGGGTGGGGCCACCAAACCTGCAAACTGGGTCAAGGTACGTGTGGATTATCATTTTTTTGTTCTGCCCTCAGTACATTTTTGTGCAAGTTGAACTCCCACAAGCAATCCACTCTTGCATAAGCAGCTATCAAAAATACATGGATGGCTTTTACTACCAGAAGAAATTAGATTGTAGAGTGGAGACCAGAAAGTGCTGTGGGCCTGAGAGAAAATTACTGGAATAGTCTTTTAAATCTGTCTATATACCATTAGAAAAGGGGGGGAAAGGCTTAGTGGACTTTATGAAACATTAATGTGACAAAAAACTGTTCATTTCGGCAAATACAGAGTAGCACCATGTACAGACAGAATTTAATGGTTTTTATGGGCTGAACATCAGCACCGCTACCCAACCAGACTGCCTGAATATACCGTAGATATCACTACAAACCTGAACTGGGATGTGGGAAGTGAAAAGAAGCTAATCTCACTATAACTGCATAAAAGTTCATGAACTGAAGTTCCAGGAAATCCAAGTTTACTGAATATTTCACACTGACACCGGCAGTATCTGAGAGTGGTTCACTCTCTAAACTTAATGGGAATGTCACTTTTCACATTTGAAAAAATACTTCATTGGACTATATTTAAGCAATGTGAGGTAAAATCCTAATGAAGTTCACTTTCAGACTAGAATGAACTTTGCCCAGATAGATATTATGCGGTACCATGCATAATTTTAACTACAGGAATTTAACTCAAGGGCCACAAATTATTGTTATTATTTAATGGACACATTATTTCGGCCTCTAACCTCCACCATCAGTCAACCTTGACTGGAAGCGATCCAGGCAACTGCATCGAGCATAAAACCATGCCAGAAGTTTTCATCCTAGGGTTTAAAACTTGTGCTCCACTGGACTAAGGTGCTGGCCGCACTCCCTGTAAGATCCACAGATGCGGCTCATTGCTCTGCGCCTCCCTATGACAATTGCGTCTATTCTGGTTGCTATATTGAACCCAGTGGGAGAAGGGTTACTGAGGAATGCACTGCGTCATCGGTCTTGTTTGTGTGTGACAGCGCAGCAGACTTTCAGGCTGAGGACCAATGAGCTTGTCTTTAAAAATTATGTTTCAACGAAGAGCCGCTTTACACCAGAAGCACAAGATTATGTCACCTCCAGCATAAATAAAGCAGCGAGCGATATTAAACTGGCAGGAGGTGAGATGGAATGGAGTTGCAGTCCCACAGAAGTTGGAGTTTCCCATCCTAGTTGGACAATCTACTAGATCAACATGGGGCCACCGCTTTGTTGATGATGTCAGCAAGTAATTTGGACCACGCTGCCTTCCCACATTCACGAGGCTCCAGTCTGTCTCATATTACTATGTACAGATTGTTCTTCTGTTTATTATTACTGTGATCTGATAATTATCAGCACGTACAGGATCTACTCCTAATATCCACGTGCATTAAAGAGCAAAATTGCCCAAAGCACATTATGAAATGAGCGATCGGCTCGTTTCTAGTTTAAGTTAGTTTATATGTGTACTACATGTGCCGCTCCACCATTGGCATCTTAGTTGAGGACGTTTTTATAATCCATTTCGTTTGTCTTCTTCAGTTTTCAACATAAAACTCAGGCCTAGGTTGGTAACGACAAATAAATTAATTAATGCATCTGTCTGTGGTTTGGAGACAGATTAATTACTGTGCCCTTATGTTGACTCGGTAAAATTAATTTTATCTTTAAGGAAATATTTTCGCTTCTAAACTGTCTGCTTACAAGTTCCGAGATTCTATTTTTGGCAAAGGCGTTTAAAAACAGGGACCTTCAAAGCAGACTATATTTCTCAGCAGCTGTCTTTGATAAGGAAATGGAGAAACTCTTATTCTCCTACTAAGCGACCATGCTGTAGCGTTAAGGTATGCAATACAGTGCGCTCCTCACTCTGAGCCAGAAATGAGGAAAAAAAAACAGACTACATTGTGCTAGTCAATGTGATTGCTACAACTTCACTGTGGCCGGAGGTTTAGTAGTGTAATCTGTTTTAGGGGGCCAAGCTCATTGTTACCCCAATTTTTGACCTGAGTTTTCGGGAATGGAGGTCTTTGGGGCTAAAGGGGAGTTCACAGAAGTTAACAAGTGGAATTAAGGAACGTAACTCACATTATACAGAATGCAGTTCAGAGGCAGACATTTCAGGTCCAGAAAGTAGAAATCCAAACCAGGATTTTGTTTCAACCAACCAGTCGACCATAAAAAGAGTCACAGTCACAGAGTACTCAACTGGCTGGTTGCAATAAAGTCCTGGTTTGGATTTTTACATTCTGGACCTGAAATGTCCGCCTCTGAATTGCAGTTAAGAAAGGCATTCCTTGCCATTGTCTGGATAAAGAGCGATTGAAATTGCAGCGATGTACACACTGTATAATGACCCCCAGTAATATGAAACAGGTTTACTCCTCAACAGCAAACCACACACAGCTGGTATAGCCTCTAAAATATACACAGGTTAATACGATTCAACCCTTATGCACACTGAAGTGTACACATATGGAGATGTAAACCTTCAGTCAGGAAATAAACTTTCATTCTCGATCTGTGATGGCAAATACTTCCCTCCCCATTCAGCTGCAGTTCCCGTGTCATTGGTGCTGCACGGGAAGGTATTCTAGTCCCAGTGGATGAATGACAAAGTGGACACCAAATAGGTGCTTTCTCTGATACAAAAAGACCTGCAGTAAGCATCAGTGACATTAAATCCACTTGGTCGCCTCATATGCAAGGTGATGCGAATGATATGTAGCAAGCAGTACTCATCCTCCACCTGAATGTTCTGAGACGGCATTTTAAAAAACTTCTCTTGAATTATAAATTTTATGTTTTTGCAGTGGCCGGTCTAGTCATCATCATATTCATGATAATCACAAAATGTGGCTTTGGGCAAATTCACTCCTGGCAGCCAACACAGCACATTTCCTTGTTATTTTTT
Source organism: Mormyrops attenuatus (assembly GCA_026777985.1). Taxonomy (NCBI): domain Eukaryota; kingdom Metazoa; phylum Chordata; class Actinopteri; order Osteoglossiformes; family Mormyridae; genus Mormyrops; species Mormyrops attenuatus. Next base: position 9,358,783 of record JAODKC010000028.1, read on the forward strand.
ATTTTCTGTTGATCCTGATTCCAAACCCAAAGCAGCCTGTGGTTCTTACAGTATTCAGCTGCTAACTTCAGAGGAACGTGACGTCGTCTCAGTTGCAGGAAACCGCACACCATGATTGGAAAGATCTGAAGGTTTAAATAAATGTAGCTTTTTCAGTATCTTATTTGTACAATTGCTTGTCTCCAAAGATGCGACAAGATTACTTATTTTGTAGGTTTACAAAGAATTTCAACCTGAACGTCCTGATTTTTGCTACCCTTTTGTCTCTCCGGAGAAATTCAAACACCTCATTGTCTAGGCATGAATGTATGTACGTCTGAGTGTGCATCTTTTTCAAACTAAAAATAAAACTCTTGGTTTTCAGGCATAATACTGTCCTAATCATAATATGCAGTCTGTCACACTATCACAAAAGGATCAGTGGTTTGTGTTGATTCTAATATGTCCACATTCATGCATCAACAGAAGCCACAGAAGACAAACAGATTACTTGAGCTGACTGCTGTGAAGAAGCTGAGATTTGCCTAGACCACATCCAGAGAACAATATCTACTTATGGGCATCACGTCACAGAGAAAAAACAGATACTTTGGAAAATCGGCCAAAGAAGGACAGAAATACTACTCCACGGGTGGAACATAAATGAACACTGGTCCAAACCCTCTAGCCTTTGGTAGGTTCTGGAATGAGGTGAGAATGGCTGGAGTCTTTGAGACCTTTAAATAAAATAAATATGTTTGATTTCAGCACTCCTTGAAACCTTGGGCTATGCAACAAATTACAGAAATCAAATTTTGTAGTTCAGCGGAAAGAACTTCAGACTGAATGTTTTAGTCCAGTTCCAAATGGCAGCAACACTCACATGTTATGAGCTGTAAGCTTGAACCAATGTTGACTGATGGACTGCTGAAAAAAATAAGCGAAACAAGCTATCAATCCAGTTGAAACTCTATTTTACACACAAAGTCATACATTTTAATGTTAAGAAATAACGGTGGCTTTCATAGATTACTAGAAAGTCTTTGTCTTTGCACACTTGAGCGAAGCTAGAAAATGCAAAATCATTTTGTATCATTTTAATGAATTCCATTGCATCTTGTGCTATCTTCTAAATGCCATTTCCTACTATTTCAGACTCCACTTGGCTTGACTAACACACGCCTATTCATTAAAAAATCTATGTCATGGTACCAGCCATTCATCTCCCTTTGCCTTCCATTCCAAAAAACTGCATGCTGATGGGCTCTCAGCAACTGCTGCCTCTCAGCAACAAATTGTGCTTAGGGAGGGAAGAGTCTGTCATTGAAACACATCATAAGCTTAGGGGCCAGGCATCTCTTATGGAGCGTAAACAGACAACTGGGACAGTGACTGTTCCGTCTGCTTCTGGTGTGACACGTCTGCCCAAGCTCAACTGTGCTCGACAATAAAACGAGGTGATAAGTGGCCAGAGAGACACCACTCTCAATAAAAAAGTCGAAGGGCTCACGGAATTCATCTTGTTTCATTAAGAAAACTTTCAGCTATCTGACACTTGTCCTCGTAAGAAACTATTAAACAAATAAAGTTTAATTTTAGGTACCTTCCATCTGTGATGGTTTGACATAGCAGCAGACTGTGATTAAGGAAGTGAGCTTGTGACCTAAGGATTGGAGGTCCAGGGATTTGCCGTCTTGTAATCTTAAAGATCAAAATGTAAGATATACTGATTAAATATCTAATTATACAAACCATATAGCTGAGCTCTGGAGCAATAAATCCATCTCACCTGTAATCCATCTTGTATAAACCACATTGTATTTTGTCTTCATTCTCATGGCTAGTCAAATTGAGTATATATCAGGTCCGAATATACAACCAGTGAATCAAAAAACTTCTTGCACTTCATTAACATGTCAATTCCATTTCAACCAGTCCACAGATAACAGTACATGTCACAGCAGCAGGTCACAGAACTTACCACTGTGGCACTGACCAGCCAGGTACCAAGGTGTCACTTCTATCTCAGCATTTCTTCACCTCCTTGGATCCTCCTCTAGTATCAGAATCACATTTGCAGAAATCCCATATCCGGCCAGCAGACTTGTGGTGGGTGACAGCTCAGCTCCGGCTGGGGAGCAGGGAGCAGCGTCCAGCCACTGATAGAGAGCAGCAGCCTGTTACCCACCGTGTGCTGGGAAGTCATCCACGTCCGCCCTCCCCTCTAGGCCTTGAGGAACTTCCGAGCGCAGAAGTTCAGCACTTGGGAGAAGGAGATGGAACGCATGAGAGAGAGAGAGAGAGAGAGAGAGAGGGGAAACCAGCCTGGAGAGATCTCGAAGAAACACTGGCCACGAAAAGGACACTGAGTAGATAGTTTTGGTGGGGGGGTAAGTGTGGCCAAATCAGACAGATTCCATGCAGGCTGACTATACTAAATTGAAACATTTGGACGGGAATCTGGTTACGACAAAACAGGAGGGAGAACCCACAGGGGGGTGGGAAAGGGTTGTGGGGGTGGGGGATGGTCCCAAGGACCGGGAAAAAAGAAAAGGAGGAAGGAGGAGGTCATATTTCAGGTGCTGACAAGAGAGAGCAATATGCACCTACACAGAGAAGCTTCTGTTATCAAAGGGATGACAGAGATTCCTGGAGATAACAGACTCAGATCTTATCTAACTGGGATTCTACTTTGCTTCTTTTCTCTTTGTGTTTAAGAGACTCCGGGAATTTTATTTCTAAATACATTTTCAGATTTAGAAAAAATACTATACAGTGTTTTTACAATTAGTGATAGTTACTTCCTAACTTTCAAGTGAAAAAAACAGGCTAACTCATAAATTACGCATAATGAATCTGTCATGCGGATTTTAAGGGGCAATTAACCCACAAAGCAGTACTGCGGGCAACGACACTACTAGCTTGAAATTTTAAAGGGGAATATTGGTAGCGTTCTAGTTGAACAAACAAAGTTTCGAGAACTCCTGGGACCCACTCAGCAGCACTGAAATAAAACATCAACATTGTTTAATCAAAACAAACGTAGCCACAGCTACTACAACAAACTGCTTTTAGCAACATTCTAATATTACGTTAAAATTAGCAGTGCTTCCTAAGTCCGTAGTGAGAAACCTGCCTGAATGGTCGTCAGGTTTGGAGAACAGATGTACTTCTAGAGTGATTTAGCATAGCTTGTATTTTGCATTTAAACTGCAGGTGGTATCTCTCTAGCTATACATCGAAGCAGAAGGCAATACGGTGATTCGAGAGACAGCGGAGATGATCGGCAAGAACACTTTCATTTCTTTTTGCCAGTTTCAGGAAAGTGCCACTGCAATCTGTAGACGGTGACAAGTGAACACTGAATATCCCATTAGACAAATGCGGGGGAGAGGTTGGCGAGCGGAACGAATGAGCTGCAAGCCACACAAGATACAGAATGCAATTAAGAAAGGCATTTATCTCTATTACGTGTTAATAATGTGGGACTGAACTTAGGAAAACAGACCGAAAACAACGGAGGAGTGCCGTCAACAAAACACAGTTTAATTTTGTGCCTCCCGTGATCTGCGTACCTGCCTGCTACATAGATTACAGCTGTCATGACAGTTCTCATTATGTACAGATTACATGACTGCATGCGTGCTACATCGCTACCAGTAACTGGCAGAGTGATTTTGTGCGGGAATCCGTGCAAATTAGTTCATGGAAATGTGATCAAAACCAAATCTGTAAGGACAATAGCAGGGCGACGTGATGAAAGATGCTGGGACTAAACAACGTTGAAAAACCTTCCACTAAGAATACAGGAAAATCCCACATAAATGCCTTTAAGGGGAATTTTCCTTGGATAAACACATTCACACTGCCTGTAATAGTAAATCTTCATTGAAAAATACGGATTTATTCAAAAGTATTATCACTCGATTGTCTTACAAACCCACTGACAAAAACAGACTTGCTATTTAAGGTCTATTTACAGTTTATAATTAGTAAGTGCGTCACAATTCAAGCCAAAGCCACATCTTTCATAATAACTATAACCGTATACCATTACAACATGTATTGATGATGTATTGTTTTCAACAAGATAAAACATTGAGCGAACGGCTGTTTTTAAACTCTGTAATTGATGCACATTTCAGTCAATTAGGCAAGTTACCTTTTGCTGCTGAGTAAAAAACAGCCCCTCTCCTTGACCTGTTAGTTGTAAAACAGCCCAGTATCCTCTAATCACAAGGTGCTAACAGCACTGTTGCATGCTAGTAAGTAAATGTCATTTCATTTGTTCAGAACAAAGCAATGAATAAACATCTAAACGAAATCAATGATGTTGCTGAGTGACTGAATTTAGATTCCTTTTACCTTCATGCCAGGTTAAGAAGATTATCCAGATATGTGTTGACCTTCCAACACCTGAATCAAGACAACCCAGGAGATTTATGCCTAGCTGAAGGCTGCATGGACCCAAAGTGATCCCACCCTGTCCTCGGGCTGGCAAAGCGCACGGCCTCAGCTCCCCTGGCCCCTGTGGCTGCCAGATATGTGGTAGGATGACAAGTCGTGCGGCGGATCTGCTGAATTGGGAGATTTCAGTCGCACAACATCAGCACTTCAATGAGGGACTCGCCATCCAGGCCAGACCTCCCCAGCTGGCCGTGAGTATAGGGGTGTCTCGTGACACCACGGCCAAATGTGTCAGGACTAAGAGGACGATGGACTGGTGCAAGAATAGTGAAAAGATCAATGAGTTCGGGATTCTAGAAAAGAGCTTTAGAACAGGTTTACAACTTTGAAATGCTCTCTAAAATGAAGCCCGCTCCTTCACCCCTAAACATCCTGAAAATTATTTATTTTATTTAATAAAACACTTTTGTCTGGAGAAGTGAGGCAAATAACACATCATGAACATACTGGCAGTCAAGTAGTCGACTAGGCATAAGTGCAGTATCCAGGTACAAACGTAAGCAGTATTTGTGCACGAGCTATACAACATCTTCCAAACAAAACAAGAATAACCCTAATAACTAATAACCCTAATGTTCAACTGGCAGAAAGTGCAACATAAAGAACATCCAGGGAATATGCAGTGGTGTCAGACTAGTGGAGGAGCTCGTGGAACAGATGAGTTTTGCGACATTTCTTGGAAGTGGATGATAATATAAATAGTAAGGTCTTATAAACTGAGAATGCATGGGCAGTAATTAGTTGTATGTGAGCAATTAGTACATAATTGGTCACATTCCTATCAGTAGGAACCACAATAAGCTTGAGTCTCGAGTGTGACTAAAAAGCTTGGCACTGCAGGGAGATGCTGTAGGGATTGCGAGACGTACTGTTTACAGATCTGCCCACGCCAGAAATCCACAACCCCCTCTTTCCTTTTCCTGGAATGGTGACAGACATGCGATTCAGAGTCTTCAACTGGAGTGCCTGGAGGCCCTCAACCCTTGGAAGAAATTGGGCTAAACCACCTAGAGCGGCCAGACGGGGTGCGAAGTGGAGATGTGAGGATCCATTCACCGAAGGCAAAGAGCGGTTTTACGCTTACAAACTGTAACATCCGACAGACACTGCTGCCATAATGGCGGGATGCCACCGCGTGCCGGCGTGTAATAAATCGCCCGTATAATTTAATCTCGCGTGTTAAAAGCTTGCATAGTTCTCTTGCCCAGATATACTGACTTAGACATCTTAAAGTTTTCCTGAAACCGTTCTACTCAGAGTGCTCTAGTTGAATTCACACTGGACAAAAACTGATGGTTTCATTAGAGAGAGGGGTCCTTTTGAGACACGGACAGCCTCACATAAAATGCTGCCATGTCTTACTTTGCCAGTCAAGCAGCCAAAAGGAAGTAGTCTAAAAATAATAGGATTCCTAACCAACATAAAATGAGAGATCCTCTTTGATACATCACTCAGAATCCTAGCTCTGTTTCTCAAGGAAAGCCTTTTATTCTTGCCTGAAGAAAGCTTTTTATTCCGCTTCATTCCCAATCAATAACAGGATGTGAATGATGTCCAAGACTAAATAGACTATTTAAACTGTTTTGTTGCACTTACTTTTCACAGTAGGGTGTAAGGTCTGTGAGTGGGGGGGGGGGGGGTGATACTCATTTGTTGCATGTGTGGCTGGACAGATACAAGACAGCTATTTATGCTGTTGGAAGTCCATTGTTAATCGCAGATGGCTAATGTGCTACGTCTGTTTTAATTATCATGGCTGAATTAACTTTGGATCGTAACATAGTGTTGTCAGACGTGTTGATAATACACTTTATATACAGTGCTGAGCATGAGTTGCTGTTGGTAGCCACGTAGCCACATACCGTACGCAGTGGCCTGGTGCTGTAACCATGTCTGGGCACATATGCGTCAGGCTATGGTGTAGGTTGCAGCATAGGGTACATGGCTGCACCATAGCTATGCTGTACCAATGGGTGTATATATCAGCCTTGCGGCAGTCAAAGACAATGTTTAAAGCTATTTATCGGGGGGTAGGCGTATATTTGTCCATTACCAAAAACATTACCAGGTTCACATTTCACATTTCACATTTCAAATTAACAGTAACGATAAAAACTAAAAAACATCTTCTGTTCTCCAAAAAGTCAGTCATATCTTGTTGGCTGACTAGATGAACACTACTTTGGTCCCCAAACCTCTCCTCAGGGGCACCCCAGCCATTCCATATATACATTAAATTTCACTACCAGCTCAATAAATTATTTAACTGAATTAGTTAAATTACTCACTGAGGTATTGACTAGCCAATTGAGGTGCGGTAGTGGTGGAGTCATTTTGGATGATTACTGCAAAAACTAGGGTGATTTCAGGAGAGGTTTTGAAATGGCTAAGCTGACACGCTTTGACAGACATAATATAGTTTCACACCGACATGAAGATCATTTAAACATCATTTTCTTTGACTGCCCAAGACATTCGCACAGTACACTATATTATTGTTTTTTCTTTTCATTTGTTATTTCCATTTACCCATCCATCCATTTTCCATAATGCCTATGTGGTACCCGGTTGTGTTGAGCCTGAAACCCATTCCAAGCAGCTCAGGTCACACCTTGGACAGGATTCCAGGTCTTCAAAGGGCAGTAACACACTCAGTGCACTTAGCTGCATGGAAATCCATAAAAACAGGGAAAAAACAGCCAGATTCCATGCGCAGAGGAGGCAGAATTTGAACCACCAATCCTAGAGGTATGAGGCAACAGTACTATACATCGAGAATCTGTGCCAACCGCATGCTTTATATGTCTTACCAAAATCATATATTACAAGGAGCTTAGAAAGGTCACATCAGCAGAGAGACCCATTTTAATTCCAGCTATGAAAATGGAAAAAAATGCTCATAGTTCACCATCTACATAATGGCTTTCAAACAGCCCAGGATTAGCATTTGTTCCAGTGTTTGTTTGTGCTGTTATCTCGTAACTGCACCTTTAGCGGGTGCCTCAATGAACTGCAGTCGTGTCCCCATTGGGAGGCGCTTTAATGCGATATGCCATTTGGTGACCTGCTGGCCATTGTTCACTGTCTAAAACACAAGCACTTTGGTCCGGGCCAATCCACAGCCCCGTCCTGACTCTGACTGCATATAGCCTTTACGTTACGAACTGTAATTTACATTTAGAAAATGGTACTGGAGGGACATAGAATGCAACACAGCCTAACACCAATTACAATTGCATTTACAACCCTACATTCAAATGAAAATTTTCAATGTGAAAAATTTATTGAAATTTAAGAACCTTGAAGAAGAATTAAAGTACCTGAAGGGAAGTATACAGATTTGTAGTCATAGCTAGGGTTCACATCCCATATGTCTGTGTGACATTTCACTGAGTTTGTGACATTTCACTGTGCTTGTGTGGATTTTCTCCAGGTATTTGGGTCTCTTTCCATGCTCCAAAACATGTGATTAGGTGAACTGGTCCTTCTAAAGTGCTCGTAGTGAGATCTTTGCTAAATAAATGCCTTTAGGTTGCAATGCATCTACAGAGGGAGCGATTTAAGCTGGCCTAGATGGGAATATGAAGCTCATTTTCATAGAACTTGTAAGTACAAGCTAATACTTTCTAATCATACCAACAAGTCAATTATTTTATCATATTACTCTGGGTTTTAAATTAATTACAAGGACTGATCACAGCTGTATGCCATATAAGACACTTAAAAAACAAACACCGAACTGAATTCAAAATACCCTTCAGGTTTAAAAGACACGTACCCTCAGAGACATTCTGACCATCTTCACATTGACCAGGTGTGATTGTATCATCTACAGATCTATAATAATCATGTGATCATCATTCCTTTTTATTGTGACTGCTATATCTTTAGTAATACTAAGGAATATCAGAGATTGTGCTGCCTTTTCTGGTCGGCACGATATCCCAGTGTGCAGCCGTGTGCATGTTCTCCCCATGTGGGTCTTCCCCCAGTGCTCTTATACCCCCCTGCGATCCAAAAAACATACACTTAGGGTTAATGGCATCCCTGAATTGCCCATGGTAGGATGCGTTTGAGCCCTATGATGGACTGGCATCCCATTTAAGGTACTCCCCTGTCTCACGCCCTATGCAACCCGCAATGGGATGCCCACAACCCTGTTAAGCAGTTAGAAGATGGATGGATGACTTTTCCATTTTTCCTGCTCGTATTTCACGGTGCATGCCATGCCGGAAAAATTGCTACTGTACATCTCTCCTCCCCAAATCCAGATCCAAGCAAGCAGCTTTGCTTCATTCCCGTTCCTCGTCTTTAAAAAAAAACAAAACACTGACTATAAACACTCCTTATATGGCTGGGAAAGTGGTATCGTGAAGTTTAAGGCAGGCCAAGACCTCACATTCTCTCCCTGGCACTCTGGATGTCTGGGAGCACAAACAGCCGTACCCCCCCTTCCGATGAGACGGATTTATACTGTCTAGAGATTACGGCACCCTCATTTGGTCAGGTTAAAGGGTGAAACCTGTTCATCATCCCCAGGCGGGAATTTTTCCCGTCTACTTTAACTTAAGATTTATGATTAACTTTTAGTTTTCCTAAGCAGGACATTTTAGGTATTAAAAAAGTAATCCCGTAGAAAAATTATGGGTATGTACATCTCTTGAGATGGATATTCTGGGCAATATACGAAATATGCCTGAGATTACATTCAGTCTCCTTAAGTGTTCCCACGGACCTCATAATTTGGCTTTGAAAAGCACCCAACCAGTCATGTCGTTAACTGAATGCCCCTTAAAGTACTCATTATCAGCACTGCGGGAAGGATAAAATCATCACAACCCTTTGCAGACTCAAAGCCCATCCCTGTGGTTCCTGTAAGCAGTCTCCGGGTAGCAATGTTTAGACTGAGCTGAGCCTCTGGCTTTTCTGTTTCCTTGTCTGGTTTTCAGGGGATGTTAAACTCAGTCACATTTGGTCACACGTCTTGCTCCCTGGATATTGCTATTCTAGTGTAGAAATGCAAAACTAGACTTTAAAAAATGCAATAATAAAAGATATTTATATTAAAGCTAATTATCATATTATTTCACTCTATGGAAAGTCATTTCTCTCACTATATTTAGTCACACAAATGCAAAATTTATCACTGTTTAAAAAAATATATATTATTTTTATTTGTTTATGAATTATGTTCAATAAAGTATGAATGTTGTGCCTGATAAAATATGGAACTTATTATCATGGTCATAGCGATCAAACAAATTAAATTATTGTACCATATGATATACAAATAGGATTGTTGTTAATCTCTGAACCCTCAGAAATTAATCTTATGCAGAGATTAAAATCAAACTCAACACTGTGGAGCCCCCTAGTGACAGTATGTGGAAGTATTTCTCTTTGATCTTTTCTTGGGGACAAAAGACCTTTACTTACCAGGTGGTACTGACAGAACAGCCCATCCTGTCCCTTTCTTTACAAAAGAACTTGCAAAAGGCATAAATGACTCTGGTGATTCTTTCTGCCAAGGGTCTCCAAATTCATCCATGGAGGCCTGGAGTGAAGAACTCTGCATGCACTTGTAGCAGAATATTCGTATGTATATATTCAGGACAGGAGTAAGACAGATAAGATTCCTGAGATTTTATTATGAAGCATACTGAAATGAGGAATAGCAATTTGATGGTGCTCCTATGCCACTCAAGGTGGTTGCTAAGCTGCAGCCAGCTGGTTGCAATAGTGTCACTAAGGTAGTTAAAGGTATTTGCTTGGGTGTTGCTATGCTGTTGCTAGGTGGTTGCTATGGTGTCACTGTGCTACTCAAAGAGGTTGCTAACGTGTTGCTAGTTGGTTGGTGTGGTGTTGCTAAGGTAGTTAAAGTGGTTCCTAGGGTGTTGCTAGGTGGTTGTTATGGCATGTATACGGATACCGGCATTCCAGGATCAGGGTTGCCTACTCCTGTTCTATGGTATAAACCAAAGCAATACCCTACCGGGCTAGCCTACCCTATAGGCAACATAGGCGATCGCCTAGGGCGCCATTTGATTAGGGGGCACAAAAGAGTGAGTGAAAAAAATCAGAAGAAATACCTCTGGTTGCATTCTGTGATATTACAGCTATTTACACTACTTTTAATATTTCACAATTTTTCTTGTAAACAGATGCGAGCTAGCGGCAGCAGCGAGCAGGGTCCTCCTGGACAACCAGGGCTGGCCCGGACAGCATATCTGTGTCTAATGGAAAAGCAGGCAAGTTTCACTCTATGAGCCATAAATACAAAAGTAGGTCCTAACACAACTAATATACATAAGTAACTTCATTGGTTAAATTGAAGACTATAAGTCAGTGAGTTGAAAACAAGCGATAGGCAAACCATCTGGGTGTCTCTCATATCACGGTGAGGCACAAAATATAACTCCCAAAGTAAACCAAGAGTTACTGTAATCCAAGGTATGTTTTCACACCATGAAGTCAGATCATCAGCAATTTATAGCCAAACTGAAAAATGACATTTCTGGAATATTTCATCCCTAATAAGGAGATTTTTCAGAATTTAAACCCACAGATTACAGACACAATCCAATGGATTAAACTCTGTTGCAACATTAACCCAACTATCTGAGCTCATTTCAGAAATACTAAGATCCATTTTGGATACAAGGTGGATCTACCCAATAGCACCTGTAAAAACAACCAATAATCTATTTGTTGCCCCTGTCACTGATTTCTTTTTCCCTGGATAAAATACCTGACACTTATTTAGATCTTAATAATAATTACAACTGCACCTGTATTTCCAGCAGAATATCCAGATTTCATTATTTTGGATGAGGTACAGCTTTTCTTACTTCTGCCTTCTTCCATAAGTCGAGTGAATCGGGGCCTTATTGCCACCCTTGCAGAGGCATACAGAGACCTAGCTCTCCAAAAATAATCGCCCAAAGACAGCAACGGCATCCAGACAATGCCACTCCTCCCTGCTCATGTCCCCCGATGAAAATCTTGGGCCCAGCTGTCAAATTCTTTTCTGGTGCCAACAATGTGCACCATACAGGTAAAAGGGGTTATATGTATCTGCACATATGTGCAAATCATAAAGACATAAAGTGCACAGAATATAAGACTACAAAACACACAGTATATTAATTTGGGGTATTTTAAGTACAAACATCAACAGTGAAAATACAGAGCAGAAAAACAGACGCTTAATGTGTGATTAAATATACTGTATAGCTTCATTTTAGCAGCAAAAACTAGCAACAGAGTGCAGTTAGCAATAAAATCCATGGGGAGTCTATGGGTCCCCAACGATGCTCTTCCACATAACTGTCCATATATGTTTATCCTTTGTGCATGTTTACATGTGTCTGTCCTCATTTCCTACAATGGTTGCTTTAACTTAATTGCAATGCCCCCCTCCCGATTTGGAGTAAGATAATAAAAATGCCTTTAGACTGTACGTTGCAATGAAATTAACAGCTTGATTAGTCAAGGTGATAATTAGGAGGTGTCTCAACATCTGCACAGCCCATCTGTAGTAAGTTACTGTCAGTGCCTCTGAGCTTCCCCTTGGGAGAGCAGCCAGTAAAATTGGTCAATATGAAGGAGGGAATATATGAAGGAGGTCAATATGAAGGAGGTCAA
>JAODKC010000028.1:9370972-9381534 GCA_026777985.1 Mormyrops attenuatus
TATGAAGGAGGTCAATATGAAGGAGGGAATATATGAAGGAGGTCAATATGAAGGAGGGAATATATGAAGGAGGTCAATATGAAGGAGGGAATATATGAAGGAGGTCAACATGAAGGAGGGAATATATGAAGGAGGGAAACTCTTATCGAACCAGATGCTGATAATTTGACATACCGGTCTTGCAGAAAAAGTGAGATTATTGGTACTTTCATTTCCTAATTTAATTAAATTCATCAATTTATTCATTTTATTTTATTTTTAGCACAAAGGCAAACGTACCCTTCTTTTAAAAACACCTGCATAAGGCCAATGCATGTCATGATAAGAAAAAATGTCCTGGTATTTAAGCTTGCATTTGTACTACATAATGAGGTATTTGCTATTCCTGGGACAAGGGTCTGTCCTGTAGAGTCAGCCATTGCCAAGGACAAAGAGACGGCTCCTCCTGTCTTGGCCGTCTTCCAGAATGTTCCAAGGAACAGAGAATTTGTGCTCTATCTTAGCTTTGCTGAATTAAAACACAATCGAACCGTTTGTGATTAGTAATAGCTTTCTCCTTTTATTGTTCTTAATAAAATTTGCCTAAAATTACCAAAGCATTAATAATTACCAACCATTGTCTATTGAGCCTTTTAATATATCATCCTTAGACATTTGGCTAATTATGAGTGAATTCCTTCACACCGTAACACGCCAAAAGATTTTCATCAATCCAATTTTCTGCTCCATGATGCTTATCCGGTATAAGGTTTGTGGTGATCCTGGATCTCACAGGGATAATCTCAGGCACAAGGTCAGGGACACCCTGGATGGGATGCAAGTCCATTGCAAGGGGCAGGGAAAACATTTACTGTGGACAATTTATAAACACAGATTCATCTAACTTCTTGTCTATGTCATAGCCCGTAAAGAATGTTTTACACTCCGTAAGAAACACTTCATACCTAATCCTCCAGTATTACTTATGTTTAACTCTAAAGCGTCTTAACTGCTTGGAAACAAGGACATGTCAGAATGTCCCCTTGTTCATGAATAAGTATCAAAGGAGCACTCTTTCTTCAGGGACACAAGTGTGTGATTTAATTAACTTCCTGGATTAATCTTTCTGCACCTCTGACCAGGATAAGCGGTTAGAAGATGGATGAATTAATCTTTGGAAGAAGAGTGTGATATTCTGTGTGAATTTAGAAGGATTGATACCACATCACCAAGATGGTTTTTGATTATTATGTTTTGCTTATGCATGCTCATTTCACAATAATAAGCTGTGTTCTAACGTTTAGGGAAACAGCGGTACTCTGCTGAACACAAGATACAACAGTCCCAGACCTTTTCCTAAGATCCCACAGGATGCTCCCTTAAAAGAAACAACAGCTTCTCAAATGTACACGTCAATCCACAGAATTAAAAAAAAATAAATGCAGCTACTTATCTTAATGAACAGAGAAAACACTCTCTGTCTGTGACTGCTACTTGAGTTTGTTCTCTTCACCTTGAGCCTCCTATCCTAAAATAAGTTGTTGTCATTTAAGTACATTTATTGATACCCCTCTTGTGAACGAAGATCTGATCCAAAAATGGGGCAAAAACAGATGGGTCTCATTTTTTAGGCACTTTTTGGAATTACTGTGAGCCTGATATTGTCTGGTGCCTGATGATTGAAAAAATCTGGACGTCTTACTTTTTTAAATGTCCCCGGAGCTGATGTGCATAGGCTGAGCCCCCTGGTAGATGTAACACATTGTTCGTTATAATCTTAGATCCACTTTCTACTCCTGTTGCACTGGGCGTTTTGTCAAATTTGAGATTTGACACTTGGTGGCTGTAGAATAGAGATGAATATACTTCCATTCATGAAAAAGTAGCCCTTGTTTCTCCAAATTCCATCTATCCATCCATTATCTGCCGCTTATCCGGGGTCGGGTCGCGGGGGCAGCAGTCTAAGCAGAGATGCCCAGACCTCCTTCTCTCCAGCCACCTCTTCCAGCTCCTCCAGGGAGACACCCAGGCGTTTCCAGGGCAGCCGAGAGATCTCCAGCATCTATCATCTCTCCAGCATGTCCTGGGTGTGTCCTGGGGTCTCCTCCCGGTTGGACATGCCTGAAGCACTTCCGCAGAGACGTGCCCAGGGGGGCATCCTAGATAGGTGCCTGAACCACCTCAGCTGGCTCCTTTTGGTGTGGAGGAGCAGCGGCTTGATTTTGAGCTCCTCACCGTAAATTTTCCAAATTATTTACTGGAACTCTGGTGGTCTTCAAGTGGTGTTTTCCAGATCCAGGAAATTGTTAGGTTTATTTTGAATTAGAATATAAGAAACTAAATGTTCTCTAGATAGTAAGTTGTCAGCTTATTGCACACAGCCAACCCCGAAATGGTCATTTTGATGGACTAAGACGGTGAGCAGACACTCTTTACTCCTGCCTCTGCCACATAAAACACCCATTAAGCTGAATAACAATTTTGCATCTTAAGTTAAGAAAACCTAGGCATTAAATTTGAAAGTGTTTATAGAAATATGAAGTATAAAACTAAGATTTCATGTGTATTAGGAAAAATGAGAAGCTGAGGTAACATTATACTTCATCCCAAATTCCACTCTTACTAGGTCTTCACCTGGATTACATCTATACACATCTCCAGTCTCCTGGAAGTCTGCCAAAAGGCTTCCCAACTTCTCACACCACAGTAACCTGGGTGCTGGCGGACTCTCATTACCTCGCCGCAGACAAAAGCTCCTCAACATCAAGCAAGCTGCAGTAAGCTCAAAGACCGGCATTGTCTTCACCAGAACAGCATTTTAAAGCTCTCGTCTCAGAGGCCTGGGTTTCATTACACTGTACTGCACCCCTGTTGTCATGCGATTTGTAGCGTGTTACTCAGAAGGCTCTAGATGCAAAAAAGATGATAGTGTTTGTGGTACTCAAAAGTCAACTTCCTGCATGTTTCTCCAGATAAAAGAAAATGAGCAAAGGCTTCCTGTACCTAAGCAAGTATGGAGTGTACAGTAATAGACAAACACATTATTCCACGTAATAATTGGAAATGACTTTCTTCGAAACAGTGATATAATGACTCCGCATTAAACTCACGTGGTTCTGTAATTTTAAAATACCACGATTCATAATATCTATTTACACATACACACACACATTTGTTGCAATCTTCAAAGTTAACTCGTGGGATGTGCTTGAGTGTAGTTTGATAGTCAAATATAATTAAATGAGGCACAATTAGTGCCTTTCCTCACTGTTATCCCAGGTGATTGATAGAGCAAAAAGACCACCTGGAGAACAGAGCTCTAATCTATCTGTAGACAAGCAAACCAAAACGGTGTTTACCGGAACTCTTTTCAGCAAAGACAACTGAACTATCTCCCCTATGCTGAACCTCGATTATTGTATTTTCAGAGAAAACTGATGCATTTAACATTAAAAAATGTGATCAACCAAAAATAAAGATTTAATATTTAATCATCTATCTATAAAGGTCAACACTTTATTCTTGTCACAATCAAGAATAAACTGTACGCGCATGTTACAGAAGCCGGAATATTAAGCTGGATGGTGTCATGGTTCATTGGACAGCGCTGGTGCCACACACAGAATGAAAACAAGACTCCAGCCCCCATCCTCAGAAATGTATGACATCATGGCTACCCATCCAGATACCGTACTACCCAGCACCACCTCCAAGTGGGACTGATGGTAAATGACATTTCTGGGACAAAATTTGCTTTATATATACTTAAATAAAGTTATAAATAAAAAAAAAAATACACATTTTCAATAAAAGTCTAGCAGAATTACACACTCTTTTGTGCAGTAACACATTACAAAAATACTGAAACGTTTGGAAATGCAATTTCATATCAAAATATGTCATTTTATTAACAAAAAAGTTCATTCTGAGGTCAATTAAAACAGCAAGATAAAGACAAAAACTATACAACATACTACTTGTCAAAACAAAATATCTATACAGTACGTGCATTACAAAAAAACTGGATTTCATACATCTTTATAATGGTACTTTTCCGTGATATTGGCGATGCTGTCGAGAGCGTTGAGGTTTCTCAGAATGGTCAAAACGTCTGCGATGACCTCCCTGCAGGACAACACACATCAGCGCACCAGGACGGAACTATCAAGTCCTGTTTCCACTGCAATTAAACCCAGGGCACCGTTACCTTTGGCAGGTGATGTCTGGGTTTTTCTCACAGAGTGAATGTGTCGTCTGGAGGAGGTGACGGGTGAAGTTCTGCAGCTGAGGAATGGAAGAGTGGCTTTCTGCCTCTGCAAACCAGGATTTTGGGAAACACGCCGCCACCTATTTCAAAACAAATATTTGCAAGAGAAACATCTCACCAGTGTCACACAATGCACAACCATTTAGCTCTGTCACCTGAGCCGTCAACATACGAAATGAAAATTTCAGTTTAGCTTTAAAATTTTTATATCAATCAGGAAAGTTCTCGATACCTTTTTGCACTTCTCCAAAGATTCCTTATCAGCTGGGGCATTTAGAAGAACCATCATCAAGTAGCGATTCAGCAGTTTATCTAGTGCCAGTTCCATCAGCACATTTTCTGGGACCAACCCATCCCATAAGGTAATGTTTCCAAGGAGCTAATGGATCACAAAACAAGTTTACGTTGGTCCAATCTATGCAATCAGATCAGCTTAGATTTTAAAGTTCAAAAGAAAGAAATATATACCTTCACAGCTGACCAAAATTGCCTGTCTTGAAATCTATATGCCTGCCAGGTTTTGTCGTCCAAAAACCTGTTTGAAATGAAAAATACTTTAAAAATAAAAATAAAAATCAGTAGTAGTAGCTCAGCCTGTAGCCTGAACAAAAGGATATCAATAACAAAATTCAACTTGTTCAATAACATCAGTCTGCAAGAGGTTTCTTTGATCAGGAAAATTATCTGAGGCTTTTAATATTTTCTAATTGCATAATTAACATTCATCACATAAAACTCACCATGAGACTGCAACTGAAAGTTAACAAATCAGTAAATTAATTGGGTAAATTATTATCAATGACAAAGACGCTCCAGTGACTTACTTTTTAGGATAAAGAGGAACAAAAACATCTTCATCCACGGCACTCCTCAATCTTGTAGTAACAGCCTCCAGAAAAGCCTTGCAAGTAGTTTTTAACAGGCTTAGCACCTCATCAAATCAACTTCAGGAAACAGACCACATGAAAACGGCCATACCGAGTACATAACAACCACTGTTAGCCAATAAAATCTGCACCTTAGCATTCTTGTTCTGTTCTCCATCAAACGCATGGTAATCATTCTGTAGCCTCTGGCAAAGGTCTGTAAGGCAGTGAGACTGTCCCGATGACAGAGGGTCCCAGGTAAGTTCCACAAAACCTGGGAGTGAAATGACAAAAACTGAAATCAGCTTGACAGAATGCTATAAAAACCATTTCAAGACATTTCGTGTAAACAAATATGGAACTACGGACAGTATAAAGATCTGAGAGAGCTGACCTTCTATTTTCGGCAAGATGGTCTTCTGGATGATCGAAGGCAATGTTTCAAGGTCTGCGTTATCAGATTCCTCATATCCCTGGCCATGGCAGAATTTCTCGACTGCAGAGTACCAGGGTAAGGATTCAAAGTCCTCACTGTCAACCTCAAATAAAATATAAAATACATTTTGAAAACTTTGCAGAACATTATGGGAAATAGTCATTGTGGATATATTAACAAACCAATGCAGAGATATCCATTTTACTGTAACGTCTTATTTGATGGGGCACAAATACATAGTAATAACTCAGTTACTACTGAATCGCAAATCATGAACAAATATAATTCACTACTTGAGATAGAAGATGTGTCACGATTCATTAATGATGAACAAACATGAGATCGGTAATTCACCTGTGTTATTCATTACTTCACTACTTCGTTAGTGGTTCATTAATAGTTCCTTCAGTAGTTCACAAAGGTTTACAAAATGAACAGATATAGTAACAAATATAGTAATGTATAGTATGTGTCATGATTCATTAATGATGAATTAACATGAGATTAGTATGTAACAAACTTATTTTGTGGTTAATTAATACATAAGTAATAGTATAATACTATACTATGTGCACCGACAAATAAAGTGTTACGCATTGTACAATGTACAGTATTCTCAATTTTTGTTTAAAGATGAAGTACCATTAATGGGTTCCAGCCAATTAACTGATGTCTGATGAGAGGGCCCAGGAGTTTGGGTATACAGAGGCTAATGTAAGCATTGTAGTAGGACTCTGGGAACAAGACTCTCCACTCCGCAAACCGACTGAGAATCTTCTTAACATCTGAGAACTCTTCCTGAACATCAGCAAAGATCTCCTGCGACGACCTCAGTATTTCAGCTGGATGACAAAAGCGACAATTATGGCAGGCACACCCCTCAAATTAGGGACATGAACAAACAAATAATCACTATGCATAAAACAAACTAAGGTGGAGTAAGGGAAACACTGACCACCGTCCAGTCCATACGTGAAACTCTTACCTCTCTTTCTGTCCAGTTCCACTTTCTCATGTGTCAGTGGTTCACAGTCTGCCAAGTCAACCTCACAACCTGCTTCAAAGTCACTGTTCTGGCTGACAGCGTTAAAATATTAACTCATGTTATTCATGTGAACTGATATCCAAAGTCCAGTCATACACAAAATAAGTGAGTAGTGACCAATATGTAGGCTGAAAAGAACATATCTAAAAACTGATAACCTTAGATATCTAAAACCTAAAAAATACTTCCACAGCTGCACTGCATTAAACCTTTCAACGATGAGTCGGTCACCTCTGATCTATGACAAACACACTGTTCGTCTGACTTCACGCTTACCTTTGTTCTGAGATCTCCGTGAGGTTTTTTTCTGCAACTTCAGTGATGACTGGATCTGTGTTATCTAGAGGATCATACAAAAATGACAAAAGCTTTAAAGATTTTAAACCTGGAAATGACTGAAACAAGGCCTTGAAATAACAGAAGTAACAAATTTACCAAGACTATACTTAAACAGAAATATATCAGTCAAGTTAAATTTCTGTCCAAATGTGCGGCATGCATTGTGGCACAGCCCAAAAACACAAAGCACACTCACAGACCAGCTGCTGGAGGTGAGCGGACTCTTTCCTCACTGCTTCTCGCCTACGTGACAACAGCGCCTCAACCTGGTCAATGAGCAGTGTGTGCATTTCCATCTCTGCTGCATTAATGAGCACTATCTGGAAAAAAGCAGAGTCAAACTGCAACAATCAGC
Source organism: Mormyrops attenuatus (assembly GCA_026777985.1). NCBI lineage: Eukaryota > Metazoa > Chordata > Actinopteri > Osteoglossiformes > Mormyridae > Mormyrops > Mormyrops attenuatus. The sequence goes on from JAODKC010000028.1 coordinate 9,378,260, forward strand.
TTGTTTTACATGCGCAACAGATCGATTATTTATTCTACATGCTGGATAGAAAGACCCCTATCCCTGATGCAGAAAATATAGGCTGCAAAATTCCATTTTTATGCTAAATGAGTTATGGTACTACATTATGAATTTAACAAAAGGTCAGGTCCCAGCAGTTATTCCATCCTGTCAAATTCAGTGACCACAATACAACTGCAAAAAAAAACAAAAAAAAAAAACCCCAAATGAAAGACCAGTAGGGGGCACTGCTTCCTTATCCAGACACTGCTCAGATTACAATGGTCCGTGTTACTTTATTCTGACTTCACGGCGGGTATGATTATTCAATAAATTGTATCAGTTATTCAACTATTTATTATAAAATGAGTTTTGTGTTTATGATTTTGCCCAATTGCAGGCTAATGTAAGTGTTAAAAACATGTTTAAGGTAGACTATAGGCTAGGCTATGATGTTTGTTAGGTTATATGTACTGTATTAAAATGCATTTTCACCTTACGATATTTTCACCTTAAGATAGATTTATTACAATGTAACCCCTTCGTAACCCGGGGAGTGTCTGTTTGTGCGTGCATACACACACACACACACACACACACACACACACACACAATGCCATCGCTCACAAAGGCCGTCTCATATTTAATACCAGATATGTGGGGGGGTGGGAGCTGAGGGTGGCCAAGCACCTGTCCCTTTTGCCCAGACAACTTTTGGAGTTCTAAAAGTGCCATTTTAGGATTACAGACAATCATGCAAAATTTACTAGGGAGCACCTGCCTCTGGAAACATCTCCGCATGGCACTGTTTAATCCTGCTGCCCACTTGCTACAAAGATGCTTTGACAATAATATCCCCAGCTAAGCACCTCTGACACTGGTACCTGACGAGATTTTTGATGCTGAACATCTCTAGACTGGAGAAGCACGGCAACTATGGCTAAGTAGACACCATTGAGAAGACGCCATTGAGAAATCAACAGTTTCATCATGTGGTACAGGTGTCCGAAACCTCAGAACGTTCACTGAGACAACCTACCTTCTCGGTAAGACACTCAGTCAGGTTCTGCACGTAGACCCTCATGCCTCTGTAGAACCTGTGCTGTTTGTCGGAGGACCCGCTCTCCAACAGCTCCAAGGAGGCCTTGGCACTCTCCATGTCAAGCTGCATTCTCCGGTGCTCTGCCTCATGCGCTCGGTGCACCTCCTTCAATGACTCCAGCCTAGAGGAAGAATCCAGAACATCACTCAGCATGTCAACCAGCATCATGTAGCCAAGCATCCTTGGTCTTTCCTATGTACCTCCAAGCCTCTCAAACCCAGCTGGAGAGCTGCAGATCCCCTGAATAAGTTATTAGCCTACAGGAGAGCTAGTCTTTATTTGTGAACTCAATCCTGATTAACGTTTGGGGTTTCCAAAATATACGATCTAATGCGCTTAATTCAAAGAAATCCGAAATTTGTCAGAATGTGTCACTTACCTCCCGGTTATTCTCTTTTTTATGACATCAATGCTGACTGCCGGGAGGGATTGGGGAATATCGACTTTCTTCTTCGGCTTGACAGTGTCCCGGGAGTCGCTGCGGTCTGGAAACTGAGCATGTACAGAAACTATGCTGAAAAAATGCCAGAGAGATTTCACCTGACACTAAAGACAAGTCGTTGAGTAACAGACAAACGTTGAACAGCGCCATTCTCCCCTAGTTATACACAGCCGAATCAAGCTTGCATGTATTGCTTCATCGAATTAAAGACAAACATTCCTGCAGTGTGGATTTAACTGTGTCGTTAACAAGCCTGCAGTAGAAATACAATACATGACAAACAAGGTCACCAGCATGACATTCCCCACCAGCAAACTAAGGGAGAATCAGGCTGTTTAGCAGGTTGGAAAAGCTTGACGTGTAAGTTATCCTTGTTCTTCAACAAGTGGAAATTAGACAGGGTGGGGGGGCAGTGTGTGCCTCAGTGGGTTAGGACTCTGTGCCCATGATCAGAAGGTCCCAGTTAGAATCCTGTGGTCAGCAAACTGATGCCACTACTAGGCCCTTCAGCAAAGCCCTTAACCCCCCCGCTCCTGGGCCGCTGCTCATAGGCTGACCCTGCGCTGTGACCACCAAGCTTGGTCTCACCTCTGTATATGTCTGTGTCGCTCATGGAGAACAAAGTGAAGAAACTTTCCCCATGGGGATGAATAACAACACTATTCGATTCCATTCTGTTTCTATACATTTTTGCTTTAGAAATACATCCCCAGCATCATAGAATGCTTACAATAATTCCCGAAAATTGCTTTTTAAAAGTCATTACATATATAATAACACAGCGTTTAGCCAGTTACAGAATTCAGAATCAAAAAAGTTGAAGGAACTGAAAGAACAGTATACATGAGGTTTAAAATGGCTGTTAGCTTGGAGCCTAGGCACATATGGGGGACGGTGGGACAGAGTGCCGGCGGCTTATCGGCTTACCGTCAAACTAGTACTCATGGGAGCTCACCTTATGCCTTCTGACTCCTTTCCCAATTTGCTGTTCCTCCCACAGGTTCCGATCATCTTCCTCCTCGCTGTCCGGGCTGCCGCTCTCGCTCTCACTCCCTCCTGCAAAAGCAGTGATCAGAATCACCAGGGAGGCCCAGCCATACAATACAGAACATCAAGCAAAACAGGAAAAAAGTGAAACTATGGTGAAATAAGCAGATGATGGATGGATGGATCTTGCCCCTAAGGCTTCACTTTCTATATATACAATAGATCATTTTCCCCATGGCTGCACCATTAATGGTGCCCACTTGAGATGTCTCTGAATTGATAGCCTCACCAATCTTCTCAGCTATCCTCTCCCTGATACTTTTCGACTTGGGCGCAAACTGGATGCGACGCTGGTGGTCATCAGGCTCGTCGTCGCTGTGCTTCCCGACATCATCATCATCCTCCTCTTCATCTTCCCCTTCTCCAGAGCTGCCCCCCTGATCCCCATCTAGGGGGATGTAGTCCTTCTGGGTTCTTGCTTTCCTCCGATGCTTTCTAGCTGCGCGGATTTGTCGAGCGTCCGGGATGACACCTACACTGGACACAAACCCGAATGTTGCACCGCTACTTACAGAATACACAGAACAGTAATGCAAATAAAATATTTTAAATGTAATCTTATGTGATTTAACACACCTTCGATGCAAAACTATTTTGTCAGATTACCATTATACACTGCTCAAAAAAATAAAAGGAACACTTTGAAAACACATCAGATCTCAATGGGAAAAAAATCATGCTGGA
>JAODKC010000028.1:9381634-9434546 GCA_026777985.1 Mormyrops attenuatus
CTCATTGTTGCCCCTCTAGTCCACCTGTTGTTAATTTCATTAACACCAAAGTAGCTGAAACTGATTAACAACCCCCTGTGCTACTTAAATGACCAGATCAATATTCCAGAAGTTTAACTGACTTGATGCTATACTCTGATTAAAAAGTGTTCCTTTAATTTTTTTGAGCAGTGTATATCAAATTATTGATGTATGCTAAACATAGGTATCAGTATACTTCAGTCACAACAAACCTAGCCTTGGTTCGGATGTTCTGGAGGGGGTAGACCGTGGAGAACTAGAGTCACTTTCACTCCTTCGCATCTCTTCATCCACTTCAAGGCATTTGGAGTCCTCTTCGGAGGACAGATTCATTGCATCTGCATCTTTTTGTACTTAAAAAAAAAAAAAGAACCGTGAAGACGCATTCCGCGTTAGGTACGCAGATGAAAACGTTATATTTTGTAGATGCATACATCTTTGAGATTACCTTTGGGATACAATTCTTTCGCAGGAGAATCTTCTTTCTTCCTTGCCCTGAATACGACTTCTTTTTCGGCTGACTTTTTCACTTTAAATTCACATCCATCAGCTGTCCAGAGACAGATAGGTCATTATATGTGTCTGTTTGAACACATGGCTGAACCTTGTACCAATACATTGGTATATAATGTAGACCAGAAGTCGTTGTCCTCTATTATATGTCCCCCTAGGAAATAAACTTACCTTCTTTGTCATCGGAGAAGCTGAAAATGTTTCCCTTTTTCGGAAAGTCCAGCTTCGCCAGATCGTCTGTCTTGGATCGGGCTGCGCAGCCACTGGAATCCGCCTTAGGGATGACTACCTCCGGCCGCGAACTGCAAGAAACTCCCCTGTCTTGGCTTCTAGGGGAGGCCGGCGCCTCTTTTCCGTCTTCTGCACCGTTCCCATCTCTATTGCCTTCTTCTTCGTCACTCGATTCATGTTGCCTCTGCCTGAAATTTCTTTTAGGCCTTTTATTAAACATGGTCCAGTAAATTGTAACTTACTGTAGTTTTGGTGCTTTCAGTATGAAACCACGTTGGGAAACATCTAAATTCAAACAACGGGGGGGGGGAGGGGGGCAACCTACCTAAATTATTTATTTGGTATTATTCTGAAATACAAAGTTTTTTTGAAGGTGATATAAGTGATAAACATTAATTTCGATACATGGATAATCACACTGAAAATAATCCGTCTGGCATATTTAGAAATATATATTTTTTTGTAATATTGGTATGTCAGACTTACACTGCATTGTGGGAGATGTAGTTTGGTTCTGGTTGCTTTAAACATTATCATCAACTACTGTTATACGATTTTTAATCATGTATGTTAATTGATCGCACACTATATTCTTATTCATAGTCTTTATGTCAATATAAAGCCAACAATCAAATACGCAACCAAAATGTAACTTTATTGTATCGCTTTATGTTAAATCTTCATTTACATTTTTGTTTCAAAATGCACAGACAAAATCACTTAGCTCAAGGTTAAGACTGGTGCAATACTGACACACAAAAAACATCATTCGTGCATATATTTGATTTCAGTACATTTTATGATTATTTTAAAAAGGCTAGAGACGGCAATAAACTACTCAGGTCCATGTCATTGTATTCGAACTAGTCCTGAGTTAAACCACGTTATACTAATATGTTTAGCTGGTCAACGAATCAAAAACGACTCACAATGTATCTGCATTTAAAATTGTCTTAGAAATCATTATTCAACGTCATATGATAAGTCTAAAGCAGATTACACAAAGACAAGGCTTTCATAAGCAACACAGCGAGTGTTATAATGGCAAGGTCAATAATTGCAGTAACAAGTTCATAAAGACCCCACCCCGCGACCCTGACCAAGAGGCAGTATAGTTTTAGTATAGTTTGAAAACGAATGGATGTTAGCTTATAAAGACATGACGGGGGGCGGTGAACTTGGTTTGTCATTCCAATAGTGGGCAGTAACCGCCGCCGACATAGTTCTAAATGACGAGAAAATACATCCGGTAACCTAGATAAATGAGAAGCGCTGGTTAAGTTTTATTTTAAAGTGATCATTTTAAGAATGCATGTTTTACGTTTTACGGTATTCATTCCCATGTTTACGCATGTGATGGTCATGTGGAATACACCAACCATGGAGGATCTCCCCCGAAAGCAGTAAAAATGTTACCATCACAAAACACCATAATATCATTAAAAAGTTCACTCTTAATCCATAGAATGCGGGGATTATTCATCACAGAATATGCGTATTGTAGTCTAACAAACGGGTAAAATGAGATTACCTCGAGCAAATTTTTATATTTTGATCTAGATGTTCACTGTTGTCCTTATAACGCCGGAGCTGGTGATACCCCGATTTTTTCCACACTGATGATTTAGGACTTTGGGGTGTGACCAGTAAATGAAAAGGGGGCGGTATGCGGCATGTATGCTACTGGTTCTACGAGAGAGATTACTCTCCTCCCAGTTCGTGGCTGGATTAAAATCATGCGCTGTGCAAAAGTCAGTAATTGTCAGCCATGTTTTTGCTTACATATTGTCATCAGCAACAGGTTCAATAGCAGATTAGAAATGTAATTCTTGTAATCAGCTGTTGCTCCTGTAGGTTTTCAGTGATTCTCATAGACGATTCTTAACGTAGCACCTGGCGCTGGGATTAAAGACTTCAGAAGGCCAATACTGCATGTTTTTCCTATATCTTATAAATGTGAGTATTATCCGACTTATAGTTTAGCTATTATGACATAAACATGTACCCGATTAATATTTATTTTCCGGAGGGAAATGTTCATGCTGTTTTGTTCGATCAGTTGTTTGCAGTGACGCTCGACTAAATAATAATGACTGAAATAGAAGTATCTTAAGGAAGTAGAGGAATTAAACAGTGTCGTTTGCTATTAGTGGTTAAGTAAATATGCATATTTCTCGGAAATGAAGAAGCCGTTGTGTTACATCAGCAAGAGGGGAATTTTACTCAAAATATTCCGAAGTGGACGTTTAAAGTCGAATAGATAGCCACTGTTAGTATTGTAAATGAGGTATGCAAGTGTCGCAGTTCACAAAGTTTAGACGAGGATAGTTTTAAAGAATTACGACTGCTGTAATTTACAGTTCATCATTAGGACATCTGCGGATAATCTCGAAACGTCAGCGCTAGACTGCAGGAAGAAATAATCACCAGTTAAGCGAGTGAATATATTGGTGTGTATGGTTTTAAATGCCTTATTCTTTGATGTTAGAGGGTTTTTGCTGGCATACAATGATCAGCGTTGCAGGAAAGTCAATATTGCAGTGTTCCGGTACAAGCAGATTTAAAATAAATCATTCGCGGAAAAAACAAACGTGGTATTGTTTATGTTTCTGACGTGTCTGTATCTTAGATGTTGGTAAATATCCTGCTGTATGCCACCACGCAACACTATTTTCGCAAATGAAATGACTTGTAATCCTTGATTCTTAATTGTTTTGATAACCATTCGACCAAATGTGGCATAAAATGACTTGTGTGTGTGTGTGTGTGTGTGTGCCCTCCGAGATAAATGCTTCCTTGTTTGTTGAAAGACATCTTTCATGTCATGATCATTATTTATGCAGTGACTTATTTGGGAACAAATCACGAAGTGTTTAAGTATATATGTCTATCGTGATTAAACGTGATTAATTGGCCTCTTAGCGGTAATTGCATGTGGATAATGCGATATCAAATACGTGGGTGATTTAATTGCAGCTTTTATTATACATTACCTGATGCATTTTATGATGGTAGTGAGTCAGTACTTTGTGAATGTCTCCTCAAGAACACTATAAATAAGCAACGAGAGCATAATCACACTATATCTGTGGACATATTTCTTTCGTCATGTAGTGATATTTGCTTTAAAAAGAACTGCTTAATGAATGCAGAATGAACAGCGAGATGTAGTTATGCATTAGGACTCCATTGTACACGAGTGCTGGAAGTTTAAATACAATTTTAGATAGCATTTACAAATCTGTGGAATGTACGTTTACTGTTTTTGTATACAGTACTTTGTTTCATTCACTATACTTTAGACTCTATCATCAGATCGACTTATTTGACTCAGCGATTCGGCAGTCAGGGAATGTGGATTAGGTGCATTCTTTGTGTCATTTTCCTTTTTGTGTTTCTAACACATTTATCAGAGGCTGGAACATTCATTTATGGATAGTGACACCCTGCTTAGATGTGTCTGGCTGGAGATTTTCCATTTTAAAAGAATTGATGTTGCATTTTAGTAGAGAAATAATGCATGTATAGATATGTAAGAACAACAAGGTTTTTGGGATGTACCTTTGCACTATTATTTAAGGTAAAAAAAAAATGTGTGAATTAATTTCTCCTTGGCTCTTGCATGAGAATTCTGAGCAAGGCCATCCTCATTTAATGGCTGTTATATTGGTACTCTTAAACCTGTACTGTATATCATTTCCTGTTGTAGAACTTGGTCACCAATTATAATTGTTAGCTTATATGAGGGAGGAGAAAACTCTTGTGTGTGATATGTTCTTAACATAGATTGTTTCAGTTTTTTGTCCTTGTCTGTGATAAGTATGTAAAAAAACAAATATTGTTACCTTTTCACAATCGTATACTCAAGCATTTAGGTATAAGCTCATCACATAGGATTTGCTAGATTTTTATGATGATTTGCAGCCTTGCAGTTTTGACATTATTCTCAGTGAAAATGATTTTATTGTGTTATTTTTCTGACTTGTTTTGTTACCCTTTATCTTCAGTGGGACTCCCTAATCATAATGAAAGATTTCAGACTTGTCCCAGTTTTGCTTAAAAATGTTTAATTAAAAACTATAAATGTCTCTATTCCATCACTTGTGACTGTTTGGCTGAAACAGCCACTATTCAAATTTTGTGCATGTTATTCTACCTATATGAAATTAGCATATTGTCGGCATTGAATGTGTTTCTTGAAAATATATTGAAAGCTACATATACGTAAATGGTTTATGCTAGTGTTTTAAATCATTCCTGGAATATCTTTAGCAGCAGTGGTAGGGAAATCCTTTTTGCATGGTAGACTGGAGTGATTACAGTTTTTTTGGGTTACCTTTCTGTTAGCGACTGATTTACGCCTAGGGCATCCGATGAACTTGGATCCTTTTCTAATAATAGTCTTACTAAAGCAATTAAGAGCTGATGTGGAGTTAAATTCAGCATGCCCTGTGGCCCTCCGTGGCCCGTGGTCGCTTTCCAATGTGACAGAGGTTGCCTTTATTTCATACAGTCTAGACTGAAGAAAATTATTGGCGCCTGGATATTTTAAAATTTATAGAGTCCCTTTTTGGAAGTGATCTTTATTCTTATGTCCAGCATCTTGGTCATGGGCCTTTAATCATCTGGTTTAATGCTGTAATAACAGACATCCATCCTTGAAGCCAATAAAGACAATAATTTTGACATCCACCCTGGGAGATCCAAGGACTCTGGCCTGAATTTAAAAGAAATGCATCCATTGTCAAGCACTTAAAAATGTAAAGGTACAATGGAAGGTTTCTCACTAATATTAAATTAGAAAGGGATCGGTTAGGGAACATTACAGCAGCTCAATAGGTAACATTGCGTGCTTTCACCTTCAGGGCAGGGAATTTGATTACTGGCCCTTCTGCAGTCCAAAAACATGTAGTTAGGTGGATTTGTGTCTCTGAATTGCCCATTCAGTATGTGTGTCTTTGTGTACATTGTGTTATTGGCCCTTTGCTCACTGGGATAGGTTCCATGCCCACTGCAGCTCTGTATTAGATATGCAGTTATGGAAAATGTATGTATGGATGGGGATGCATTAAACTAACCTGCCCAGTGGGTCATATGTTTGCATGTACAAAATGCATATAGTGAAGAAAAGAGCTGTCCATAAATTGCATTTCTTGGTATATACTCCCGATTCCTGGCTTCAGTAGTCCAATATAATCTGTGCATTAAAATGTGTAAATGAACTCCAAATCACATACTAAAATTGCCACAATGGGGCTTTATGATAAATCTAATTAAACTTTTATGCCGCAGTCCTCCTGTGGTGATTTTTAACAGTTAGGCCTCCTCCATAAGGCGGTTCTGAAATGTCCAGATTCAAGCTGATTTTTTGTATAGGCAAGGCATATGTGATGTTACTACTTAAAATTATGCCTGAACCCCTTTCTGTTTGCACATATACCTGTATGATAATTGTTGTCAATAATAATAGATGTATTTGAAAAGGGCATTGCAGTATTACTGTGATAGCTCGACTGGGAAAAGTTACAGCAAACAAATAACTAGTTTGTTCTTTGCAGTTGGATTTTATTTGGGACCCAAGTTTTGTCAATAGTTCACAGATCACTAATTAAGAATTTGTCGGGAGTGGGAATCAGCAGGCAACAGTGTAGCAGTAGGACCAGAGCTGGTCATATATCTTGTATGTCATCATCGTCCATAGCTGAAGGTATGAGACACTGATGCTTGGTACTACACCTACATTTAAATAGTCCTTGGCTTTCATGTAAGTTTGATTTTGTGCAGTAGTCAGTGTCTGAGTTCCATTAGTCTTATTCAGCTGTCAGCGTTGTGTCTGTATTTCTTAGTGGGTATATGCCAAGTTTATTAGTCAGGCGTTTAGAAAGAACTGAAATCGGCGGGGAATAAAACTGATCAGCTTTGGTTTTCCTTTTTTTAACACAAATTTGAGATGGTTTCCGGATGATTGGTTGTGCTATGTAAGCCCACAGAATGAGAATTAGAATATGCTGCCTGATAGGCCAAGCTTGAGCAAGCTTATGTGTATTGGGATCACACACGATAGCCTAGAACAGGACAGTCGTTGCGTACTGTGCATCTGGTTATTATGATATTCATAGCTCAGGTTTTGTATTAGGAGTCGTGTAATTAAGGACTCCATTGCTCCTCAAAGGTTAGATAAATCTAGCATCCAATTGATGCCTTACAAGCGGGAGAATTGCATTAAATAATGTCAGAGAGTGCACAGATGGATTTTGAAATAGGTTATGCTGATATTCCAAAATACAATCCCGGGGTTCCCCAAACCACCAACAGTCCCCTGCTAAATGTAACGCACCCCCCCCCCCCCCAACCAATTTTTTTTTACCTGGGGACAGTGGCTCTTGGTTTTGTGTTATTGATAGAATTTGGCACTTGGGGAAAAATAATTGGGGAACCTTGTGCTGTAGGGTATGCTAACCCCCCCAGGAGAGGATCCATAGGGTAGTGTTAGCCCCCACCTCCAACCTTGTCAGAGCAAAAAATATACAAGGTGGACCCCCTTGGTGTGATTCTTACAGCAGCTAAAAAATAACCCCAGGAGAGCATCCCAGTCCACTTCTGTCATGGAGTGCCCTAACCAGAGGTTTCACAGAATGGTTTGGAAATTCCACTCAGAGGGGGAACAGGCCCAACCCAGTCCTCAGGGACCCCAGACAGTCCACATTTTTGCTCCCTTCCAGCTTCTAACACCTGTACCTGGTATTTGGCATTCTTGATTGGCTGGGAGCTGGGAGGGAGAAAAAATGTGAACTGTCTGGGGTCCCTGAGGACTGGGTTGGGAATCACTGCCCTAAAGAGAATAATAAAAATGGCAGAAAAGATTATTGCTACAGGTTTCCCCATGATGGAGTCTTTGTTCACTAGTCACGGCCCGAGCAAAGCACAGTGCATTATCGGAGTGCCTCTCCACCCTGCCTACCGCCTGACATCACTCAACTGACAACACACCAAACATAATTTTAGATGTCACACACCAAAAAGTTCCAAAGATCAGGTTCACTAATAGCTGCTTCTGCTTCCCCTTTATATAAAAATTTTTATTGTGCTATGCTTTCACAATGCACATGTTTGAGGTGTATTACACATATATAGCCATCCTAATCTTGTCTGTGGCTGCCTTTATGTTTGTGTTATATGTCCTGTGTGTAATTAACAGGCTGTGTGATCTCCACAAAAGGTTTCCTTTTTAACTGTTACGATATTTTGACTTTACGATGGGTATTCCAGTTCCATTCTGTTTTTCACTTTCAGTACACTATTCAATAAATTACATGAGATATTCAGCATTTTATTATAAAACAGGCTTTGTGTTAATGATTTTGCTCAACTGTAGACTAATGTAAGTGTTCTAAGCATGTTAAGGTAGGCTAGGCTAGGCTATGAAGTCTGTCAGGTTAGGTCTACTGTCTTAAAATGCATTTTCACCTTATGATATTTTCGCAATATGATAGGTTTATCGGAAAGTAACTCCATCGTAACCTGGCGTGCATCTGGACTTGTGTCAATGGCAGATAAAGTATTGCATCTTTTTAAAAGCTTATGATAACAGAGATGTATTTATGGAAAAAAGTTGTTAGAATTAACAGTTACGTGTGGACGATATGTTTATGTCCGTGACCTGCATGCGGCAGTTGTCCCAGAATAAGAAATCCCCTGCTTCAGAGGCTGTTGGCTTCCCCAGCTGCTGATTACTGCAAGCACGACCGGATCAGCACTTATAGGAAAACCTATGGAATTATTGCAAAGTCTGGGGCCATTTAAAGAAACGGTACTTGTTCACATCAGCCAGTGTCTGTGTCAGGAATTTTTCAGGTTTCTTTTGTCTCGCAGTACCAATGTTTCTCTCTGATGTCATCTACCACTCCAGGGAGAAAATGGTGCAGTAGGAAGTTGCAGGATATGATCATGTCAGCCTTTTCACTGTATTTCTTTACTGCTAACAACATTTCAATGCTAATTTATGGAATAATAAGCATTTCATCAGTTTAGGTATTCCTATATGTCTCTCTTTTGCCAGCTTCACATAAAAAAACCTAAATTAATTAGCCTCTGCTGCCAATTCCAGTTTGTGTGTACCAGGCAAAACACTGTGGTTGATTGATAGATTGGCAGTGGTCTGAACTGGGTATGTAAGGTACACAGCACTACAGATTGCAGTGCAGTGTCAAAACCCCAATTTTATGCATTTTCTTTCTTGGCTGGAAGCACTTCATATTGCTTTATGGCTTTTCTGAATTGCTAAAACACTAAACCCCACTTTAAAAACTAAACTGTCAACTATCAAAACTCCTTCATCAAATCAATCCCACAGTTGATCCCCCTAAACACTGTTCATCAGGTTAGACACAATTTGCAGATCTGAATCTCCCATTTAGCAAAGCTCTAAACACATTCTCCTTCATGAGACACATTTAGCAGTGTGGCGCACTAATACCCAGAATGACACACAAGGACTCCAAAAGTTATACACCCCGTTTTCAGCATTAACGCACTACCACTCAAAATTGCTTACACATGTCCAGTCTGCGGTGTATAGAACCCAATCAATAAACAAGATATAAGCCTTGTCAAATGCAGATGGCATGAGTGAATTCAACATGGAGCATTACAACAGAAGAGGAAGAGGAGGAAGATCAAGAAGAGCTATAATTTCAAATGAAATTGGAGCAACAATCATAGATCATGTTCTGGCTCATGGCATGACTGACGGAAGCAGGGCAACATGTGGAACCAAATTTAAGTAGGTTCTCAGTGGCCTCCACAGTCAAGACTTTCAAAGAAAACAGGTAAAATGTATTTCTGTCTCTGAAGGTTACAGCATGACTTCAGTCTCAGTAAATCGCTCCACCGATCTCTAGAAAGTGGACAGGGAAAAATAATTTCCTTATGGTACTATATCTATTTTTGTACAATAGAGAACATTTACAATACAGCATATATACTTCCAACAAAATGATCTTTTTGTAGAATTGAAAGACGTAAACTGTTTTACAGTAAACTCAGTGCTAGCATGTATACTGTACTCTACGTAAACAGCACGTGTGCAGAGACAAAGTACATCACACTGTGTCATTTTTAGAACTGAGTCTAGTCTATTTTCACTGTATATATATATCTAGAGAGAATTTTTGAACTTGACTCAATGGAGAGGCCTCATGGATACGTCTTCATGGAGGAAGATGGATAGAATCAGGCAAAAGGGAGAAGGATAGGTCGCAACATTTGCCATGATGGAATTGCCTGGCCAGTGTGGTGGAAATGTGACTGAACGTGCTACCATCAGTAGCTATAGGTTGTCCACCACCATGTATGGCCCACTAATAACAACACTGAACTTCTATTAACATTCCTGGATGGTCTAAAGGATGCTTTGCTTGGACATGAGCAAAGAGGTCACAAGCAGGCAAAGCATTCCGTGTATGTTATGTTTGCCTTTCACCGTATTCTCCCTTCTTAAACTCTACTGAGGAATTTCGCTCACCATGGGTTGGAAAGTATATGACCGAATCCCCTACACACAGGAAAATCTAATCCAAGCAATGGATGCAGCATGTGACGATGTAGGAGTGCAGTCTTGCCAAGGCTGGATTCGGCACGCCAAAGAACTCATTCCATGTTGCCTTTCAAGGGAGAACTTTCCCTGTGATGTTGATGGAGTCCTGTGGCCTGACCCAGTGCAGAGGCATGATGCTGTGGCAGAACCAATTATTGATTTTGCTGTAAAAATATGTAAAATCATATAGTGCAATTTTGTTTTGCTGCTGTTTTTTTTTGTTTAAATGTAAGCTTTCATAAGTACGGGAATGTTCAAATATCCTAAATAAAGATTATTTTCCTGTTACTCAGAGTATTTTGCATTTATTAAATGTAGTGTGTAATGATCGCTGTGTAGTGTTTATACATTGGCTGGTTTTGTGTATTTTGTGTAGTGCTGCTTGATTTTGTGTAAAGCTAAAATATTTTTGGGTCAACTTGTACAAGACAAGTCAAAGGGTTTGTGAATGTAGCATGAATTTTAAGGTTTCTGCTTAGTGTTTTGAGAAAAGGAGAGGAGATTTCAAGAAATGCGTTTTAGCATTTTAGAAAAACTGTAAAAGAACAAAGGAATCGGGACAATTTCTGCGACAACTTAAGTTTTCATGATAATTGATTATACACGAGAGAGCTATCTTTGCGCCAGGTTTAAATAGTGGACGGAATCGTCTTAAAATATTGTCAGTTTTCACTGTTCCTCCTGCAATTGCAATTATTTGTTTTTCCTCCTTATTTATCAAAGAAGAGGTGAAGGAATGTTACGAAGACCCGTGGAGGTCTGTGACCATGAAGTAACACGTCCCTCTGCCTTTTTCACTTGTCCCATTTCTTTCTTCACATTTCTCTCTCCTCTCTGTGTCTGTGTGTGTTTCGTGGATCATGCAGGACTGGGCCCCCGGCAGCGTACCGTTTGCTGATTGGAAATTCATGCGAGGCTGGAGGTCTGTCTTTCTTCCCCTCCCTTTTTCGCTGTGCTCTTTCTCCCTCTCCCTCTTTTCCAACCCCCCTCCTCCTTTTTTTTCATAGAGCCGGAGTAAGCTGCGCTCTGCCCTCCTTGCATTATTAATGGCAGGATGTTTCTCTCTCTTCGTCCGTCCGTCCGTGTGTGTGTGTGTGTGTGTGGGTGTGTGTGTGTACATTGCAGATGACTGCGAGCTAGCCAGCTGAGCGGAGCTCCGGGACGGCCGGCTCACTCCTCCCCACCTGCAGCCATGAATGGTAAGAACAGTGTGCCAGTGTGCAGCGGAGCGTGTGTGTGCGCGCGCGCGCGTGTGTCCCTATGTGTGTGAACGCGTGAGAGCGCGACGGAGTGAGACGCCGCGTTTACTCCTTCCCGAGTGCCTCAAGGACAAAAATGAGACATTAGCGTGTGTATCATGGTGTCCCTCTTGCCTACGGTGGGGCATGGAGTGATACTTACTGCAGAGTGCTGGCTAGCCTTATAAAATGCTCGTGTCTTGGGGCTTGGGATCCCCTGGGCTTAGGAACCGGCAGCGCTGTTCTGGTGGCATTTACCTGGCTGGAAAGTGAAGCGGTCTACATTAATGAACAAACAGCAGCCTCCTCACATTGTAACGAATGCAGTTTATTTATTTTTTACTGTTTGCATTATTAGCAGAAGCAAAAATCACAGTTGTGCTGCCGACCGTATATTTTCCATGGCAGTATGGAAAAAAACTGTGAACCTGTGAAGCTGCTGTTGTGTGAAAGATGATGCTGTCCTTTTTTTTTCTTCTTCAAAAGGGACGGTGGAAGTAGTTGAGACGGTTTGGGATTGGAGGGGCTGTGAGCTGCTTTGTGATGCTGGACGGATTGAGGGTGTGTGTTGGGGAAAACCGTTTGCTCGATTCTAGCGAACGTCCTTGCAGGCTTGATGCTAGCAGATCTGTTTGTTTCTGCTGTCGGATAATTCTAGAAACAGGGCTTTCTGAGCTGTTTTGGGTGATGAAATTGAAAATAAAAAATAGGGCTGCAATATTGAAAATTGCGAACCACAGATAAGAACAGTGATGGGGGGCGGGGGGGACAGCACTGGCATTTATGAAAAACAGGTTTGTATTCATGAGTAATTATTGATTGGGAGTCTTTATTTGATGAGTTATTTTATAACTAGCTTTAATAGCACATCTTAGACATAGGTCCTTCCAGGCCAAGGTGTGATGTCCAGTGACAATTAATTACTCATCCAATCAGATGTACAGAATCACTTGAAACAAATTATCAGATTTTTTTTTTTTTTGCTTCTATGTTCAATTAATCATAGTGTCCTCTTTTTCTCACCATGAAAGTGCTCGTAGTGCTAAAAATAAGATTACTGTAAACTGCCAACTTTGCTCTGGAGGGAGTTACCCAGTGTGCAACCAAACAGGTGTCAGTGAGTGGTGGATGTTAAGGTAGCGGATAATGTCCTTTCTTAACACCGTAGTTTCGAACCTTACCTGTGGCTCCCTACCTTGTAGCCTCCCTTGCTAGCTAGATCTACCAGTAGGGTAACTGGGAATCTTCGCTGTGTCTCTCTTCCTGCATTCCTGCAGGGGGGGGTGAATTTGTTTTTATTTATTGTGCGTTGAATTACTGACAGAAGCTGGTTAATTCTTCCCCCGGCCCCTTTAATGGTGGCATTATTTGTGAGCTTTTGATGTTGAGGAACAGGAACAACGGTGTGGTAATGGGTGTCCCGCCAAGCAT
This sequence comes from Mormyrops attenuatus, assembly GCA_026777985.1. Taxonomy (NCBI): domain Eukaryota; kingdom Metazoa; phylum Chordata; class Actinopteri; order Osteoglossiformes; family Mormyridae; genus Mormyrops; species Mormyrops attenuatus. Next base: position 9,394,664 of record JAODKC010000028.1, read on the forward strand.
GGAGATGTGGAAGACATGTATAGAACAGGAAATTTGGTGAAATACTTCTGTTGAGGGTTGTGGTCATTTGCACAGAGAGGCCGGTGTGCAAGTCTGTCTGAATATGGAAAGGGTTAATCAGAATGGTCTGGATGTCCCTTTATCATATTACTGTTCTTTGACCTTGTTGATACTATGTTACATAGGGATTTGTGCCTCAGATGTTTAATGGCGGGCTCATAAGTTGGCGCTGGGTGCTATCACCTGGTGGTGTTCAGGGTGTTTGAACAGGCTAGTGTTTGTACTACAAGGATGAGATATATCATTACAGTCAAAAAACCGACTGTGTTTGAGGTCAGGAGAAAGTCATACTGGTCACTCATTTCCAGTTTTAGGAACTCCTTAGACAAGTTGATGTTGGTCAGATGATATTAATATTTTTAAGCAATGTCAGATTGGTATGAATTAAGGTGGTGATTTCTTTGCTGTATAAAGTTCATTTGCATGGGGTGGTGAGCATTAATCATGGACGACAGTGGTCAATGTCTCAGTGGCCTCCACAGTCAAGAAAACGGGCAAAATGTATTGAAAAGAGTTGAAAGAAGCTATTTTTATTTTATGCTATATTAAACAGACGTGTAAGTAATAGACTTTTCGGTTAATTCTGTGCAGTTTTCTAATACCTGGTGACTAAGGAAAATTAAATGAAATGTTTACATTCCAAACATCAAGTATCAGTATTAGAAAAATAAATGGATTAATAAATCAGCTTTTGGCTTACTGCACAGCGAGCATGCAGACAGAAACTAAAATACCCATAATTAATACAGAACATTAATTAAACAAAAAGAAAACTGGAAATATTTCTTCAAGTTCTGTGATAAGAGAACGAGCCATTCGGTAGCTATATCACGTTGTAAGTTTTTTGTTTTCAGCATATAATGGTTCCTATTCATGGGGGCTTTTAAGTCAGCATTATTTTCATAAAAATGCTGCATAAACGTTCTCTGATATACGGTGTAGTGTGAGATGTGTGACTTGTTTTCTTTGTTGTAAATATAATAAATTGCGTATGTTGGCAAAGAACTTCAATTACTTGAAAAAGGAGAGACTTTCGTTTCCCTTTTGCAGCTTCTATGTGATTTTGCGTAATGTTTGTGTTAACAGGAAAATAAGGGACATGATGTCACACCCTTGTGGTATTTTCTCTAAGCATATGTTCATACACTCTTAGATAGTATATAGTTTTTTGCATAAATGTATGTCCTGAGGATATTTTTGTGCCACTTGTTTGTTTTTTTTTGTTTGAATAATACTTTTCTCTACATTTTTTTCTTTACTTGTCTTCCCTCCAACTTCTTTTGTCGCTTCCCCCCCTGCTCTTCCCTTTCAATCTCATTCCCTCTTTCATGGCTGGTCTCTGTCTCTCTCTTCCCTTCTCTCTCTCTCTCTCTCTCTCCCCCAGGTCCTCACAGTATTTGGGCCATCACTACAGAAGAGAGGGGCAAGCATGATAAGCAGTTTGACGCTCTCTCACCCACTCTGGGATATGTGTCAGGTGTGTACGCCCCATTCACTAATAACCTTAAAAGTCCAGTTGATATTGCAGGTTGCGTCCACAGTTTTGTGTTGTAGCTGTATCGCAGTATGCTCTAATTACTGTGTTCTCGACGTTTTTTCCCCCCCACAGGGTTAGCTTCATATTACATTTGTATAGTATTTTTGTATTTTATAATGTATGGTATGATTACCTGAATCACGCAGAAGGTAGGCTGTGTATTCGTAGCATCATTTTTTGTAAATGTGTAATGTCGTTCTGAATGCCAGTTACGAATGGGCCAGTCTTATTTCGCTAGGAGGAAAACCGAAGCATGGCAACTGTAGCTATATAATGTGTAGGGGCTTTGATGTGGAGCATTGTGCGTAAGGACACAATTAAGCTAGATGTGCCACAATCTCCATTCCATCAGCAGGGGGTCTTTCAGCTAACACGAACAAATAATCTCTGGATGTTGAGTTTATATATTTTTTCGCCCTTACCCTAATCTGTCCGTCAAAATGATTAAATCTGATTCAGTGGCTGATTCACTTGCATTTCATGGTTTATATTAATCTTGCGTAGGGCAGAGTGTGGCGGTGTATTCTGCTGCGCTGTCTGAAATAGTGCACAGTGGTGCAGTTCATAACGACAGAAGGCCTTAATTTCGTCTGAACTCCCATGTGAAGCTGCACGGGTGCTATAGAGATCGGCTTCAGGGAATGCATGCGGCGTGCTCTCATGGTACTGGGAAAAGGGTGATCGATTGTCTCACTGAGAAGTAATTAGATAAAATTCCTGGCTGCTTGAGGAAGGAACCAGAAGCAGGGCACCAATGCCACTCCCTTATCCATTCCCGCCCACCCCGACTCGAGAATGCCACCCGGCATGCATCGTACTCTGCCAGCAACCCTTTCCCCACGTTCCCTCAAGTCCTCCCTTGGACATTTTGTTTGCTTGGCTTTTTTTTTCTTCTTCTTCTTCCCTCGCTCCTTATGCCTGCATTTCTCGTCTGCTCGTCCTCTTTCTCCGCCATCGATCCCTCTTCATATCCAAATTCCCCATCTTCTTTATAACTCGATCCGCTTCGGACAGCCTTCCCGTTTCAGGTTTACGGTTTTTGGTGTCGCCCCATGTCACGCAGCACCATAAAGTAAGAACGTGCCCCCATGAATAAGATTCGTTTTTTATATCAATCCTGATACTGAATCCCGCAGGGTAATGCAGTTCGGAAAGTGGCTGGCTCATCATGTTCTCCTGTGTTGGGGGGGGCGGGGTAGTTTTCCTCTCAGTCGTGTGCAGGTGTGCACAACCCCAAGCTTCCTGTATAAGTCACTGGGCTTCTCACTTGCAAATGGTGTCAGACCGCCAGCTTCTGTCTAAATACAGATATATGATGGTAAAGTAAAGATGACCCAGTTTATTAGCCTTGCCGTTCTCTGTTTAACATTGGTTGGCTCATCAACCCATGGTGGGTCAGTTCTTCGCCAAGCGAAGCCTGAGAGGATGTAAAAGGCCAGCGTACCTAGCGGCTGGGGTAGCTCGATGTTCCAGGAGAGTTAAAAGTCCCTGTGAATCTCATACTCTTTAATGTCCCCCTTTTTATGTAGGGGATCTGGCGCACAAGTTCTTCCAGCAGTCCGGCCTTCCTGCGTCTGTGCTGACAGAAATATGGTGAGTCGTTCTTCTGCTTCTCAGCTGGGAATCCTGAGGCTGTTTGCTCCTTAACCATTAATATGTGATGATTACATAATTGAGCCCTGTTGTATGTTTTTACTGTTTATCATATGGTCTAAAAATGGTATTTATCAATCCAGTTCATATTTATTTTGTGTGCCTTTTTAATGTTTAATTGGCACTGATGAATTATAATCTCTTGCCTGTCCTAATTTGAAATAAATAGGCCCAGAAGGCTATGTGTTAGAAAAAAAATAAAAAATCTGTCACCCAGAATGAATTCTCAGCAAAACTAGAAGTTATTTCAAAATGCTGATGTTCACATTTTTTGGCTGGTAAATTGAGACGGCGTGTGACATTTCTGGTAAAACGTTCTTATGCTTTTGAGGCGTTGTGGAGCACATCAGCTACATGTTTTTGGAGAGAATGGATGTAGTCCTGTTGTTTACCCAAACCGAATACACCTAACACAGATTTCAGGCCAGGACCATATTGAATGTTAACCGTATTAGCTGTTGTTTTGTTTCAAATTAGCTATCAAAATGAACTGACAGCAATAAAATTTCAATACAATACAATGGGTTGTGTATAGAAGTGTGACAAATTTCAGCTGCTCCAGAATGTTACAGAAGGGAAGAGTAAATAGGCCTGATGTTGCCTGATGTTTCTGTCGCAGGACTCTCGCAGACGTCAGCAAGGACGGGAAGATGGACAGGCTAGAGTTCTCCATCGCCATGAAGCTGATCAAGTTGAAACTGCAAGGCCAGAGCCTCCCCTCTGCGCTTCCCATTGTTATGAAGCAGGCGCCTCTGCCGGGCTCCAGCTTCGGTATGTCCCCACGCCAGGGGCCAAAATCGCTGCCATACCCATTCCTAACTAACGTACCCAAAATCGTCTGACGCAGCGTAGTTTTTTGACACGACTTTCTTTCTTCGGCTGTAGGTTTGAAGACCTGGGTAGCTTGAATTTGGGATTTAGATGCTGAACAGTTACAGTACCAGGGTGTGAAATGTGTCAGTGAGGGAGAAAAAGACAATTTGAGTATAGTTGTATAATGCAATTACTTTTCCTTGACTGATTGATGTTGCTCAGAATAGCAATGTTTCGAAGAAACAAGTTCTAATAAGTGATTTGTCTATATAATATAAGGATTCTTTTGTATAAGGCATCTTTTAAATTTGGATAATTTGCATAAGAAGCTGGAGTAAAAATCAACTGTTGCCTTCTATTACATTTTAACTTTCATTTGCTAATTATCAATCTTCTTGAATGAAAACGCCTAGGAATTGGATCCATCCCAAACCTTTCGCTGATGCCCAGCATGCCCGGGTTAGCAGCCATGCCCATTGCATCCTCAATGACCTCGGTGGGTCCAATGGGTGCTGTTCCTCCACCAATGGCTTCCCTTCCGTTGAATATGCTGCCATCCCTTAGCTCGCACCCTCTGCCAAACGGGACAGCTGGTGTCCTCCAGCCTTCCACCACCATCCTCAACTCAAGTAAGCAACGTCATCCATCAGCATCAGGTTGCCACCTTGAATTGGTTTCTCCCAAGTTTGAGTAGACGTCTGATTGTGGAACAACTGAAAGGAAGGTGATTATCTTCCGCTGTTGATGGTCTCCTGCTGTCTTACAGCTCTCCCCAACTCCAACTCCTTTTCTTCTTCTCCGCTGGGGTTTAACAACACTGAGATGACTAAAGCTCAGTCTTTGCTGGACCTTGGATCAAGCAGGTAAAAATCCCCTAAAGGTATCTTCTGGCTCTTGTGGTTGGAAAGGTCTAGAACTCGAAATTCAAGATCGAAATCTGACCCAATTTATTTCAGCTCCAACTCGTCATCCACAAACTCCCCGGTGAGCAGTTCTCCCAAAGTGGGTGGTTCGGACTGGGCGGTACCACAGTCTTCTCGCCTCCGATATCGGCAGCAGTTTAATAGTCTCGACAAACAGATGACTGGTTACCTCTCAGGTAGGCCTCCTCGCAATCGATTCGGTGCACATTGAAATTTATTATGCTGTCGGTCCCAGGTTCTCATTTGTGCTGACTGTCGAATTTGATTCAAAGGTCCTCAGGTCAGGAATGTACTTACTGCATCGCAGCTCACTCAGACGCAGCTGGCTAACATTTGGTAAGTGTGATGGTCATCCTTTTCAATTCATTTTTATATAGAACCCCTTCAGCAATGTTGCTAAATATCTATTCAATGTGGCTGTTTATCGCAGATATTACCGTTTCAGTTGTTCCTGCCTGTACCTGTGTCTAGTAGCAACAATGATTCACCCCCATTGCAAATTTTAAACATTCAACCCTGCACCTTGCGGCTCATAAATAGGTCGCAACTCTCCATTCCCTGTTATATTTTGTGAGATCTTTATTCTATTTGATGAAGAGATCTTGCTTTTTACCGACAGTGAGGCCGTGTTCATTATCCGAACGGTGACAGTGTTAGGTTTTCATCCCCGCAGGAATCTGGCGGACGTGGATAAGGATGGGAAGCTGAAAGCAGAGGAGTTCATCTTGGCCATGCATCTGGTGGGCATGGCCAAAATTGGACAGCCACTGCCTCTTACACTGCCTCTGGACCTCGTACCGCCTTCATTTCGGTATGGAAAATTTTAGTTCAAGACACTCTCTGCATGCTAACAGTTTTTACGCTGTTATCATAATTAAATATTCCTTAACGAAGAACTGAAGCAGTTTAATTTTTTCAGCACGAGATTTTAATTTTATTCTTAAATATTCGAATGTATTTTCCTCCCCAAACATCTTAGCGTATTTTGTCAAGCATCACATTGATGATAGAATTTTACAACTGACAAAAATTCAAGATATATTTTAATGACCAGTGTTTTGTTTTGTATCCTAAAACGAGTGTCCATGCAAATGCTGAATGTTATTTATTTCACATGTGGTCTGACTTTATATAATACTGTGCAAATATTATATTATATATCTGTATACATATCATTATTATTTGCATTTTTTTTTATTTTACTTCCTCAGGAGTGGAAACTTGAATGATATATCAAATGGAAACATGCCTTCTATCTATATTGGAGCCACTGAGGACTTTGAGGCAAAGTCAACACAGAAAGCTAACAATGGTACATTTATACACGTAACGCAATAATCGTGTCTTCCAAGCTGTTTGAGATCCACCTATCTGCAAAAATGTTGGTGAATTCATGCGTAGGCCCGATTAGATTGTGGTATTAATCCAAAGTAAAACCACTAAACTGTACTTTCAGTACTTGGTGTCTTATACTCAGTGTTTATTAAGTTGCAGAGAAGTTACAGAGAAGTTCCTCCACTATCAGGGCATGTGTTGATGTTGGGGGGATAATTCTATGATTTGATCCTTGGGGGGGCTCAGCTCCCAGTGAGTTGTACAAAGTCATAGTTATGATTTGCTACCGCATTTCCCCTGGGTTCTAGCGTCCTAGCCTAGCTCTAGGTCTTAGAAGACACGGTCACAAAGGCGCCCTAACAGAGCCCTAGAAATGCACCTGGTCGATGTTAAGGATTCCAAAGGACAATGAGCTGAGGTTCCATGGTGGCTCGCTCTCATTGGCTCAGTGACGTTTGAGGACAAGCGCAAGGAGAACTTCGACCGGGGCAACGCGGAGCTGGAGAAGCGGCGGCAGGCCCTGCAGGAGCAGCAGCGGCGGGACGAGGAGCGCCGGGCCCAGGAGGCGCGCGAGGAGCAGGAGCGACGCGAGCAGGAGGCCCTAGAGCTGGAGAGGAGGCGGCTACTGGAGCAGGAGCGGAGGCTGGAACGCATGCGGGAGCTGGAGAGGCAGAAGGAGGAAGAGCGACAGAAGGAGATGGAGCGCAAGGAGGTGAGTGAAAGACCTGTCTGGAGGAGCTCCTTAATCTGAAAAGATCCAAATTCATGTACAGTGCTAGAGAGTGTGGACGGGAGATCAGTAAAAGTCATCTCCTCTATATTTAGAGCTGGTGACTCCTGCACAGGCATGGAATAATGATCCCATGACGTTCCATAAAGGGTGGGCTGGTTTCCTCCACCATTTATGAAACATTATCGTGTGATTATTTTATTTATATTCATTTTATATACATTCATTTATTCAGTTGCCCGTTTTGAATATCTGTCCATCCATCCTCCACCTTTTCTTATTCTTAAGAGGGGCGGGGGGGGTGGGTACTTAAGCCTATTAGAGGCAGCATAGGGTATAAGAGTTTCATGCCGGGCAGGGTGTTAGTGTGACTTAATGGTCAGTGGTTAATGAAATGAGTAATGAGCTGAGCATATTTGCGAGACTTGTCATATCACATAAAACATAACGGATTTCCAGAACTCATTTTCAGCATAATTGTTTTTCAGATTCCTTGTGGAAATACTTACTGCGCTTGTCATTATATAGCCTTTGATTTTAATGATCAAAGTAAATAAAAGATTGCTCTCCAACTTGGAAAAACTTTAAATGGTTTGTGTTAAATCATAATCTATAGTCTATACGGAGTGTGTTATGTGTGTTTACATGTGACATTTCTTATTCTCTTTCAAAACCATCACTGAAGTTTTACAGCCTAAATCAGCAACCAGTGCTTTTTCTACACCGTCGGACAGTAGCACTTAAGCGCGAGTTGTGTCTGCGTCCCCTTGGCTGCAGGCGGCCAGGCTTGAGCTGGAACGGCAGAGGCGGCAGGACTGGGAGCAGAGGAAACGGCACGAGCTGCTGAGCCGCAAAAACCAGGAGCTGGAAGACATCATGCGGCTAAGGGCCAAGAAGAGGAGCCTGGAGATTGAGCTGGAAGCGGTGGTGAGGATCTGCTCGCGTTTATTCATGGGACCTTTAACTAAACCTTATATACTTGGTAGGATTTGGCATATCGGCGTTTTGAAGTATCTTAAAAATGTATATGAATGTTACAAGTTCAGTCGCTAACATTTCATTAGCTGAACTGTGTGGTGTAGAGCAGGCAGGATTTCTCAGTTAGCTGGGTTAACTTGAGCTAGAAGTCATGATGGTCCAATAGGAATGTTCCTTACCTAAACTCTTATTGGGCCATCATTAGTTCTAGCTTAAGTTAACCCAGCTAACAGAAATCCTGCTTCATGGAACACCCCCAAGGGATGGGCAATCTTATCCGCAAAGGGTTAGTGTGTATGCAGGTTTTTGGGATAACCTTTAGGTCAGTTATTCAAACCCAGGTGTGAGGACTCTTTGGCCAATCAGTCCACTAATTAGTAATCTAATTAGGGAGTTGCAGCGAAAATCCACATACACAACAGCCCTTTCTGGATAAGATTGCCCACCCCTGGTGTAGAGTATAACTCGCGTTGGATCAAGATCATGTCAGAAGAGGACATTCGCATGTTCATTGGCCTTGCAAAAAGGCTCCTAGCAATGGAACTGATACTTTGCATGCTTAACAGGGGGACAAGCACAAGCAAATCTCTGATCGCCTCCGGGACGCGCAGAGTAAGAAAAAGATCCAGAAGGCTGAACTGGACCTGGTTAACCAGAGGCGGGACTGCCACATCATGGAGATCAATACCCTACAGAAGCAATTTGAGGTTGCGTCATTGCATTCGGTTCTTTTCCTGTACTGGCCTTTTATAGGAAGCAGTGAACAATGTTTAGCAACAGCATTTCCAGTTGATCAGAGCCAAAGTTAAAACTGGATCCACCCATCTTTCAGCTGCTTATCTGGTATAGGCTCATGGGGAGGTCTGGAGCGTAAGGCATAAGTTGGGGAACATTCCGTAAGCGATCATGGTCTGTGGAAAGGCACATACACGATTTTCAGAGGCACCAGTTTGCCTAAGTGCAAGTCTGAAGATTGCAGGAAGAAGCCGGTGGCCAGAGGAAACGCGTGCGACACAGCTAGAGCACGCAAACTCTGCACATACATAGAGTCAGAGGAGGAATCAAATCGTAGACCAGGAGGTGTGAGGCAAAGACGTCAGCCACTAAAACACAGCCCAACAGCAGTTACACAATGACAGTTGGTGAATTCTCACCTCCTCTTTCAACACATAAAACCTCGTCCTTTCATCTTGCTGGTAATACCACATATATACACAAAACTGGCAGAGCTGTACCGTGACGTAAAATGTAAACCTAGGGCGCCCCATGGACTTTGACTAGTACAGCACATACCAAATATGCATTATTATTTTCAGTGGTGGGCATTTCAGGTCCAGAAACTACAAATCTGGACCAAGATTTTGTTTCTAGCAACTAGTTGAGTGTAACTGTGACCCTTTATGCTCAACTGGTTGCTAGAAACAATATCTTGGTCTGGATTAGTAGTTTTTGACCTGAAATGCGCAGCACTGATTATTTTGTAATAATGTTTTGGCTGCAGTTTTGTTTAGAGCATATTTAAGTTCTTTTGTGTCAATAATTAGACATCTGTGCTTGCAGACAGTTTGTTACTTAGCATTCTGAATGTGGCTCCGTACATTCCCATTACAGTCTTCAGCTGCACTGGCTTTTAAGCATTCCAGGTCTGATGTTTTCTTTTTAATTCATTTTGAAATCTAGGACTACCAAAAGAAGCTCTCTCTGCTGGTTCCAGAACATCATAGGCTGAAGGAAAAACTAAACAACATAGGCTTCGACAACCTCCCCAGTAAGACTGATCTCTTGTAATTCCCATTGTAGTGAACTGCAGCAAGATTTGAGTCTGCTGTGAGAAAAACATGGCCTCTCTTTATTTTCTCCATAGTATCATCTATGGCAACATTAAAGAAAAGTGTGGAAGACAAGGACGTAACGTGTCGGAAACTGAAGGAGCAGCTGGATGCCCTAGAGAAGGAGACGTCGGCAAAGCTTCTGGAGATGGACGATTATAACAAGACCATCAAGGTAGGTTTAGGAATAAGATGTCGCATGTTTTTTTCAGACTGCATGCAAATGTTGTTTTTTTGTCCCAGAATGCATTGCTTCTGTATAGTTCTGTAAAGATTTTCTAAAGGCTAATATTATAACTGTTTTCGATCATACTACTTTTCCTGCATCGGTGAGCACTGGTTGATTTAAATTGCCTTATTCTGTATTCCTGAAATGTGTAGATTTGTTCCCTAAGAGGGATTTGGGCTGCCAGGCTAGTGGTTATTTGAAGTGCTGTAACACTCGCTTTAGCATTGAGGCTCTTAGTCATGGCTGGTAATAACCGGGGCGGTGTAGCTAATGGTTTCAGGAACACGCAGCTTGAATAAATACATAAGGTTGACGTGGCATCCTCTCCCTGTCAGTCTTTGTAACATATCCACCTTCAGATAAACACTGCCCCGGGTCTGTCCCAGTGATTTAGCACTGTTGCAATGCTAAGCTATGTAGGTCAGATAACAATGCTGTCTGACCTGAAATTCTGCTTTCACCCTATTGTAAGTCTCTGGCCGTCGGCTCCTTCACTGAACGCATGCACAAGCAGCCGAGCACATTAGCAGAAAAAAGCCCTCGTTACGAACTAACGAGCTAACTGTAAACTGTGTATGACGCTAACCGTGGAAATGCTAACGTTTCAGCTCGCTTCTTTTCCCTCTTCCTCTTTTTGAACTTTCTGCTGGTGCCCTTTTCTTCTGTCTTTATCTTTCTCTCTTTCTCTTTCTCTCTTCTTCCCTCGCTTCCCCTGCAGTCTGACGATATGGACGACTGTGTGCTTCAGGGCCTTCTGTCTTTGCTGGGCTGTCTTAGCAATCTCTTCCTCCTCATTAAGGTCACCCTAACTCATTTTTCTCACACTTAACCCTGTCGTACAGTTTGGACATTTGTGAATACCAGTGTGTAAAAAGAAAAGTTTTAATATCTACGTTCTATTTTGGGTAAATGTACAAAGGGGAATAATAATAATAATAATAATAATAACAATAATAATAATGAGTACTTATTATTATTATTATTATAGCAACGATGTTTAATGCACATTATCACTGTAACTATTGAAGATTTAGCTCCCTTACACAATGCTAGCTACTGGTTGGTAATTATCTGATAATGAGCGGATTATCAATAATTAAGAGGATTATCACATGTTCTGTTGTTTAATGTATGTTTAATTAGAGCTATCATGTCCTGCTTCTGTTTTTTTTTTTTTTTGCTTTGAAAGTGAAGGTCTGTTTCCCAGGCAAGTAGGCCTCCCTCTCTGACGTTTGGGTAGCAGAGGTCATGTAGGTGTCAGGTGTGCCCCCCCGGTGTCCCCGTGCTGATGGCTGTGTGTCTGTTATCTCAGGAGCTGCGGGAGAGCCAGAGGAAGCAGCAATCAGCCCTGGACAAGCTCTACGTCGTCAAGGAGGGCAAACTCCATGAGCTGCAGAGGCACCGTGCGTGGCTTTGTGAGAAACGGAAGGAGGAAGAGGAGGCAATCAGGTGACCTGCTGGCTGCCTTAAAGTTACTTTGTGGTATTTTAGGGGGTAGTGACATGTTAGTGACTGATTTACACATCTCTTTTTTCCCCATGGTTAGACAAAAAAAGACCCAACTCTAGTAATGATAATATACTAAACATTGTACTGAAGGTAATCTGTCAAATACCAAATGTTCTGCCACTGTTTATCTTTGAGGTGTGTGTTTGTGTTTACAAATGCAAATACAGGTCATACTTTTTTTTTTTTTAAAGTTGTCTTGTTGCCGACAAAATAACATGCAGGAGGGCTAAGATGGAGAAGGACCGGCAGTGGCAGGAGAAACTGCAGCGAGATGAGGAGGCTCGCCAGAGGTGCCTGAGGGAGGAGAGGGAGGCCAAACTCCAAGCAGAGGAGAAGCAGGAGTTCCTGGATCGCCTGCAAGCGGCCAGGGAGCAGGTGGACGGTGACCAGTGGGCTGTGGAGGAGGAGGAGGAGGAGGAGAAAGGGAGGGAGGCAGGGAAGGAGACGAAAGAAGAGGAAAGGAGACAAGAGGAAAAGCAGCAGGAGCAGCAGGAGGACATCTTTGATGGACGAGGAGAGGATGTGGCAGCGCCACAGCCGCAAAATGATGTGGTGACAGGGACTCCTGAGGATGGAAGAGGTAAAGGACCTGGCTTGCTGGTAACAGCTGCGTGAAGGTGTTTAGCAGTGCTGGTCATAGGCCATGTAGCAGCCTAGGCAAGCTTTACTGCCGGCGTATCTGGCAACCTCAACCCCCCAGCAAACGGCGCTAACCACTTTCATTTTATCTGGGACGGTGTGTGCCAGGGGTTGCTCCGACTTTGCAGCCTGCCGGTGGGGAAGGCGCCCTCTCAGAAGATGCGGCCCGGGACAATTGCTCATCTTGCCCTTGCCAGCATCCATCCAGGAACAAAATTTACAAAGTCTCGATCTCAAAGTCATTAAAGTGTTTTAAGTAGCCTGGAGCTAAGGCTGGGAGGAAGGTGGCACTCTCCCAATTCCCATATTGGGCTCCGCCCCCTGGTAGATAACGTTGCAAAAATGATTTTTCAGAACTGGATTGTTTATTGTGTGACGACACAGAAATATTTAACCGCATGGTGTGCAGGGCCGAGGATTATCCTTTATGCACAAATACTACAAGAAGGATACAAATCGTGGATATCTGAACTTGTATCAGTAGAACATTGGTGGTTTAATTGTCTGTTTCAGGTGCTCTACCATCCGTCACTTCTGCACACATGGAATCTGAGACTTTGACAACCTACAGAGCTCTGTACCCCTTTGCAGCACGGACTGTAGACGAGCTGACGTTTGAGGCTGATGACCTTATAGAGGTGCACCTGCTGCCATGTGACTTACGAATGAAGAATATCAGCTCTGTGTGATGCTTGTTCTGGCTTTTTCCTTGTTAGGGTACATCTGTCACAGCCCACGTATGCAGCATGGTAGCATGTTTGTGCTCCTGTAGCTCAACAAGTACAGCTTCGTGCTAACTATGCAACGGTCATGGGTTCAAATCCAAGGGTGTGCCCACAAAAAAAAAATTGTTTTGCATGAAAGTGTCAGATTGAGTAAATGTCTAGTCTTGTGTACTTCTAAGAACCTCTTTTCTTTGCTGTATAGTCAGTGGTTTTAAAGTTGTGCTACCAATTAGTGGTTTCGTAGCCCACTTCTGACATGTCTCTGCCTGGTTGTGTGTGGCTCAGCACGTCACATGTCCGTTGGGCCCTTGAAAGAGGTCCTTAGTGCCCCCAAAGTGCTCTAGGGGCGCCGGATAAAAGGCTGACCCTGCACTTGGACCCCAAATTCAGATATGTGAATAGAAGCGTTACATTGTACTTGTGCACGTGGCGGAAAAAAATAATCAAAATTGCCTTTGTCTTATTATTTTTTCACTCTCCTGCTCACTAGGTGGACAGAACAACGGAAGGTGAGCAGGGCTGGCTGTATGGCAGGTGCCGGGGTAAGACAGGCTGGTTCCCAGAGACCTACGTGGACAGAGAGTCCAAGCCGGAGGAACCGCCCCCTGTCCAGCAGGCCCTGATGCCCCAGACCTTGCCCACCATGTGAGTCTCCATTCTCTGTGCTGACATTCTCTCTCTTCCATCCTCTGCTTTGTCTTAAACTTTAGACATTTTGGCTGCTGTGACTGATGTGTAATGGACTGATGCAAGGTAAGGGTATGACTGATGTGTAATGGGGTGATGCAGGGTAAGGGTATGACTGATGTGGAATGGGGTGATGCAGGGTAACTGGGTTAGCTGTTCATGAGGTATGGCATGCCGGAATAAACTGTTCCTGTGCTTCTTTGTTTTGGCTCATGGTGTTCTGTAGCATTCATCATAATTCATCATAATGGTTCTTTATGACACTGACTTTATTTAGCAGGCCCTTTTGTCCACAGCAACGTACAAGTGAGGCAAATGGCAAGTTACAAACAACCATCACTCATCGTTTTTGTTGTTCATTGTATTTTGTCTTTCTCGAGTTTATCATTCTAGTGTAAAGCTGGTTTTCTCCATTAGCTGCTGGCGTTTTGATAGCTAATGGCCTTTGCAGAACATAAACAAACAAGTGCATGCTTCGCAACATGCTATTTTTGGATTTGGACTTGTGCTAGCTGTGCTATTCGCCACCCACGCCTCACTCCTGTGAACATCACCTGCGCTTCTCTGCTCTCCTGCAGAGTGGAGACGGAGGCTGGCACCCCCAGCACCCGGAGACTGAGCTCCGCCTTCTCCCCAACCCACATGCCGCGTGTGGCCACTGAGGAGCAGTCACAGGTCAGGAAATGCCGAGGTCGATGTCACCTGGCTGGTCGACTTGATGGCCGACGACATCACACCCAACACGCCATGTTTGCGGCTGGTGTGAACTGTCAGCACTTGAAATACTGTCAGCACTCGTTCCATAATTAATTGCATATAATTAAACTTAATAATAAATTCACTTCTGCTAATTAACTCGGTAATTAAATTGTTATACTCTTGTCCCCAAATGGCCACTGCCACTGTCTTGTCCCCAGACTGATTTGCCTTGATTTCAGTCTGCTTTTAATTTGATTAATGGGAAGAAGTGAACTGATAGAGCAATCAACTGATTTTTATCATGTAGTCAAAATAACTGTGTCATTTGACAATTCTAAGCAGGTGTATTTCTGTATTTAATGAACAGCTTTACTTCAGAGCAATAAACTGTAAGTGCTAGTAAGAATAGAGATTCAGTACAGTACACACAAAGTATACATGGGCTGTTGCAAGAAATTACTGTCTATATGCATATTTACCCTTTGGTGCAGTGAAACAGGACTGTCATGGCTGTTAACTCTATATAGCATTTTTCCAGGAAGGCTTGATTATTGGTGATTTCTCTCAGGTTGTGGGTGACCTCCAGGCCCAGGCGCTGTGTTCTTGGACGGCAAAGAAGGACAGTCACCTGAATTTCTCCAAGGATGATGTCATCACTGTACTGGAGCAGCAGGAGAATTGGTGGCAGGGGGAGCTTAACGGGGCCCGGGGCTGGTTTCCTAGGACCTATGTCACCCTGCTTCCTGAAGGAGAAGCCAGCCCAGAGTAAACTTTGCCTTTTCTCTGGAGAGATTTAGCAATAAGGCCTCAATTACCTCAAAGCTAAGCTAGCTTTGAGAGCCATGCTCAGGCAGTCACACGTGATTGTAATCAAACCACTAAACTACTTATTGTCATCCATCCAGTTTTTTTATGGGTAAATTGCCAAAGAAGGATACGTGTAAACTGAGAAGAGAACTGATTTCTTAACACAAAGAATAGCTGACAGGCTCGTGACAGGCTATTCCTCTGCATGTGATGTGTCTTAATTAGGCACAAGAATGTTCGGCACTTTTCTGCAGACTGTCCTCTTTGTTATTAATTCTCTGATCAGCAATTGGGTTTAATATCTAACTTTTGTTTTGCTTTGATAGTAGTTCAATGCACACATCAACAGATGGAGGGGAAACGACAGAGACATCTCAGTTGGAAGGTAGGATTTACTGTTAACTAAAAGATCTTTATTTACATTGGATGCTAAGGTACCTTCTCTTGTAGTAAAGATTTGAGTGTTAAGTGATTGTTTTGGATGGCAACTAGATGGGTTGTATTATATTTAAATACATTTTGTTCGTTCAATTTTAACAGCATAGTAAATATACATTTTAAGAAACTATTTCTGGAAACTTCAGTCCGGTGACTAATCGATGCATTACATCCAATCAGAGTACATAGCCCTATACACTTACGAGAGCCCAGAACCGGGAGACTTGGCCTTCAACCAGGGGGACAGTATCCTCGTTACGGAACGCGACGGTGAATGGTGGAGGGGCTGCATCGGGGACAGGACTGGCGTCTTCCCCTCCACCTACGTCAAACCAAGAGAGCCTGACGTAAATGGAAAAATTACTTGTGTATATTGTCAACGTTTGTATGGTCTTTGACTTTCCATGGGTTTTTTGTTATTTTGTGTTGAATCGTTGCATTTTGCTGTACTTTACTTATATTTGCTATGGGGTGGCACAGTGGTTAGTACTGTTGCCTCACACCTCTGGGACTTGGGTTTGAGTCTCCACCAGGGTTCCCTGTGTGTGGAGTTTGCATGTTCTCCATGTGTTTGTCATGGGGTTTCCTCCACGTCTTCCACTTTCTCCCCACGCTCCAAAAACATGCTGCGGTTAACTGAAGTTGCCAAATTGTCCAAAGGTGTGCATGTGTGAGTGACTGGTGTGTGAGTGACTGATCTGTGAGTGACTGATGTGTGAGTGACTGGTGTGTGAGTGACTGATCTGTGAGTGACTGATCTGTGAGTGACTGATCTGTGAGTGACTGGTGTGTGAGTGACTGATCTGTGAGTGACTGGTGTGTGAGTGACTGGTGTGTGAGTGACTGGTGTGTGAGTGACTGATCTGTGAGTGACTGGTGTGTGAGTGACTGGTGTGTGAGTGACTGGTGTGTGAGTGACTGGTGTGTGAGTGACTGATGTGTGAGTGTACGCTGTGATGGGTTAGCACCCCATCCTGGGTAATTCCCTTCCTTGTGCCCTCTGGGATAGGCTCCATCCATATTTTCACATTTTGATTACTATTGTATGGTGCAAATGTTATAGAATGAAAAGCCGACGCTAAAACTAATAGCATCGACGTCTTTTGTCTTTTCAGATCTCTAGTAATAATGGCAGATCTGGCGCCTCTGGCAAGAAACCAGGTATGCTTGTGTACATATTTCAGGCAGTTGTACAAATGTCATGCTGGCAGTTATGTAGAATATGCAGGCCAGTGCGAGTAAGGAAAAAAAACTGTTTGTGTTTATCAGTTTAATCATCAGCAGAATATGCTTGGTATATGAATGCCTTATCTAACTGCCAGATGAATGCACGGTGAGCGTAAGCTTTGTCTTACTCTGTGCTTTCCAGAGGTGGCCCAGGTGTGCAGTACATACACGGCCACTGGGGCAGAGCAGCTGAGCCTGTCGCCCGGCCAGCTGATCCTGATCCTCACCAAAAATCCCACTGGATGGTGGCTCGGCGAGCTGCAGGTCGGTCTTGCCAGTTGTGGCTGGGAGCAGCTTGCAAAGCCATGGGACAGACTCTCTGCTTTTGCTCAAATTTCGTAGAAACCGTCTTGTTTCTAAATGAGTTTATTCTTGTTAATTCCAGAATTGGAGGTTGTTTTGTCGTTACGTTAGTGACTTCCAAAGCCAGTATGATACAAATATGATGTAATGAGTATGTAAAAAATGTAAGAAATATACAAAAGAAGTAAACCATATATTAAAATAAGCACTTATTTAGGTAGACAAACTATAAAAGACAAATTATAAAGAGACACTATGTAACAATTACATAAAGTACATGGGTGACAAGTGTTATTGCGGTTACCTTATAGTTCACGATGAAAATGAATCAATGTAACATTCCATGCTCAAAAAATGTCGTGTTTTGAATGTTTTTTTACTTGACAGTATTTCTGTCATTTCTTCTGTCTAGGCGAGAGGTAAAAAGCGCCAAAAGGGCTGGTTCCCTGCCTCCCATGTTAAACTGCTAGGTCCCAACAGTGGGAAGTCCACCCCAGCTCCTCTCCCAAGTAAGAGCACTTCTACTGTAAGCCTACAACAGCCTCGTAACCCGTTAACCCCTCACACCTTCTGGGCATCTTGTGTCCTCCAGTCTGCCAGGTCGTTTCGTTGTATGACTACACGGCCGTCAATGAGGATGAGATGAGCTTCTCCAAGGGTCAGCAAATCAATGTCCTGGAAAAGATGAGCCCGGATTGGTGGAAAGGCGAAATCAATGGAGTTACAGGGCTTATCCCCACCAACTACATCAAAATGGTTACCAATGAGTCTGACACCAGTCAGCAATGTAAGTACCAGCTTAAAACTGGTAAAATAAAATGCTTATCAGCCAGGGTGCTTGGCTCACAATATAGAGGGGGAAAAACTGCTTATATTAATGCAAGGCTGACTCTTACATTAGCATGTTAATTAATGTATATTTCAGTAGCTAAGTCACTAAGAAACTTTCCAATGGAAGACTATATGACCAGGCTGTTTGTGCTTCTTTTTATTGTAGTGAGCTTGTCAAAGGTTTGAATTATAAATGGAGGTATTCTTGGAAAGGAGCAAACTCCTGTGTGTGACACAACAGAGTGGTGTGCGTTTACTGATCACTGTTTCCTTGACTAATCAAGGGATTAATTTGTCACCTTCTATTCTTAGATGCAGATCTTTCTACACAGGGATGCGTTTTTATACAGGGGAATAATATATTTGTACCTCCAGACCTATAGCTGATTTTAAGTCTAAGAATATAAAGTACCAGGAGCCAATAGGAGTTTTTTTTCCAAAAATCTGACATAGCACCATAACTACATGCAAGCTGGGTCTCTAACATTAGTTCAGATTCATTTTTATGTATACGCAAATGTATACATAAAAATTTAATCTCAATTAAGCATTAATATTAAACCATCCATTATGGAAATTGTTAGGCCACCTGCTCTGAAAATAAGGTCAATGCAGATTCTCTGCTTTTAAATTTTAAACGGAAAATTTGGGTTTTGGTATTTAACATTTGCCGAGAGGTGTACCAATAAAAGCCACATATTGCATTGGCTTGCACAAAATTCTAGGAATTCTAGCAGTTGTCTAGTATGTTAAAAAGGTATGACACTGTTTTTCACACTTATGTGTGTCTTTGTGTGTGTGTGTGAGAGAGAGGAAGTGGGTGCCATTCAGATATAAAGATTTATTATACTAGATAATGTGGAAGTGTGCATTGTCTTTAATGGTGCATAAATTAGTTTTAAAAGCTTTTTGACTAGGCTGTATTAAATTTGGGCAATGTGTGTTATTTTGAAGTTTCTGGGTACAGTAAAGAATCTTACTCTGTATGCTTAACCATGCCTATAAACCAGATAATTCCTAATTTTACTTTGAAACTAATATTAAAAACTAAAAGTATTCCCACATTGCTTCTGTGAAGACTATAGCACTTAATCATTAGTGTTATAGTTAAGTTCACAGTCAACTTAATTTCTTCCATCTCTCTCCATTCATCATCCATCTTTCTTGTTATTTTCTGTCATTATTTTCCCCCCGTTGTTTTGTTCTCCTCCTTTCCCTTCCATCTCTGTTTCTCTATAGGATGATAGGGTTTCCTCCTCTTCTCCTTCGCACCTATCAGAGACCCGGTTTTACGTAGGCTCCGGGACAACGACGGCGACCCACCTCACCCATTGGATAGGGCTTCTCAGCTCAGTGATTGTTTTTAATATATATATTTTTTTTACCCATAAGCCCCGTTTTGGCCTCTTTTGATTGGCTTTGCCAGCTATGCTAAACATTCGTGCTCTGCACCGAATTCCTTACTCCCTTGAGAAATTAGCAGAATGCTAGTTTGAAACCGCCTGAGACTTGGGTCCTGTTAACATGTTTGTTTGTGCTGCTGATCTAGTTATTTGTGGACTGTTATTTTAGAGGTTTAGTGGGTCTTTCTGTGGCTCTTTCTTCTGTGAGTATCCTGTCTGCTTTTGGTTTATCATTCCTCAGATGGATGGAATGTTGATGGACGTTTTTCGTCCTATTGATTTTGCCCAATGTGGGTCTTCTATCACACAAAAACTCATTCTCTTGATACGGTATTGAGTTAAAAATTACTTTTTAAAAGATGTCACCCCTTTTGGATACTTGTGTGTGTGTGTGTGGGGGGGGGAAGGTCTAGAATTTTGAAAATGGCCTTTTGTTTTGTTCTAAGTTCTAGTGTTTTTTTCCCATTTTTATAATAATTTCTCTGTATGAATAAAAGTGTGTCACATCTCATTGTTACTTTAACCTGAACATGTCTGGCAGTTATTGCCAACAATGCAAGATTTTCGTTTAGCCCCGTTGTTGTTAACAGTGTTTATGAGTGTTTATAATTGCTAACTTTGCAAAAGACTGCCAAATCGATCAACAGCCTTCATGCTGCAATGTAACAAATAAGAGTTTTTAATCTTTTGCCCAAATTAAATTTCTATAATTTACAATGCTGAAACTCTTACTCAAAGAGCAGCCATCTAATATTTAAATGTAATTTGGCCATGATTTGTTCAGGAGATTATACCTTGCATATTGTTTACATTTAAGAAGATGAGATTCTGCAAACTACATTACATTGTGGCACGATCACTACATTTTACTTTGGAAAATTGAATACAAATACAAACGACTGACACAAACCCAAGGAAGCACAAATGTAGGCAAACTAACTGTCTTTTTGACATTTTTGTTATCTAGAATATATATAATGCCTTGTCATGTTTTGTGTCCTGTGAACTACATTTGGATTTTGCAATCATTCTGAGCTTGTTGTTGCTTAAGTGTCAGATATGGAATAACTACAATTTTTGCCATCTTTTTATGAAATGTTCATTTCTGGACATTGAAATAAACCTCTTCTGTTAACACCAGTCAAATTCAAGCTAATAACCTGTGCAGGACAACTACTAACTGCATGGTTATGTTTAATATAGCACCACGTGACACAATTATACATAACATTTTTAACAAAATAATGATCGCAGTGTTTTAAAGAGTGTACAAATGGTAGTATTTGCACAGAGATGCT
Organism: Mormyrops attenuatus; assembly: GCA_026777985.1. Lineage (NCBI taxonomy): Eukaryota > Metazoa > Chordata > Actinopteri > Osteoglossiformes > Mormyridae > Mormyrops > Mormyrops attenuatus. The sequence goes on from JAODKC010000028.1 coordinate 9,415,317, forward strand.
ACTGTATTCAAGGCTGTTAAGTTCCTTTGGATGCTGTGACTAATTTTGCATTTTATTGGCCCTTTTGAAGTTGGTGTCTGGTTGCTCTAACACATTCAGTATTATCTTGTGTTTTTTTTCTTTTAAAACTGTGCTTTAGATTGTGACTTACCCTTAGGTTTATACATAAACTCATGTATACATATAAATATGTATATAAAATAAAACTTAATTTCATTATTTTGCTTTATGTGGTTCAGTTCTTGCTGCACAGACACCGTGAGCTTGTTTTGATGAGGTTGTCCTGGAATGCTGATAGGAGTTTCATTTAATGAAAGCAGAATTTGAGTTGAATTCCAGTAACGGTGAAGCAGAAGACTGCGGAAACACCCATGATCCGTCTTTTCCTTTTTTAAAAGGGGAAAAGGTCTTGGAAATGTGGTATACGAATAATTCCATTGTCCTAATCATGTGATTCTGCACAGTTCAGCTTGTTATTTTAGGATGTGAAGACACTTCATATCCTTTAACGCTTCCTGCATGGCCTTGTAATCCTATAAGTGTGTGTGGGGGGGGGGGGGTGTATATTTTGATGTTGTGTGGACCATTTTTTTGATCCCCAAAAGGGAAACTCAGTTTTATAAAAATCTGTGACTGCAATCAAAAAACTAAAAAAAATGTTGTATTTTGTTTCATTACTTATGGTTAACATTAGGGCTGGGTTGGGTTAAGGTTGTCAAACCTGTGTGTGTGTGTGTGTGTGTGTGTGTGTGTGTGTGTGTGTGTGTGTGTGTATTACAAGATTATTTTAAAGACCTCAGTGGGAGCCCATGGCCACATTTGCGGTTTCGTCATCAGGTGAGGCTGAATGATATAACATTTTGGTGCTCGTCATGCAAGGGAGTTCTTTGGCATTTCAAGGCAGAGAAAATGTACGATTCCTGCCTGAAGCTTGATTCTGGGCCAGATGTTTGACGGTGTCTTGATGCTTTCCTCTGCGCTGCATCCAGCCTCATTCCACCTGATCCTGGCCCTCCACGTGATGCTCCATCCTTGTCCCGTAGGGAATGGGGACCTGATGAGGCTGGAGAGCATGAGCCCGCTGGAGAGGAAGCGACAAGGCTACATCCATGAGCTCGTCGAGACTGAGGAGCGCTATATAGAAGACCTTCAGCTGGCCCTGCAGGTGTCGGAGCACTGCTTTTAGCTCGGTGTTTTCCAATCCGGTCCTCGGGGACCCTCACAGTCCACGTTTTTGCTCCCTCCCAGCTCCCTACTCCGCTTTTTCCCCGTCTCATCAATAATGTGGACTGTCTGCCAGGGAGCTTGGAAGGAGCAAAAACATGGACTGACTGTGAGTCCCTGAGGACCGGGTTGGGAAACGTTGCTTTACCTGATTGAAACAAACATGGATTTACTGCTAGCCGCTCAGCCACGAAACATGCTCGATTTCTCACCTTCGATTAGCAGATGCTGTGCAAAAAAATACAAGTGCGTTTAGTGTCATTTTTTTATGTGCGGTATAATTGCTGAATTTCTTGCGATTGATTTTATGCAATTTTTTGATTTTTATACCATTTCGCGTATACGATAATAACAGTACCTTGCAAGCTTCTATTTGTGGATGACTTGTGTGTATCATTTTATCGTCGTCATCATTTCAGGTTTTTCAGAAGCCCATGTCTGAATCGGGCCGCCTGACAGACACAGAGATGAACATGATCTTTGTCAACTGGAATGAGCTCATTGCCTGCAACACTGCACTTTTCAAGTAAATACTCCTCGGTCAACCACTCAGCTGTAACAGCTAAAGCACTCTCACTTATTTGTAGAAAGTTTCTTTTGAAATGGGTTCATTTATTTTCATCCATGCATCCATTTTCTATACCCGCCGGTCCTATTTGGGGTCGCGGGGAATCATTTATTTTCATTACTTAAGAATTTCAATGGAGATTTAATAACTGCAAGCGTATCTTGCTATACAAAAGGCTGCCATTATTTTAATGAAAGAACAATATTAATGCTCTTTCAGTTAAATGATAAATTAATATGTTGCATAAACAGAGCAGAAGGATTTAATAACCAACTGCACACTGTAGTGTGTTTATAACTGCAAAATAAATAATGCAGGCGTGCAGTGAACCGGGTCAAGTCGTCAAGAAAAAAAAAAAAAGCTTTCGGAAGCTTCCTGGAACAGAGACTGCATGTCGCCTGCTGAGACAGAAACGCTAGATAAGGTTGGGTTGCTGGTGGTGGGATTGGGGGGGGCGGAGTCTTGTGCGAGCTCAGCGCTTCGTGGGTCTCTGCCAGGGCCCTGCAGGCGCGGAAGTCGGCCGCCGGGGAGGGGGTGCCGGTGCAGATGATCGGCGACGTCCTGGCTTCCCACCTGTCCTCCATGCAGGCGTACATACTGTTCTGTAGCTGTCAGCTTAATGCAGCCGCCCTGTTGCAGCACAAGACTGACCAAGAGCCCGACTTCAAGAGCTTCCTAAAGGTAGAGCGGAGTGCAGCGCTAAGCTAATGAGCTATACTGAGGACAATGGAGAAATGAGGGGTGCATATTAGGGAAAATGTCAAATGTATGTATTTAGAAAACAGGTGCTTTTATCTAAAATGATGTACAGTTGAAAAAGTAGGGTAAGATAGTCACTAGGGCAATTGGGAATTAAGGGCCCAATGGCGAAATGACTCTGCTGACTATGGGATTTGAACTGGTGACCTTCTGAATGGGCAATAATTGTGAGTCATACCTTGCTGAGCCACACCCCATCCCAAAAAGACATTGTAGGATCTTCTTTTGTAGGATGGTTATATATTTAGAAAGAAACATGTTCTGAAACTCTTCTGTAGGGATCTTTGCATCTGTTCTCCAACGAAATCTTTTGTAAAAGACTAATTCCCAGCTGTTTGTCATGCAGAAAATTGCCACTGATTACCGCTGCAAAGGCATGCCACTGTCTAGCTTCCTGCTCAAACCTATGCAGAGGATTACGCGCTATCCTCTCATCATCAAGAATGTGAGTCTCCTCCTGTATCACCCTGATACATGGCTGATTGTATTGAAAAAGTGTGCTTTTGAAGGGTTTTTTTCCAAGCTGTTTTTTATGTAGTAAATTACCTGCTGAGAGTCCCTTGGCTGCTTGGCTGCTTGACAGATCCTGGAAAGCACGCCTGAGACTCACGTGGACCACAGTCATCTGCATGAGGCCCTGGAGAAGGCAGAGGAGCTCTGCTTGCAGGTCAATGAGGGGGTTCGGGAGAAGGAGAATTCGGACCGACTGGAGTGGATCCAGGCCCATGTTCAGCGTGAAGGTATCATTGAGGTGAGAGTGCTTTCTATGCTTGGATGTTCAAATTCTAATCTTTGTTTTTTTGATTGGTGGAATTCGCCAAAGTCTATGTTAAATCTGCTTCTGATCTGTAATTGTGGCACAGGTGCTATGGTTACCAGTAACCTTGGGTATAAAATCCCAGAATACTCTTATATTGTCATTTGCCTAAATACCATAATAAAACATTTGACTAATCTCCACCCACAGAATTTGACCTTCAACTCCCTGACCAATTGCATGGGTCCTCGTAAGCTTCTGCACAGTGGGAAGTTGTGCAAGACTAAGAGCAACAAGGAGCTGCATGTGTTCCTCTTCAATGATTTCCTCCTCTTTACCCAACTCGTCAAGCAGTTTTCTTCATCTGGGGGAGATAGACTGTTCAGTTCCAAGTCTAATGCACAGTTCAAGATATATAAGACGGTGAATGACTATTCTCCCTCATCCTAATATTGTTTCATGTGATGCATGTAGCAGTTGACTTCAGCCACTGTTCATCAATGAGGCGTGTCCATATCACTCCCTAAGCTCATTGTCTTCTGGCCTGTCCCAAACCCAGCCAGTGTTTCTGAATGAAGTCCTGGTGAAGCTTCCCTCTGATCCTTCCAGTGATGACCCAATCTTCCACATCTCGCACATGGAACGCTTCTATTCCTTCAAGACCGAGAACATCAACGAAAGGTGCGAGAAGTCAGGGCAGCAGACCGAGATCCAATGGGGTTTTGTTTTTGTAACCAGTGGGTCGATATTATTCAGCTGAAATATCACAGGAAGTATAACTTGTTACTAAATTTTCAAAATAAGTTGTCAGCACTTAAATTTGATCTTTTCCTTGCTGTTGTCAGGACATCCTGGGTCCAGAAGATTAAAGCTGCCTCAGATAATTTCATTGACACGGAAAAGAAAAGGCAAGAAAAGGCCCATCAAGGTGAGGTTTTTCCTTATTTTTCTTTTTTTTTTTTTACCTTGTTTCTGTGCCAAGTGCTAAGATATCAGATTTAAAAGCAAAACTCGTATGTTAAATTCAGGTTATGCGGTGCAGGCGTTTTTTAGGTTGCCATGCAAATAAACAATAAATTATACTCTTCGAACTTTCAGACAAGAAATGCTCATAATAGTGGAAATTCACTGCATGTTGACCTTCATCTCAGGCCTTTGAGGTTTAGCTGTTTCAGTCACATATCTAAAGAAAAATCTCATCCATTTGGATTGTTTGGTATCCTCTGGCAGTTTCTGCTGGCTGATATGCGTGATTAGACCCCAGAGCTCATTGTCTGTTAATCAGATCACCTGCATATACGATTGCCTGCCAGCACAGTAACAGCTCTTGTTTTTGTCGCTGTACTTATCTGGCTATTTACCGGAATAATTCCTCCCATGTTAATAAATACCTTCTCTTACTGCTCTTTGTATTTATGTGAGCCCCAGGCAGAAAAAAATGGCCCAAATTGTGAGGCCTTGGAAAAGAAAGTGGGGCATTACTCTGGGGGTGCACCTAGCATTTCGTTATTGTATATAGCACCTTTCCATGCTCATATATCAAAGCAATTTACTGGGGGGACTTCAGTAAACCGCAGATAAGCAGAGTTGATAGCTGAGGTTAATCCCGGGCAGGGTGGGGTTACCTGGAACGAAACGGATGAATTTTTGCACAGTGTCTTTTTGAAGAAGTGAAATTTAATCATGTCATTGATAAATAACTCTCTTCTCTGGTATTTTTATGCCTTAGAAAATATGGAGGATTTTTGGTCCGCTGTCCTAGTATGAATTGGCTAAATGTGGATCCATGCATTGCAACGTAACCGTGGGCCTCGTTGGATCCGATCCCTCGTGGCTATAGCCCTGAGTATTTTAAGCCTAGCCCTGATTATTTTAAGCCTAGCCCTGAGTATAGCCCGATGCCAATCTTCTAAACTTGACTTAGCCCCGGGTCTTTTCAATATCTAGAAACTCCCTTGAACATAACCCATTGTCTTGGTTCTTATTTCAATGGTTCTTTTGGTTCTTATTTCTTTGTTCTTCGCATTTCAAGCACGCTCTGTAAAGACCAGTGGTATTGGACGTCTGCTCGTGACCGTGCAGGAGGCCGTAGAGCTAAAGTCGTCGAAAACCACCGGTAGGCCCTAACAGCATTTTAACTGAATGATGAGTTCCACCAGCATGATAAAGTCCAAAGGCTGAAATGATGTAAACCGCTTTATATTCTCCCCTTTCCTGCAGGAAAATGTAACCCATACTGTGAGGTATCCGTGGGAGTGCAAAGCTTTGCCTCTCGTACCCTGACAGACACACTCAATCCAAAATGGAATTTCAACTGCCAGTTCTTCATCAGAGACCTCTATCAGGATGTCCTGTGTATTACAATCTTTGAAAAGAACCAGTTTTCCCCTGATGGTTAGTACAATTTGCAGTGTATATGCCGCTACCTGCACACTTTATGAAACAGTATCTTCAGCGTTCACCTTATTTTCTGTATATTCATTTTTTTCGGGCTGCAATGGAAATTTCTCTGAACTTCCCTCCACAGATTTCTTGGGTCGTGCAGAGCTTCCTGTGGCAACAATCAAGAAGGAGTTTGAGAACAAGGGCCCGTCAAACCGTCGCCTGCTGCTGCACGAGGTGCCAACTGGGGAAGTTATGATCCGGTTGGATCTGCAGCTCTTTGATCAGAAGACGTGATGTTTGAGCAGAAAACAATGTGTCCAGATTCTATATCATTTTTCTTAAACAGCACAAACCTGTGTTTCCTGGTCATTGGTTTTTGACCATCACACTAATGTGAATTAAGTAAAATATTAGTGCACTTTTTGCCAAATCTATTTCTATTTGAAGGCCTCAAAAATTGTTACATATGTTAATTAATATGAGGTAAACGGAGGTGCTTGTATGAAGGAAAGTATTAGAGAAATGCAGTTTTGGAAAGCATACTTATTACATTTGCACGTTAGCGCCTGACATGAGAGAATCTCAGGATTTCGGTTTACTTTTGCTGTTAAATCCCAGTATTTTTTTTTTTTTACCACATTTGCATAATTTTCTGTTGCACTGATATTCCTAAAGGGAATTAAATGCAACCATGAAATGCCTTATATTGTCTTTTTTCCACTCTTTGTCTTAAAATGTGTGAATGTATTCTGTAAATTCACGTAGAACATCGTTCACTTCTTTTCCTATAATAACTGGACTAATTGTGAGTGGGCTGTTAGGTTTTCTGAAACAGATTGTGAATGAGATTGCATTTAATTCTTCATGCCTTTTATCTATTCTAAGTGCATGATAATCATTGGATGTAAGATTAAATCATTCACCTATATAACTGCATGCTTGGAAATGTAATATTTATATTAATTTATGCAAATGATTGTGACCATTCATAGGTTGCAGTAATGTTTTAAAAGTTGGAATTATGGTTTTATGTGCCGCAAAACCTTAAGCTGCTTGTCCTCCATCTTTAACGAGAGGTTTACCCATTTCACATGCCAGATGTATTAGAAAGAAGTACATTGCTCACTTTGTGCCAAGTAGCATCACACGTTTTTAACATTTCATCAAAATGATCATCGGTCTAATGTAATTTAGTGATGGGAGTAATGATTGGTGGGAACAATGTGCATTGTCTGTCACTGACTGGTTTCAAAGCTTCCTCCTTAACTTTTAAACCAGGCAGTAACTGGCAATATTTGGTAAATCCCACCTGCTACTATTCTGCTGTGATTTCCATTACTTTTGTCTCTGTGAGGGGGTGGGGGGGTGGGGGTTATAATTACTTTGAAATAATACTGCCTTTTAAATTGTCTAACATACATGTGATTCATGGAGGCCAATGTTGGGGTAAATCTGGTATCTACTGTGGATTGTATGATTGATTAAAGATTGTGCCTTGAACCTCATTGTGCCTCAGAACTTCAGAGAAGTGTATCGGTGACATAAGAAGGGTTAAATATAAACCATTAAAAATATGTTCCTGCTCGAGTCCATAGATATACACTATATGGACAAAAGTATTGGGACACCTGGCCGTTACACCTACAGGATCCATAGGCATCAATATGGAGCTGGTCCCCCCCTTTCCAGCCATAACAGCTGCCACTCTTTGCATTTGTGAGGTCAGACTCATAATCTCCGTTCTACTTCAAAGGCACTTGATGGGGTTGAGGTCAGGGCTCTGTGCAGGCTATTCAAGTTCTTCCACACCAGAAGAACTTGAATAGCCGTCACCCAACTATGTCTTTATGGACCTTGTTTTCTGCACTGGGGGACAACCATGCTGGAACAGAAAAGGCCCCCAAACTCTACCCACAAAGTTGGCCAAAATATCTTGATATGCATATGCTGACAAATGCTCTCCTGTATGAATGGGGAAAAATTCCCACAGACACACTCCAAAATCTTGTGGAAAGCCCTCTGAGAAGAATGGCAGTTGTACAGTACAGCTGCAAAGGGGGGGCAACTCCATATTAATGCCTATGAATGGGATGTCATAAAAGTTCCTGTGGGTGTAATGGCCAGGTGTCCCAAGACTTTTGTCCATATAGTATAGAGACTAAGAAATGTCCAGACTAAGACTACCATTCATTATATGATTTTCACAGGTTGGTATTTCAGGTCCAGAAAGTATAAAGCCAGACGAAGGCAACCAGTTGAGTATGAAGAGACACGGTCACAGAGTACTCACCTTTTTTTTTTTTTAAGAAAATCTGTGTTTTTACTTTCTGGAACTGACATGTCCAACTCTGATGATATTGTCTGCTAAAGTTATTTTCTTGTTTGACTTTGCAGTGTGGATGTAGCATGATATGCTAATTGAATACAGCTTTTAAACAAGAGGAGTACCTCAAACATGTTGCATGGTCTAGAAATCATCCCCTGTGATTCGTGTTGTAAAGCAGGGGCCCGGGGAGGCTTGGGGTGCCTTAATTACCACCTGCCAGTTTTGCCGAAATTATTTAATGAACGTGAACCTGTGCATCAGAGTGCCCCCTTTTCAACCTTTGAGCACCTGCTTCTCAGAAAGTCTGTGCACAACACTGTAAACTAGTTTTGAAATTGTATATGCAGCACTCCCCCACCATCAGTATTGTAACAAAACAGGAAATGCTAATTAAAATTTTCATAAATGATTTAAATAGTTTGCAAGTTTTGGAGCTGAACACTAGGAAAATAAATCTGTGGGAGATTCTATATTGTGCCAGGTGAGGTAGCAGGTTACTATATTAGTTTACATGCATACAAAATAAATACGTAACAATTCACTTCCCTAAAGGACTACAGCGTCAGTGTTTGCCATGGTAACCAGGGTTTACAGTTCGTTTTCGCACGGAAATAAAACTTTGAAAAATGGACTTCTAACTTCGTCAAATAGCGATCTTTTAAGATGAATCAGCTGCAAATTCTGGTTGATGATTGCCTAATAGGAACTAAACACGTAGAAAGCGCTGCAATCTTGACCATAAAAAACGCGAGCGTCGCCGCGGCGTCGGCTAGGTTTAATGTAAGTATGTGCAGCATACCCTGTACACTTTTTTTTTTGTTACTATTGGGACGTAGCATTTAGTTTGCAAAAGCCTTGTGTTGTTATTCCTCTTACTGTCAGATACGCCGATTGTTATTAATTGTGGAAGTGTAAGCTACATTAAAATGTCACACATTATTTGACAGGTGCATTATGTGTAATATATAGAGATAGATATTTTATCATTACAGACAAAGTCTGTGAATAAATGTACACATTGCATTGCAACCGTTGCAACCTTTGCTAATATTTTAGTCAGTAAAACAAGAATATGTCTATGTTATGCTAATGATTAGCTCAATTTTGATTATTTTCACTGCACTGTGTCCAAGACAGAAATGCTCCAAGCCAAACAAACAAACAAATAAATATAACAAACACAATTAATTGGCAGAAGTGCATAAGTTATTTCCGGTTTGACCTATCTGGATTGCCTAATTTATTGATTATAGTATTTCTATATTTCGTCAGATTCTTCCACGGGTCCGGATGTTTATTGATTGTTTCAAGCACACTGAAGTCACTAGGGAAAGTGGTCTCTGCTTCCAGGACAAATCCTACACGTGTGTCAGGGCTGACAGGAACTCTGTGTACTCCAAATCAGTCTGTATTCATCAGTCTGTATTTAAATTATGTCAGAAAATGTACATATGAACACATGACTGGACTGATCACTTTCTCACCATCCTTTCATTATAGAATGGACAAGGTCTCATACTTGTGAAGACAGCATTATACATCATTGTGGCCACCTACAATGAAAACATGTACCCTAGTGTTTGTGTTGAAGCCGTTGAGAAGCTGGGTATGATGTCCACTGTTATCATTGTCCTAGAAGATACAATTTAATTTTGCAGCCATGGTAATCTTACTTGATGTGTGTTCATTGCAGCTGACTATCTTAGAGAAAAAGAAAAATGAAGATGTGGATGTTGGATTCGTTGATAAGACGATGAGTATGGAAGAGTCATTGTGGAAGATAATGTGTGGATTACATGCTGTGTGTTACATTCTGAGAGGAACAGCAGATATGAAAATTTCATTCATACGTCACACGCACAGTAAATGCTTACACTTTCTGTACAATGGGAGAATGCTGTAGTCCTTACAGATTTTTCATAAAACTGAAATTTTAACACTTTTAAACTGCAAAAAATCCACTGCAAACCAGTATTTTACATGTATTATATTTTACTTTTAATTCATACTGTAATCATGACACAATATTACTGATCTGAAGTGTGATTGTAAATGTTATGTATTTACGTGGTTAATTGAACCTGAGTGTGGAATATGTAAATTCATGTAGGCTTGCTTAAAACCTTTGCTTAAGATTTTATATAATTTGATTAACATGCATAAAAATGCCATTATTTGTGAACACAGGAACACCAGATCATCTGTAAATAATAACTGCTTATATTTATTGACGCAAATAACAGTACAAATATATGACAATCTAACATTTCACAATACAATAATCTTTTAAGTACATCTGAACATAAAATGAATTAATAGATAAGTCATTTAAGTTTAAGACTTTTTTCTTCTTTATACTGCTCTTTCACAGAAAGAATGTGATAATTGTAGGGCGGTTTGTGCCTATGTGGGGCTGGCGGTCTGTTCTCGCCGTTGGTTTGAATCCCACGGCCAGCACAATGATCATATCACTAAGTCCTTAACCCCAAAAAGTGCTCGTGCACTTTAACCAAATGTCAGCCTCTTACTGTAGGTGAGCAAGATGCAATACATGAAATCAGAAGAATTCCTCTGTACTTGTGCTTCTACAAATGACAAATATAATTATATCTGCATTACAATAATAAAATGCCCATTATGGAAAACAAAGGAGAAGGTGCAGGCCTGGCAAGTAACGTAGGCAAATGGAAAATAGGAAAGTTAAAATGAACATATTTTAAAAGAACTCATCAATGAACAATAAGGTAAATGATATGACTAGGAACATGATCACTTAAAGTACAATTTAACTACTCAGCTACTATTACTATGCAATGAATCATAATCAAGTATCAATATGATAAAAGAAAAGATCAATGGCTGTCCCATGCCATTTAAAGTAGTACACTTCAGAAAACAATGTGGAATTCACCAATCTGGTATGCACATTTATCATAAACAATACACACTCAATGAATGTATTACACCTTTTTCTAGACACAACATATAAATACATACAGACAAGGATGCAATACACACTAGCGTTCAAGTGTTAAAGGGAAAATGTATAAGTGTGCACTTTCTTTGCACAACAGGGTGATTCTGCTTCTTCTATCTGACAGGCCTTTGACTCGCAAGGTCATTCAGCGAACAGGAAAGGGTGATCGTTACACATAAGGCTTGCAGGGGCTATGAGCTTCCGCGACCCAGCATTCAACTGATTATTTGAAGTCACCATTTGGTCAGATAACTTTGCCTACCATCTGTAACCCACTGTGTGTTTGCACACTATCCCTCAGCAGGTAATTGTTACCTTAATTAGCCATGTAGCAACACTTGAGAAGGCTACGGATGCAAACACTGCCAAGGGTTTCCATCTTTTCTGTGTTAATGTTGCACAAGACTGACATAAGAATGAAATCTTAAACAACTGGCTTTATACATCACAGTTACTCAAAGAATCTCTTAACAGCTCATAAACAACTCTGCAGTTAATCTCTAGTCAGGCAAATTTTCAATATCCAAAAATAAAACTATACTCCACTCAGTTTACTACTGCATGTGATCTAAACCTGCATGTACCATTAAACTTAAATTGACTATTATACAGTGAATATGGTATATGTTGGCACAATTATCTTTAAAAATGCATATGCCTCATAATTTATTTCATAAATAATATTGCGTTATGAATTTAAATACAGATATAGTTTTTCTCAGCAAGGCTTGAGAAATAGTTATATATACACACAAAAATATATAAAATCAATTCAGGTGAAATGTTAGAAATGTCAGTGTTGCTACCACCCAGTGAAAAAAATCACCTGGGTAACTTGCTGTCATTTAAACACAGAAAACAATTCTAAATGACAGTTAGAGGTACTCATCTGCACGTAGGAGGAGAAGACTGCAGACAAACATTGCTCTGAATCTGACTTGAAAATCTATAAAGTCCTGAGTTTCCCTTAAATTAGCAAGTACATTATGTCTTTAGTACTTGCTTAACTCACTCACGTGATTGTGCATTGCTAATGTGTGTATTTAAAGTCATTTAGTAAGTGTTTCTCCTCTATATCTGCAAATTTTTTGACAAGACTCAAAGTAACAGTGCCTGGTGCATGCTATTGATATGTTAATTGCTGCCAACCATCGCAAGCCAAGACTGAGTATGTTGTAACCCTCCAAATGATAATGGGGGAATTTCATGAGCATCTATATAGTATAATATATATTATTTTTGAGATATTGCAGCAGCATCCTGTTTAAAGGTAGTTTTTCAGTGTAATAGCTATATTAAGCAAAATGTAACAGAGTAGTTATTTCTCAGCATTGACATAACTGGCAATGAACAAAATTAAAATGACAAATGTGAACAAAACACTTGCAACTGCAATGATGATGCTAAGTGATGCAAGCAATGTGACCCTGAAGTGTTTGTCTTTCGTTTGTGTGTGTGGGTTTGTTTACACAGCAATCACCTGTACATATATGCATGTGTTCGCACGTTCATTTAACGGCACAGTTCTGCGGTAAGTCAGTGAAAAGCTGCTCTCCGCACATCGACCTGCGTTTTCCCATATATGTGCCTGGCCATTTGATCAAATGGCTTCGGTGTGTGAATCTGGGGTATCGCCAGTGCACTGCGCTGGACACTGCATTTCCTGCTCCGCACTGTGGCCCACCTGACCGAAGGGGTCAGAAAAGGACGGGTCAGAGAGTTCGGCGTCGCCGATGGGGGGGAAGACGTGATCGACCCCGTCACACAGGCGTCCGTACCTTTGTGTGAGAACAGAGAAGATGGAACCGAGGGGAGGGGGGAAGCGAGAGAGAGAGAGAGAGAGAAAGCAGAGTGTGGACAGATGGAGGGAAATGGAAAAACGTGGTTTAAAGGCAGCTTGAAATAAACCCTGAAAAGATCAAGTGAGGACACAGGGCTGGCTATGAGAAAGCAGCTTTCGGTAATTTAAATCTCAGGTGCCGACATTAAAAACCCACTAAAAATGACTAAATGTTGCCTTCGGGGGGCTCCTTTATACTCACGATGAAATATTTGTCTTGGCATGTTCTTGAATCAGTTCTCCTTTTGGGTTGACTGTAAATATTCTATTTAAAGGAACTCCAGCTTCCTTATATGCATACACATCCTGTAAGATAGTCAACAGTCGAATTACATCTCAACAAATAAGATGTATATCACAATTATTCTGTAATAATCTCACGTAATTTAGAATTTACAGACAGTAAGTTTTACTTTCTTGATCATGTCATATCAAAGCACTGCACATATAGAAAATTGTACTAAAAAGGTAAACCATTCTATATATAATTCAGTTGTATGCTGTGCACCTGACATTTTACAGTTTAACTCACAGATTGCACATCAGATTGTCCTGCAACAACATCTTATTGAGAACTACATGAACAGCTAGCAGATTAGTCAATAGGATTTATTTCAATGAATTCACATGCTAATCCAACAAACCAAAGGATTTTTGCACATGCTTTTACTACGCCGAAACATTAAAAAGAAATAAACTTGATTACACAGTAGAAGTTTTATTAGAAACTTGAAAATTGAATCCATCATAATTTAAATACCACAGTGTACCAAGATCATAAATGATCTACTGATTGAGGACCATCGCGCAAAGTGGTCAAAACATTTTCAAACCAGACATATGAAAACATCTAAGTATAGGTCACAGTATGATTACTGGACTGTAACACAATCATGCTGAATTCCGCCCCTTCCCATAACACTGTGGTCTACTGTCGTCATGGTGCAATCCACTTACCGTAGCTCTGTTTCCAAACGCTGCATAGAAGGGCTCAGTGTTTGGATGGAACAGATTCTTAATATCGGTCAGACATTCAATTTTGAATTTCTCTGGTTTCTTTTCAATGACTTCCCTGAAGAGAGATTGAAAAATAGACCTTTTAACCATGAAAATGTGGAAATTCCAGGGATATAGCAGTTTGATGAGTCAGGGTCACTGGCCTGTGTAAGGCAGAGAAGAGACTGCTGGGACTGAGCAGGACGGGGCCTTGTGGCAGCATGGTGCCCCTCTCCTTCACCCAGTGCAGGTACCCTCGAGTCATGTCCGCCATACCAATGGCCCGCGCAGAGCAGTATACAAACTTATATCCGTTTCTATAGGAATACAGAGACGGTGATCAAAGATGAAAGAGCAAAATACCCTAGTAAATGACAGTTTGTTTCATCTAGATGTGGACTACAAAGATTCAAGCTACGAGAAGAGGTGAGCTAGATAATTATGAATTCCAAGCTTTGACTGAGGTTTAAGTTGACAACTTTTCCCCACTGGTGGAACGATCTGTCGAATCACGTCTGGTCATCATATTTCCACTCCACCGTCAAGAAACACCTCAAGACCCAGTTGTGCTATGAATTCCTCTAGTAGCCTGATGCCTCTTTATGTTCTGCAATTATGTACAGAATAGAATGAAACGTCATACTCACAGGCTAACGTTGTGGTACAGGCGAGCGATGCCCTGGTGTGTCCAGTCTTTACCCAGTGTTGGAAGGATATGTCCAAGTGTGTCAGACCTTCAGGAGATGTACCACATACATGAGTGAATGGTCGGTTCAGTGTTCAGCCAAACATCTTTGGTCCAAACGCAAAGGCATTTGCATCCATTGCTATCACTGTACCTGGTGATGGTGCCGTCAATGTCAGAAACGATAATCTTATCATCCCATCTCCACAGGTAAATGGTGCCCTCACACCGACAAGTGCCCTGGTACTGCGTGGTGACACTGAAGACGACATCATTTGGTCCTTCCTTCAGCTGCAAACTCCTCTGGGAGACAGTGGGCAACGTTACTGTACTATTCTGGAATTCCGCGACATTCTCTCAGGCATTGTAGCCACAACAAATCCACAGTGCCCTAGTCAGAATGTTATGGAGATTAAAAACTAATATAAACAATGGCAATATGTATATTGTATCTAATTAAAATTGCATTCTTTCCTTGTGTTTTATAGTAAATAACTTGGCTGGCATCTGTAAAGAATTAGGCACAGGTGCAATGATGGAACACAAAACGTAAGTGTAGCCCTCACCAGCTGCTCAGAGCTCAGACGAAGCGTCTTTTTGTAGTAAGTTCCTCCCGGAGGAAGCGAGGCCTCAGGCTGGATGGAACAAGGGTTGGATTTAGCTCCTTGGTGTTCCTCATCACTGGAGGACGATTCGTCTTTATGCCTGAAGAAGTGCGTGAAAAAGCAAATATAAAATGCGCACGTACATTTGTTCACATTTGTAAGAAACAAACACATTTACGGAAGTTACATTTATAATACGGCACTCTTAGGCACAGTTCCAGGACAACTATGTGTGCTTTGAAGTTTATTCACCCTATTTCCTTAATTGGTCCAATTTGTCAAAATGCCACTACAGCTGCACAAAATAATACCAATCCTTTACAATATGAACAGCAAGCGTAGGTTAATAATTCAACCAAACAACTAAATTAAACAAACAGTTGTACCCCTGCCTTGTGCCCTATGCTGTCTGGGATAGGCTCCAGGTATGTTTGCCTCATCTTGTACTTTGACTGGTTTCTTTCCTTGATTGAAAGACTCATGCAGCTGTTTCACATTAACATTAGTGACACATGCATGATTATAGGAGACTGACCAATCAGCACACAGCAAGGACTCAGCCCTAAATTGAAATGGTAGTTTGTAAACCCTATCCTAGCTCATAGTGTCCCCCCCAACATGGATTAGGTGGTCACCCTAGCTCTAGGCCCCCAACCCCCTCATGATCTTGATCAAGATAAGTCGTTGGAAGACGGATGGATGCATAATGACAGAATTTGCACAGCTTTAATGATAGTATTTGGATTACTGTAAGTCAGGCCCTCATTTCCACATGCCTGATGGTACCTGTGTATAGAGTCACTTATCCCAGGCTGCTCCCTGTCCTCACTGACATGCTCCGCAGTGGATTCCTGTCAAAATAAAAGACGGTTCATCCAGTGCATTCAACTGACATGCTGGAGACTTAAATAAAACACAGAAAAGTATACAATGTGTAGATTTATTTTAACCCAATAGCTATGCAATGCTTCCTTCTAAAAATATTCCTTGGGCACTTGGCCTGCTTTCTGGTGCATGAGCCCAGAGGAGTCAGAAGCTTGTCACCCCCTAGTGTGTTGTGTTCGGATTCTGAAGTGTGTCACGCGTGTCCGCCGGGCAGCCGGACACAGCGTACCGACTTGGAGCCACTGCCCCTCCCGCGCCACGAGAACCACCATCGGCCGCCTTTCCTCGGCATCTTCTCCTTCATGATGTTCTCCTCGGTGGCCTACAGTGAGCGGAACACAGGCCCTGACCAAAACGGAAGCTCAACCAAAAAGGTGAAATTAAAAAAGTGGAAAATCGAGAAGGAGCCAGAGCAAGCAGACGGCCGGCTAGGCGGGGGGAGTGACGTACAGTTCGGGAACCCAATACACTGGGCATACAGTAGGACAGGAAATCCAGAGCGGAACAGACAAAACCAAAACATGAATACTGAAGATATGGGAAAATAAAAAGGGAAGCAGAGCGATTGAAAACCAGAGGACAGAACAGAGGGGAAAAGACAAGTTTACAAAACAACATTCATGGAACTCTATACACAAAAACATCACAATGTATTTTAATAATGCTGCGGTATAATTTGGGTCACGGCCAAGCCAAATTGTGCCAGGACTAGACATTCCAATGGTTCCCATGGCTTCCCGTAGGAGAATTAACAGCTGCCCTTCCTCTTTCATGACAGTCATGCTATGCACATCTCTGAGAAGCTGTGGGACATTATACTAAAAGCTCAGCCTGGATCTGAGGACACAGACCAGACACAAGTACGTAAAGTACGTAAAAATGGGGACAGAGATGGTTATAATGAACTTATAAAACTTATAAATAATTTAACGACACAGAGAGGTCCTTCTACAAATAAATGCTACTGCTCTTAAATAATGATAACGATAAAACAATAATAATGATATTGTCCTTAAAAGCTACTGTTATCATAAGTCCAGTGAAAGCAGTAGCAGTGATAGAACTCAGAACTTGTCTCAATTCAACTGTATTTGTGTAGCACTTTAAACAAGGACCATTATGACATAGCACATTATAGAGTTCCAGGCCCAAAGTCCACAGAGAGAAAGCCTGAGATAACAGAGGCAAGGAAGAACTCCCTCAGGAAGGGGAAGAAACTTTGGGGGGAACCAGAGTCAAGGGGAAGCCCACCCTCATCCGATCAGCATCAGGCAGCACGAGAACATACAAGTACCTTAGGCAAGGGCTTCTGAAAGGCCTGCATGGCCAGCATCAGAGGAGCAGCAGTGGTCCAGTTGTAGTACCTGGAAGGCAGCATGACAGGCCTGTTTAGCATCTGTACATTCAGGTACAGGGAATCTGGCACTAGGGCTACTGTACTGCTCACTTGGTTCCAATCTTCACCACCAAGTTCGGGTCGTCGATGAGTGCAGGATTTTCCGCAAACTGATGGTAAGACACCACCTTTTCTTGAAATTGTTCTGTGATACCAAAAAAAGGGTTTCTCAGTGATGATGGACAATTCATTTGTTTCATAAAATTGTCAAATTGCCTAATTTCTAATACTAATACTACTACTCCTCTTATCATGTACTTAATCTGTACTGTCATCATATATTTTCCACTAGTGAAATAAGATCCCTTAGAAATACAATTGACAATTTAAAAAAGCTTGTTATAAATATGTAGGGACACTGAATATACTTAGAATATTTAAAATGTAATCTAAAGATTAATACTATTTGCAGTTACAAACATGTCACCTTACATGTTTACCTTTGGTAATCTCAATGTTGTCAGTTAGTCCTCCGCACAGGGAGATGGCGACAGAGGGCAGGTCGCCTATCTGTTCAGAGTAACTATCAACTCCACTGTCCACGCCAGAGCTGCTAACCGACTGTGGAGAATGGCTGACACTCCTGGCTCCACACTCGGAGCCACTCCTGGCAGCACCTCCCCCATCACTGCAGAAAAAGAGACTGTTGATCTCCTGGCCAAGATTACGCTGCCTAGGCCACTGCAAATATACATTAGCTTAAAATATACTTACAGGATACACACAGACACACATTTCGAAAGTGACTTTTTTGTCACTGTGCACAAGCACACCAAATTTACCACATCTGTGTTTGTGGGTTCGGTTATTATACATTTTAAAACATATAGGTCTCCTTCCACAAACTAAGGACATGCTCTTCAGGTGAATTAGTATTTCAAAATTTAATTACAGTGCCATGTAACCAACCACTATCCCATCCACAGAATTTTTTTATGTCCTTCTTGGAATAGACTTCAGCTAATTCTTGATTGAAATACTTAATGTGATGTTCTGAAATTTACACAATACCATATAAGACCTACTTTTTAGGAAAGTACAAAGCAGCCACTTCAGGTTCCAGTTCTGTGATGTCATCCAGGTAAACACCGTCTGCCCCCAAATGTCGACTCCGTTTGTCTGATGCAACAGCATACCCAAGAGATCATGATAAATTTCATTTCACTATATTAGCTTTGTAATCCATCTGATGCCACATGTAAATCATACCTTTCTTTTTGGAGGGTGAGTCGGTTTTGCTGACTGATCGGGACACCTGACTGTCCCCGACCTCATCCAACTCAGAGAGTGGGCGGGGGGCGGCGTCTTTCCCCTCCCCTTCCTGGCCTACGGCTTCGTGGCCGCTTGCCTCTGGCAACGAGGGGGCGAGTGGGGGGTCCTCGGGAACACATTCCCCGGAGATGGCCCAGAAGTGCGTGCTCTCAGACACTGGGACAGACATAGGGGGGGCCAGCGTTTGAACCTCTGCCTCAACTGGGACCAAAGACAGCTGAGGACAAAAGCAAAACATCGAAGCTCATTCATACGAGGACAGGCCATAGCTAACATGCCACTTTATGCACTTTTATCATCCCATATCATCATTTTACTACTGTTGAACACTGCACTCTGTTTTAGTGTATTTTTATTGTCTATGTAGCAGTTACTTTCTTATGTCTATTGTTATTTTTTATCTTATATACAGTCTTAGGCAGCCAAAGAAAACGATGCTTAAATGATCTTCATGTTGATGTAGAACCATGAAAGTTTTCCTGTCAAAGTGTGGTAGCTTAGCCATTTCAAAACCTCAGTTAAAATCACCCCTGTATTTTCAGCAAGCATTCAAGC
>JAODKC010000028.1:9434646-9477901 GCA_026777985.1 Mormyrops attenuatus
TTATTGTGTTATTCTTAATTTGCATATGTTATAATGTTAAACTGTGTTTTTTGCTCTGAGCAAAAGTGCACTTACTATAAATAGCTTTAAAAATTTCTTTTGACTGCCTAAGACTTCTGCACAGTACTGTATATTATTCAGGGATGGCATGGTGGTGCAGTGGTTAGCACTGTTGCCTCACACCTCTGAGACCTGCGTTTCAGTCTCTGTCAGGGTTCCATGTATGTGCAGTTTGCGTGTTCTCCCCGTGTCGTTGTGGGGTTTCCTCCAGGGACTCCGGTTTCCCCCCCCATAGTCTAAAAACAAGCTTAGGCTAACTGGAGTTACCACATGCCCATAGGTATGTGTGTGTGTGAGGGGGTATGCCCTGTGAGTTGGCGCCCCATCCTAGGTTGTTCCCTGCCATGTGCCTATAGGCTCTGGACCCCCTGTGACCCTGAATAGGATAATTGTTTTTTTAAAAAAATGGATGGATAAATATTTTATTCTTATCTTCCTTGAGGACAGTCCAGAAAGCAAGTAGAAAGGCATTTCACTACACAGCAGTATGTATGATTCTATGAAACTATAGCGAAATGATTTCCAAAGACGAACTACAGCATGAAAAGTTCCTGGATGTCCTGAATTGGCCCAGTTTCAGTTTGTTCACGTTACCTGTCCGCTAGATTACGCAAAACTTCAAAAAAGCACCTATGCTTAGGAATTGGGGAAAAAAAACACATAACCAATTCCATGGAAGAATCCTAATCCTATAAACAAAATAACATTCCTAAAACTCTTATGTAGCCCTGGAAACAAAAAAACAACATTCACCACAAGTTTGGGATGGTTCTGACCACTTGCTGGCTACCAGCCATATATAAAGCTTGTGGAGAAACAGTTAAATGTTATTACAGTGGAATCCATAGGGCACTCATCTGGACAGCAAGTACTGTATGTGACGGTGAATGCTATGGTAGCACTGCGTCAGTACCCTGGCAGCATGGGGTAGCTCTCCCCACGTCCATAACATCTCAGGGTTGTCCCGTTTGTCTTTGTCCGAGGGCTTGGTGACCAGCTCTGAGTCGCTCTTGGGAGTGGAGGACCAGGAGTCGCTGGGGTTTTTGGGAGAAAAGTGTTTGGTTCAAATCTCTGAAACGGGATCTATGGTTTACTGAATGATATAACCATAACAATTAACACAATATTTTTAAACATACTAATATATTATTTACTCTACAGTCGTTGACCACTCGGTTGCATTACATACATCTATTGCCAGTACCAGTCTGGACTCTGGAGACGGTTACTTTTAATGCAATTGTCTCTATTTTAGCCATGTTATTCACTGTATAGTAAAAGGCCTCGAAGCAAAAAGTAATACATATCAAATATTGCAACATATTTTATACATTGCAAATTTTAGACTCTTCAAAATAGCCCCCTTTGGCATCAATGACAACATTGCAGACTCTTGGCATTCTTTCAACCAGCTTGCAGATGTAGCCACCTGGAATGCTTCTCCAACAGTCCTGAAGGAGTTTCCACAAGTTCTGGGCACAAGTTGGCTACCTTGCTCTTACTCTTTGATCCAACTCATCCCAAATTGTGGTGGCCAGGTCATCTGTCACAGCACTGCATCTCTTTCCTTGTTCACAAGATAATACTTACCACATAACCACAAGGTATGATTAGGGTCATTATCTTGCTGAAAAATAAATGACGTCCAGACTTTTGACTGGTACTATATGTTTCGTAGGCTATTCACAATGGCGGCTCTGAGACAGACTGAGTGAAGGCAGAGTGATGAGTTGAAGGAGTGAATGTCATACCTGTTTGGAGGCTGAAAGAGAGAAGACTGCGGAGGACATGAGACAGACAGCCCCCCGCTGGTGGGAATAGGCAGAGCACATGTCTGATGTTTGTGCTCAACTGTCTTGCTGTGGCTGTTTTTTTTAAGAAAGAAACAGAAGCAATGTGTGAGCATTCTAGAATCTTCCACCATTATCAGTGACTAAATTCCAGGAATCTACTGAACCTACATTCCGAAATGATAATAACCAAAGAGGTTTTCAATAATGTATTTAATATATTCATGAAGCCAATGTAATTTTAACATCATTTTAAATTTTGTGACCAATCTGGCAAATCGTATTTGATCTTAACTACGTTCTCTCCAAAGATGAGTCCTTCTTCTGTCCTAGTGTCTGAGATTCTAAATAAAGACTAAAGTGCTAGTACAGAAAAGTTCAAAGGTTATAAGCTCAAAGACTTTTTCCAGCGAAGAAAAGGATTCAGAAAAGATCATCTGAAGCCCAGAAAAAAAGGATTTTGCGACTAATGCCGTTAAGTAGACAGAACGCATTATGCACCAAAACAGACACAATAGCTTATTAATTTTTTCCAGCTCTCATTCAAGTGGCATCTTCAGAGGAGCGCAGCAAATATCAACTCTCATTTTCTCTATGACAAAAGATGCAGGCCTGTCCTCTCCCCACCGCTACTTAAAATAAAAAAAT
The DNA here is from genome assembly GCA_026777985.1 of Mormyrops attenuatus. Classification (NCBI taxonomy): domain Eukaryota; kingdom Metazoa; phylum Chordata; class Actinopteri; order Osteoglossiformes; family Mormyridae; genus Mormyrops; species Mormyrops attenuatus. The sequence goes on from JAODKC010000028.1 coordinate 9,437,145, forward strand.
CACAGCATGTGGTGGTTTAACATTATATATTATTAGAATGTTTACACACACTCAATGATTCATTCTGATTGTCAAAATGCTACTTAAAGTAAACCTGATTGTGAGCATAAAAACTACCAAAAGCAGACCCATTACAATTATAACTGTCATCCATATCCTGTCCATGGGGAACCCTGACCATGTGTCCTCTGTGTCCTCTGCTTCTTGGGATTACTCCAGGATCCCCTGTGACCCTGACTGGGGTAAGCAGTTACAAAACAACCAGCCATCCATCTTCAGATCATTTAACCAGGGTTGCAAAGCTAGCCTGCAGCCTACGCCTTGGACCTCGGGGCATGAAGCAGGGGAATACCCTGGATAGAATGCCAGTCCATCATAGGCTGACAGACATTGTGGCCATTTTTAGAGAACAACAACAACAATAAAATAAAACATGTAAATTACATTAAATAATACGTTTTTAAATTGAAAACCTACCTCTGCAGTGGAAAGGAGTCTCCCTCAGGGCATAAATACACTGTGCTTTGTTTGAAAGTGTTGCTGGAATGGTTTCCCATACTTCCTTGCTCTGTGTGAACATCATACATCAAGGCCCTAAAGAGGCACAAGCATACACATAAAAACTTAATTTCTATGCTGCTAATACACAGTGTTATGCTAATGACAGTGTCCTGAAAACAAGGTCATTAGTGCGGAAAAAATGCATCGCATGCAACTACCTCTTGGTTGTCTTCCAGCTCAGGTAACCGTTAAGGTGATATTAGCATTCACTTTTTCAAAGAAAGTCTACATAAAATGGAACTTTTTGCAGACTTTTATTAAGTTATTATTAAGCGCGTCAAACTGACACAAACTGTGATTGATCCTGAAGACCACAAAAAAAAGCATTCCTCCACTTTTTATTCTTTCTCCAAGCCTGTAGAAGAGAATCATTACTGGTGATAAAATACATATACTGAAGTTAGCGTTTTGTATTTGTGTTTATACTTCATTTTGACAAATGAAAGGTTTGTGATAAGCTGACAGTCACATGCTGGGTGAGGATGACAGCCAAGTCTTGCCATGGAACTTCTGTGATGTTGCCAATATTTCTTTGCTTTCTGGGAACGCATCCTAGCACTTAATCCAAAGGGGAATAGTTGTTTATGCCAGCAGTATAGCTGAGCTAGTATTACATGCTAAGGACTGCCTTCTTCCCTACTACACTTAGAAAGCACAAGTAAACAGACTCCCAGGTCTCTTACTGTAGGAAAACCAAGCTTTTCTTCTTGACAGTTATTATGTAAGAGTAGAGATGACTCACTGATCAGTGCCTTATGTCTTCTCCAAAAGCTGGAGGAACTGTGGAGACACGCATCCAAACAATCGTGGTCCATTTAAGTTGACTAAGATCAAGCTGAGTTACTGTTTACAGCCGAAGAGGCATTCAGCTCACTCACAATCGACCCTACTGAGCTGCGTTTGTGTGAAACGGTGCCTCGCTACACCCGCTTCCCCACAGCTGCCAAAAACAAGCACAGTGTGGGAAGCTTAGCAGAATAGCTCGCATTCTGATAAGCCCTGCCACCTAGTCGAGAAAAATTCCCAGCTTTCATGATGGTATTCTGAGAATTCTGAAACGTTTACAAAACCAGAAGAAGCAATATTATTATTAAACCTTCGTTTTCTCCGCGTAGCAGACACCTTTAGGCGAGAAGAAATGCCGCTGAACATGGTTCCAATTTTCAAGACCTTAAGTTGTTGTCTGCAAGAGCTAAAGTTAGCCTCCGATGTAAACAAATAAAATGGAAAATGCGGAAATAATGAAAAACGTGAAATGCTACTGAAAATAGAGTAAGTCTCTACAGCAGAGAGGACTCAGGAATGCTGTCATTAGAAACTGTTAATGGATTAGTGTGAAAATGTCACAGATTTCTCCTAGTTCTCCATACTCACCTGTCATTGTTCGGTTCCTTCTCCTCATCGGAGCTCATATCGAGCGTAAACATGTCCTCATCCTCAGAGTATTCCCCATTGTCGTCCCGCTTCATGCTGTCGGCTTTGGTCTTCCTCCGTCTTCTCCTCCTCTTCTTCAGGGTCTCATTCTCCCCTATCATCTGCGAGGGGCCCAGGCCGTGGACGGGGGACCCGGATTCAGAGTGGCGGGCCAGGCCCTTAGCCCGCTGGGCCTCCATGAGGACAGCACCGTCAGTGAGGATAGGGGACGTGGCCAAGTAGGAAGGCACCACCTCCTGTGCCATAAAGAATTAATCAAGAGAACGAAATACTCACAAAACACAGATGGTTTCAATGTGGCAATACTACAGTATAATGTTTCTTTCAAGACTCAAGGTTTTATTGTCGTTGTATTACACACAATGTGATTACACTAGTGAGTTTTATAGCAGATTCAATACAAATATGAAGCAAATAATCTATATATTACGCAGAGACAGGCTGCAGTATGTAACAGTAATATAAAATGCAGGAGTAACAAGTGACCATTATTACAGATTATTGCACATAACTGCATACTGCGCAATAAATACTGATTTCTGTAAAACTGCAATGGTCCATTATTGTACTATTTACATAAAATGCATCTTCTTTGGGTCAGTTCTGAAAATAACCCTCAAGGCAGCCAAGCAAGTGTTATGTTTTGAAACATAATCAGTAAGGACAACTCGGGAGAGACGGACGTTTAAAGACAAAATGTAGTCAGCAACATTTAGGCAGACTCACGTTTCTGAGTGGACTTACAAAATAGCAGGAAATCTGAATGTCTTATAGGACACAGAACAAGCCTATTCTTGCAGCAGTATTGATAATCTTCTGAGATCTGAGGCAAAACTGTTGAGTCTGGATGCACAGGTATCTAGACTCTGTTGTGGCTGTTCCCAAAAGGCTATTAACCCAAACAAAGAAGCTTTGCAGATTTCTGTGCATGTGGAAGGCATTATACGTACTAGAACTGAATATTGCTTGGATATACAAGCCTGTAAAGCATTAAAGATGGGACAAAAAAGCTTTGCATTTAGTAGTAAGAGATGCTAGAAACAATCTCACTACTTAACACTAATTATATAATCTAAAATGGTGCCCAAGTCTGAATGTACTTCAGTTGTAACATATATGTAATACATTTCTAATTAAAATTATTTTATAAGCTTCCTTATAAAAACAGTAACATAAAAATACAGTAGTTATACAGGAAGGTGTTAATTTTAGCCCTCCGTAACCCCCATATACTGCACTGCAGTTTTAAATATTTGAAGTATTTCAAGAGATTGCAGTATCATTTTGAAATGCTGATGAAAAAGACATTAGGAGAGAGAAGCAGAACAGGGATACAAATTTGGTATTTCAGATAACCGGCATGGTAGAGAGATCAGGGTCCTGTTACATGGCTTCATAACTTTGAACCTGGCACCACGGCAGACCGGGACCAATCTTTCGATAAGGGGAGAGGCTGCCTGGGAGTCTTGAGTGTGTGCTGTCCATCCTTAAATAGAGTGTTATTGACATGAAGGAGTGGAATCTGGACAGCATGTCTTAGAGCAGAGAACATTGGTTTCATGTTAGCGTAGCGCTGGATGTCAATATAGCTACGCTAAGAGGGCATAAGTGAGTAGCTATTGAATCATAAACTCTTGCTCACAGAAAATCTGAATAAAAGTAAGCAAGATGTTATTCATTCCAATGGTGGTTTAAAATTGCCAGTACTCGTGTTACGTAATCAACAATAATTTTCCCCAAAAGAACAATGTCTAGACCTACCTCAACCAGTTTCCAGTAAATGCAACTCTTACTACTGCATACTGTCGTCTGGAAATCCCTGTCTCAGAACCACATGCCTTCACCTCTGTGGTCTTTCAAGTAAAAGTAGGAGTCCAGGGCACGTACCTGGTCATTCTCCGCCTCCTTGACAAAGAAGGCCTCTCCATTCTCCCCCAGCTTCATGTGCAAATTCACAGGCTCCCCATTAATCTCAATGTCCACCTTTATTCCAGAAAAATAAACAATCAGTGCATGCGATGATTGTCCAATTACCACTAAACAACTACTGAGGTTGCGAGTAAATTTCGGACCATGAGTCTGTGGTAGTTCTGCGTTCTGTAGAATTCTCCATCCTTCCGCCCGCTTCCATCTCCCCATGCATCTACAGTACAGGTTGCTCCTCACCACTTTTTCCCGTGACCTCAGCACCCCCATCTTCCCGAAGCGCACGTGGAACGGGGAGCACTGGAGGGATCCGTCAGGCCGCTGTACCACGATGACGTCGATGCACCCGGACAGGGTAGCGGGGTTAAGGCCGCGGTACAGCTCCTTCACCTGCACGAACATCTGTCCGGCCAGCTGCCCCACGTAGTTCATGGTCTGCGTCTATGGGACAGCAGCGGGAAAGTATGAGCGCCTTCCTTTAGCTAGGATCATGAAGATGGTAGTCAAGGGACCTGACGAGTCTGAAGGTCATCATGAAGTACAATACCAGTCAAAAGTCTGGGCACACCTACTGAAAATAAATTAGGTTATGTATTAAATACTATCTTGTGAACAAGGAAATGCGTAGGACAACACTATATTTAAGGGAGCACAAGTAACTCAGTAACAACTCAAGTACAAATCACGAATAAAAATTGTAATTGCATAAAATACAAGAATCTAAAATGAGAAAAATTGGAGATAATGAACACATCTCGTTACAATATCTGATATGTATTACTTCATTGCCTTGGGGCCTTTTACTATAAGTTGAATAACATCACTAAAATAGAGTCAAATACATTAAAAGCAGACGTGTTCAGAGTTTTAACCGGTACTGTACATACTGGCATAGGTTATGTAAAACAATAAGTCTAGATATTTTTTTACTACAAGTTACAAAAGATATTTTAAGATATGCACTCAACCCTGGGTCATACAAAATCACCACAGGCCGTCGTACGACCCGTATGCAAAATCCGATCAGAGATTGCGGATTACGCAGATCTCTGTGATTACATTGCTTTTGTAACCCGCTGTCATAATTGCATGAAATTGTGTTTGCAGCAAACACCCAGGCCTCTGCCATCACTTCTGCCGTCCACAGAGACAGGATTGCGTATAATAAAGCCACAGGACAGCCCCCTAGCTGAGAGCTCTCCGGCAAGGTCTGGCTTTCAGGCAAGTGCCTGAGAGAATTTCTCTTTTTTTGATCAATCACTGAGCAGAAAGGCAGAAAATTCAAAAGAGTATGAGGAAGTGACTCATCCTTGCGACCAATCAAGCAGCGGGTCGCTGTATATACCACAAGCAAACATATCGTGCTAATGACATTTCAGAGCTGAGTGGCAGAATGCCAGCTAATTAAATTAATGTATGATAATTACTATTAAAGCAGGGCAGCTATAATAAGCACATGTTCTAATTATGTTATTTCATTCACTGATTCTCATACATGTCTAAATATTATAACATAAAATTTAATGTGTGTTTTTTTCATAAATTTAAATCCAGCATTGGCTGGGCTTTTTATGTAAACATTGTATGAATTGGTAAAATGCTTCAGACACTTCAGTGTCATAATAAAAGTATACTTAAGAACGGGTTTGCCAGTGAAAATATTTTAATTTTTTTTTTTCCATTAGCTAAGAGAAATCGTGTCAATGGACATATAGTAAGGCCTGGTGGTGAGACCTGAGTTGGCCATTTTAAATCCAGAAGCTACAAATCAAGAAGCTACAGACCAATTAGGAAGATAAGACAAAAAAGTGCCTCGCGAGATGAGAACCGCGACCCGCAAGTGAGCTTTTAAGTGGCACCTTTTCACCTTTCTTTCCAACGGGAAGAAATTGACACATCGCACAGAAATGAGCATGCATCTACAGGCAGATCTATGTCTGTGTCACGTGCAGATCCTGGACCTTTGTTCAGTGCTCTGAAGCTTTCCTTGAAATCAGTGAGACCATTGTTGTCATTTCAGTACACTTCACATTGCAACACTATGAGATGGACCCCATAGAGATTGCAGGTACAGGTCTGTCACCATCAACCATTTTACTGTGTATAAAAAAAGAAACTTTAAAAAGGGACCCCTCCACAGTCAAAGTAAAAATGTTTAAGCATTAAAACCCTCTGATCCCTCTGTTTGTTCTTAACTATTCATGGTCTCTGGTTTAATAAAGGTTGAAAAACCCACACTAAGGGTATACACAGGTACGTTTAGGTCTATATTTAACTCAGCTGGGGATGGATTTTAAATCTTCTAGTCTCCAAATGCATTGCATTACATTTATAGTAAATCTATATGACATATTCCATCCATGGCGTCCTGTGTTTCGTGCCCTGTGATACTTGGGAGAGGATAGGTGATTATGGACAATGGATGGAATGATGGATGGATGGATGGATGGATGGCACAGTCTGGACTAACGGAACCGCTGTTATTACACTAAGTCAATACACGTAACCAATGCAAATTCATTTAGACTATTCCCTTGATATTTATTTTTATATTTTATACGAAGCTTTATCTGGAAATATACATATAACTGAAGTCATTCTGTATAACACTGCCGTTTTTATGGAATCAAGTACTTCCGTCAAAAGCGATTCAAAAGAACATTCGGTCAGAAAACAATCTAAACCCAGAAAATTTTCATTTTAACTTGTTTTAAACCACAATATGGTCTTCTCGACTGGCAATTTTAAACAATCGCTATGCTTTCGTTCCGGGACGTATTTCAACAGTCAACATGAACAGGGATAAATGGCAACAAACACACACGCCACAGTTAATTGCATTACATGCATTAAATGACAATATATACAGTATAACATCCACTCATTGTTAATTTTACTGATAAGGACGCTGATACGTACGTACTCGGGCCGTTAATCACTTCATGAACTCGCCGGCGACCATCCAGAATAAAGCAATGCGGAAATACAAAAATTACAGATGAAGTCTGTCAGTAATTCATCACGATCTGTTCAGCCTTTAGCCTTTCCTGCATGCATATGGTTTTCTTGTAGCTGCTAACCCGTCCAATGTTCCGTTTAAATTCCTTTCCCTGGAGAAAAAAACCCTTGCCTACCAGTGACGTCACCCACGTCATGCCCTCCACCCTCCCTTCATTAAATCTCCCGTACACTTATCAGAAATACAATTCCTTTTTAGCCCTAAGTAATGGGTAAACGACATGTTGTGACACATGCATAAAGTAGACTGACGTTTGGATGAACCACAACACAAGATGAATGATCGCGATCTGCAGTATAATTCGGCCGAAATGCAGTACTCCCTGAGATCTTGACAGCACCAAATCGCCGGAATGTACAGCCAAATTTCACTATCATTTCCTATCTTGATTTACATTTTCTTTACTCGTAATACTTTAGTAATCATATTTTAAATGCAGTGTATAGGCAGCGCGTCTCTCTGTACCTCACAAAATACTGCTCTATAGATAACAAGACGCTGTTGGACACACTACCCAGAGTTGTACAGCTATCCACATTACTAACAATGAAATAATTGTGTGCTCAATTCCCAAAGGACTACTATTGGATCCTCAACGAAATTTATCAAGCGTGGTTGTGGGGCTGAGGTTGAGTGGGGGAAACACAAGATGGCAATTGATTTTGACCACGTGGTCTTTTGTAATGCTTTTATCAATAAGAGATTACTACTGTTTTCTTTTGTCAAAACTCAAAGCATGATAGTTTCGTAAACACAAATGGACATACACACATGTAGCACAAACGGATATCACAAGCCAAATACGTACCAAGTGTCAAAATGCATTATTGCCTGATGTAAAATCATTTGTTGATGATTTTCATGCAATAACAGAAGTGTGGTCAAACATGACTACACAATATCTAAAAGCTAGGCAAGGACATCACGCTGTAAGTTATTGCTACGTGGCCACTATGTCAATACAGATTAATCTGTAATATATCATGTCATTTACAGGCTGGGGAATCATTTTTGTGTATCATTTAATTTAACGCAGGTACTTTTCCTGTGAATCCATCCAATAAACAAAGGAAACAATAAATAGGACTGTGGGGTGTTTGTGAGACATGATGCCAGATATCTGAAATGAAATACTAGACAACTTAAAATAGATTTGGCAGAACACAGACTGTAGAAATGGCACTGCATGTTCCCATGTTGATTTAGACTGATTTATTTAGTAGGCTGAGCAACTTATTTAAACTTGTGGGTGATATATGTGTGTGTGTGTGTATATATATGGGTGTGTGTGTGTATGTGTCTGTGTATATATTTGTCTGTGTTTGTGTGTGTGTGTGTATATATATATATAGTGACCAAAATGTAAGTATTTTTCCCTCTACTATTTCCAGAAATTAGGAAAAACATTAATTCAGAGACCCAAAACGAGTAGTACCTGCACGGTCTGATAAACAGCATTTGTTAATCAATACAAACCACAAAATGTATTTGAACCTAATAATAGATTAAATCATTACTTAAACATACCAGATGGAGTATTTTCATTCAACAGATTTGCAACAGGCTGTCAACAAGAACTGACTAGTGAACACCATTTTATGTTCTAACCGTCTTTAATATTGCATTCTTTTTAAAATTAAGCTCCAGTTAATATCATCCATCATACTGTCAATTTAAGTGAAACACTGTGTGCAGTATATCAGTGCATCACCACTCTTGCACCCTTCAGCTTTGGGCCAATTTCAGTGGAACCTTCCCAAGCACCACCAGGTCAAGAATACAAATGTGTTCTCAGATAAAAGGTGGGAGTTGCCTGGGATGAGCTCTCTCAGCCAATGAAAAGCTGGGACCTCTCTGACGGGGAGTAAGGAGCAATTAGCATGTGGCTGACACTGAGTATTCATTGGGTGATTCTCAGTAGCTGGGAACGACATGTTCAAGAGGAAATTTCTTTTATTGACTGAGGGATTGCAAAACAGCCTGTTTTAATGTGCCCTTTACAATGAATTACAATGAATTTCAGTCATGTGGAGGAACTATTTGCTTCTCAAAGAACTTGTGCTGCACATGGATGACAGTTCTGGAAGCACATTTAAACTGAATTGTAAATTCATCTTTACAGTCTCCATTCTTCATAATAATGATGCACTATTAAACAATACATGCAAACAGCTTATGTAAAAATAACCAAAACCGGTGTTTCTCCCTTCATTATCTATTCTAAAGATAATTACTGGGTTTTCCACAACTGGAGGTTCAGTTTAGGTACATAAATTAGGCATAATATTTCAATGACTCAGGCAAGCTCCAAAAAGCAATGTATTTCAGCCATGACCTATACTATGATAGCCTTAGCTTAAATGACACAGCAATATTGACACTGCAGAAAATGAGATTAAATCTGCTCTGTCCCATCGTTTTTTAAGGACAATTCTGGTCTCATTAATTCATTTGCTCTGAGTTGCTTTGAATGTTAAGTGTTAGATTAAACAAATTGCCTAATACCAGTTAAAATATTCCAGTACTTTCTTAGAATGTGAAATGCTAGATTATATAAAGTGCCACATACCACTTAAAAATGTTCCACCGTCTCCTTAGATCATGCCCCACATTTACGCATGGTGTACCAGCATCTTGTGCACAAACAACAAATACGATGCTTCCCACTTTCACTCAGAAAACCAAAACTGAAAGAAATCAATGCATGGATGCTCATTTGGCCATGGAGATCTTGGTGCAGGTCCCCACTGTGTTACAGGCTCTTGCTTCATTTCACATTGCAGATGTCACTCAGCAGCACCCGGCACTACCTGTAGAGACTTGCATGCAAATGGAAACCAGTGGAATAAATGGCATTACCCAGGACCAGGCTGACGTAGTGGGGCTCTCACTATTGCAGAATCCTTCTGATTGCTTGGCTGATACCATGATCTTGTTCTCTGTCTTCTCCTCACACAATTCCATGTCCAGTGACGTTTCGATCCCCTCTCATGCTGTGTGAAACTTAAAGGTTTGACTTTGCTGCCAACCAAACTCACGTCTCTATATAGGAGCACTGGTGGCTGTTTTCTTACTAATTTTATCGACACTTCTCAGGGAAGAGTCTTCCAAGTAGAAACATGAGCCGGCCATATGTCCTTTAAGGAGGACTGCTGACTCTCTGTGGTCATGCTTCGAAGGAACTACAACTTCCTGCAATGGCGTGATCGAATGACATAAATCTTGCCAGTGATGATTTTTTCAAACCTTGGTTTCCTTAATCTATAGTATTTAAATTGTTATTGAAAATTATTAAGTAGCCTTAAGATATCTCACGAAGGTTGGGGAAATATCACTCTTTTCATGAGCCAGTTAAAAACCTTGATTAACCCTGTAAGCCTAAAAGAAAAAAAAAACTAAAACACAATTTTTCAAGCATTAATTCCATATTCTGATTAAACATTTTTGTAACACGTGCTTACAGTATAGTATTGTCCTTGTTTCCTTGTCTCTATTCAGACCATCCAGGCACAGGTACACACACAACAGGGATTGCATTACAATCACGTCATTCCCACTCTTTGGCCAAAATACGGAGCCATCAACCAGCCCCCGTGCCCCAAAACCACATGATGTTTATTATTTTTTCCTTGCTGTTCAGTAATGCTTATTGCATATTTGCATTCTTATATATAATTCCTGTTGGGTTAAACTGAGGTTCGTCTTACGAGACAGGTCATCCCGAAGGAGATGTGGAGCAGGCTGGTCTTTGAAGTTTTCATCTAGGTGGCCAAACCTTTTTATGTAGTTTGGAAATTAATAAACAATATTTGGTAAAACATCAACATGAGCGATGTTTTGTGTACTTACTCCAGGCTCAATATTTTAACAATATTATTCTGACCTAATCTATAGGCAATCATTATAATAATAGTAAAAGTTTTTAAATGTTTTTCAGAACTACCCGTTATTAAGAAGATACTGAAGAAGAACAAACTGAAAATAGTAACTCATCCTCTCACAAAAAAATCAGAATAATATTTAAGGGTATCTGTTAATCAGCTGATTTTGTGACATGAATTGTAACTGAAATACATATTTACATTTATATATATTTTTTTAATTTAGCAAATGTTTTTGTCCAAAGCAACAAACAATTGAGAAAGTAGGGTCCAACAGTCCCTGGAGCAGATCGGGGTTAAGGGTCTTGTTCAGAGCCCCAACGGTGACGTCACTCTGCCGACTGAAAGCTGAACCAGTGATTTTTCATTCGCAAGAACAGCTGCCCTAACCGCTTGAGCCATACACCGCCGCCAGTATTGCCATCTATAACCATTATATAAATTTCTATAGGCAATGAAACACAAACTCACTTGTATGTCGTTTTGGACAATAGTGTCTACTAAATAAATGCTAATTTCCCTGCTCCATGGATAATTAAGCATGTTTCAGGAGCTACATAACATATCAGATTAGGTAATAAATGGGTATTACACAAGTATGATTTCATGAGAACGAAGTACAGTGCATCACAACCTTTAAGACTGATTAATCTTGAGTGAATTTACTATTTGATAAACTCCACTTGAGAGTCCACAAGCTGAGACTAAATCGGAGCATTATGCAAGCATTAGGGTATAGGGCACGAATGTAGTGGCTTTGCATATAACAGCGGGCTTATTACCTGCCACAGCTGTCAGCGGCTGTACTTCAGAAGGCCTCATAGCACACATCGCGGAATGCGCCGCGGGATTTCACCATAGGCACGATCTATTATTCTGCGGTAATGCAGCTCTTTGTTAATCACCGTGTAAGCTCCCCGTAGGCACCGCTTAAATTAATTTTGCAAGACAGCAATTTCAGCTGAAGAATGAGGATCTATAATGTACGGACCTATCACGTTTCCCTCGCCTTCACAACTGCGGCTACTGCTGCAGAACGCGTATCGCAGAAAAAGAACACTACAGCCCTCTGGTGATGAATGTAGATATATCCATCCTCCATTTTACATAACCGCCTGTCCTGGACAGAGACGGTTCCGGCAAATTTGACGGAAATTTCAATTTGCCTGGGGGTTGATGGTAAAAGTTGTTGTTGGGGGTGGGTGGCAAAACGTTGGGGCTGTACGCCCCTGGGAGATACCGGGATTGTCTTAGGATGCCATTATTAAAAAATGGAAAATCGAATAATAGACAATGTTCTTGGTGGATGGCGTTTTCTTTTTGGGGTGGGGGGCATAGGAATTTTTAGATCTACCTCATACTTCTATCCAAAGCAACTTACAGTAGAGGAATCGAGTAGAATTTATATTAGCTGCCTGAGATTTGAACCCACAACCTTGGCATAATTAGGACAATGCATCCTGTTCTTGGTGTTCCCATCTTTCACCATGTGCCCCGGCTAGACCACAGAACACAAGTGACATCAGACTTGGTGAATCGGTGAATTGTGCTGACTGAAGACCACGCGAGTGGGTGTTCCAAATGGAAATAATTTGACAGATGACTTATTTTACTCAAGACCATCAGTGACAAGGCTGGAAACTGATTATCCATTATAATTATTACATGTGTGGCCATCTCTGAATATCCAGATCAAATCAGGGGAACGAAACACCTGAAATCAGTGCTATATTTTCCTAAATATTTAACCTTGGCATTCATTTTATTAAACCAAAAAATATTTTATTGACAAGATTTCTTGTTTTAATGGGAATATGAATAAAGCCCTGGAAATGCAATAGTAAAGAAACAGGATTTATAAATGTGCAATATGGGAGTTAAATACAAAATTAGTATAAAACGGTAAAATACTTTTAAAAGCATTAAAAAAACTCAAGTCAAGTAACAGAATAAGGAACAATTGTGGTCAATCGCAAATATATACACACACACACACACACACCTCAAAGCAGTCATTTTATACAATTATATACAGAAGGAAACAGTACTACTGTGTTACAGTCTTTGGAATATAAATTGCTCTTTTCTTGTAGTGAAATTACAGTAGGGCACACAGAGAAACAGAGAGTAATAGCATTGTACATAGTACAGTATATCTCAGTATGTCAGATTACACAAATAAGTACTTTTTTACATTAAACACATTTATATTACAAAACTGAGCACTTTTTCACAACACAAAAAAAATAAAATAATAAAAATGGCCTAATCCCCCAAACGCTACAAAAATATTCTTGTACAAAATCTCCTTTGGTATGTTTTACGGTAAATCACAAACATTTAAATATAAATACATGAAAAAGCATTTACACCAATATTTAAAACACTGATGGAATTTTACAAGTTTCATAAGGGTATATAAAACAAAACATGGCTTAAATTTTAGATAAAACCCATACACACATAGCTATCCAGTTAGTAATCAGCATCAATAATGAAAACTGAAATATCATATTTGACTGTGATGGGCTGGCATCCCATCCAGGGTGAACTCTTACTTTGTGCCCTACATTGCCCTTCCATAACATGTACAGGATAAGCAGCGGGAAAATGAATGGGTAAATATTTACCAAATGACAATATTCTTTGGCTAAAGGACTTTTTTGAGTACATTGGATTATTTTGTAATTTGGTTTATTTATATTTCATTTAAGGAAAAGCTTGAAATAAATTACCTGTTTCCAAGGGAACATGCAACCTCTTCACATCTTGATGAAGATCTAGTAGAGAAAGATCTTATTTGTAGGAGGTATATAGCTGTCTTTGTGCCGGTTTGCACAGGATGGGACCTGTGGCTCATACGTGTTTGCCCGTGAGGAAGAACACGGGCCGGTCCTCTTTGGTGTTGGCTGTCTGGAATTCGTCCCGCAGCCGAAACCTCCACTGGTCCTCAAGCTCCAGACGAACAATCGTCTGGCGGAGGGAGTTGCGGTCCGGGCAGATCACGCACAGGGTGGCACCTGGCGTGGAGCAAGGGACGCCGACAGAGGTCAGACCCTTTTGATCTTTGGTGGTGCATAATGGGACGTAGGGGTTTGGTCTTTGCACAAGCTTAACTGATCACAGACCGTAGCCTAGCCGAGATAAATAATATGCCGGAATTCAAATGGAAGAGCTTTGATTTACTTCAATTTTATTTATTTATCAGACACTTCTATACAAAACGATGTACAACTGAGGAATAAGGGATAAATACAACAGAGAAACCGATAAAGTTTAGCTTGTAGGCACTTATTATCTGTACATGTCAATAAAAAACAAAGGAAACAAATGAACTTTACCCATGCTGTTATCCATGCATTAATTACTAACTCCCAAATGCAGGGCTCATTTTTTCTAGGGAATACATTTTTAGGCTTAAGATTTCACCTTTTAGGAACTGGAACTTCTTGAGGAAACTGGGCGTGACGAAGGAGTCGCAGAAGTAGAGCAGCAGGCCGCTGAAGAAAAGTCCAGTGGTGCTGATGTTGATGGAGTGCGGCCTGGAGCTGACGAAACACACGGTCACCTAGAACGGGGACGGCAGGGACACGCTGATCTCACAGTCACTGGGACAGTGGCCAACACGTCAGCGGAGGCTGACACTGTCCTGATACAGTGGATAAAAAAAGTCTACCTGGCCTGAAATTGCAAGGTTTCTGGTTAATGTGACATTGCAACCAATAAAACCAAACGGGTAATTAACAGGACAAATGTTAGCAGTTTAGGACTCTGCTCAGAAGGTCATCAGTTCAAATTCTTGGGTTAACAGACTGATGCTGCTGGCGGGGTCTTGAGTTAGGCCCTTAACCCGATTGCTCCAAGGACACCGGATAAAAGGTTGACCCCACCCTGTATAAATGTGTGTTTATGTCTCAAAGGAGAGAATGATGGCAAATGTGAAAAGCAGCATTCCAATGTACTTATATTTACACAAATGGCAAATAAAGCATAATTTCATATTTTCATTTCAAATTAAACATACAGCACTCTGATTGCATAAATATGCAAACCCTTTAAGAATGAAGGGTCAGGTCAGAGGTAGCCAATCACATTCAAAATCATACCCAAAAGGTGAAGCTACATACGCCTGCCATCAATGAAAGTGATTCCGATTAACCCCAAATGAAAGTCAGAGCCAGAAAAATTGCAATTTTATTAAGTTCATGTATGGAAATATGTAAAGCTTAGACAAACAGTTTTACTGGTGAGACAACTGCAAGAAGAGCTTCCACGAAGTACATGGGGAATCCACACTAATGCGACGAGGCTCCTGTAGAATTAATATTGGCTATTCGTCTAATCTCTCCTGGGTTTTCACATTAAAAATGGAAAAAATTAAAGATAGGAAAAAAGATGGTAAAATGTCTGATATGATTTGAATCCTGGCTTTACATCACAAAAACCCGTAATTTCGACAAGACTTTGTGGCACACACTTTCTGATTTTTCCTGATTGTGGGTCATTGTGGGTGAAGGAAGCTTCCTGTGCAGAGGTGGAAATTTCAGGTCCAGAAAGTAAAACTCCAGACCAGGATTTTGTTTCAACCAGCCAGTTGAGTATAAGACGTCACAGCCACAGAGTACTCAACTGGTTGGTTGAAACAAAACCTTGGTCTGGATTTTTACTTTCTGGACCTGAACTTTCCACCACTGTCACTGTGTTAGTATGTGAATTTGCGCAGGTTCACATACCTCTGGGCCCAGGTTGAGGTAGCAGTCGACAGAGAGCACGGGGTGACTGTAGTTGCACTTGCTGAGGGGGAACAAGTGCTGGCTGGTGTGCTGTAGGTACTTCTCCAGCAGGAGCTGTGCCGGGGCGGCCAGGAAGGTGTGCTTGCTGTCAGGGGCGCAGATGTACTGGGACGGGGGCACTGAGGTAGGAATGTCTGTCACCTGAAAACAGTGGAAGACAGTAGATGGGATAAGGCTAGACATATTTCATTTGCCATTTGTGCAAGGTATATAAGAATTCATTAGTCTCAGCATACCCCATCTTGCTCTCCAAGGGAGGATTTTGGAGTTTTTTGGGCCAGAGTTTGTGCCCCTGGAACAGTTGAGGTTTAGGGCCTTGGTCAAGAGCCCAACGGTGAGATGATTGCAGACTACATAATTACATAAATATTACTTTTATACTGATGTGTTGTATGCTCATGGTAGTTTCACTTGCACAAAAACGTTCTGAGGGCAGATCGAAAAATGATCGAAAAAATCTGATTGTATAGGAGATGGGGACAAGCAACTAGAGGAGGCGGGACCAAGACATCTGATTGGTTGGCCCCCGCTCTTCTAGTTGCTTGGACCCATCTCCTATACTATCTTATTGGTTATCTCTCTGAACTAATCAATTTTCGTTCTGCCCTCAGGACATTTTCGTTTAAGTAAAACTCCCATGGGCATCTTTAATGGTGCAGGTCCTCCAAAATTTTGTATGTACAGACACTAATAGAAATTCTCTGATTTATCACCATGTTAGAGCCCTAGATTTAAATATCTTTCACAGAAAGTGCAGAAATGAAATGATACAAAAGTGACACCTGCAGCAGTTACAGCCGATTCATGGTGCCCATCAGTGTGATATACAGGGCAGGATGTTTTCAGTTTTTTCCACAGTTATCATATATCTTTGGGTGGATCTCAATACCAGGAACGCAAAGACTGTATTTATGGTCTTGGCAAGCCAGTTTTGCGAACTTGCCTTCCAAGAATGAACTTAGGGTGCAATAAATTATAGGACTGGTCTCATTCCGTGAGGATGCAACTGATGTATACTTGATATTTGGAGCGGGGCAAGACCACCATCTGGGGATTTTTACCGTTCTCTGTACTTCTGTTCTTAGTATTGGAGCTAGTCTCCAGCATTGGAAGATGATGTAAAACGGGTACACGAGAACTCAAGTACGGTCAAGTACGCATACTGAGATTACTCTGATACTCAATGCATATTGCTAAGCTCAAGGAGAAAATCGAGACCTTAGACATGGGATCTGAGGTGACCTTTGTCTTGATGATGAAGGTGCGGTGTCCGCCAATAGCGATTTGCTTCTTCATGACACAGAAATTGTTGAAGCGGCAGATGAGCAGCCCAGCGCTGTGGACGCGCAGGTTGAAGTCCACGTCGTCACACGTGAACCTGACAAGACCCAGGAACGTTACGAAGAACCCGTCATCCATTTCATTTAATTTCTGCATGACATACAGCACCATGCAACAGTCTGAGGCAATCACAGAAAAAATATTTATCTGGGTAGTAAGTGTATATTTGATCAGAAAAAAATACAATTTAACATTAGAACATATATGCAAATTAGAAAAACAGAATTCCATTTATTCGTTAAATTTCACTACCAGCCCAATTAATTAATTAACTTAATTAGTTCAATAATTTGATGGGTTACTGATTAGCCAAGTATGCTGTATGTTGAGTCCACAAATTGGTGTATTGGATGGTTGCTGCAAGTACTGGGGAGATTTCAGGAGAGGTTTTGAAATGGTTAAGCTGACACACTTTGGCAGATTTCAGAGTTTTGCACCAACAAGAAGATCATTTAAACACTATTTGCTTTGCCCAAAACTGTACACAGTACTGTAGGTAAATATTCAACACAATGATCAGACACGGAAGGCACCGACAGGCAAGATGGCTTCCCTACCGGTTCTGGTTGTACTGGACATCCCGTGTAAGATCCACGTTGAGCAAGACGAAGTCATGCAGGTGACCACGAGAGAAGGGTTCCTCATGCTGCCCCAGCCTGGTGCCTTTGCTGGACCATTTCCTGAGGCCGCAAAGCCCATAGCGCGTGATATCTGGTGACGATTCCATGTGCTGTAGCACCTGCTTCAGTGACACGTTCCTCTCCACAGCTGCTGACCCCCCGCTGTCCGAGAGGACCGAGACATGTGGTGGTGAAAAGGGGTACGGTAACGGAAGCAGGTCTCCACTTTTGATAAGTAAAGCATACGACCAAAGCAAGGCTAAGAATGATGATTGAAGAGAGAATTTCCAAAACTCACTCAGCCCATGTTTTGTAGTTTTTCAGATGAGACCACCAACAACCTAAAGTCTACAATATAAAATCAACTACAACCAAAACTCAGAGTTTTCACATAATCCAAAGAACTTTTGCTAAATTTACAACATTCAAAGAAATTTCCACGAAAACATATGTCATGGACTGAGTTGTGGAAATTTGCTCTTCAAATGTTTTGATATACTTATTACAAACTTCAAATTTGAGCCAATCGCGAAGCATAAATATCAGTCAATCAGTCACTTACTGTACGCTTCTGTATCTCTGAGTATAGTAACCAGACTTGTGCACTCAAGGCATACAATTAAAACACTGGTTACAGCCACTGCACGGACGAATCGATACCTCCTAGTGTCCACTCCCATGGAATTCCACATGACGCAGGAGTCATCTGCCAAGACGATGAAGGGCCACACATCCTGCGGCCGGCTGCCCTGCTCCACCTGCCGGCTGCGCTCTAGCTCCAGGTTGTGACAGGACAGCTCCTTGATCAGGAAGTGGGCTGCACCTGCAGGAGCCAATAGAGAGGCTCCAGAGATCAGCGCTGACCCACTTTTGGTTAGTTTGACGACATAATTTAGAACACTTGATTTGTCTAAGGTTTAATAAGTACAACAGGTAAGAAAATGTGCTATTCATGCTATGGAACCAAATAAGCCTTCAAATCAAATAATAGTTAATAAATAATGATTTTGTAAAGAATAAGCATTTATACTATTAAGCAAACCAATAGAGCTCATCAAATTAGTTCACTGTGTTTTGCAGGGATGTTGCTAGATATTTTTGGGCCCCACGAAAGTTTATGATATTGGTCCCCCAAACCCAGACCAATCCAATTATGTTCCAAATTTTTTTAGGGCCCCTGTTGCTCAAGGGCGCTTGGAACTGTCCTGACTGTTCCCCGCTTTATGGCGCCCTGGTGTTTGGTAATATTTTACCTGCTTTTTATATTGATTACATATAATAGTAACAGAACTTTTAACCCAACTTCTATTATGAATCTAATATGAGCCCCAGACAATACACAGATACAGAAAAGTCATGAACAACAGCATGATTTTTCTTTCTTTCTAGCAAACTGAAATAAGGATACAATGGTAAGATGTGTGGAATCAGGAGCTGCACATACCGACACCTGCCCCATTGAATACAGAAGGCAGCACCAGCATGATGTGGTTGGGCCAGTACTTCTTGTAGACTGACAACTCGTACTCCTTGATGACCAAGATGTGGAGGTGGGCAGCCCCGTCCATGGCGTGATAGAGGTTGAACAAGCCGTGCTCGTGTCGTCCTGTCGTGGGAGTAAAAATGGGACTCTTGACGGAGTCGGGATTCTGGGGGAAAAAAAAAAAGAGAAAAAAGATTAAAAATAATCATGAACTATTCCGTCCGTCCGTCCATCCATACCAGCAGAGGTCCAGAGCTTATCCCAGACACAAAGATCGCAAGGTAGTAAATAACCATGTGAAGTGCTATCATACTAAAACAACGTAATTGGAAACCTCATTATTATGATAAGTGTCATTCTTTGTAAACGTGGCTTGTTTTCTGTCTGTATTTTCCTCCCCAATATTTCTGCTGGTACAGTAATTTCCAGTTCTGTATATTTCTATTTGCATTAATTGTCAGATGCCCCAGGCTGTACCACCTTCACGTCTGCTGGGAAGCAGGAGGGAAGCTGACACATTCCTGTCTCCCATACCTGCAAATCACCTTATTCCCTCACGCGGCGAATAACACGACATGCTCATAACATCCCAGAGGCAAATCCAGGATTGATGCGCCACTTATGAGGCTGGCAACTCGCAGCCGCCTGACGGAGAAGCCTGCGCAACTGACAGCGGAAAAACGCCCGCCGCCTCATCACACTCTCGGCACTGCCTGACACGACACGTGACGCTGCTCGCGATCGGATCCCGTGGCTCCTGCTCAGGAGGCCCAGAATTAAACGGTTTGCGGACGTACAGCTTACCCAGTCAGAAGTGAGCGGGAGCCTCATGCTTTCCAGCTGGCCGCCTGGTTGGCTGAAAGCGAAGTGGTGTTCCTTGGACTTGGGGATGATGAAGAAGAGCTGTATCTCTTCTCCCAGGAGCAGGTGAGAGAAGGTGAAAGCGTGCAGGGTGGACTCATACGGCTGGAGTGACAGAGAACAGGGGTCACGGTCAACAACACAAATGGGCCCCACAAGGCGAGGAAACTTCTAGCCGACTGGCAGCTAGACTGTGGTGGAAGAAATAACGGTATCTTCCAGGGATATTAATGGATGGAAATATAAAGAAAGGGCAATCAGAATATGCCTTTCTATAAAACACAGTCCTGTGAAGGAGACAGAGTGGTGATTATTTCTCTAGCCTCACAAGCCCACCAAGGTTGCGGGTTTGACTCCCACCCGCGATTCTGTGTGTGAAGTATACTACAGTTTTAGTGAAAGCGATTAATTGTCATTGTTGACACACCATAGCACACAACGAAATGTGTCCTCTACATTTAACCCATATGTGACATTATGGCATAGCAGGGGGCAGCGAACTCGGCACCCAAGGAACAGTGCATGGGGGCAGTACCTTGGTCAGGGTACCTCAGTGGTGCCTTGCTGGTCGGGGATTCGAACCAGCAACTTTTCGATCACAAGCACACTTCACTAACCATTAGGCCACCATTGCGACTAACTTTTCTCTGTATATTCTTGTTTTTCCCACAGTTCAAAATCTGGCAGTTAGGCAATTTGGTGTCTTTAAATTGTTAGTAGGTTGTGAGTGTATGCCTTGTGTTTGACCATCCAACCCCAGTTTTGTGTCCAGTGCTTCCTGTGATAAGCTCAGAGTGATTCATTACTAAGATAGATGTTGTAGGGTGTAAATGACCCTTCAGAAGGCCAGCAATGCTCACCTGGAATCTGGGACTGAATCCCATGTACTGGTGACACTGCTCACAGTGATGGTAAGTGTTGTAGGCAGCATACTTGGACAGCTTAATCCTGGTGGTGCGGCGTCTCAGATACACATCATCCTGCCTCCTGGCACTTCCTATTTGGCATTGAAAAAATTTTTTTTTAATGGCTGCACGAGCTACGGTTGATTAGGACATGAACCGGGTGGTTGTTGGTTTAAACCCTGGGACAAATGCAACCGAAAAACACTACTGAAAAATTCATTACAAAGGTGACATTTTAAAACCATCTTCACAAGATCATGCGACATATGGTCAATTAGTGTGCTGTAGCACTTGAGTAATAATAAAGACTTAAAGCGCTAACCTTCACCTCCAGAGGTGCACTCTGGAGAGTACACTCCACTGATGTCTTCATACTTGGGGTCATGAACCATATAGTCGAAAGGTATGACTTTGAGGATGTCGACATTTGGCCAAACTGTACCCGGCTGGTGATACTGAATGGTTGTCATCTGTACCTCTGAATAATGACACAAAGAAAAAAAACAAAAACAAACATGCTTTGCTTGCTCGTTACAACATTGGATAGACAGACAGACACAGACAGAGACAGACAGAGACGGACAGACACAGACAGAGACAGACAGACAGACACAGACAGAGACAGACAGACAGACACAGACAGAGACAGACAGACAGTGGCTCAGGACACACATTTAGACAGCAAAATACATTTAGACACTAATATACTGTACAGTGAAAATGAATAATAGACAACAAACTGTGAGACTGCAAAAGTGCATTACTGTGTTTTATACTGTACTTTTTTGAGTAGATCTATGCAAAGGTTTTTCCCAAACAAGACAATGCTCTGTAAGACCACCTACCTGAATTAATGTCTTCCTCATCATATACATCCACCTCCATCAGCCTGATGAGCATCCGTGACAATATGCCCAAGAACTGCATGTAAGCTCCGGTCTTCCCAACCTTCCCGAAGACGTTTAACATACGACAGACACAACATTACATTCTGCACCAAAACAAATTCTTTTTTTCTTTGCTCTGGATATTTAAGGATTGGAATCAATTTACAAATGTATTGCTGATTGACAGAGTTTCTGCTTACAACTACCTTAATTTTTTAAAGTTAATTCACAAAACTTTGAGACTCAGTTCTGTGTACAAATTCGGTTCTGTCTGTAGGGCGTTACATTATTTATAAGTTATTTAATGGTTCTTTTAAAATAAAAGAAGGATGAAAAAGAGGATAAGATTTACCCAGCAGTCTAAGCCTCCAGTGCTTTCCTGAACAATTAATTCATCATTTTGATAGATATTCATTTAATTATAATCAGAATTCACTTTAATGGCCAGGTACTCCTGCATGCGCTAAGAATTTATTTTGTCAGTATTGTTGCATGCATTCAAAAAAACACTGAACATAAATTAAGAAAAATACTAAGAACCGATCAAATTATATAGAATAAAATAGATTTGAAATAGGACTGAATAGAGTATGAAAAAAATCAAACCAGGTTCCCAAATATATACATATAAATAATGTTACACACCAAGTATAAATCTGCACAACATATAACATTATCTATTTGTATATATTTACGGTTTAGTTGCTAATTATAATGTTCAAATAATTATAATCTCCATAATGCTCCCAACATTTCAGATGTTAAACCGTGAAAGAGCATAATCCCTTGAGGACTGCAGCTGTACATTTTAGGCAGGTATTTTTTGGACAGTCCTGTACCTGGGGAGGTCCACTGAGCAGAAGGCGGCGGGGGTGAAAGTTGTCGGTGCGACCCTCAGCCCGGTTGCTGCTGTCCATGTGCTGGGGCCTGGGCACGGTCCACTGCCGGTAGTAGAGCGACTGCTCCGTGCAGGTCATCGTCTTGCTGAGCAGTGGGCGGAAGGAGCTGGCCCACTCGACGGCGCGGTGCGGCAGGAAGGACGTGGACTTGGGCAGGCCGCTGCCGTCCACCGATGTGATGACGTCGTACACCACCTTGGGCACCAGAACCACGGGCGGCCGGTTCAGGCCGTGGGCCCAGGAGCACTGGAAGCCCCGTGGTGACTGCGAGGAGGAGGAGCCCGATGACGTCGACTTGGATGGCGTCCTCTGAGGGCGGGGCTGACTGCGGGGGGTGCCGGCAGATCCGCTCACAGCCTGGTGGCCCCGATGTTTGTTCAAGTCCAGGACGCTGCTGTCAGGAACCTGTCTGGTCACGGGGGAGGGCTGCTCCGGGACAGGGGGCTGACAATTTACTGCTGGAATAGAGATCAACCAAAATAAATACACAGAAAGTTCCAGAATTATGACTGTCTAAGTTGCAGTTTTGGTCCACACAAGCCATTTTAACAACCTATACAGTACCTGCTAACCAGTCTGACACATTTCCTTATTTTTTGTCTTACTTTTTCATTATTTTGCAAGTAAAGGACATACTGGATGTCAAAAATAATACTATGCTCATTCCATGCTGAGAGTATTTTTTTGTGCGGCTGCCTGCTTCCATTCAGTTGATCATTAAATACTGCCTTTTAGTATTAGTACAGCCGAATCCACCTCTATACTCTCGTTGCCAACCTCCAGTCTGTGTACTGGTACCAGTCCGTGTCCAGTATTCCACTGGCCCATGGAATGCAGGGAGTTTTTACAAAGGGGTAGGTTAATTTACAAATTATTTATTTTCAATTTTTTATGACCGACACCACTACATTTTATGGGTCCCAAAATTTTGTATGCCGTAAACCAGTCTGCGGACATGAAAACGCTGGGAAGTCCTACCCTAGACTTTTGTAACAAGGATATGAAAGGATAATTGGTCAAGTTAAAACTATGGCCACAAGACACAATTTCAGCTTCTTTGAAATTAATAAAGCAAATCTAATACAACCATTCAGAAATAAATAGCATGGAAATATACTGCAAGACAGCTCTGTTTAAATATCCACTTAGGTTTGACAATGGTGCACTTTCTCTACATTCTTTCATGAGCAGCTGGTTGCTGCTGTGGTCCTACTAGAAGTTTCTGACAACAGAGAAGCAGAGATGTGGGAGAACAAAGAACATTGAGCGCGATGTAATAAAACGCAATGGGGGGCCTGACTCGCCTTTTCCATTCCCTTACTATCTCACAGACGTTTGTGTCACAAATACTATGCTGGCATCCAAAGTATTCAAGACTGAAGGTGGACATCTGGCTTAAACATAGTGAGAACCTGTAAACTCCCCCAGAACTTGAAACCGATCAAAAATGCAGAAGCTGTGATGTATGAAATTGTCAAACTGAGAGCAGGGTTGGTAAAACATCTGAGCTAAACAGATCATTCGGGGCCAGTTTCAAACAAATCATTTGGCGATTCAGACTCGTGAAGCATCTGTTTTCAGATCATTATTGACTTCCATGTTGTGACTGGGCCTCACATTATACAACGTTGCCCTCCTAATGTTCTATTTGTTTCCTGTAGATGACAACAAGGCTGTAGCTGCTCACCATCCAGCACCACCACGTCGTCCTCGTTGTCAGTCCCGCTCATCTTCTCTGGGTCGCTCTCGGACAAGTCGCTGAGGGCCATATGCTCCCCCTGCGGGTCGGCCTTCACCAGGTAGGCCGCCAGGCCCAGCTCCTGCTCCAGGGTGGTGCGCTGCAGGTACGATGAGCTCAGCAGACGAAGGTCACAGTATTTCAGGGATCTGCGGGCGGGAGAGGATGCTGTCGGGTTAAATCACAGACACGCACAATAAAAACGACTCACTTCAGCAGGAGATTCTGCTCAGGTCCTACAGGGAGACACTGGAAGTGTCTCTGTTTCAAGTCAAGTCACGTTTATTTATAGAGCACTTCTAAAACAACAGGAGTTGAACCAAAATTGTCTTACAAACTATATACCAAATTACACAATGAGACAAAACTACATAAAAGTAGAAAATGAAACCAAGAAAACAATAAAAGATAACGTTTTTTTAACTAAGACTGCCAACAAACTTCCTGGATTAAATGCATCCAGAACCCTGTGAACTAAGACCTAGTTATTAATTCCTTGTATGTTTATTGTACTTACAATACATGTGAGTGCATATAATTAAATAATTAAAAACAGAGGCAACTTTACCGGGGCAGTGACTCCCCCTGGGGGTCCATGCCGGTGAAGATGAGGATACAGGGCAGAGCCTCTAGCTCCAGGTACGTGCGAGGAACCCAGTCTGAATCCTGGATGTTCAACCACATCTGAAAAATGACAGCGATTGGAAAATTAACAAACTGTCCACCATATCTGTCACAGCACACCAAAAGAGAGGTTGCCAATTCAAACCAACCCTGTGAATCTTGTATTCAGGCTGATTCACACAGCCTGAATATCATTCTCTCCACCTCGCAGTTTTAATACATCACTCCGTAAACTCACACATGTCATATACCCCAATATATGGGTCTTCATTTACAATTATTTATTAGACGCTTTTAGCCAAAGTGACAAAAAAAGGTTGGCTAGTCCCTGACCAAATGAGGTTAAGTCACTCAACCAACCCTGGGATTTGAACCAGCGACCTTCCGATCAAAGGAACAGTATCCTAATTAGCTAAGCCATAAACTACACATTGTATTAAAACAAACAGGGCTAGAACAAACCTTCAGCTGGTCCAGGAACTTCTTGCCGATGGACAAGGGTGCTCCAGGGCTTCCCAGGATGATCTCAAAGCGATCCTGAAGGCCCAGGCCATCACGGACCTGACAGAGCTGCTGGAAGGCCAGCGAGGCCAGGGGCAGCGAGGGGATGCGCAGGAGTACCATGGGCCCGTGATGGGCGGGGCAGCTTCGGGAGGAGCGGAGAAGGCTCTGCACCATCTCCAACGTTTCCACGGAGGTGTGCTTCTGGAGCCAGGAACGGCCCATGGCCACCATCAGTGCCAGCGCGTAGTGCTGCACCAGCACGTGGGTCCGGATGATGGCACTGTGCAACTGGGGAAACCTGAGTGGAGAGACGGGCCGGTCCCAGATTTATTTAAGACGACGCCTTTGTCCAAAGAGATGTACAAGTGAAGAAAGCTTGTGGGCAGAGAGCAGGGACAGCCAGTATCCAGAATCCCTCAAGCATTTGGGGTTAAGGCCTTCAAGGGCCTAACAGATATGGGATTCGACCCCACAACCTTTCGAACATGGGCACAGATCCCTAACCTACTCAGCTATAGATCTGAAAAACAATGTCTCTATTAAGACATACAAAAAAACTAATTATGAATTACTTAAAAACCTAATTAAGCCTTTTTAAACTGACGGTAAAGGATGTTATTTAGGGTTAACGGTATCTCATTACTTTCAGTAATATAGAACATATGTGCCTTACAGAAGATTTCTTGACTGGTACCATCAATAATGAAAGGTATGAATTTGAAACACCACCATTCCCTCTAACCCCAGCCCATTTTAATGTCCATCATTTTTTTGTTCTTAATGTGGTGGGGAGGATGAAAAGTTACCTCTCTCCTAAAGCAGCCGCCATACTCTCAAAGGAGCTGTCGTATCGTAGGAGGGGCAGCCCACTCCCTGAGCGAGTCGACTCCAGAAACTCGGACACCCCGAAATACTTGGTCTTCTCATGGTACAGGTCCATGTCCTGCCAATCAACAAGTCACATGACAGGAAACTCAAGCATTTTCATGTCATGCTGTTTATTTTTAAACACGCCCCCCTGTATCAGTTATGCTTAAGAAAGGTAGAAAATAAACATGATATGCAATTTAAACACATTCTGCACAAAATTTAAAAATGTATAAAAGCTAAATATTTCTTTACATATACTGTCATTACACATTATGGTGCAGAATGTCATGAGGATTGGCTAACCAGAGAGCAAATGAGAAAACAGCATCTCCATGTGCGATTGTTGTTATTCCCTGTAGGGGGCGATCTCAGTGTAACAGCTACTCCGCACTCACGTTGCTGAAAGTGGACGGCCAGTGGACCTCGTTGTAGGGGCTTATGCGAGTGTACTGGGTCTGCAGGGCGAAGGGGAAGGACGTGACATGGAGCATTAAGATGTTCGGTGTGTCCCAGATGCCGCGGCAGTTCAGCAGGCTGTCCACCAGACCGGTACTGGACTCTCTGCCACTGTAGGGGCCCCTGAGTGAAGACAGGCGGATTGCTTAAACCAACCAAAGAAACAAGCTCATAAAAACAGCACATCACGATAAAGAAGGTGTCATAAATTAGATCCAAACACCCGAGTCATGCAGACAAAACTTGTAAACTCAAATGAGTACCACACCGACAAGCTGTTCAACTAATAAGCAAGTTAAATATACAAATGAAGGTGATGCATGTAGGATATAAGAGGAACAGAGAAATAATTGGTCTGCTGGACAAGGGATTTAATTCCACAACCTCCCGGACATGGGAACAGATCCCTGACTTACTGCTGATTGCTTAACGTATGTAGCAATAGGGTGGCACAGTGCCTCACACTTTCAATCTGCCAATAAGGTTTTTGGATTGGTCCACTGTTTGTGTGTACAATTTGTGTATTCTCCGAGTGTATGCACTTTCCTTTGGGATGAATAAAATAAAATCCATCCATCCATCCATCCATCATTTCATTAATAAATTTCATTGCTATGGCTTTAGTCTGGGTGCTCCAGTTGACTGCCACAATCAAAATACTTGCACTTAAGCTAACTGCCAACTATAAATTGCCCATAGTGTATGTGCCCTGTGATGGACTGGGTCCCGTCCAGGCTGCAGCCCTGCCTTGTGCCCTATGCTGCCTGGGATAGGCCCCAGCCCCCCACCCTGATCCTATACTGAAGAAACATTTGGAAGATGAGTGATGCACAGATCACTAGACACATGATCCAAGCAGTCTGCTCACCTGCTGAGGTCCCAGTGGGCGTGATCATGGACGAGGACGAACAGGGTGGAGGGATTCATTTTAGACTTCTGGATGAGTGTGGTGATCCTGCCCTGGGCCTCATGGTTCAGCCGCACCACATACTGCTCTGCTTCTGTTAGCGATGTGCACTTCGTGTCCAGGCCGAGTTCCTGCAGGATCCCTGTGAAGCCAAGAAGAGAAGCTCAGCTTCCCAGGAGCACTGGCGTGTAAGGAGGCCGTCAGCAGCTCAACGTCAAGATACTTCGGTGAAGATGTGTCGAGCAACCACACGAGTCTTTGAGTAAGTTCTTTACTTACAAAGTACGTATAATTATATGGGACCCCAATCTACATAAGAGAACCATACTTTGCCCAACAAAAGATAATCAACTGCACCTATCACAGAGGAGTAAATGTTCAAAATGCAATTTCTGAGTGGTATAAGATAAAATCGATATCTTATTTGGTCTGGCGAGATGCCAGTATTAGCCAAGGCGAACAAGAACTGGGAAGCTCACCTGAACTCCACAAGTGTAGGACAATCTGATTGAAGGTGACCTCCGAGGGGGGAACGAAGATGAGGAACTCCACCTTGTTGAAGGAGCCCAGGTCCAGGTTCTGGGTACTGGAGTCGGCGATGGCGCACACATGGGACAGCAGCTTCCGGGCTACCGCCAGCTGAATGGGCCGGATTTGATGCCACTCGACCCGATACTCTAAGGAGCAAAAGGTTCCTGTCAGTTACAGCTCATACCACCTAGTGGTTAGGCCCTGCCCACTGAAAACACAAAGTTGGCTGTATCTGTGAATGACTGCAAGAACTTTCCAGAAGATCCACTGCCTCTTCCAAACCAGTACAAGGATGTGTCTTCACCTGCACAGCAGCCTTTAAGAAAATCATCTGAAGATTCAGGACTGCTGGAGAGTGAAGACTGACGATTCTCCAGGCGGAATTCTCCTAGCAAGCCGTCCACGTCACCATCTGACGATGCAAAATTTCAGCTTTTACCGCACTGCATTTTAGCCTCACTGTATCCCAAAAATTCCTCACATACTGTACAACATATGGTGTTATTTGGCATTTTTTGTTATTGGTCAAATTCTCTACACACAGCACAGTAATGTATAGCAGCATATGGTATGACTCCTAAAAATAAAGGACGGATGGATGCACCAAGGGAATAAAAATAATTAGCAAACTGCCTTATAGCTCTATGTTCTAGACAGGCTTAGCGTCAGTTCTTTAAAGCATGTGACAGGTG
The DNA here is from genome assembly GCA_026777985.1 of Mormyrops attenuatus. Taxonomy (NCBI): domain Eukaryota; kingdom Metazoa; phylum Chordata; class Actinopteri; order Osteoglossiformes; family Mormyridae; genus Mormyrops; species Mormyrops attenuatus. The sequence continues at coordinate 9,466,077 of JAODKC010000028.1, forward strand.
TGCTGCGCTCACCTTGGCCCAGTGTGCTGAAGAAGGCTCCCAGAACTCCCACTTTCCCCGTAGCCAGCTGGTAACTGATCTCCTTCAGGGACTCCCCGGGGGTGTGCATGCTCTCAGCCAAGGCCTGAGCCTGCCGCTTCCCTGGCACGAAGAGCAAGAGGAACCGTCACGCACCACGCCATGACCAACTGCTGAGCCGCGAGAAGGAAGGGTGAGAAAGGAGGAGACGACGACGGAAGGTATTCATTCTGCTGGAGTTGAGAAGAGGGTCCCCGCGGATCGACACATGCTGCCGACAGCCAAGGGAAAGCTCAGAAGCTACAGAAACACCTCCTGAATTAATGCCTACCTCCGCTGACATTTTTCTCATTTCAGTTTCTGTTTTTCCTCAAAAACCCAGTTTTACATTTTTGCTACAAATTACCTGCATAATACAGTATATGGCTCACTTTTGTTTTTAATTCAGTTAATTCAGTCATTATCAATTGATTGTTAATTCAGTTGAAATGAAATGAAAATGAAATTAAGCTTCATATGCTATTTACAAAAGTATGAATACAGCACTGGAATGCTTCACATATCCCTTCATGCTCTCTTTCAAGACACGCACAGACAGGTAAAAGCACAGGGTCAAGTAATTGGGGGTTAGGAACCTTGCTTAAGGGCCCAAAGCATATTTTGCATACATACCGGTAACTACGATGCAGGACTCTACCTCCTGGCCGCTAGGCATGCAGATGATGATCACATAATTGGTCTGGGCCAGTTTGCCTTCAAGCAGGCCGAGGAAAGTCTCCTCCAGGCCTTCAGCCAGAGAAGCAGGACTGTCCAGCACCAGCACCACAGGTCCACAGGAACTGGCGGCCAGCTTGACCAACCAGGGAAGCTGGGAGGCCGTGAGAGGCTGGCCTGGCCCAGGGAGAATGGGCGGCAGCTGGGGATGGGTCTGCTGGTACTGCCGGATCTCCGTGAGGTGAGACTCGCGCCAGGAGCGCATGAAGATCTGCTCCAGGTCCTCCACGAGGGGCACCTGGTCGGGGGCTGAAGGGGAACAGATGCAAGGTTAAAATTCACCCCCAGACTCCAACTACAGCAGCTCATTTGAAGCTATGAAATGAACGATAAATGGTACATCTTATATTCCAATCTCTGTACCAGGATTCCCCGATTCCAGTCCTGTAGGACCAAAATCCAACACAGTTTACAGATTTCCTTGCTAGAACACAACTTATTCAGTTAATTACCAGGTTTAGTAGGTATATTTGCTGGATTGTGGCCCTCCCGGACTGAAACTGGGGAATCCTGCTTTAAATTTACCTTCCTACACAATTTTACTTTTAACTATTAGGGCATAACAGTGGTTCAGAGGTTAGAACTGCTGCCTCACACATCCAGAGTTGGGGATTTGATCGTACTTGATACTGGTTGCATGTTCTTCCCTTGTTTTATGGATTTCCTCCATGTACCATGCTTTCCTCCCACAGTCTAAGAACATGGGGTTAGTTGTTTAAATTGCACTGTGTGTGTGGTTCTGCAGGTTAGAAATTTGATCAGAAGGTTGTTGGCTCAAATTCCAAGGCTGACAGAGTGATGGACCCAACTGTGGGTCCTTGAGCAAGGCCCTTAACCCCTATTGCTCTAGGGATGCTGTCCGATCCTCACTTTGGACAAAAGCATCTACTAAATAAATAAATGTAAAGTACCCATTGGTGGACTAATATCTTGTCTCAAGTCTCAAAGCTATCAAGATGAAAACCACATAAACAGTTGTGGAATATGGATGTGCTCTTTCCATTTGTACACAGGATATTAACATTCTTCCAGACCTTTCCTTGTGCTTATGCAAGTAGGTGGTTGCCAAGGGTGATGGGTTTGGTGAAACGTCATCTCTCCCTGCATAAAGACACACACACACACACACAACACACACAAGGCCTCACCCAACTGCACCAGGTAGTAGACGGTGAGCAGGATCTGCATCTCGGTGGACAGCGGCTGGATGGACGACGCCCCGTACTGCTCATAAACCCTGGGCAGCGCCTGAGACCTGCGGTAACAGGTCTCCAGCAGGGGGCTCACGATGACGTCGCTCACATTCCCACACAGGGCGGGCATCTTCCCGTGGCCTGGGGGGACGGCACGAAGCGGACAGTGAGCTGCCCTGCCGGCGAGCTGGGGGGGGGCTCGTACAATATTAGCTGCTGTATATAGTACAAACTGTTCTGGAACAAACTCGATTAGATCAAAGATCGTATTCAGCTTCATTCACCATTAAACCTGCTGCTTTGAGACAAACAAGAAAGAGAAAAACACAAATCCCACACTGCCCCTTATGGAAAATATTAAAATTTTAAAATGTAAAATGCAAAATGTTAAAATGTAGCAAATTTGCCAGAAATCCTGACTAATGGTCAATCCCTGGACAACTTTTTAAAGTAATTTCATTGTTAATTTCATTTAAACTAATTTCATTCTGTTTGCCGTACGATTTCATTTTATTTGATTTGTTTTGCAATATTTTCGGTAACATCATGCGTTTTTCTATTGGCTAAAATGTCAAATAAAACAAAGTTTTAGGAACAAGGCCTGTGAAGGGCCAACTCATGGAATAAGCGAGTGCTTAAGGCCCACAAGCCACTAAGTCAATCCAATTTTGCTTAGAGAACCACAAAGGAGTCTGTCATACCTTTGAAGATGACGGGCTGCAGTCCGCAGGTCTGTAGAAGGCAGTCTGGCACCGAGATGGAATCCGTGGGGGGCGGGAGGGGCGAGCACCCCTGGGACACACATACGAGGGCTCCGTTGTCTGACGCACAAGCATAACAATACTCAGGGTGATCCTTGGTAAACAGCCCCAAAGACACGTTCGGCAACAACGCCACCCAGTGGAGACGGAAAAAATGATCGCGTTCGAAAGCCGCAATGCTGAATCATGCAGCCCTGTGGCCGATTTGTAATAAATCTTCTTCCAAAAGCAAACTCAGAACAAGCACTGCTTTTAGTCACATAAAAAATAGTGCAGTTTTAGTTCAATGTGGTGGCTCAGCAGGAGTCAACACCACAGCCTGAGGTCTAAAATTCAATTTAATTCATTTTTATATAGCGTCTTAAAACAGACGCCCCACGGCACTTAACAAGAGTGTGTGGCAGTCTGTTACTACATCATTTGTACAAAATAGTGAATAGGGAAAAGGTAAAGTAAGAAAGCCAGCCCCTGAATGTGCATGTCCTCCATGGGGGGGGGGGGGTGTTCCTATCTGCAGGAAAAAACATGCAGTTCAAGTGATCTGGTGACTCCAAGCCGCCTTAGGACTCTGCTTTCCCATTCAGGGTGTATTTGTCTTAAGGGCCGTTGCTCCCTGGGATTGCCTGGATGACCTTTGACCCTGACTGGACTGGCGAAGGTGTGACAGATGGAAGGTGGCTGGACAAACGTGACATCTTTAAATTCACTTCAATGTCTATCGATAAAAAGTGAAGGCAGCGCCATTCAGCATGTAACCCCCCCTCCCCCACACATTTTCAATCCCGTGACCTCATTTCCCCCTTGTGAGCCGCATCCCCACATTTTGCACATCCCCACAATTTACCTGTTCTTGTGCCGTTGGCTGTTACAGGATTCGCCCTGGCAGCAGGCTCGACGGTGGGGGGCAACTCCGGTGACCAGCCCTTGTGTCTCTTTTTGGGGGGTCCCACATTTGCTAACGTGCGTTAAGAGCAATAAAACCACAACAGTTACTACGGCAGCAGACACAAACCACAAGCCCAAATTAAAAGCAAATAAAAGCACATTTAAAAAAAAATCATTGACAGTTGCATATAAGCGAGAGGAGCGATAAGGAGGTTTTACACAAAAATAACACAATATGTTCTGCAAGAAAAAAAAAAAATCACAGTGGTGACATCCCGGGATGTGTCTGTGCCAGCAAGACACCACCTGAGGGTGGCGGGTGAAAAAATTTAAATGAATGAGACAGAGATGGGAGGAAGGAAGCATTTCGTTTTACAACTAAACAAAAAGGGGCACTTAGAGTGGGATTTTATTGGTCTGGCTGTCTGGAGGGAAAGGGCTTTATAGCCCAAAGGGTCATATAAGGAAAGACAGCATGACAAAAGGTAAGAAGAAAACCCCTCCAGACAATACTGACGGCTCTTCAGAAAGCCACGGGGCAGTTAAAGTCACCCCAGACGCCCGGGAAGGTGTCAAGCCTGGGAGGTGAGCGTCGCCCGTTTACACGCCATTCTCATGAATACGACCCCACGAATTTCAAAAGCAGTCCTATCGCTTAGCAGCAGGGGGCAGCGCTGCCCAGGGGTGAGATGAAGAAGAGCTTGGGATGTGGCGCACACCTGCGACGGAGGGTTTTCCCGGGCCGTGGGCGGCCGACTGATGCAACGACTGCTGGGAGAGTGGACAGTCTCTGCCATTAGTCAGGGGAGCGGAAGCTCCCGGAGAATAACCAGGGACAGCCGCGTCTGATTGGACAACAGCTGGAGGATCGCAGACAGGAAATGACACGTTCAATTAATGCCAACAGTCTCAAACAACTTAAAAAAAAAAACACAGTGGCAGGAATTTGCTACACACAGAGGCTGGACTGACAAAGACATCAAACACGAAACAATTAAATTACACTTTCTCTCATCTGTATGAATGCGCTACCTAACATTTAAAATAGCACATTTTGGGGAACACTGACAAAATAATATAACTATTAGTAATTACAGTGAAAACTGGTGGTGTAATAAAATAAGTATGCTTGAGAAGGCTACAAGAAAAAAGCATTTGATTATTAATTACCAGTCATCATTGATTGTTACTCCCAGCTCAATGTAAACCAGCCTGAGGAAGGTTTTAGGCTGCGTTTGTTGCTATGCGGCATATGTAGCCTGTGATAGATGCAACCCAAAAATAGGGAGTTGACAAATCTGCCAAACAAGTAGCATTTGTGTTGGAAAGAGAGCATGCTGGGAAGGTGGATGACTGCACCTCCACTCAGGTGTCACACTTAAAACTTGGAGCAAAACACAAGAAAACCGATGCAAGAGTTAGATGGCATCGCCATGTCCGTTTCTAATGGGCTGACCCACCGGCGCTATTACCTGCTCCTGGGGCATGGTGACCTGTGGCTGGCAGCATCTCGGTGGCAACGGGGGTGGGCAAGGGCTCCTCGGAGGTCATGTGACTCAGATTGGCATTAGCGGCTGCCTGTCTCACTCGACCGTCTGGGGAAGAAAAAGTCTAACATTTAAACGCTCATAGAAATACTACGTAAAGAATCCAGTCAACCCGATCATCGTTGTAATCATTTATTTATTCGACGCTCATCTCCCCACTGTGAAAATGGCAATAAAAATTGCTTTTGCTTCAGGCATGTTGAGTGAAAGTGATCTCTGTGTCGATGTTCGGAATAATGATCTTTATAGACTTAAGGTCATAGAAATTGTAAGGCATGTATGAAGGATCTACGGTGACCCCGCCAGAGAGTGCAGGTGCGGGGGGAGGGTTGCAGTTGCCTGAGGAGGGGGGGCCTGGGATTGCGGGTGAAAGAAGGTCAGATCGTCCAAGGGTACGCCTGAGACCTCAATCTACACTAACGGCTGGAGTATTTATGAGGGTCTCAAGGAGGTCCAGGTCTGTCATGCCAGAGTAAACACAATATCCATCAATCACATGCTGCTAAGAAGCAGCAGGAACGAAGCTTCAAGGCGCAGCTATGTTGTTGAATTTGAGTGGATGTTACGCAAGGGTTAATGCATGACAGGGTGGTTCTGTGCTCAGAGCCCATTAACCTCCTTACACCACGGTTACTACACGTTTGTAACCTAAAGACATTATTTTGATATCTGAGAACTGAAAACCCATTTAGTAGAACATAAAGGTAGAACTACTTTCTTCCATTAATGATTAAGTATTTCCACTTAGTTCTTGTTCATTTAAAATTTAGTTCTAGTTCTGTAATTTTAATTGACATTAGTTAGAATTAAAGAGGAGAAAAGCACACAGATTTACTACTGTAATCCACCTGGCTGGCACTACCTGTGCAAGTTACAGAAAATCAATCAACACCCTTTCGACCAATCAGATTGAGAATTAAACAGTGTCATGGTATAATCCCATAATTATCCATCCATCCATCCATCCATCTTCTGTAACCACTTGTTCTATTCAACATCACAGGGGTCCAGAGCCTAGCCCAGAGGCTATGGGCACAAGGCAAGTTAATCTAAAATTAGTTTCTTTTTTTATATATTCATTAAAGTTTCTCTTCATTAAATCCAATGTAGCACACACGGCCTACTTTATTCCTTTAGCATATTCAGTCGGAGTATTTTTCGTTAAAATCCATTGCTAATTGTTTCAGGGCCTTAATCCAGCCACTTTCCCTCTGTAAGCCTTCCTCCCTGCCCACTACGGCACCACGGCGCAGCCCCCTACCAGTGCCCTTCCAGCAGATGAGCGGTCCCTTCACCAGCACCCCCTGGCCATTCCGGAAGAGGCAGTACTTTAAGTGCTTCTGCTTCTTGGGCTGCGAGGTCAGCTTCAGGTTGATGTGGTTGGAGAATTCGGTGAAGTATCGGAAGCCTTTCTCGCCACATCCCACGCAGTTACCCGAAAATCCTGAAAACATCAAGGAAGAAGGCCTTGAAAAATGCCTGAAAACTGCAGCCTGAGCCAGCTATAACCATGGGACACTTACTGGCCCTGAGCATAAAGCACTAGAATCTGTGGCTTATTTACATGATTTACAGCAAATCCATGTTCATGGGTAGACTTCAGGGACTACTGAATAACAATGAGCCAGCGCAGTTCTTTATTCCAAGACGTATGCCAGGATTTTCCTGACTGAGACCCTCACAGCGCGATCAGTGTTGCACGTCATCTCTTAAGACCTGGCCTGTCGATGCGCACTGTTTCCATAGTCACCGTGATGAAGGCTTCAGGTGGCTAGACATCGAACTGCGGACTTAAGTGTGTGTGTGTGACAGACAAGGGTCTAGGGCAGCACGACTGGGTCACGCTAACCCTGCTCGCCTTATTCAGACGGGGTCGGGGGGGGGCTTGCTTTACTCTGACACTTGCCAAATGCTGTTTCTCACTGGGTAGTGCTCAAAATTACTCATCTCAAACTATTTCCCCCACAGGCTTCTTGTCCATATGTAATTGTCACATAGTCATAGACTTGACCATTGCAAATTTTATCTTTATATATAGATTACTTCTTTTTGTCTAATGTTTGCACCCTTTACGTAATATATTTATGCCATATTTGTATTGTATTGGCTTTGGAAGTCACTAACGTAATCACGTTGTGTGTCACATAATAACAATTGTACATTTCAGCCCTCTTTTAAACAGGCTAGCTAAGCTTACAAGCAGGACACATTAATAAAAGATGACTTGGTCTAAAAACTTCACTTTCAGATTCAAGATTAAGTGACTGACGATTTAAGGAAAGTTGCCGCCATCAGGTACACAGATTCTTGTCAGTGAGCCAGAAGCCCGGCCTCTGGTTTTCCTTACCTAAAAGTGCATTGCGTCCGGTCTCATCGGGAAGAAATCGGCTGTCCACAGCACACACGAGGATGTGGTCCGGCAAGCTGGGAGACTTGGCTCCCACAAGCAGGAACCCCGGTGGGACCTCCAGCGAGTCGCTGGCAATCGATGCTAGGCGCAAGTCTTTCCCTGACTGACAGAATCCTGAAGCGAAGAAAGACACAAATAACGCCAAGGCAGTTTCAGTGAGAAACAAAAAAAATCCATTATGCTACAAGAAAGTGAAACTTAATCCATCTATTCAACGTAACGCCAATCCAGTAGCCTATCCCAGGAAGCAGAGGGCACACGGAAAGGGAACCCCTAGATGGGATTCCGCCTGATCCCAGGGCACACTCCACATGCTGCGGGCAATTTCCAAAGCTCAGTCAGTCCATTTTTTGATGTTTTTGAGATGAGACCACCAATGACCTAAAGTCATGCTTCCTCATCATATTGTACGATACAGGGAATCAAACCCGCTCAGTCCTCATGTAATCCAACGAAGGTCTTTCGTTAAATTTCGAAAGGTCCACTGAATTTTCTTTGCAAACATATCCTGTGGCTGGAGTGAGTTTTGGAAATTCCCTCTTCAATCAGGCTAGCTACAGTAGGAAATCGGGGGATATTCAAACATATTCGGGGGATATTCAAAGAGCATGCGATCTCCAAACGAGGGGCCAGGGGTAGGATTACAGCAGTTTATCAAAAAAAATAAAAAATAGAAAATACACAAATAAGAGTAGGTTTTACAACAGGTAAGTGAAGACCACAAATTTCCCTTGATGACATGGTGACAATGTAAGTCAGATGTCATTCACTACCTAAAGTCAAGCACCAAAAACAATGGTACATCCATCAGGTGAGGAGCAGGGTGGGTCTGACTTACCATCGGTGGTGCAGGAGCCCTCTGGTGGGGGCTTCATCTGGTAAGGGATGGGGGGGCTGTTGGACTCTGAACTCTCTTCTTCCTCTTCCTCATTGTCTGGTCTTCCTGCTGAAAAGAGATATGATCAGCACCAATTTCTGGAGAATCGGTACAGGTCCAAGGCATATAACTCAGCGCAAGCCTGTTACACAGTCTTCTGAATACCTCTGCAGTTACACTCAAGCGACATGGTCATGTCATACGTCATAGTCAAGTCAAGTGTCAGGTCAAGTGGGACTTTAGTGCCACACCAACCATATACAGTACCAGCATGCAGTGATACAAAATAACATTCCCCAGGACCACAGTGCTACACAAACACATAAATTCTGAGACAGACGGGACAAGTGCAAAAAAAAAAAAACACAAAACGAAGCAAAAGTAAACAATGCGTTTAGAACAGGCAATGATGGAAGCAGCAGAGCAGCACATGGGCACTGGAGGGTCCTGCAGTCACATGGCTAATTCTACGGTAATGGAATCACAATCAGAGCAAAATCAGGCTGCAACTGGAAAAGAACTGAAATGCTTTGCACGAAACACTATCAGTTCTCTGCAATTGTATCCCAGCTAACAAATTATACTGCATAAAGGGTTGCCCTCTTCACTAAATGCACAACATTTTGGTAAGGTAATTACCTCTGCTGTATACCTGCCGATGTATCATCACAAGCATTCAGTCTAAACGATGCAGTACGCACAAAGAGTACTGTAATAATACTTAATGCTACTCTGCAGCTCAAAATTGTTAGCTGTCTCCTGCCAATTTAAAAGGAACGAGTATAAATGTGAAGACCCAACCTTCTTGGGTTGAAGCATGATGTTCTGCTTCCAGATACAGCTGGGAGAAGACGGGTCGAGGGATGACATTGTTGGAGCGGAGGGACGCCTCGATGGAGTTATGCAGCACCTCCTCAAAGCGCGTGGTCCGCAGCTGCCCGGCGTAAGAGTTGCCCATATTCTTCAAATAAAACAAAGAGACAAAGACAGTCAGCACCCAGGAGGCCAACACTGTGCCGACATGGCTCTAGAGTCCCAGGAACATCAAACTGCAAACTCCAGAAAACTTCTCCCTTGAGTGGAGAGCAAAAGAGTGAGGTGGGCGGGAAAGAGAGGGAGGCAAACGTGAGTGTGAGAGAGAGAGCGAGAGAGAGAGAGAGAGAGAGCCCATGGTTAATCGAGAGGAGGAGGGAAGGGGCCAGAAGTGGCAAAGACGCATTTGCAGACCTCCTTCGATCATCTGAAAACAGGACACATATAAACAGCAACCAGCACAACAGTCTTTTCATTAACATTAATTACACCGATGAAGACACACAATGCTAAACACCAAACTACCCTGCTTTTTCCATCCATCCATTGCCCAAACCGCTTATCCCAGTGGGTCGCGGGGAGTCCGGAGCCTATCCCGGAAACTATGGGCACGAGGGCGGGGAACAACCCAGGACGGGGGGCCAGCCCATCGCAGGGCACACTACTCTGCTTTTTAAAGATCTAATTCTTACTTTATCATTATTCCCTTAATTATTCATATGTACCTCAAAGCATCACTTGGGAATCACACACATTGAGTTTCGTTGTAACTTTTTACAATGACAATAAAGGCATTCTAATGTAATTCTAATTTTTACTTTACTGTTTTTATCTTTATATATGCTCTTCTCTTAAGAGAAGAAACCAGGGACTACAGATGAAAACTAGCCTTTTGGCTAACTGACATATTCAGAATGACGTTCTTAAAATGCACTGTCCCTGTCAAATAAACCAACTATCCAACAAACAAACATGCAGACAAAACAATCAAACAAACAAACTCATCTTCAGTCCAACGCTTATTATAAGAAGGTTCCTAAATTATGTTTTACCTGCTGAATGCAGGTTAAAACGGTGATCTTAATTTAAAAACGTTAATGTTGTGGTTGACAACATATAGGAGTATGAACTTATAATTGTCCTGTAAAACTCAACTGAATTAGGATGAAAATTCTCAGACAGAAACCCTGGTGCTGAGACTCACCTCTCACCTCCTGAAACAAACAGTTAAATAAACAGATATCCTGAAACAAACAGTTAAATAAACAGATATCCTGAAACAAACAAACCAGTTCAAGCTGCCAGAAGGCAAGTTAAGAGGCTAAGTGTCATTCCATCTATTGGTAAATAACACAATACACACATAAAAAAACTGGAAGATACCAAGTGCCAATCACACAGAAAAGGTCACATTTTCTGTCCTCTCTGGGTTCGTTGTTCAAATTTCTGTTTGTTTACATTTGTTTGAATGTGATGTCATTTATATTTTGTGTAATCATATGAAGTTTCCAGGCCTGTCAAACTCCCGTCTTCTTGCAGGGGTGGTCAGACCTTAACAACAAGCTTGTGTCTGCCTTATATAAACAGTAAATAAAAGATCATTTTATTTGGTCTGCTTACAGTGTTGCTGATAAATTACATCAGCAACAATCACAAGAAACCCCTCCCATCCAAAATTGGTGAATTTTGCCTCAAATCTTTTTACACAAATCACCACAAAATATGAAATGTCTTCATTATGCGGATTTGTCCATAAGTCACAAAGCCAGGAATTCTCTTTTGAAATGGATTTTATTTGGCTACTTCTCTTATCCGGCATAAATATCTTTCTCTCCCCATCATTACACCAGAGCCAAAAGAGACAAAAGCAGTTTTAGGACTTGAACCTGTTACCATGTAGCCTCAGGACAAACAAGAATTAGTCTAGACTGCCCAAAGCAAGAGACAGATTCCAGTCAAAGGAATACTGCACAGGACGGTCTTGTCCTTCAAACATTGATCACGACACATCCCAAATTAACTGAATGACTATTTCATTAATCGTGTCGTGAATTACACAAAGTTGTGCAGAAAGTAATGTCTAGTGAGACTGAATTATATACACTTAAATAGGCTATATAAATTTTACAGATTATTTTTTAAAACCAATTGGACTGGTGCAAGAACATAGGTTTAGTTTCACCATTTGAAGGGACCAAATGAGCCACAAACTCCCTGCCCCCCTAAACACACACAATACTCCCACAATTTTGGTCCTTACATGTCCCGATCATCCATACCCAAATCTACATGCCTTGGTCTTGTGCAATGCAACAGCCTCTAAATTTCTCTCTCATTCTCTTCAACTTCAAACACTTCAACTTTTCAGCCTCAAAATGAGCTTCTCTCTCCGTGCTTCTAGACAAGTTTGCCTGGCTCAGTTGCAGCCCATCAGACAAGCTCTTCTTCCTTATGACTTTTAGTTTCCCACTTAAATGGCTCTCCGGCAGCCAAATGAACAACTTGGTTGGGGCTGGACCGCTCTCCTTAATTTCCCACTTTTTAATG
>JAODKC010000028.1:9478001-9489321 GCA_026777985.1 Mormyrops attenuatus
CCCCCCCCCCCCCCCCCCCCCCCCCCCCCCCCCCCCCCCCCCCCCCCCCCCCCCCCCCCCCCCCCCCCCCCGCGTGGGGAGAAAAAGCTCCAAACAATGGCCAGGGGGAGCCAGACGAGACACTGGGACGTGCTCTAGCAGGATCTTCAGATGTGTGTGACGAGCAGGTGGCAGAAGGGTCTTATAGCTGGCTGGCTCTCCGGAGGGATCTCTTCCTATTGTGTCTGTTTATGACCCCAGACCACAATGGCTCCCCGGCCGACTGACCCCCCCCCCCATCACCACCACCTCCACCAGCCATCCACCCAACACCAGGAAATACTCCCCCAGCTGAATTTAGCCCATAAAACCCCTCCTTCCTTTGCATTATAATAACCTACAATACCATGTGCTTCCTTCGTTAAGAAGTACCATTAAAGTCAATAAAAATGAATGCATATGAAAGCAGTACTACAAATATCAGGAAGAAGAAGTGTAAAAATCAAATGCTACATGATATGAGTCAGGATCAGAATCAGAATCACGATCTAAGTGGAAATTTTTGTTGGCACAGTTTGCTATGTTACAGAAGGGACAATAGACATTGAACAATGAAAGACACAAAATAAGCAAACAGAAAGGTATAAATGTACCAACAGCCCCCTTTGGCACACCAACAAAAAATCAGTTATAGAACAATTCAAATTATTAATAAACATTTAATTCATAAACATAAGTGAGCGCTGAAATGCGTTGGCCTCAAGGCTTTTTCAAGCTGTGAGCTAATTGCTAATGATAAAGGTAGCGTTGGAAGTACGAGCAAAGTGCGAAAGCCCCGTCTAGGCGAAACCAGACCTTTGAAAAGTCCACCAGTGGGGTTCCACTCTTTCTAGCCAAAAAAAAAACTGTTACTTTCACTGCCTCACTTGAAGGAGAGAAGGATCAGGAGGCTGTAAAAAGAATCAGCCTGGAGGAGGTGTGTGGCTGGGAAGGTGTGTGGGGTTGTGGGGGAGCTTTGGAATTGGACGCACAATAAAAAAAAAGTAAGCGGCCATTCTGGAAACGGGGGGGACACAAATGTTATTTATGTGGTGCACTAGCTTGGCCATGGAGAGCTACTAGGGCCCTTGTTTTCAAACTGTGTCCTCAGCCTCTCTGCACAGACCATTCCAGGGCAGCAGGGCAAAGGGCATGCCTAGATAACAATGTTTGGCCAGTGCTTTGATGTGCCCCCCTCCCCCTCCCCAGAAAAACAGAGACAAAGGGGGTGAGGGGGTGGCCAGATACCCCAGGCCAATTCTTCCCATCACCTCTTGACATACTTCAGGCCTCTGCCCCCTGACCTCCGCCCTCTGACACAAAGATCTCATTTCAGGGATGACCAGTTGCATTCAGCCTTATATTTTGTAGCACTGGCCCCCTTTTAGCTGGGTGTGGAGTTTTTTTTTTTGCCTAAAACTGAGCAGCTGCTTTGCAAAGCTATATCACCTCTTGCATGTAAACTGGGCCTGTCCTTCAGGCGTGTTTTACAACATGTGTAACCGTTTTTACTCTATTTGGGGGAATTTAAATCCTATTCAAAATGGAACCTGGTTGGGGCAGTTCATAACCAGGCTGGGTTCCTAGAAGCCCTTCTGCAGCCTCAAAAGTCAGCAAGCACCAGACATATATCTTGGTCTGGATTTTTAGTTTCTGGACCTGAACTATCCACCTCTGCTTAAAGGGGAACAAATCAATATGCTGTTTGGACTGGCTCTCACTGAGCACCAGCGGTCTGGCCGTCCATCCAGTAGCTGACTTGAAACCTTTTGAGCTGCATCAGAGCTATCGTCAAACTTTCTCAGAATTTGAATTAACACAATAAAAGTCGCCTCAAGGCTTTTTTCCACATGTTTTGCAACAGAATGTTTCCTTTTGCTCATGGAAAGTCATCTTTACAAACAACCACTGGCATACATCACCATTTATGACAGCAGTGACATGAATTGCTGATATTTCAGTAGACAGCATTGCGATTCAGGTGGATACCAGCATCCACATCCTTTTCTTGTTAAAATACTTTATGGCATCATATAACTTTACCACCAGCACAATGCTGACCTTGCAAGGCACCCAAAAGATAATTTTGTCTAGCTTTGTTTAGTCTAGATGAGAAAGATCAGCTAGAATGGACGCATACCCCAAAAACTAAAGAAAACATAAAATAAATGTCATTTTAAAGTATATTTGGCAAAATCTATATTTTAAAGATATTAAATAGAACCAGGGTTAGAACAATTTAATGGAAGATCAAACATAAAAAAGAAACTCATTTGGTCAAGTAAGGTGATACCATTTCACAGAGCGTCTAGAAATTGTCCTAAATCAAACTGCAAAACGATACTGCAGACGAATTAAATTGTTTTATTGTACTTCATCAGAGCAACATCACTGTGGTGTATCAGGGGACAAAATAATTTAAACTAATAATTCAGCTTAATGCCCATGATTCACTGGCCAAGAAAATCGACTATCTGCTAAAGGTTTTGTGAAAACTAGTTTTGTAATGAATAACTGCCGACGTAATATAACTCCATTGATCCTTTGGATATAACCGCAATCATACCTTAAATTTTTAAATACACGAAAATCGGAGCCGATTAAGCTATTACATTTCTTTTAAAAATATAAATACCCCGTCAGAATTACTAAATGGCTGATCTGTCAGAATTATGATTTAGCCTAAATCAGCTGCTTTACCGTTGCGATACGTATACCTTAAGTTCCAAGTTTTATCTTTTTGGCAATAAGAGCGGTACAGGAAAACACTGGATTATCTGTAATGGCAAATTCTCAATGCACTACAACTACGTCACCCATCTTGTATAACAGCTAGTCACAATATTATGGAAAAGAACAGTTTTCAACTTTTGCAAGTACTCATGGGGGTATACGCTAGAATAGTTATCAATAAGCCACATCGCATTTCTGTATTAATATGAGGTTATTAGGTACAGCAAGATGGCTGCCAGACGTCAATCAAATTCTCCACAAGCAGGTATTGTAAGATCTCGCTTAATTTCAGTTGTATTTATCAGTTTCATGCGGTATCGTTGTTTCACTTTGATGATGCAATTATCCCTTTTATATATTTATTTATGCGTGCCACTTTGTAATATTTACGATGCCAGAGCACGCACAAAGAAAAGAGAAATAGGTAAAAACTACAGAAATAATAACATCATAATAAGAATTATGCGGAACTTTAACATAGTCTGAACTCTAAAACAGAGAAGGTCCTCCCGCTAAATATAGACTTGTCCCTGGGGACGACGCAAGAACTGCAAATAAATTCACTCTTTCCCTCGTAATCCTAATTTACATTTAAAGATTTCTGACTTGCATCCCATTTTACGTAACCTCAAATATACTTTTTAGGAGAAAATTCAAAGTGGTGCTTAACATCTTTTCAGCTGACAGCTGTATCAGAATACAGCAGACTTACCAGAATCACATGGTTAGCGATAGATAGCTTTGGCTTACAAAGCTTGAAGATTCGTTTATTTATGTACCGCAACAATGTTTCAATAGTAAATAAAAAAAAATAATACTTTCATCTTACCTCTGTAGGCTACCAAGTGCGGACTCCACAAAAATATCCTAAGGTGAATTCTCTGGGGTGGATAAAACATTTAATGATCTCCGATATACGCCTTGCCAATTCCTGCAGGTTTCACTGATCTACCCGCAAGCGGCAACTAATAAACCGTGCGTGGCGTTTAGACTTATGTGATTCCTTGGGGTAATTACTTGACCCCCTAGTCTGAGCCACAAGTGGTATAATCTAAGTTGAAAGGCCCCTACAAATCGGGAGAAACCAAGTTGATACAGGTGAACCGGCACTGATCTTGCATAAAATGAAGTATCATAAACATCTCTGTGTACTTGCTGAAATATCTGAATTTCTTCACTAAATAAAAGACACCATATAAATACTTGCACAGATTACACACAGACATTAAACATAACATCTTATCACAGTATATATATATAAAGCTGCAGTACATACGGTTTAACATTTATCTATTACACGTTCAAGTAAATTTGTTATCAATGATAAAAATTAAACAGTTTTCATTACAAGTTGCCATTGCACTGGATTTACGCTTTGCTAATACTATACATATATTGCACGGATCTGCTGGCCTCAAATCTGGAGAACAACATGGAGCAATGTCTCCCCCTAATGTAGATGTATGTTATTTTCGATTTTATTCAAGTGTAAGGAAGGTGCTTTGTAGGATGATTCCTACAAAAATATTCATCCAAGTAAATTCCATACGAGTATTTGATCTAAAAAAATTAATTTCTATGCTGGACAATAAGAAAAAGTTTGAAAAACGCAGACTTACAACGGGAATTCAGTATGCTGTTCTTACAAAAATTGAACTAGCAAATATTTCCTTCTATGTGTGTTCCCTTGTTTAATCCAAACGCACAGCGAGACTTTAACAACATAATAATAATAACAATTGAAAATAAAATGCATTTAAAATGATTTACAAATCCTTTCAAGGTTTCAAGTTTAAGGGAAATTTTTAGTTAGTTCGTTTATTCCAGCTACATCTCATTGGGGTATCCGGTCAAGATGCTGACTGGTCCTTCCCAGACCCTTGTGATACAATGGAGCTGGGAAAACGGCAATCTGCATCCCATTAAACACGAATTCGCCAGCACCTACCGCGGTGGCGCCACATATCCATTCATTCGTGTATGTTTATTCATGTGTTTAGTTGGCTGTCCCTTTTATTTATGCTTTTGCTAATGGCTTTTTTTTTCTGAAACTACCGAGGACTTAATTATAAACTCCGTTAAGCTACAGTATTAAAACTTTACCTTCTGCTATATTTTCCCACCCGCGTTTGAGTAATGCATTCCTTATTCCCACGTTTGTGTCATAAACGGTTGTAATATATCAGAAATGTAAAGAAATTTTAAAATTGTGAAATAAAGTAACAGATACAGACTACAGGTATTAGTGTTAGCTAGATATTAGTTAGCCTAGCCTATATGTGTTATTAAAGTTGCCAATATGCTATCCGTGATCGTGTGGCTTAACTATATGGAAATCGACAAAGTAACTATAATATTTGGTTAGGTGACTAAATGACTGCTATAATCTATCTATGTCTGTAGCTAATTTCTTGTCTAAAAACCTCGACATCACTAACACCCTCTTGTAAAAACTCTCTATCATTTAGTTAATGCCAAACCTTAGTTCTTTCTTTTAGCGTATCGATAATTTAAACTCCATCCAAAATAATTTCACCGTATGTTTTTGTTAATATTGGAATTTTTCTTCATATAGTCAGCGGCATGTTTGGATGAAAAAACAAAACATAAAATCCATTTTTCCGTAGGGTTACACTAAAAAGCAAAACATATAGATCTGGGAGCTATTGGGGAGACTAGGCTGGGGCAAAGTCTCCGCTCGTTTTGATTTCTTGCTACATGTTCATCGCAACTAATACCGATAGGGAAATAGCGTCAGTACAGGCATTAACCCAAAGACAGATTCACAAATCACTCTGCACGACAAAATTATACATTTGGTATGAACATTTCCACATACTGTCACCCACAGACAAGCTGTTACCATAAAAATCATATATATAGGCCTATATCGTTTTTCCCTCCCCCAGTCGCCTTTTTCTGTCATCTGTCATTGTGACAGGTCCTCCTTCCCCCACTAAGTGCCTGCAGGCAAGTCAGGCCGTGAGCGGCGACATGCGACACTTTCAGCTTGTCATGCGCTAATGCAAAGTTCCGGAGGAGCCGTGAGTGTATCCATCTTCATCTGCCCGACTCGCACGACCGCCGGTACTTCTGCTAGAGGAGCCTCCCTCCTTTATAAAGGAAAAAACAATTACAAACAAGTCTGTCAACAGTTTACCCAAACGCACCTCATTAGCCAGCTGGGCTGCCATTCACGCCCGGGATGCCGAGCTTTTAATCCCGGTGAATCGGCGCGTTGCACGCCGGAGCGGGCTGCTAACGAGGATGCTGGGGAGCTGGAGCCGCTCCAGCCAGGCGGGCGGTGCCAGTGATTCATCGGGCTGGGCCTTGCCCGGGTCCTACGCCCCAAGGGGAGATAATAAGGCCATTTATATGGGTGTCACCCAAGGGGAGTCGCCTGCACATCTGGGCCCTGAAGGGCAGCCCAGACAATGATGGCTTTGGAGATCAGATTTATTGGGGAAAACGAGCACGTTTTTGGCCATCTGCTTCATGCCGGCTTTTCGCTTCGCTCTGCGCTCGCTTGACCGAGGCGAGGAGCGAGTTAATCGGGGTTTCAGAGGAACACAGGCCGCTTTCCCACATTTTGGTTTTTAATTACGCTACGAGGCCTGAGTAGTGTTCAAAGCCGGGCTTAATCGAATGGGCATTAGATACCGATCCTCTGCACGTGGAAAGAATGAATTGATAATAATAATTAATCTAAGGCTGACCGAGAGTATACAATTCACTTTTATTTGTGACCCATATAGCTTCATAACTACTTTGGGGCGTCTTGTTGCATTCAGGTTTGCATGGGATGGGTAATCATATAAGGCAATGACCAAAGTCTCTTGCTGGTTTTTACCTTGTGTGTAAATTTCTCTGCGTTTTTTTTTCTTTTTCCCAGGTAAAAAATATTTTCACGAGTGGAAACTGGCCCAGTGAGTTATTCACATCTGCAAATGGAAAGTAATATATTTTCTACCCAGCACTAACCACCTCTGAGAAAGATGTGACCAAGCATTCTCACATCCCGTGTGCATTAATTCATAGTTCTAATGTTGCATGAATCCTACGTGGAAGTTTTCGTCAACTGCAAAAATGCGACGGTCATAAGTTTGCAAATGAGAACCTAGCCAATTTAAGTACTAGACTAAGAAAAAAGACTGCAATTTATACGTAATGATTACCGAAGTAATTTGAATAAAAAATCACTGCGATTTTGCAAGCTGTAAAGCATATCATTACCGTTAGGTTTTTACACACTGGAATAACTGTAGATGCGCTCTGCGAAGTATAGAACCTTAACAAAGTCATTAAATCCATTTGAAAGCAGCCTCATTTGAGGAGCAATAAAATTTTTAATCATTTTATTACCAAAAGAGTATTTAAGAAGTAGCTAATTAAATGCCAAAGGCAGGTTATCTAAGTTTAACCTTCAGAAAGAAAACGATGTATCAAAGTCTGCCTCTGGCATTGTGGCAGAGAAATGTCATCCTCGATTATTTCCCACACCTGAAGTGGCAGGTGGCCTTTTCTGTGGAGGCACGGGAAAAAATTGGGTGATTCAATTAACGCTTTTCTTTATGCGCCGGAGAAGGTGCCGCATGACGCGTGGGAATTCCGACGGGAAAGATGCAGTGCGACAACCGGTTTCCCTACCTCAGTGTGCGGCCGCCGGTGGAGCCCGTTCCGGGAGCGGTTCTCCTTGGGTCAATTAACAAGAAAATGAAGGCGTCTGATAGACGAGGTCTTTGAAAATAGCGAAGTGGCGCTATTTCTAATGTCTTAAAAATGGATCACAATCCTGTCACAGCACGGTGTCATCGACAGGGGAAGGCTGTGAGCATATGCCATGGTTGCATGGGCGAAAAGTCAGAGTCTATCTATATATTCAACGGACTGACGTACGTATGCATTTGACTTATGGAGTTTTGCATAGCATACTATCGGTTCCCTACAAATGTCTACAATATGTTATATATTTAGTATGTGTACTCTGTGTAACACCATAATGTTATTGAACGTGAAGCAGGCCTAAGTGTGTTGACCTACAATTTTAACATATTAATATTTTCAAAAAGGGTCATAGAACAAATATAAGAACAGAATGTCCTTCGGAAAAAGGAACATCATAGATACAGGATAGGCCTACTAGATAACGGGATAACGAGGTTCTCCTGCCTGATGTTTTTCGTACATTAATTAAGACTCAATATTCTCAATATTCAGTTTATATTCTCTATGCTCAATATTCAGTTTATATTCACTGCATGAGCAAGAATGGGGTTATTTTCTACTTAGGCGTGGAAAAAAAGAGAGTTTAATATGCATCTATGAAGTTATGCTGGTCTTGCCCTCCGTGCTGCCAGACAAACAACGGACAAACACCCAGTTATGGATTTTACGTAATCCTGAAACCATCAGTCAAGGGCTGGTTGCGGCCCATTGCAAGCTGGTTTGTGTCTAAGACAGTTCACCGTGCTGAATTTGTCCTGGTTTTCCTGTCAGGAAAAAAAAGGCAAAATGCTTGCAACTATTTGAAAGAACCGTTATTAAATTAATTACTCTGAAACTTTAACTTTTAAGTAAGTAACTTTGGGTGGGTGGGGGCCTTTTTTGTCATGTTTTATTCTTAGTTACTTAGTTACATTAATTAGACATGAGGAAGGGGGCAGCTCAAACTGGAATACCTGTTGAAAATGACAGAAGACCATGGTATAGTTCATCGAAGGATATTTCAAAACATTTGTTAATGTGTTAGATGGAAGTACGAAGGCAAATAAACTTAAATGCCTTTCATTTCTGTTCCATCCACAGGCAAAGGTTAAGGATATATCGGAGAAACTATTGCCTGGGAACAGCAAAGCCACCCCCATGATTTTTAATAATATGCCACAAATTTGCCACCCCGTATGACATGGGCACCTGCTAATTTCGGCACATAGACACTCTCGGGGGGGGCAGTCGGCCCTCAGCCACCCTTGTCCTCTTCAGCCAGTGTCTCGCGTGTAGGAAAAAAAACAGTTTGCATTGGCCCGCAGGTACGAGTCGGCCCACGCTTTCACCTTCACCCCATCTCCTTCCTGGTCACCCCCCCACCAACCCTGAAGTGAGCTCAGCGCTGAGTTTTCCCGGGTGCGGGCGTAACGGGAACCGTAGCGTGGCCCGCTCAGCCTTATTAAAAGTGGAAGCTAGGCGATATTTCACCCCCCGGAAATATAACGAGATAGACAAGTGCGGGGGGCTAATCCAGGGGATGAAATTAGCAGGCGGAGAGCAGAGCTGCTGGGGATGATGAACGAGGTTGAACCAGCCGCGTGGACCGGCCGGCGTCCGTCGGGATAATTACGCCCCAGCTCCCGGGTTGGAATGTGTCGGCAGACTCCTTGATGGCTCTATTTCAATGGGGGCCTGCTTATGAAATACATAGTAAAAGCTATTAAAATTGAAATTGTTCTTGGGTGGTGTTGAGAGCGGGGGCTATTGACCCTATCAGCCGGTGTTTAATAAGGTTCTCTGCTCGTCGGCTGTAGATCCTCACGGGTGGCGCGGAGCCCTGGCCCGCTGGCAGGTCTCTGTTTTTTTTTTTTCCTTGCGTGACTGCCCCCGCTGTTCGGGGGAGATTTTGGTCCCTTTGATGGAATGTGCCATAAATAAACACACCCAGAGTTCTTTGTTGACTTCCTACAAGCGTAAATTAGACTAATGGTTAGCACTCCGCTGCTACTCTGTTGCACTTTATTTCACCGGATGTTTAAACGACCTGTATTTTCAAAACGAGTTTTTTATTTGTCAGGAGTGCTGCCGTCACCCGCAATTGCATTGGCGATATGCGCAGGACGCGACAGCGAACCGTGACCTTGTCTATCTGCGGAACGGAAAGGTCAGGAAAGGACAATGCATTAAAGTTGCATAAGGAGAAACGAAAACAATTATAGCTCGTCTTCCAACATAAACACGCTAATATGCATGAGCAAAATTGCATTAGCGTGTTCCATTATTATGTTACGTGTTAAAAAGGACAATTATGTTCCTTGGATCATTGTCGGTTTCCACGCCGGATTTGTTTTTTTTTTTTTGTTAACAGGCAACTTTAATGGCAATGAGTAAATTACAGACATGTTGACGCCATGTCATTGGAATTTTGTTTGCTGACAACACATTGCTTTGGCTACATTCCCCACGTTAACCGAAAACATCACATAGAATGCTCTGTAAAAGTGCATCATTTAAAACTTCGGTAATGAAGCTGCAGAATTATTTTAAAAATCACTAAAAGATACATGATTATCATTATTATCTATCCAACTACTTACCCAGTACAGGGCATTGGTGTATTATTTCTATTGTTATCATTATTATTGTTATCATTATTATTGTTATCATTATCATTATCATTATTATTGTTATCATTATCATTATTATTGTTATCATTATCATTATCATTATTATTGTTATCATTATCATTATTGTTATTGTTGTTGTTGTGGTGCTGGTGCATGTTGCACCATTTGCAGTAACAGGATCATCACAATTTTATACCCAAACATTAGTTGACTTTAAAAATGTTATGTAAAAAGGAAAGCAGGATTTTAACACATATATTATGGTCTTTTCTACTACAAATTGATCAGTATAGCAAAGCTGAAAGCACTTTTACTTTTCCATATTCATATTGCTAATTTATTATCGTATTAGGTGACCT
The DNA here is from genome assembly GCA_026777985.1 of Mormyrops attenuatus. NCBI lineage: Eukaryota > Metazoa > Chordata > Actinopteri > Osteoglossiformes > Mormyridae > Mormyrops > Mormyrops attenuatus. The sequence goes on from JAODKC010000028.1 coordinate 9,488,446, forward strand.
TACCCTCCGCAGACTGTGTTACTCATGTCTCTTCCTAGGATGAACCATAAACAGTAGAGTTCCGTCAGAGGCTGTATGCCCCCCCCCCCACCCAACCCCACCACCATGCTCTGGTATCTGTGAAAGACCTGAATTCGAACCCTGACCAATTTACTGAGGATAGATCATAAACCCCCTTTACTGTCCATTTACTCGTACGTAAGCTAGTGACAAGTAAATTTACCCATCACTCATCTTAATTTTTCGGCTAAGATGGCCGATGGTCTTGTGTTATTTTAGTACCGTTAAATGAGTAGGAGCGACAAACAAGAGCGGCAGAGTGGCAGGGGGGCAGAGCGGCAGAGCGGGCTCCTCACCTCATGCACAAAACCTTGAAAAGGCTTTGGGCATCAAGACAGCTTCCTTTTTTATCACATTTAATGCTGAGGAAGAGGAAACTGACAATTATTACTCTAGTCCATCAGTTTTAATTTCTTCTATTAAGTCTGGTTATAATTATAAATATATATATAAATACAATTTATATAAAAGACCTTTGTATAATGGCCAGTAAAAGGGAATAAGGGAAAGATAAAAAAGATATTTAAGTACGGATAGATTTATACACTTGTTTTCACTTCTTATTTTTAAAACTTTCAACTACTACTACTACTACTAATAAATAATAATAATAAATCAGTATTTATAATACACTTCCATGAGGAATTAAAAGTTAAGCTTTTGTAGTCGTGAGTAACTTGCTTGGCATTGCATTTATTTTTGGCAGAAGTTCCAAATTCGTCACCTAAAGATCTCAATTCATGTTACAGCAGTAAGTGTTCATTTAGGGAGGTGTGCTTTTCAGTAATTAGCGGGGGGGGGGGGAATGTAGTTGAA
>JAODKC010000028.1:9489331-9521890 GCA_026777985.1 Mormyrops attenuatus
TTGTGGGGTGGTTGGTGGGTCCCGTCGCGGCGGCGGCGGGGCGGCCGCCCCCCATCTCTCCTGGTGCAGTGCGTTCACAGGCTCCATCAGGACGGGCCTTGTGAAACAGTTCACCTTTCTTCACAAAATCATGCCGTCTGCCTGGGATCACACTCCTGAGTTGTTTGGGTCGTCCTCTGACCCTTTCCCTAGTCACCCATACAAAATTGCTGGTAGTAAAGCTACAGGCATGAGAGAATCACAGCAAGCCTTTTTTTGACCATTATTCTGACCCTTCTCCTGGGAAAACAATGACTTTGAAACTGCAAGTGTGCAGCCCAGGGTCCAGTGCTGAGGAAACAATGTAGCGTGTGAGCTAATTCATCACTTCAGCAATATCACCCTATTGTTAAAAAAAAAATCAATGACAACCAGAACGCAGAGCTCTTATACTTTTACCCTTGTCTTATAATCGAATACGCTCCTGTAGGTTTTGTTTGTCTGTTTCATTGGTTATTTTTTGAGCACTTGTTCGAAGAACACAGGCCCTTGATTAGGGGGTGTGTTTAAGTTTTTCCAAAATGCAAGCTAATCTTTAACGAATTCATCTTACCCCTCAGGCTTGTTAGGGAGGTCATTGTGTGCTTAAGCGTTTCCCATTTTTTTCGGCCTCGAAAGGGGTTTTAGGGGTTTCTAAATCCGTAAATCGTTATTCATGGCCTGTCTCTACATTTAACGGCGTGACCAGCAGATGGCAGCCTTTACCAGGGAATGTTGACAGGGACCGTTTGCATAAATAACGCTTCACTTAAAATCGCGGAATACGGAAACTTGCATTTCATATTATTGCTAGTATTAAACCTGTTTCATGTAAGTTGATTACACTCTGTATATGATTATATACTAATTCTAAATTCAGCCTGTATTTCATTATAGCTACTAAAATATGTACAAAAATTAAGAAAAATAAATTGTATTCTTTACATATATTGTAATTGTTGTTGTTTTCGTTGTTTATATACACATTAAGTGTTTCTCAAGCCAACTTAGGTTCTAGTATAAGAACAACTTCTGAACATAGCCTTCATCCTCAGCAAACATCAAGTTAATGTTGACAAGTTGAGTTGGTTCTGACTTTTTCCAAATATGATTGAGACAAAAAGTCAACAAGTCCCTGCATATAGTGCTTAAACGTTTATCTTACATCAGCACACTCAGACTCATATTCATTTAGCGGCTGGGGAGTGTAGAGATTGAATACAATGCTGCGAGTATGTGCTGTGAGGATTCGTGCTAAATGTATAATCTGCAAATTGTCTTAACTCATCACCTTGCAGACCCTTCCGTGGTTACCCCCCCCGCCCCGCCCCCCCCATCTCATGTAGTCTCTGCCCTTGAGATGCAACAAAAGGCAAGTCAGTGCTTTGCATTTTCTGCAAGAAAATAATCTGGAAGAGACGGGAGCTGATCAGAGCAGTGGTCAGGAACCTTTATCTTCCCTGTTTCACACTGTTTTGTCTGTTGCTCTTTGCCAATTTTGAAGTCTCATATTTTTTTTAGAATGTTCTGGAAAAAAAGCACAGAATATAGCTATTCAAGAAAAAGCAACTATGTAATGTGATTCATATGCACATAATATATTGGATCTTGCAGTTGTCACTGCTCTATTGCAATTGTTAAATTGCTTTAACCTCTACACTATCACTGAATAAGCAAAGAGTTTTAACATGGAAATTTCATTACACTTGCAATTTATTAAACATACAGAAAAAATACACAAAAGACATCAAATTAGACTAACCATCCATCCATTTTCCAAAACCGCTTGTCCTATTCAGGGTCGCAGGGCAAATGACACCAATTATATTTCCTATTTTGTGGATGCAATGAAACTTATTGCGCAGTAAGAAGCAGGGGCACATCTGACCTTTTAGCAGAGTCATATTTGTAGATATTCATTAATACTGCAATTTCCTTCTGATTGAATAACATTTCTCTTTACAAGTTACTGACTTTGATCTTTCTAAATTCACCTCAAGCTGAAGATGTCAATGAAATTGGATGTTTCATGGAAAATTCTGGTGTCCCTGCATTATTAAAGGTAAGGAGATCTTATTAAATGTAAGGCGTTATTATTAAAGGTAAAGAGGTTTTAAACAATCACCCCCTGCATGCCTGTTTAGCAGCTTCCACTGAAGTCAGATATGTGATGCAAACACCTTCCTGTGTGTAGAGAAAACATTTCCTGAAGAGTTAGTTAACTACACTGACAGGTTCCTCTTCATATTTTAACGTGTCTGTTTACGAAAAATACAAATATCATCTACTGAAATGTAATTATTGTATATTAATTACTGATTAATTTAATCCAAGAAAAATTAATTGTATTTTTTGTATCATAATGTGATATAAACATTAGCTTACTTAAAAAAAATGCAGTAATTTAAATAACGTAATTAGAAACGACAGACAAAATTATTTTATTACAAATCCCAGTGAAAATAATTTGGGGGAATAATTAGGGCAATTATTGTAACAAGATATTGCAAATAACATCGCAAGCTAGATACTTGATATTCTTACTAAATTGTATCCAGTTATTCAATCTATTAAAAGGTGTGTGATTGGAGGGACGTTTTAAAAAGTTACAAAACAGCAACCTGTTGTTTTCTGCATTTCCATCCATAATTATCATTTAAAAGCAAAGCAATATTACTACGTATAACCAAATCAAGAACAAATTATGTAGTATAAATTTTAAACCGGATATAACATTACAAATTTGAGCTAATACATTTTATAGTTACTCTGCTTGTATGCAATAAATTTTGCTTGATCACATGTACAGCATTCCAGAATATATAACACATACGCCTTACATTTGAGGGGTTAACTGACGCAATAGCTATTTATCAACAGTGGCGCGGGAGTGTTTGCTGCTGGCACGCATCCCCGTCTCGCGGAGGCAGACACACGTAGGCACAGGGGTAATTTAAATGTTGCTGCTGCGGTCGAAATAGGCGCCATGAGCAGGTTTGACTTTGAGGAGGCGCTGGCTATTCCGTCCGTGCAGAAACATTAGAAAGCGATACCCAATTTAGAGATCCTGCTTCTCTGAGCCATGTTAGGGCTTTTTGGTTTGTTTCTGCTCCCGTGTGTTCAACTTTGGCTCTGCACTATGGATTCGGCTAACAGAACAGCATGGAACAAAAAAATTAATTCCATGTAAGATTAAAAAAATGAATAAAATAGAAACAATATATTATGCCCCTTCAGGACCCTGACCAAGATGAGTGGATGGAAGAAGGACAATATGGAACAAATAGCTTGAAAATAAAAAGAAAATTTAAACAATAACGTCTAAACAATACAAATTTTTTTTAATAAAAGCCCTGTTTATTTCCCCTCAATGTTTGTTAGGCACTGTTTGTCTTAAAAGAGAATGTGCTCCAATGTCAAGGAGAATAATTCAGTGTCTCTATGTATGTCTCAGTTACCAGCTATTTAAATCCACAACAATTCCCAAAATAATAAAATTACATTTCCAAAGGTGGCTGATCAAATCACTTGATAACGGCTTTGATCTGGCAGGTATCCTTTGTCCTTTAATTCAGTTCTGTTTACTGTTTGAGGTAATTATTTTCAATTTAACTGCTTAAAGGAAGATTAAAAAAAGAGAGAGCAGTCCTCCAGGATGCTCCCGGAAACCCAGCCTGCAAGCACGTACCCTCTGAAAGAGCATTCCCGCTTTATCTGCGCTCATTTTCTCGGCCGTGATTTAATTTCCCAGCCCTTAAACATGACGAATTACCGGGCTTGTCTTCTGCTAATGCTTTTAACAGATCCCGATAAACTGCATTAATCAGGTGAGCTCCCGGCCCAGACGCACAGGCTCGAGCTGCTCATTTGCCTTATTAGGCTGTGACTTTAGCACATAACCAGGTGGATAATCTAGTGGCTTCGCGGGCCTTAATTATGCCATAATCAGTTCAGTGGTCGGCTCTGCAAAAAGCCAGGAGCACTTCTCTCCCCCCCCCAGTGCTTCTCCTGCACCTCCCCCCTCCCCACAGCAACCCATATTCTCCGTGTCATGGTGAGACCCCCTTTGACAAATCACATGAAGGGCAGACTAACTTTGTAGGACAAGACAAAGCCTAAACATATGGTGGAATCCCCTAGGTGCCAAATTCCAGAGGAACGGGCTGCAAGGCCTTGTGCTCCTCCCGCAAAGCCTACCTGTTAAATTATTATTGTTTCTATTCGTATCATTCAGCTTCTTCGCAGATGCCGTCATCCGGAGCAACTAGCAGGGTCTTCTCCGCTGTAGAGGATATTCCATGAAGAAATCTAGGTAGCTTATGCGGTTTGCTCAAGGCTACTATTTCAACAACCACATCACTATCCACAACACTAATAAGTGAAATTCTTTAATCATTAAGCCATTGGTATTCTGACAGCTGATGTGTCGCATCACGTGTCACGTGACTTGTGGAGCGTAATTGCATGAATTGTTGTGGAAGAGTACTCTTGCAAAAAATACAAGATTACCCAGAGGCATTGAAACGAATCATCGCGATGACCGTCTTCCTGAGACATTCGTTTGCATTGTTTTAAGTGAGCATTGAGATGTTTACATTTACATGTTTGTCTTTTGTTTTCATTTCAGAGAAAAAAAATAGATGCAGCATCCCTGGATTCACAGAGAATGAAATATCTGCTATGAAACCTCATTACTATAAATCAAACGACCGCTTTGCACACAGTTAATGAAGACAAAGTGAAATAAGGATGTTTTTCTCATTGCGTTCTAGACCAATTAAGGGGTTGATTTAATACTAATTAGCAGCTAAACTTCAATTTGTTTCATGTTATTTACTCTTTTGAATATTCAGCATCTAGCTATCACTCTCTCTGTGAAATCTAATCAGGCATCTGTTTCCAGTATTTGCTGATAATTGTATTGCATAGTACCAATGACAGTGACTTCTATCAGCATTAAATTAAATGATAAAAGTTTGAGTTTTTTTTCAGAGCAGGAGAAATGCAATTCATTTAAACTTTTTCTTTGGGTTTTGATATCTTCCAGTTTAGCATCCCAGACCTGTTTACACTGTTTACACAAATACCACACATACCACTCCAGATGTAATTTTATGATTCTGCATTAATGGTGTTTACTTTCATGAATTCTCCTTGAACATGGTTGTCTCGAACATTTATGGCTTTAATGTAATCTAATATGCCCCCAGTGATAAACTATGCCAATCTTCATAGTCCTGCCCATTTTACTTTACAAAGAACATACAAAAAGATATGAATGATGCCTGTCGGGTCTTTGCATTTTAGTCACGATCCATCACGCCATCAGTCTCATACTCGTATACAAAGCGTGACCTTATCCATATGATACAAACACACACACACACGCACACACACAGACACACACACACACAGGTTTGTAATTTTTTGATTGCAGTCACAGAATTTCCCCTTGTGGGGACCAAAAAAATGGACCCCACAACATAAAAATAACATGTTTTTATCACATCGTAGGGACATTTGGTCCCCACAATGTAGAGTATACCTGTACCACACACACACACACACACACACAGACAAATATACTATATATGCAGCATATTGGCCAGGGTTCAAATAAAATCTCCATTCAAGCATGCGTACTGTAAATGAATTCCTTCATTTACAGTAATATAGAATATGTACTTCTGCACGATGTTTGCATCTGGATCTAAGTAAGCTGAACTTTATTTTTTAAAACTGTTACTCTAACTCTTAATTAGACAAGTCAAATAGAATAGAGATACTTCATTCCCATGTGGACATTGGATATTTCTCACATACTCCATCTTGCTCTCCATGCGAATACAGACACACAAATATATCAAAGCACCAGGCCAGTCTCAAGGGGACAATAAAGATAACGATAAAAGGGAATCACTTTAGTGATATGGTTACTCTGTCAGGTCTGGGATTCAAATACTCTGGAAATTGGAACAAACCCATAACCAAGTGAGTTATGCATCACCTGATTTATAGTAGAACCATGCACTAGTGGCCCAGTGGCCTAATGGATAAGGCATCAGCCTCCGGAGCTGGGGATTGTGGGTTCGAGTCCCATCTGGGTCGTGAGCGGCGTCTTTTTAAGTGTGGTATTTGCTTCACATGTATGGCACTTCGGACAAAAATGTCTGTTAAACGCATAAATGAAAATGCAAGATTGACTCATCGGAGAGACTTGGTCCCTATATCTGTGGGAAAAGATCCTATTGGGGGAGAGGGATAGGGGGCCGTTCCTTACAAAACAGCTTGAATGAGACGTCGCTATGCATTTCGCATCTGGTGCTAACGGTCCTCCTTGAAAGCAGGCGGGCATCTTCCGTCTTAATCTGCCACAAAAGATACAGAATGAAAGCAGACGTGTGGTGTGATTAAATGAGGGTTAGTGGTGATCATTGCAGGGGTGTCCTGGCTAACCCTGTTGCATGTAAAGAATAGATATGATATGAATAATCATGGTAAGTAAAACATGTTCCCTGTCAATGCGCTGGTAATTGGTCATTGAACCGGGAGTGAATCATCTCTTGACTTTTCGACATTGATCTTTCACGAAACGCACATTACACCATGTACTGCCTCCGAGTCGGTCTGAAATCCTCCTTGGCTTGTCATTTCAGGTTAAAATGGAAAGTTAATCGCTTTCAGATTCATTATTGTTATGCGTATTGATTGCCGTTCCCCAAGCCGCACATGAACGATATTGTACATCCTTGTTTGATAAGCCGTGTAAAATCTTTGAAGATGGCAACACAATTAAGTTTGCAGGGTCAGTTATGATATGAGCTGCGATTTGATTTCTGTAGCTGTGACAACTCAGCAACTGCTTTTAACAATTATCCTAGGATTGGCAGGGAGAATCACTGGCTCCCACAATGATGTTCAGGCTGAAGGCCGGACTCATCTTACAGCAGTGAGCTGATCACAGGAAATGGATATTCATACTGTTCATCTTCTACATTACCATCTGTTGTAGCTTGTGGTCTTTAGAAAATATCTATCTATCTATCTATCTATCTATCTATCTATCTATCTATCTATCTGTCTGTCTGTCTGTCTGTCTGTCTATCAGCCTGTGTGTCTGTCTAATTCAAAAGCAAAACCCAGAAAACATTAATACATCAAAGTGAAGTTATTATTTAATAAATATGAGCGCGATTTGTGTTAATGCTGTTTCAAATACAAATAAAGTAAGCAAATAATACACAAATGCAATTTAGGGGTAATGTAAAATAAACTGCCATCTACCATTAATAAATTACAGTTATAAATAATTCATAGCTGTTCGCAATAAAAGATACATGATTTGCAGTTTTGAGTAATTAATATAATACCTCATATATCTTTGGTTGGTACGTGATTATTTCTGGAGGAGGACACTGGAGGAAGCTGATAACATAATAATAATAATAATAATAATAATAATAATAATAAGCAATTTTATGCATGTCACTTTTAATCATGAGTTAATGAGTTTTCTCTGAATTCCTATTAGCTGTAATGTATGACAGTAGTAATAGGTTTGACAATATGTTTGATGTTAGCATAAAAAAACAGAATTGCTTTCCAGTATAAATGTCTGTTTGCTAAAGAATAGTAACTTGTGGTCAAGTGGCACTTGTTAAGAAATACGGGGGCCATGTTAGGAACAGAGGCTATAAGGCAGCCAGGTTTAACGATGTCCAGAGCAGCGTTTAGGCTCACCGAAACAAGTGGGAATAAATGACCAGGAAAAAGCTGCTATTGATAAATCATTAACACTACTGGTGCAGAGTGTTTCAAACCGAACGGCTCCCTGAAGGAAGTACTGACAGGAAGGTCTGAAGAGCCGATTAACCAGTGGAAGGGTGTTCAACTTAAAGGCTGCCTTGCATTACACCCCAGTTACACTGAAGGCCCGGAGACGATGAGAGTGACAGGAACAAGACAGAGAATGAGAATTAATTCATGATTTTAATCCAATAAAGTGATGACATACTGCTTGGAGTTGGATCGTATGCAAACTAAAGTTGCAGGATGGGAATCGAATGCAATGGTTTAAAAAGGCTCCTGTTTGTGGACAGTTTTCTTCAAGAAAAACTTAATGGACTGAAAATTGATTCACAGGGTAGATTATAGAAAGGAATTAAGGTATTACTTTCACAAGTAGGCAAAAGAAATTAGAAGACGACAACAGGAAGAATTCCCACGGGACGCCTGCACCCCAGTGCGCGAACGGAGTCTTGGGGTCTTGCTCTGGCTCCATGTGTGTCGTAAGAGAAGATTCCAGAGGCCAGGCATTAAACCGAAATTTTGATAAAGTTGAAAATGCTTTTGCAGTGATCCATCGATCTGTGTTTTTTTTTCAATGAATCATAACTTCTCCTAAGTACAAATTATCTGTATGTTGCATGTTTTTTAACCCAGGGACCGCCTGTATAAGATAAAGTCGATTTTTAAAATTACACTGTGATTTGGAATTTTATTTCATGTATACATAACATTCTCAAGCAGAAAAAGTACGTGTTACACAATTGTTATACTTTGTTATACAGCCGTGTTTAATATGTAAAACAAGTAACCATGCCATTATTCAAAGTATTTTGTATCGTTTATCAATGTACAAAATGAAACAATGAAACAATTCAATTACTGTGAGCAATATAAGGCCTTCTTGGATTTTAGTTTATTAAGCTACCTATTTTGCCAGCTGATGTAAATTGTTTCCTAGCCATAAGCAGAAATCTTGCCTTTCTCATTTGTAGCATCTTACAGCATGTAGGAAAGCTGTCATTTTTTTTTATGACTTCACTGGAAGTGCTCACTGGCTGACAGTGGACAGATGTGCTTAGCAAGTGCAACTGCCCACAGGACTCTGGCTGCTGGTAAGTAGCTAAAGAGGCCAGTGGGATGACGAACTGAATTTGAATCATAAAAGTAAATAGTTAGTATATGAAAATGCAAGTTCTTAATGCAAACTGCTTCAGTAAACTGTTCAGCTGTGCAAATCACTGACTGCCAAGCGATTACAATTATATAATCACTGGAGCAGCACGCTGACTCATTACTAGGGAGCCACACTAATCAAATCACTGTATCACTCCAACAATACATGCTAACAAAGTTTAGGATTACACCACACATATTTGCACAAAGAAAGGAACCACTGGACTGCAGTAAAACTTGACGTGATTTTATAAAAATCTATACATATTCCTCGCACTGCCAAATGAGTTCTGTGACTATATCCTGAGACATAAAAATTGTTTTGGGCATTCGCTACCAAGCTGTGAGAGCTTTTCCAACAGTGCAAGACCCAAAAAAGACAACTTTGTCCCATTCTGAGCTTAGGTTCACTGCAGCTCTGTGTGCCGCTGTCTTCTCAAGGCCCACCAGCTTGTAACGCTTCTGGGAGATTGTGGGTAAAATCGTGAAAACAAAGTCCTATAAAAAAATAAGCATAATGCATAAAAAGTACAATTACAGTATTCATGAATCTCAAAATTGGCAGGTATTTCAAACATATATCCATTACAAAGATGAAATCTTTTTCATCACAAAAGCTTGTCCTTTAAGGTTAGAAAACAATGGAAGATCTTCTCATAAAATTCCAAGGGGAAGTGACATACAGTACTGTAGCTGATTCTCACCCTTCTTGGTTTTCGTGGTAAAAAAAGCAAAAGCTCAGTGTATTTGAAAACAGCAGGTGTGTTTGGCCACAAACAGTTTGACGATTGGCCAGAAAGTTTCACAAATATGTGCTTGGCTGTCCACCTGGACAAGTAATTTCCAGAACTCACTCCATTTTTTGTTGTTTTTGAAATAAGATGCCCAATGACCTAAAGTCCGTCTTCCTCATCACATGTTACAGAATTAGGACCTAGAACTAACTCCATGTCCACAGAAATGATACTCACAAATTTATCCCGTCCACATATCCTGTGGATTGCGTAAGTTATGGAAATTTGCTCTTCAGTTGTTCCAAGCAAAGGCACGTCCCTGAAAGTGGACAAAGACTGATACATACTTAATTCAGGCTTACCTCATCATACTTGCCGTGCCCCAAAGCAAGCAGAAGGGCGAGACAGGGAGGGAGATGCAAAAAAAGGAAACGTCCTACAAAAAAGTTACATTGTCCCACTAGAACTTTCCGGCATTTGCTACCATGCAGAATTGTTCTACGTGGTTCCCACCGGGCCTGGCTCGGGGGGTTGGTGTGTCCGTGGGGGACAGGTGTCAGGCAGGTGTGCATGTCAGTGACTAATGGTGCTATGGGCTAGCCATCGTGATCTATCACGCCCGGACTGGCCTGTGAGGGAACACGGCACCGGGGACCAGTGCTGAGCCCCACGACATATCATTACACAAGGTTAGCATCAGCCTACCTCTGATCCTAATCAATCCACTCATCAGCTACGCCTTCTACCGCTTGTATTCCAGTGTGTGAACAACTGTTATCGCAGTTTGATCATTTAATTTAGCTTTTAGTTGTATGTTATTTTCAGTTTTCATTCAATATCTTGTTTAGTTTTAGTTTTCAGTGTGATTGCATTAGTTTTTATTTATATATTTTATGTATATTTTATTTATATGTAGATATATTTCTGTTTAGCTTTTATACATTTTAGTTTCAGTTTAAACTTTACTGTAAGTTATACTGCTGATTTTATTTGTCCGATCTCTAGAGAATCCTTCATAAAAACAAAATGCACATTATACATACAAAATGGGCAAAATATGTTTAATGTATTATTAATGGTCATTAAAGATAAATCATTACTTTTGTTAAAAAGTATTTTGAAACGGTAATGGTAAACATTTGACATTTATTTTATTTTATGTAATTTACTTTCGGAAGCAATTATTGTAATTTTTGCTTTGTTGTAGATTTTATTCTATTTTTCATTGCCTTGGACCTTCTGAAGTTTCTTAAACTTCCACGTATACTGCCCTTAAGTGCTAGATCACAGATTCACTGGCCTTCAGATTTACTTTCCAGTTTATATTGTCACATGTGCCATGAGGAACGCAGTGTTACAGTTACAGGGTTGTAGTTATTTCTGTTGGATTCTTACTGCCTACACAGCAAACAGCCTGCGTTTGCTTTTTAAATGCACTGGCTCAGATTTTTTCCTTTGTTAATCTCAGTGGACTGAGAGTTTATTGCTAGTGCAAATAACTTTGCATCAGCTTGAAGCAGAAGCACAAAAAATGTTATATATTCACCCCCCCCCTTAACGCACAACAAAAAGAATTTAATAAGCTGGATCCTAACTCCGGATTGTTTACCTTGAATAAAAATGATTCTTGCTCAACTTTTTTCATAAATGTATTATGGTCTCCATTATGGTCTCCATATGTAGCTCCGTGCATTTTATAACAAACCGCGAGAAGCCATTATCTAAAGGGGGGTATTAAAATTAGCGGAACAATAAAAGTTTAGTAATGAACATTAAAATGCAAACTAGTGAAAAGAGATCCTATCAATCAATGAAGACTCCCTTTCTGAGTTTTAATTAGATATTGCAGTTAATGGTATTGGGGGGGGGGGGAGAGTTTGGAGAAAAATCTAATTGCCATTACTTAATGGGCCAACATCTTTTTTAACTTGGAGATAAAAAAAAATGTAATTTATAGAATAATGTCATTCTTTTTATCTCTGCTGCAAAGATTAACATCAGAATTGCCACTCTCTGACAACAGGAGACCACTAGTACACTTCAGCTAGAAAAAGAAATCCCTTCTTGGGTTTTTAAATGGTTGAACAACAGCCGGAAAAGGAATTGATACACTGGTATTGAATATGACATCTCCCACCTCAGGGATATAGCAAACTGTTTGTCTTGTCTACCAGAGATCTGAAAATGAAAACGATTCTGTTGCTTACATTCTGTTCTCTTTTTCTCCACTGCAGCCTATTTTTTTTTTCACAGTTGAATTTATTGCACGAGATAAATGAGCTACCAGTTCAATCAAAGTCATACAGTGATATTGTATAAATATTATTTGACATCAGTGCTACTAATGAACAATGTTTCTCTTGATAATTCAAATTAATTACTGAAAAAACAGACCTCCGTGACTCAGTTTAAGACCTGCAGTCCGCGGCATATTCTGCATGCACCATTTAATTTTCGATTCCTACCCTCATTTGTGGCATTTTATGAAAACAGAGTGTACGTCTCAATTTGGGGTTAAGTGCCACAGTGCCGCCGGCTCCCTCAGACGTACAAAACTGTACCTGTATCTGGAGATGCTTTTTTTAAAATAGAACCGCGGGAGCTATTTCTGAAGCAGGGCACATTCAAATCAGACTGTTCCATTTTCCTAAGCAATGTAGTAATTAGGGCATGATTTGAACGGTCTTAGTGTCTCCCCGTGTGGGGGTAAAAGGGCCAGGGACTGTTATAAATTGAGTAGAGAAAAGGGGGCTTTCTGATTGGAAGGAGGAAGGACATTCGATATGAGCTAAACTTTTTCCCTTATGTGTTTGTTCACTATGCATTTATTCGTCGACTGATTTGTATTTCACTTTGCATGGAGCTTTTAATAGTTAATCCAGAATTCTTTTTATGCCAGGAAGAAACACAAATTAATAATGAGAAGTTATCTCAAATTAATTCACAATTATCAAAATGATCCAGTAGGTTTGCACAGAATGAAACAATGCACGAAGTGCACAAAAAAAAGAAGTTATAAAAGTGCATGTAATATATTTGTTTAATTGCTAGAGTCAGCTGAGGTGGATTTTGGAGGTTGCCCCATTGGATCTACTGAAATGAATGACCTGCAAGACCATGACCATTATGCCAGAGGTTCTGGGTGCTGTTCAGCCAAATAGTTACTTCAATATTAGTTTAAATACTAGAACTCGTGACCATAAGTGTAAATTAGCAGGAGAATATTTTAAAATGAATTTGAGGAAGCACTTCTTCACACAGCGTGTAGTTGGAGTATGGAACAGTCTTCCTGCTAGTGTTGTGCAAGCTAAAACCCTGGGTTCCTTTAAATCAGAGCTAGATAAGATTTTAACAACTCTGAGCTATTAGTTAAGTTCTCCCCAAACGAGCTTGATGGGCCGAAGGGTCTCCTCTCATTTGTATATTTCTTATGTTCTTATGTCACAGAGTACTCAACTTGCTGGTCGAAAAAAAAATCTTGGTCTGGATTTTAACTTTCTGGACCTGAAACGTCCCGAAATGTCCTGAAATGTCCATCTCTGCTGTTACTCGTGGCTTCAGCACTACCGTAGCTGCGGGCTGTACGGATGCAGTATCACCGTGCTACCTTCCCCGTAGAATGAATTTTGTCAATGAATGAGCTTTTCTAGATTGGAGGAAAAGTAACGGATATCCCCGCCTCCTGAGACTCATTGGGAACATACATATAGGAGTGTATGAGATCCAATGAGCCCCCACCCTGATCAAACAGCAGCTGTTTTAGTTGCAAGCCCTAGGTGCACCACTCATAATACCCATAATTCACTCACCCCCTGCTGTGGCACCTCTGCATGCCCACCTGGCCCCCCCCAGAGACCCATCACGGCGATGGCTGCCAACATGTCTGCTAATCCTGATGGCAACTCCTATCCTGACTCTGAACTGCATACTGCCTGAATGAGGGCAAAACTGACTGAGCGGTATAAGGTGGAGTAGCGCTGCTTGGGGCAGCCTGACTGCCCTAACCCACCCAGTACACTGTGGATGTGAAGGGTACGTTTGTACACATGTACACACACACACACACACACAGCCCTAACCTTAACTATAAGTAACCAGACAAAATACAAGTCTTTTGGCATTTTTTATTACAGTCACAGATTTTTATAAAATTGAATTTCCCATTGTGGGGGCTAAAAAAATGGTCCCCACAATATCAAAACGACAGGTTTTATTGGGTTGTGGGGACATTTGGTCCCCACAATGTAATGCATACCTGGACCACACACACACACACACACACACACACACACACACACACGTACCTCTTCCAAGTCTTTCTGACACACTGTAACTGTCCACTGGGCCACTTCTGCAGTAACAAATCTCTTCTTTACTTTAAAAGTGCAGCCTTACGCAGACGAGTTCCATAAATAGGAAACAGGCTGGCTACAATGCTTCCGCTTACTAGGCAGCCGACTTGGTTTCGGAGTAATTAACTGTAATCCTGCCAGTTCGGCTGCGTGTGTGCCAGGGAGACGACAGGAGAACCAAGAAGAGCCTCGCAAAATTTTTGGGCCAGGGTATGTGAGGGGTGGGGGTGGGGGTTTGGGGTGGGGGTTGGGGGTACAGCTTTATCATACAACCTTCAGCGAATCAGAGGCTGGGTGATTCCTGTTCAGGGGAGAGGAGTCATACTAGGAGAGTAATGCTTTTCTTATTTAACTGATGACTTACAGGATGTGGCCAAGTAGAATCTGTATTTTTTTCTGTCCAACAGACCTTTAATACAGATTCCTTTAAAATGCTTTTATCAGACCATATCGACGCAACATTTCTGTGAACATGTGCTATGTCAAGATGTAGTTAAAGAAGGGGAAGCATAAAAGCAGGATTTCTGAGAATCGTTACAGGACTATTCTGAAAAAGTAAGCAATTGATCAGAACATGACTATCGTTCAAACCCAGATTTATTGTTTGTGAGTTGTGCCTGTAACGGAGATGTATGGACACTTGTCCAAGCGCTGATTGTTCACAGTCGGTATTGGCATGAATCCGTCCTGCTTTTGATATGGTTTAACGTTGTGTTTTCTCCTTCAGCTGCCTTCCCGGCTTCCTTCGTCCGGCCCCGATTGCCAGAGGGCCACCGGCATTTTGATCCATTTGTTTTTGCCTATTTTGATCCATTTTTTTGCCCATTCCTGGCTACAGCCACAGGCTTTATGCACATAGCTGCCATGGCGTTATAGCGTTTGCGACGTCCAGCTGGAAAAATGCAGCGACTGTGACTTTGACCCGCCCTTGGGTGTGGCAGCCTCACTCGGAGCTGCCGGGC
Source organism: Mormyrops attenuatus (assembly GCA_026777985.1). Lineage (NCBI taxonomy): Eukaryota > Metazoa > Chordata > Actinopteri > Osteoglossiformes > Mormyridae > Mormyrops > Mormyrops attenuatus. The sequence continues at coordinate 9,504,359 of JAODKC010000028.1, forward strand.
GACATGTTTGTGCCGCCATTTAGAATGGGAGTCAGACCAACAGCCGGCCTTTCAAATACACCGATCCCATGAGTGCCCAGGTCTGCTGTAGGAGTGCAGCCCTGTGACAGATTCCACACAGGGAAGCTCGGTCCAGTTGGGATACTGCAGTGCTACAGTAAAACCAGCTAAACTGTCCTTGCCTTTTTATGAAACATCATTGCACTTGATTTTGCAGCAGCTATGTCTGTTAGCTTAATCACAGACGCTTGATTTACACTTGATCTTGGACATCTTGTCCTCATTTACATATATTCCTTTAACACAGCTGTAATTCTGTAATGTTATTTCCCACTGTCTATTATCTGTCATTATGAACACTAATTTTGCTGAATTCATGCCAGCTTTTTTTTCTTTTTTCTTTTACTCAGACCCTGACAGACTTTAGTCATTATGAAAAGTCAGGGTTGCATTTTTGCCACATACGTGGCTGTGAAATCTGAAATCAATGCTGCAAATTGCCTCCGACGGGCAAAACAATCTCGCATGCCCTACTTTTAAGATGCCTTTAAAAACCTTTTGTTAATTCTTCCCAACTCGCAACGACAAGTGCATCCTCCTCTAAGGCTTTAGGAGAAAATGCCGTAAATCTGTGCCGTTTCGTTTTTATGGCCGCGTCCTGACATTTGTAAACACGGAAACTCAGCAGTAAAGAAAATCGAGAGTGAGTTGTCAGTTTTAATTTACACGGACGCTGAAAATTGTCCACAGCAGTTCCCTGGCCTAAAGCCACACAACTCGCAGCTAGACAAACTGTGTCAGTGGTGTGTCCTTGAAGACTGCAGGTAAAGATGAGGAGCTGGGAATTGTAACCACAAGGCTGATCACAGTGTTTTAATGAACAGCTCTTCATGCTGTCACTCAAGCATGGGGTCTTGGGAGGACATGACTACTGGTTCAATTAGTAACCCCTTAGATCTTCATTTCATAACACATCTGCAAGACCGAGTAGACTAAATTTTGTATTATTTCAGAAATCGATACAAGCTGTACATTTAGCTTATAAGCAGTTAATGATATTTGTGAACTTGTGAATTAACTGTCGTCAGTTGTAGCATAATAAAAATCGATAAAAGCTTAGTTAAATGTGAACTTTAGCTGAAGTTCCACAGAACACCAGAGGAACAGGCAAGTGGTACTTATGCATAGATCAGGCTGGCATTCAAACCCTCAGCCTAGTAGTTGCGAGAGAGCAGTGCTATCCATGGAGCAGCCCCTATATAAAGCAACAGAGGCCACGTTGATACGTAGCTCCTCAGGAATGGGTCGTACATATGCAGGAGTGTAGCTCAGATTGGGCTGTTACATGCCATCCTCACCTTCATACCTGTCTGATGCCAGGAGAGGCTTCCATCTATAAAGGCAATATTCCAGCAGTTATCTGGGTCTCTCTTCCCCAGCGCCCCTGGATGTGTCGGCAGTATTTTTTCAGGGGATACCACAAATGCTGGGTTCCTGAATGATCGCCCATTTTTTCGGCACCGTACAGCATGTTTTCGCAGGTGCTGGCGGAGCCAGCCTTGGGTGTTCTGCCATGCTAGGCGGGATTCTGCTGAGCGTCCCCTGCCCCATAGCGACAGAAAATAATTTTTGTCAATTCATCTATATTAGAAACATTTCAGTAGCACAAGGTATCTGGTCGCTAACTAGCCAGCTCACATCTGTTTTACAAGAAAAGTACTGAAATATTAAAACTAGTGTAAACAGTTGTAATGTCACGGAATGCAACCAGATGTATTTCTTCTGATTTTTTTCACTCGCTCTCTTGCGCCCCCCTAATCAAATGGCGCCCTAGGCGATTTTTTGTTTTCCCAGTTACAGTTAGCATTGTGCACATTCAACACAACTGCAGTCAAACGGTGATATGAAATGGGGACACAATGGCTTATGCTAATGTTGAATCACATCATTTCAATGCATTTAAAAAAGATATCCTGATCTCACAAGGTTATTAGATGAAGAACACTTTGTAAAGTTGGTCATAAACCTGATAAGAGTTTAATGCTGCAAGCTAATATTTCTTCTACTAAAGAGGGCCATGGATCTGAGAGGGCCTCCAAGGTAGGATCAAATGGTAGAATCCCCAGAAACACCATCTTTAAATGGCAATGACTACACACTCCATCCCCCCACCCATCTGCAGCTGGAGACTTGTAAGAAAAAATGAGCACAATACATACTTGTCTCATTTGACTGCTTGACAAAGTGTTAATCTAATTGTGCTGCGATCGCTTTGACGACAATGTGACAAGACAGACAAATTTGATTTTATTCTCCACGGAACGACATGGAGCGCTACATGTGGGTGACTGTGACACAATTGAGGGTGGAGTATAAAAGGGGTTCAAGAATGTACCTATTTTCATTGTGAACAGCAATAACATCTCAATGTGAGGGAACATGTTCCTGGGCTTGGCGTGACTTAGTATTGAGATGAATGGATTTGGGTGGAGACCGTTTGCTAATAGATGCTCTGGGAGACTGACAGTGCACGCTTTTCCTAGTGAAAGAGAAGGTTGTTTTTTTTTTTCGAGTGAAGGACAAAATTTGAGTTCTAGGCATGATGAGTAATATACATAAATGTGAATGTGAGGGCACAGCAAGAAGGGTTCCTTTAGTTATTCTTACAAAGAACAATAGATTTATTGGATTCATAGATTCATGAATGAGACTGAGCAATTTTCAAACATAACTGACAAAATGTAGATTTATAAATCAGAAATTAGTGCCACAAACAACAAGTACAAAAAATCTAGATGAATAAAGGTAGATGTTAAAACACTCTCCCGGCCAAATAAATTAAATAGCTAAGTTTTGTAGCAAAGGGTTTTTGAGAATTTTGCTGAATGATAATACGACAGAATTTTGTAGCTTCGTGCAGGTTATGCGGGTAAGCACTTATTTCTGAAGAAAATCATTATTTTAAAAGCGTTCAATATGACATGTTTAGTGTTGTTTGAGGTGCATCGGTACAACAAACTTAAAATTGGTTAAAATCTTATAGCGGCCTCTAGAGTTTGGAATTATACTCACATTGATGCCGGTTTATTTAACTTCAGTTTAACTTTTGTTTTACTTTTACCCTAAAACGATAACTGACTGTCACAGTCACAGAATCAGGCCAACCCTCACCACCAGTTCCTCTCAGATTTTATTCCAAGTCCCTGTTGCTGTCCAGACTTCTCTAACTCCCTGCTGGCAGACCTCCCTGGATCATCTACATGCCCACTCTGATTCATACAGAACCCTGCTGATTGCCTTGTGTTCCCTACCCCCCGCCACACATGCACCACTCCTCAGCTCCGTACCCTGTGTCGACTCCTTATCGCGGTCCAAATTCAGTTAAAGACCTTTGTCCTTACCTACTGTGTTCTGCTCCTTTAATGTACGCTCTTCCCATATGTCTCTCCCAGTACCCTCTGCTCTTGAACTGCTCGTCATGTTGCAATGCCATTTTTCATCCCCGGCCAAGACTTAAGAACTGCAACGTCGCTAATGATCTTGAAGCATAAACAGAGTACACAGAGCTCCAAACTCCACATCTACATGATGCTGGTCTATTCCAGGCAGCGACACAGTGTTGCATTACCAAGGGCATTTTAACCATATTTTATACATATGTTTAGTTTTTTAACACAGGATCTTGATTTCAGCTGTACACAAGGTATTATAACAAATTTTATAATAATAATAATTCATTGTTGCCATTTCCTTTGATACTGAAGAGCTGACAGTATTTAGTCATGGTTTGCACTATGTTTACTTGTTTGCATTATGTGTACTGTCTTTGCACTTTATTTCGCTCTATACTGTATGTTTGTATTTCTACGCTTTATGTACCTCGTTTTGCCATATGCAAAATAAAAAATTCTGCCTGGGATGAATGAAATATGTCTTATCTTATAGTTCTTTTAGTGTAGAACTTCTTTTGTTAGAAAATTTCCCGCGGGATACATTTAGGATTCTGTTATAGACATCTTGTCCACCGTAAGTTTTGAATGTGACACCCACTGGCAAGTTTCACTGAGCATGTCAGGTGGTGAATGTACACAGAGGGTCATTACACTGCAATGGCCCGTTTCGTTTTTGTGGGTTTTTCAATCAGCTGACTACAGTGCAAACCCGACCTGTTGACCACTGCAGCCAGTGAGTTGTGGTAACAGATCCAGGTCATAGCTCCTGGGAAGAAGTAATGTATAGGCTCCTAAGACACACAAAGAAGAGGGAAAGGTAAACTATACAGAATGACTACTTTATGGGTGAGTATATATGCAGAGGTGAATTTCCATGAAATACAAACAAAACAAACCCGACAAAACTGAGAATAAATCCGCCAATACACTGCCACAGACACTATAAAACGTCATCATTTTATAAAAAATATATTAACCTGTAGCTTATTCTAGAAACACTGATGTTTTGCTATGCAGGAAATTTCAATAATGAATATAATACTTCTAGCCTTAGTCTGAGACAAGGCATTTAATGATTAAAACTATGCATGCGATTTTTAAATGTATTTTCTGTAAACTTCATTTCTACTTGATATGTACTAATATCTCATCAGTTATCCAGTGTTTCCCAGTCCGGTCCTCGGGGACCCACAGCCAGTCCACGTTTTTGCTTCCTCCGAGTTCCCTGTCAGACAGCTCTGGGAACCGGGAGGGTGCAAAAATGTGGGCTGTCTGTCAGGGCTGTAACCAGGGTGTGAAAAACAGCGAGGTCTGGGACCCAGGGGTGGGGGGTAGATCTCATCAATCACATTATTGATACCATCCCCTTCATAGGCAGTTAATCCTTTGTTTATTAATTAGTTATTTGAAACATTAGTTAGCCTAATTTTTTATTCAGGCGAATATTTAGCTTCAAATTTTATTTTTAGCTTTTAAAAAGTTACAGAGGTCCAGACCTTGGTGACCTCGTAGCTGGCTTCAGCCCTGCTTTCTGTGGGTCCCCAAGGACCGGACTGGGAAACACTGAGTTAACCCATTCTAAAGTGTATACTCAGCTATAATAGGTATCTCTGTAGCCTCACACCTCCTGGGTATGGAAGTCTGAATCCTGCCCCTGTATGTATAAGTCTCCCTACAAACTCCAGTTTCCTCTAACAGACTAAAAACATGTGATTACGTGACTTGGTGTCCCTAAATTGGGTGACAGCATGCTCTGTGATGGACTGGCATCCTGTACAGGATGTCCCCTGTCTTGTGCCCCCTGCTGCCCAAGATAGGTGTCAGGTACATGGTGACCCAGTACTGGATAAGCATTTGTGGAAGATGGATGTATATTCAGATATTTATACAAAATTGTGTACATGTGTTTTACTTAGACCACAGCCTATAAAACGTGGATTGATATTGGCCTACTTTGAAATTTTTGTATTGCCCATATATTAATAGCCCAGCAAAACATCAAAAATACATAAACACATTCACAAATGACAGAATCTGTTTATAAGTTCATTTCATTTGGCATTATTGCCTGTTTCACACCTGCCACTGGAGACAGCCTTGGAAAAAATGCTCACAAAAAAAAATCCTGATAGCTGTAATATCTGCTAGCTTGCAGCCAAATCGCGGACGGAATGCACACACGAAGCAACGCGTCCCTTTAATCAACTGAATATTGGCGACGTGGGAAGCAAAGGTAACTGGATTTTTACACCAATGCGTCACGGCAAGTGACTTCACGTGACGTTGCGAAAAAAGAGAACATCCCGCACTGTCTCTCCGCATCACGTCGGGGAGCAGAAAGCTGCCAGATCGGGGACGTCGGTGACGGTGAAGGGTCGCGCTTCGCCAGTGACATCCTGTCAGCTCCTGTCATCTTCTGCCGGACACCACCCTGCCTGAGCCTACCAGGGGTCCCCGGGCCACTGTTCTCTGGCGTGTCCACCCCAGCAGCTCACTCCTACGCTCCCCAATTCCAGCTCATGTAGCAAACGCTATTATTAACCTGACTGGTCCTTTTTTCCCTGACTGGTTTCATTTACCTTTTGCTAGCTTATTATCACATGCGCTGAGTGAGTGGGCAGCCCTGCTGACGCTCAGCAATATGAATGTTATTTTTTCTAATTAACGACAAAATTGCTGTTTAGATGGCAGAAAGTGTTTTTCACTTATATTTATTATTATTATTTATTAATCACTTGCTAGTGTTTAAATGTGTGATTGACTATTACTGCAATGGAATAAATGATTCTTGTTTAGAAAGTAGCTAATTTGAGAAAAGGAGTAAGATTTTACTTCAATGGGTTTTTTGTGCCTAGAACATTTGGGCACCTTAAAAAATTCTATTTAGCACATATACAGGTGGGTAGCAGGATAGTTCAGCAGATACTGATGTCTTCTTAAGCCTCTAGAGGTACCGGTCTGAAACTGGCATCAGTTCTGTGTGTGTGTGTGTGTGTGTGTTGTCAGGATTAGGTTTATATTACATTGTGCAGACCAAATGTCCCCCACAATGTCATAAAAATCTGTTATTTTGATGTTGTGGGAACCATTAATCAGGTCCCCACAAAGATCTGTGAATGCAATCAAAAAACTAAAAAAGTCTTTTGTATTTTGTTTTATTACTTATGGTTAAGGTCAATGCTGGGTAGGGGTTAAGGTCACCATGTTGTGATTAGAGTTTTCCCTGTTGAAACGAATGGAAAGTCCCCACAAAGATCAAAGATATAATGTGTGTGTGTGTGTGTGTAGTTTTCTTTCCCAGCACTTGCATAGGTTTCCTGTCACAGATGTTAGGTTAGAGGTTTTTTTTCATATAGCTTAAACAAATTGCCAGCGTTTTTCGGACGGCAGTAATGCTACCTTGCAAATTCTTGTGAAATTCCTAAAATTAACCCTTTAAATTTCTGGTTTTCAGCTGATGACACTTACACACAGCAGGCTTTGGATTTAAAGGATTTTGGATTTTAAGGATGTCAATGTGTTTGGCCGGCCCATTCTATCTCTGTGAATTGGATTCATTGCTGCTTCACCCCCTGGATAGCACATCTCTGTTGTGTGCTGATAATTTCCTCACAATTGCTTCCCTTTTTTTCTGTTGCCGGCTGCTGAAATGTTGGACACTGTTTGTCAGGCACCTGTTTAGTTTTACCGCGGCAAGCTATGAGCCACAGGTTGTGTAGCAGTTAAGGGCCCAAGCTTGTAGCTGACAGGCTGGCTGTTCCAGTCCCACGAGGAGCCCCACCTGTGTGCCCCCCACCTGAGCAAGGCTCTCATCTTATAGCTTTTCCCCATAAATTCCTGCAGAGAAAGTTGGTGCAGTCGATAAAAGTGAACCACCTCACATCATTAAGCTAACGTTTCAATTTGTGCCCTCCTTGTGTACGATAGTTCCAGTTTCTGCTAATACTGAGTCTATTAAGACACACTATATCCATATTAACAGTCCAGGCCAGGGACACGCAGGGTGCCTGTACAAATACGCCCAGAGCGAAGACAGGGGAGCGGCTGAACCAGAGCCAAAGCATGTCACGCGTGCCAAACCTGGTGCGTGCCATGCGCTTGTCTGTTCACTCAAATCTGCTCTTCCCAAACAACTCTCCAATACTTCCAGGGTTGGTGGAGGGGGGTCCATGCCAACCAAGGTGTTGGTGCCAAATCCTACCGATGCCAGGCAGAGATGGCGCTGTCCCAGTGGACCAAATAATTAGACTAGCCTCACCACCCGCAGCCTACGAGGCGGCCGAGACAAAGGAAGTCATTTGGATGTGTGGTTTTTTTTAGCTAGCTATTTTTAGCAAATGCTCAGAATGTCCTCGTCCGCATTATTGAGTGGCTGGCATCATTAAAGTGTCATTGACAGGCAACGCTGTTTAATTTTAGAAGGCTTCAACTCACCTTTGTGGCAGCAGAGGCTTCGGGGGGGGGATGGGGGGGCAAGTCAGATGGGTTAGGGTTATTTTTACACCACACTCAATGCTTATCAAACAATGCCGCCGCACGGGGACACAGCACCGGCGGATCACAAAACCTGACTCGCTTTTCCAAGACAATCAATAAGTATTCTTTCTCCTAGCGCATGTAATGAATATATTTCTAGGGACATGAGGCAAAGCATCAGGACCAGCCTTATAAATACCGCTAGTTCTGAATTTGGGGGTTTGGGGCGACTGATCCAGAAAGGCCTTAGAAGTTAAAACGAAACTGTCGACCTTCACCGGCCCAACAAAAATGTCAAACTTTTTAGGAGTTTGAAAAGTGATCATAATTGAAAGCAGTTCTGTAGGCAGTTTTTATTTTTATTTTTTAATGGGTTTGCTTGTGGGTAAGATTATTTTTGTTAATCTGGGAATTACTGGCAGCATCGGGGATGTCTTATAGATCAGCAATACATTTATTTATTGAACAGACACTTTAGATCAACTGGGTGTTAAGGGTCCAACAGCAAAATCACTCTGCTGACTACAAGATTTAAACCAAATGCCTTCCGATCACAGACACACCATACTAAACACACCCCCACGCCACACTGAGAGAGTCTTTACTTTTGATAGAATTCTGTTAAACATTAACATATTGTCTTCTCAAACTAAAAGGGCGGCAAAGCATGGATGGAAAACTCAGAAATGCGGCATGATTTTACAAGCAGCCAGAAAAGAACATCGTGCCCCTAGTGTTTTTCCCAAATAATCAAACAGGGTGACAATCTGTAATACTGGGAAGCACAGTTTAGCGAGCGTTTCAAGGAGGGGGGAGGGGAATATAGCTGTTGGGGGGCTTTCTTTTCTGTTGTTTTAATTCCCCTCAATTGGCAAAGCTAAAACGGTAATTAAAAGATCATTTGATACACTGGAATTGGCAGGCTGCGTGGCCCTATGCCCTGATGTCATGCTAGTCATTTAGATGCATACTCTCAAAATGACTGCTCCTGCGGTAAAAGGCATCAAACTTCCAGAAATCAATAAGTTTAAGTTTTCATTCAATATCATATTATAAAAATATGACCATACAGCATTTCCCTCTTCGGACTTATAATTAGTTCAGACTCAAATTTATTGGGTAAAAAGTATCTTCTCTTACTTTCTTTTGTTTCCTTGCTACATAAAATCTTAATATATTTAATTTTTTTTTTATATATATTTCTTTATACCTTTTTGTTGCCCCAAATGAACAGTCCTACAAAGTGCAAAATATCCACTATTTGTACAATACGTTTTAGAAATTTTAAAACATACCTTTTTTGATAAGCTTTGTATGACCTGAATATATTTTTGATTATTATAGCGTGGCCATCACCTCATCACCATGAAGACATCCAAGCCCTGTTCTGTCCCCATTGTCCCAAAGCCTGTCTTCTTGGCTCCTCTCTGCTGACCAGGAGAACAAGAATAGGGACCCCCCTCTCCCGCTTTCCACTTCCAAAAGTCACCCGTTTTTACCTTCAAATCTGATGATGTGTCAAAGTCATTTACCAGTAATGAGCCCTCATCGCAGATTTTATTTTTTTAATTTTTTTTTTCCTTCCTTGTGCTCGGGATTTAATTAATGGGCCGAAGACTTTCCATTGTGATTTGAGCAAATGAATAATAAATCAAGAAAGGGGATTTGTCAGGGAGGGAACATCTGTTTCTTACATGCATTACAACACGACTACTGCTCGCTTGCGCGTTACCCGCACGGAGACAGTAGGAGTCCGGCACTCAGGAGCCTCTTCATTTATTGCTCCACTGAAGGTGAACAGAGAGCATCCTAATGGGCCCGCCATGTTAATAAAAGCACCGCGCTTCTCCGCTTTCACCCGGGGCCCCCTTCCTTCTCGCTATTTTTTCCCCCCTTTTTTGGGCGCCGCCCGTCCTTAGTCCATGCTTTGCCGGGCAGGGCGGTGATTCTGCTGCGTCGGTGCTTTTATTGGATGATTAATATGAGCGCGGAGATTCATAAAGCGTGGACGATGATGATGTCGCTGCCGTGTCGGTGACAGGTGTGCATGCGAATATAGCTCCAGCGCCGTGCCGGTGTCCATGGACACTGACCGGTGATCGGCGGGCCGATGTCCAGGCAGGTCGACCGGCGAGGTGCGGATACACCTCCAGCGCCGGGCCGACGCCGGGCGTGCAGCGAATAGCCCTCCACCGCCTTGCAAATGTCCGGCTCTTGCACGGCGGCGGAGATCCTAGCTTAATATTATCGCTGCAGTTACATATTACGCCCCTCTTTAATATCCAGACTTGTAAAATTTCAGGAAATGAAAGCTCACCATTCAAACCGCAAGCCACATATAAAAGTGGTTATGGAGCCTTTTAAGCAGGAATCGTGCCTGATAGTTCTCGGCGCACGAAATCTGATAATTAACATTGCTAAAGGTTATCCTGAAAGCCTTTCAAAACTGCAGTTTACTTTCATTTCCCACCAAGGAAAAATAAAATGCCTCACTAAAGCGGCATTAAAATGTGCTTCAGCAACTTAAGTAGTGGAGTGGACTAAATTGCCTTCCGTGGCTTAAATTCCTCGGGAAGCACTCCTATAATTGCCTGCCTAAAAAGTTTTAAAACAATTATATATCATTTTTAAATTAAAAGTTTTACGTCTGCTATTTTTAACGCCCATTACTTTACTTCCTACCACTGTATAATAATAATACGCGGCACTGAATTAAGAATATAACTTTTAACGGAAAAAAAGTGATTATATGTGCTGGACTTTCATAGTTTGTTTTCAGTCTTTGCACATTTATCCAAACACATTATCATACTGTTATTTTGATCTTTAATACAGTGCAGCTTATTTTTATATATATTAGATGATAATAAAAAGTCCTGCTATATTTTCAACATGTTATATATCACTGTGTATTGGCCAGTTTGCCTTGGAAAAATGTTATGATACGGATCTGCATGCAGTCATTCACCATCTTGGATACATCAGCGATCACACCGCTGCCAGGTGTGGTACAGGGAACAGTTTGCGAGGGCTTGTGTGGCACTGAATAAATCCAGGTGCCATCCTGGTGCAGACATGCAACTCTACAGAGAGCAGTGTTTTACTGCTGGGATCAGTCAAGCTAACGTTCCAGAGTTCGCACACAAAAGCACCTCTCTAGCCATTCATCAGCTTTCCGAGGGAGCAGCCATCGGTTCCACTCTCTGGTTTAATTGTTAATGCTAATTGCTATTTATTGGCTGAGATGCAAATGATAGGCCAGCCAAAGTGAAATTTTATGATGAGTGAACTCCCCCTTTCGCGCAAATTGAAAAAGTGAAACAAGAAGGAGATGAAATGAGGCGAAGAGGGTCTTAATGGCCGCTTTTTAATGGGGAAGGCAAAATTAAGACTGATTTACGTGGCCGAATCTCCTGTTTTCCCTCATCAGCCCATTTGGCAGGAAAAATGGAAAAGTAATTGTTCGGCTTTTCGGCGCCGAGCCTCAAACCGCCGTTTATTGACTGAAATTAATCGCTGTTTATCCTTCATTCGCATGGAACGCGCTCCATCAGCATTATGGAGTTCCGCGCTTCACTTTGTCACCGGTGAGTCTTTTTTGGGGGGAGGGCTCGGAGTAGTGTCGAAACGATCAGTCACCTCACGACTTAGAGATGTATCCCAAAATAAGCCTCTACAGCAGGGGTGGGATGCAATCTTATTCAGAAAGGGCCATTGTATATGTGGGTTTTCACTGCAACTCCCTAATTAGATTACTAATTAGAGGACTGATTAGCCCAAGAGTCCTCACACCTGCATTTGAACGGCTGACCTAAAAGTTATCCCAAAAACCTGCACACACAGGGGCCCTTTGCGGATAATATTGCCCACCTACATTGCCCATCTACATCAACAAAATCTCTGAGTCACCATCAAGGGCTTAGGTTGAAATTCCGGGTTCCCCTAGATAGATTTTGTTGAGTGTGAGGGTACATTTTTGGGTCCCTATAGCTTGCTGGGACCCCTGAATTTTCCAGGGTACCCATGCCCCTCCTATACCCTTGTTCGCCATTTCTGGGGGGAAAAAAGTAATTTTGAACAATATTGATTCATTAAAGTTAAAGATGGGTAACCATACTTTTCTGATTTACTCCAAAACGCCACAAGCATTTATTTTATGTATCAGGACAAGTGGGTGTAGAAAATGGATGGAGGGTATATGGTATATAATTAGGATGAAATATACATAAAGAAAAATGCATACGTTTAAATCTTCTTTAAATCACAAAAATAATTTGAGAGCTTTTTATGCTGAGATGCGAAAAAATAAAGCAAAATTGAATTAAAAACTTGATATTACAGTAAATACCATAACCAGAAAATAGTTTCTTTTGCCGGCCCACAAATGTGCCTGGAACTGATCTTGAGGTGTTTGGACGAGTGAAGGTATAATTAAAAAGCCAGCTAGAGGGAAAGTGTTATTTGTTTCACATGCTAATACGATGCTAATACTTATAAACAATATTTATAGACATCAGCTTTTTGTAAGCTAGTTTTTGATCTCGAGAACTTGTCCAAGATGACCATTCAGACAGGCTGTGGATGGTGTACAAATTGAGCAAAACTACGCATCTAGTTCTTTGTAGTGAAATGAGAAAATCCGAGTCATGCCAGTGGGATTTGCCTCATGTCAGATGAATATATTGGCCATCACTCAAGGCCGTGAAGCTGTTTGTGCTTTGATTACATATGCATGTGAATCTGAGGGAAAAATGCATTTGTGCAAGAGTAAAAGACATTTTTGTGCTGCATTCAAGGAAATTGCTGATTTGCAACTAGTGGTAGACAGGCTTGGACCAAGTCGGAGTCCTGCCTTCATTAAGAGTGTGGAATTAATCATTTAATGCCATTTAATTCTTAACATCTGGAATCTGTACATTGTAAGGTATATGAATGTAGGTACAAGATCAATAAGCTTTCTTGTAAAGTGGATTCTAAAAAAAGAGAGGCCTAGATTTTGCACTCTTGATAGAATCCAATTTTATGGCATGTTGTGATTATGTGAAATTAAAGGATAAACAGAAATATAAAATATATACTAATATGTTCCTCTTTACTGATGATAGCATACCTATACAAGAAGGCTATATATATGCTATATGTATACTGACTGCCATCTTTTGTATGCAAATGGTATTGGCGCAAGAGTGAATTTGGCTTCGTTTTACTGGCCTGTTTTGTTTATAGCTTTCAAGCAAACCACTGGTAATATGCATTTCCATGCTAGGCTGTCACGTTAGTGCCGGGGAAAGGCTTGACTTCCCAATCTACCAAATTATTCAAAGCACACACAGTAATGGACTTTGGGAAATGAATAAGGAAGATCCAGCAACAAATGTGTCATACTGTTGGCTAGTTTTTGCTGCTTCCCTGTTGGAATAATTGTCACCCAAGGCACTGGAGGTCACTGTAGCCCGGGGAATCTGCGACTAGCACAGCCAAGTAGACTTCACTCATTTCCATCATCAGACGTAACATTGGAAAATGAGTCTAAGATGCATAAGTATATGTTATTTCATACACACAGGGATGATTGTGCTGATCCTCCACATATACCTATTTTTGTCCATTTCCGCATCTCTCCAGAGATTGTTTGCTAAATGTTATAAAACATAAGCATTTATCATTGCCTGTACCACAATTGAGAAGATTTCTACATCAGCCCCCCCCCCCAAAAACAACATCTGTATGCAAACAGCTGAAGTTATATGGAGTGCCATATTTATTATGATTTACTGTAAACAGTGAAATCAGCGTTCTGCTCATAGGATATAGTGCTGTAAATATGCATGGGTAATACCACAGTCATCATAAGAGAACCAACATGGATATGAAAATGAAAAAAAAGGAATGCTGGCTTTTTTTTAATCTATCTTTCACTCGCATTATTTTTCACCATGACCCCATGCTTTAAGAATGACAGCATCAAAGACGGTAAGGTGCTTTTCAATCAATAGAGAACAGAGATAACACCTGTTAGAATGTGCATTTAGGACTTTAATACCAGCTGCCAGAACATGAAGAAGAATATCACATAACACGATCAGATCAAATGCAGTACCCTTCGTCTGGCCATACCATTCCGTTAATTCATGGCATATCATTATGCTGTTCAGTCCAGGAAGTTCAGCATCAGTCACCTTTATGCCAAGGCTCCATATCTAATGAGTTCCTTTCCGTTCTCCCTCTGCAGATTAAGGGTAATAGGTTTCTAATTGATCAGCTTTATGATAACTTCAAGGCATTTGGCCAATGTGACCAAACTCTCTTGGGGTCTACTTTGTATTCTGTTGGAGGCTGACGGCTCAAAGACACATTTTGCGGTAGATGTGTGGTTCTGTACTACAAACAGTTGTATAGGTTTGTGCTGGTTTGGTGACGTCATGCATGTGGTGGCTCGTTGGTCTAGGGGTATGATTCTCGCTTTGGGTGCGAGAGGTCCCGGGTTCGAATCCCGGATGAGTCCTCTTTATTTGGGCAGTGGTGGCTTAATGGTCAGGGAAGCGCACTTGTAATTGCAGGTTTGATTCTCCGACCTGCAAGACACCACAGAGGTACCCTGAGCAAGGTACCGTTCCCAAGCACTGCTCCCCGGGTGCTGAATTATCTGCCTCCTACTATGTCATGATGTCAGATATGGGTTAAATGCACAGGACACATTTTGTTGTTGTGCACTGTGTGCTGTGGTGTGTCAACAATGACCACTGATCACTAAATTCTAAATTCTATCAACTGCATGCAGGTTGCTTATATGAAGACATATGGCTCATACTGGAAACTTCCTCTGTGCGGTGCCGAAAGAGCATGCTCGATATTCTCCCCAGTGGTTGCACTGATGGTTATTTGTATGACTGTGTCACTTTGTATGTCATTATTTCATGGGGTAACTGGAGGTCCTGCCTTTGACACAATACAGCAATCAGCTACTCAGTGATCCTAACCAGTGACTAATCACAAGACTGATGGATGAGACCTGCATTAGGACAAAGGAATACGACAACATAGTAACACAACGGAACCATGCATGCAGTCTTTTTATGAATGAAAAATGTGTTGAGAGAAAAAAAAACAATAGTACTAATCAAACAGCTAGATTGAAAGACTTTACATTTGATTCATGTTATACGTTAGGGAAAAATATAAATATGCAGCATCTTCTACATTGGTACTGTAATTTCACACCAAAAAGTTTCCATTTCTTTAAGTCGTTTGCATGTCTAAATTAAAAATATAGACCTCCCTTTGTCCCTCATTGTGTGATTAAGTTTATTATTTGCCCCCACCCCCCCTTATAAAATCCTCTGTATTTTCCTCGAGGTATACACCTCGAAAATTAAAATTCAATCCAATTGTATTGTGGCCATAAAGCAATGCGATTCAAGGAGTGAAAGTGTGTGCCGCGCCGTGTGATCTGGGGAGGTTAATGCATTTAGAGTTATTTCACAGTCCATTAAGGAGCTTATGTTGACCCCGTGACCTCTGAGCCAACAACACCGAATCCATTATCATCACAATGGAATAGCTGCGGGTCCGGTTGACATGACAATGGGTCCAGGAAATCCCAAGTTAGCACTTAGGGAAGAGGGGAAAAAAAGAATGTCCTCCTATTTTTTTTCCTTCTCTCTTCTTCCTGCAATCGAGGTCTAGCTATTAATAAAGCTCGACTGTAATTTGTATCATTATCATCCAAAAGGTACAGAGAAGGACGATAAAATGGACACGCAAAGGGAAGGAAAGTGCTGACTGCCGGTTTTTTTTTTTGAGTGCTTGATTTAATTACAAGAGCTGGGAGCTGATGTGCATGTCCGTGTGTGAGTGAATAAAATGCCCCGATAATAAATATTTTTGCGGAAAAGTATACTTGTACATGCATATATTTCCATACATTTTATTTATTTGTATTGTTGTACGTACTGCACACACAAAGTGTCATTCATAATTAATATTCATAATAATAACTCCCAAATTAACTATTTTTTGGAAATAGACTCTAAAAAGTACTAAAACATATCGGAAAAATGTGTGAGTGTGCTTCCATATTGACACTCAATGGACGATCTGATGCAATTAAAGTTTAATTAAAATACAAGTGACAGCAATAATTATATGTAAATGAGAAATGCAGATAACAGGGAAAACTGAGCAGGAGAACAATAAAAATAAATGCAATTAGACCAATATCTGTTAATAAGCATTATTATATATGTATGTTATATTTATGACTAAGAAAGGTACTGATTTAGTTCTCAGGGTTACAGGGTGGATTACGTTACAAATGCATAAAATATGCAGTCACAGTGATTTTAATTTAAATTATATTCTGATATTTATATTATTATGGCAATAATGTATAACTAATATAGCAAATGTACAGTTTTAAAGCTTTAAAGTGCAATACTGAGAAGGCAGTTTAAATGATTTTTATAATAATTAAAAAACATTGAAAGTTTTTCAGTTAAAATAAAATGCTAAAAACATTCAATATTTTTGACGGCATCGCACACTTCAAAAATTACTGGAAAGAACTAAATCTATTTTACAAAAGAATTTTGTAAATTATTGCAGTGTGTTACGTCTAACGATAATAAATTATGTTATTAAATATTGAATATTAAGCAAAGTATTAATTATGAACTTATGTTGTATCAGCTGTTCTTTTAAAATTTTGAAATGTTTCCCTATGTTATAGTTTGATTTAAAAGCAAATATGCATTCACAATTATAGTTGTATTAATCATTTACTTTTATTAATTATACGCATTCTTATCCTTTTTGTTTTAATGACAAAGTGCTAGGCAGCTATATTGATAGTCAATGAAATAATTGTCATATTACATTATACTTAGTAAAATGTATTAATGTCACGCTTACTTTTGACTTATTTGGATTTGTTTAAAATGTGACAAATTTCTGTTTTTCTTTTAATGGCTCCCAATGATAATCAGACATAAATGCTATAAAAACAATTTCCGGTGCCCCATCATTCAATAAAACATTCTGATGTTTACGGCAGTTGGCTTGCATCATATCAGAAAATCCAAACTGCTGTTTATATTTATTTGTCAAAGGCAATGTGTGAATAACCCTAAACCTCACCTTGCTCTGCAAGCCGTACCTTTATATAGCTATTGATTGGCCCAACCCTCATTGTCATACAGTATATACCACTAACAAGACACTGTGGTCTTTAGACTTGCTTCTTTGCAAAGCTGACACTCGCAGAGAGTCTGAACTGGCCTGAAGTGCTCTCCCTATACAAACGGGACGCCAAAAAGTGCTGTATTGGACAAAAAAAGTTTGAGAACATGTCATTATAAGGAGAGTCATTGTCAGGTCTTTTTCCGCCAAAGAAAACAGATGTCAGCAAGTAATGAAGCTCAGCGTTTATTAAAACTGCATTTGAAGTGGGAAGTGTTCCAATGTGCCCAATATACACCCCATCTAGCAACATACGCGCGGCCGCGGGGGGGCGCCCCCCCCCCCCGCCGCCCCGCGGGGGGGGGGCCCCGCCGCCCCCCCGCCCCCCCCGGGGCGCGCCCCCCCCCCCCCCCCCCCCCCCCCCCCC
>JAODKC010000028.1:9542924-9573531 GCA_026777985.1 Mormyrops attenuatus
TAATTAAATTCCCACAAAGTTCCCGGTGGTTTTGAAACACACACCCTTCGGCTGGTTGGGTCTGGGGGTGACGCGGCGGGGGGGGGGGGGGAGAGGCGGGGCAGGGAAGGTCACGACACGAGTGATCCGAAAACGGAGATCAACAGAGATGTACGGAGATCAAATGATCAAATGAAGGTAAACATACCAAATGCGCATTAATCAAATCGCCTGTCCCAGCCCCCCAGAACGTTTTCAAACGTTTTTGTCTTAGCCACATTTTGTCACTGCATGCTTTTTGTCTATCAGATATACAGACGCTCCCCTACTTACTAACGAGTTATGTTCCGAACCGCCGTTCGTAACTTGAAATGTTAGTAAGTCGTTATTTAACATCATTTTAAGGGTATACGCAAGTACAAAGAACTAGCTGGGAGTATGCACGCTACGCTGCTGCGAGGCGGGAGTAGCGGCCAGAAGTTGTACTAGGCGGAATTGGCACGCAGAAAAAAAAAATTGATGTTGCGGACAGGAAACGGGAGCCCAACTAACACAATTTGGACTTACAGTCCTCTTCATTCGTATGTCTGAAAGTTCGTAAGTCGAGGAGCATCTGTAATAGTTTAATCTTTTCACTCATAGCTATAGCTGTTATCCTATACTTCCTATAAAATATTAATAAACTAAAACAACTTAATGGTAATTAATTTCTTGCCATTTTTTTTATTGGCATCTAGAAAATATTTAGTTACTGAAATTTTTATTTACTCTCATACCGTCACTGCGATCAGAAGAGCAGTGGTGTTACTGGAGGACATTCCTGAGGTTACTTCAGGTGATCCTGAGGTCGAGTGTCCCTGGGGGGGCAGCCCCTTTTGCTTTGACTCCATTTCTGCTGTCTACTCATCTCTTGACAGGTATGCTGATGGATCCTCTGAGCCTGGTTGCCCAGGACAGAACAAGTACCCATGGACCTCCCTGCATCGCCCTTTGGATCCATCGCCTTCACGGGGGCGACTCCGGTCAAATCTGGCGAGTGCCTTGGAGCTCGAGTCAGCTTCTGACAGCGGTGAGAATACTCCACGACGATAATGAAATTTAGGAGAGTTTATCTGCTCTACCAAGCATACATAGTATTATGTTACACGTCTGTCCTTATAGAACCTGGAAAAGATGAAGGAGGATTTCATTTCAAGAAGCTCTTCATTCCATCTTGTAGCACCTTGAAATTAAAGGTCTGCCTTTGAAAACACTGCTGCTCGCACTGATTATTGATATTGCTCTGTCAGTCACGTATCCAGCACCTGCCAAAGGCACAGACCTGTCAATATGCCAGTTTAAACCTGGCACCCTTCCCTCCTCAATGTACCTGGTAGAACAAGCATTTGTCGATACCCCCTGTGACTGGTATTCATCACTGTGCTACTCAATAACTGAACATATTTGGCATGTAAACACGCTTTATGGATTTACTGATATCAATGGATGTAAAGGCTGTTTCTGAAAGTGTCCTATACTGGACAATGACGTTTCGGAGGTGACAAGGATCTTTTAGTTTACACGAGAGAACATTATCATCGATTCATTCCTGTTGAAAACAAATAGTATGATCCACACTATTTGTTTATAAAAGCAGCTAGTTTATGAAGAGGCTCAAATAGTTCTTTTCTAATGTCACCAACCTAATACGCAGTTTAGTTAAGGAGGATGGGGAAAAAAACAAAGTAAACTCTTTAAAAATGAAAAAGCTTTATTGCTTATTAGCTACCCGTGCATCGGTGAAATTGCAGGAGAACATGATTAATTGTTAATCCCTTAAAAGAGTGTGTTACATTTGCTGGCAATACAGACACCTACAGAAATAGGTTAAATATTAACAAATGCATGTATTTCTTTAAATATACATATATATACTCCTAAGTATATAAGCATCTCAGGCATGCATCTAAAACAACTAAATAAATCAACAAATCTCTAAAGGATGTTTTTCACCCCCGATGTGTCACAGTGTTTTCCATCTGTCAGCAGGCAGGAAACAGGGGCCGAACTGTCCCCGGGATGTATAGCTGCAACATACAATATCTGCATCTGAAATATAATTACAGAGCCACCCAAGCGCGTTCCGCAACACATCTGGTGGAACATCTGGCAGATTCCTCACTCCGGCACTCTGCCTTGTAAGACGCAATCTTGATGTGACGCCTACAAGCACATTAGGAGATTACAAAGCGTTAAATCTCTGTTTTAAGTTCGCCAGGCGCTCGGGGGACAAATGGAGATAGATAAGAAGGAGCACGAGGCATCTTTTAACTAAGAATGCGCGATGCCATTAATTGCGATAACAGAATAGTTATCATGCAGTACAAAGTCTCATTGAGTGCATGCAAAGGTTGAGCGAAAATACAAAAACATGAGCTTCAGTTCATGTAAGTAAAGCGATATGAAATCGAACTGAGCTGTTTATTCATTACCAAAAGTCTAACTGCATGAATCTTATTATTTATTTAAGATACAAATATGAGAAATTATAGGAATTCACAGCACATTAAAGAAAATAATCCACGTTATGTGAGACATTACACGTGATGGTGCGTTTTTTGTCTTTGAATTCATGTCGCGTAAAAGCAAGCGAGTGCCTCTCATTGCCAACTGTTGGCAGCTGCTACTGACAGGATACGGGAGACCCGGGGAGGCCATGTAAATGAGGAGGCACTGACAATTGCCTTACCGCGGGTTTCCTGCGCGCCAGGATCTTCTCAAACCGCTGCCCTGACATCAGACGGCTCGTAAACGGCGGCGATGCTCTTAAGCGACGGAGGGGACGCCGATCGCGGCAGCGCTGAGACGGGACCCCGTAGACGAGATCAGAGGCGCGGTTAGTTGGCATCTTTTACCGCGAGCGCGCAGGCTGTGCATCATTACGTCATGCACAATGGATATTCCCCATGACTAAGGCTAAGGCATTTAATATACTTGTATCAGATCACTATATGCATTATTAAACTTATCCAAACTATTGTGTCTCCCCATATAATAGTACATGAAACCAGAAGGTGAAAGGGCATTCGAGGTCTAGGCATCTACTTGCAGAGCTGCCAATCATTAAGGCAAGAGGATGGTGCGCTGATATGGCGTGGACAGGTATGGGCGGGGTGGGCTGAGGTGAATTGGTGTTGAGTGGGGGGGGGAGCAGGGGGCAGCCCAGGTTTTTTGATGTGTCCCGCTGTGACACAGCGGCGGGGGAAGACAGCCTGTCACTCGACTGTCAACCCTTGACCCCTCCCCCCCATATCTGAAACACAAGTTAAGTGGGAGAGAACATCTCCCCCCCCCCCACTCCATGAGCTCCGCCCCCATCACCGCCCAACGAGTTGGCCTTGAGTGATGGCTTGACTCCAGGGTCCGTGCCAAGAAAACGCTGGACCTCAGTGGGTCACAGAGTCTCGCCGGGATGATTTGCATGATTATTCGCCAGCGTCACTCTCAGGCGTTAAATCTGTTTGGTTCAGTACAAATGCCTAAAAAAATAACCTTTTTTGAAATGTGCTCTTAAGAGATACAGTGCAAAAAGAAGTTAAACATACATACCGTGGTATCTTTACACATGTATTTGTAGTAAAAAAATATTCTAAATAAAAATGCCAAACATTTCTGTTTGTGTACATTTTCGTGTTAGTCACTCTTGATAAAAAAAAACAGAAATGCTTATTATATATATATATTTTTTAATAAATAAGAAGTAAAATTTGTCCCTTTTACCATACCAGTGAGAAGGGAGAGATTGCTGTGGACTGTGGGAACCGGGCCAGGCTTTTGATGAACATCATTGCTTTTCATACAATGAGATCCCCGTTTAACTTGCTGATATTCGAAAAGCACTATAATCGTTAAAACTACACATAGTTATGTAGAGGTTTATGTTATAAGGCTGTGATTTCTCAACTACTCAATGGAAAAAAAAAAAAGGATTTCATACCTTAGGTTTTCGAGAGAGCCATTTGGGCTAAAAAAAGTCATGGTGGATGAAAAGACAATGATGCTTAATGAACTAAATGCTGAACACAATTAAGGCCAAAAAAGTCAACGAGTCAATGATGAACAAGGATCTTAACGGTGAGTGAGATGAATTTGACAGCTAATTCTCATGGTTTTATACAATTATTTCAACTGCCAGAGACTGTGGATGCATGTACTCCTGTGTGTGTGTGTGTGTGTGTGTGTGTGTGTGTGTGTATATATATATATCATTGCCGCCTTTTTTGTAAGCATGTATTATTGTATGTATGCTTCATATTTGTATGTATGTATGTTATTTATGCTGTGCTGTGTCATTAAGAAGGTAGCTGCTAAATTTCCTTGTACCTGTGTAGCCTGTAGTGGCAAATACAAATCCTCAAATCCTTGATCTTTTAACTAAGATGTTGAGTTTCTCCTTGGCCAAGATGGGGGGGACCACATGTGCCGGTAAAGTTTCCGTTTTAAGGCCCCTCCTGCTCCGATTGTGCGTAAGAGGCCCTTTCTGGCTTCAGAAACTCTCCCCCCCCCCCCGCATATGGCTGTCAGTCTGCATGAGGCCCGTGTGCCTGGTGCCCCGCCGTCTCAGCTCCTCGCTCACGCCTACTTGGCAGAGCTCCAAGGAGGAACCTGAGCCAAGGTGAATGCTCTCCGGACGGCCCGTCACAAGCTGATCTCCTTAAATGACGCCGGGTGTCCCGGGCAGTGGAGGTTGGGTGCGGGATGCCTGGCGATTAGAGGGCCCTGCGCTGCTTGGCTCCTGAATTCTTTCACCCCGGTCACCCTAAGAAACGAAAATGCAAATCTATCTGTTTATTAAGTGCTTACATTTTTTTCCCCATTGAAAAAAAGTGGCAAAATACTAGTGTATGAAAATATCCAAGACTTTTCAACTATACGTTAGAACTGAAAAAAATATAATCTGATGCTGCGTGTAAAAATTAGCAAAGTAATTGGTTTTACTGCTGTAGTATTACATATGCTGTGTAACAGCACCTCAAATTATGAGACTCTTATTAAACCTGTGATTCATCTACTATAAATATTTATGCAAATATCTATGCCTCTAGTTTCTAAGTTTCTAAAAGCAAAAAAGTCATGACTCATTCATAATCTGCTAATTAATTTTATCATTAATTGTAATAAATGTAATTTTTAGTGCTTCCAAGGACACCATTTCTAGACTACAACACAGGCATTGTTAATGCTAATTTAAATTAATATATCAGTGGTTAGTATTTTATTCTTCAACTTTTTATAGTGTACGATTAAACAAATTGTTTTACTATTATTATTTTTATTTTACTATTATACACATGCGTTACATTCTGGAGAACACCTTGTAAAATTAGACCATGTTTTAAAAATAAAAAAAAGAAAAATGCACTCCCGTACAATTTAATTTCTTTGTTACATTATCCCTCATGCGGGAGAGAGCCAGCAACCAGAGACTCTATGGACCCAGTTTCAGTTCCAGCCTGAAGCCACGCGTGATCCAGAGTAACCCACTGCCATTGCTATTGGCAGGGTGAAAACGTACTTTCCGTGGTGAAACTGCACTAATACTGCAAGACAGTGTTTGCAGCTGTTTCCTGTGTCCCTTGTTCCTTTTGGGCAATGTGGACACTAGCCCTGCCGTCACAGTAATGTGAATTAACACAGCATCTACAGCTCTGGGAGCCGCTCCCAAGCCGTTCGTTTCCCTTGTGAAAACACAATGCCTCACGTAATGCAAGGTTTGGTGAGCGACCAGCAAATATTTATTACTATATAAAATATAAAGCTGGTTCACTGGTACTACGCAGTATTGCCAACAAACGTTTCTGTTTAAAAGAAAAACATACAGAGTACAAAGAGTAATGACAGGATTGTTAATTGCACTTTTCTGATTGACTGAACTATCAAGTCTGCTGGAAAAAAGAAAAATGTCTTTGGTTGTATTCAGTGTTTCAAAACACTGTGCACATAGCCAGACTGTAATGCTATTGTAAAGAGACCTTGATTACAACATTTTGTATACAACATTTTATGTAGTTTTTTTGGCCATACTCTTTTTCTTTTCTTTTTTCTTTTCTTTTCTTTATACAGTCTCTGGCACAAGTTTGGTATAGAAAACAGATGTAAATCCCTTATCCAGTAATGCGGGAATAATAGGGTTCATCAGTTAGCCTGACTGCATTCCTAAGCGGGGATGACACTGCAGTTAGCGAGGTATTCTGGGAAAGAGAAGCCTCATTCTCTGCCTTAGATAAGTCCTTCTTTACTTAAAAAGACTTCATATAGCACCCTTTTTATATGTCCATCAATAATCACACAGGGTGTAGTGACTACCTGTAAACTTCTCAAGATGCTTGATTTGATAGGAGAAGAGTAGAACAGAAGACATTTATGACCATGATTTTGAGCAAAACCCTTAAAACTGACTTTGACACTTTTACGTGAATGCAGCTAGCTACATATACACATACAGTTGACATTGCCCTCTCTTACAAGGTAATTTAGAGACGTCAGTTAGCTTAACTGCATGACTTCGGACTGCACGAGGAACCCGGAGTACCCAGAGGAAAGCCCTTTGACACGGGAAGAACATGCAAACTCCACACATGAACACACAGAGGTGGCGTTTAAACCCGATACCCTGGAGGCATGAGCCGCCGTTCTGTTTTTTTTTAGGTTTGTTGTAAAGATATAGCCCTTAATTCTCCTGAGCACTGGAATTTAAATCTTGAAGGCTATTTTCCATACAGTAAATGTTGCAGTACCTAATATCAGAGGCAAAGGAAATCTCCCTCACCTCCTTGATAGTTCATGCAAGGTTCCTTCAACTTCCTTCACACTTAACAAGAGCCACTTAAGAAGGGGACATCTTCCAAACTTCTCCGATAAGTGAGTGAAGTCAGTCAAGGGAATGGCATCATACCCAGCAATAAGCGTTTTTTTTTTCTTTCTCTTTGGGGTCATACTTTCACCAAAAAAATGGGATTAATCTGATAAAGGCACAGTTTTTCTAATCGCACTGATGGGAGAGCAGGGTTTTTGAGGCAGGAGTCAGTGGCGGGTGAATTATTGTGAAGTGATGGACTACCCCGAACAGGAGTAATCACAGAGATAGCTCTTGCATCTCCAAATTACCGGTGCTTTCTTGATTCATCAACAGTGGCCGCAGCCAGTCGGCGACGACTCCGCCGTACACAACAGAGCACTCAGAATTATTTGTGGAAATTAAATCTTGGTAGGAGAAGCAGGATCATCCGGGTTCGTCTGTCTCCCACTCACTAAAATTAAAGCACATTCATTTTCTGTGGCGACACCCCATGGAAACATTAAACATGTTGCTTTATTCAAAGTGAATGAAGTATGCACACCCTTGGTGGTTTTATTCAAATACGATATTTGGCTTTATGTCTTAGGTGTGTAACAGAACAAGAACTTATGTCCACAGTGCTTCGAGGACAAAAATAAATAAATGGGAATGCAAAAGAGAATCACCGAGTCGATTTCAACCTTCACCACAGACTGCAGCAATCTCAATAAGTAAAAAGTATTCCAAACTAAAAATACAAATAAAGGACATATGGAAAAGGTAGCACAAATTGTTTTATTCAGCTAAAAGTGAAAAAATAAAATAAAAAATAACGATACCAAAATCTATGCATTCATCTTGTAGGCACCTATCATGGTTAGAGTCATGGAAGGAACTGGTACGTCTCCCAGGCTGCACAGACACAAGGACAGCATACGGCCAGAATGGGATGCTGTACCAGAATGCACTTGTTATTTTAATCTACATTTCAAATGAATTGAAATTCGGGTTTTACCTTCTCTCTCGTTGCTACTCCATTACGTATTTACCACTTCATTCTAATGCCAAGAACAATGACCGGAACCTTCGACAGATTTCTCTGACGGTGTTTTCTATGCCGGTACTGTTTTACCTGTAGGCTGGCGCTTGGCCTCTTTCATTTCAACAATACCTTTATAATGTTTCTCACGCTAAGTATGCTGCTAAGATGTCAAGCAGACTTTGAAATCTGTGGCAGCGCAAAGGTTTTTTGCATTCAGCTACGCCGCATTTCAAGACTAGCTAGATAAAATGATAAAATCCCAAAATCCCTCTAGATTCCATGAATGAACACCCAATTTATTTGATTCATATATAATGAATAACTGAGACCTATATTATATGCTGTGTGCAGCTTTCGTAATAACTGAGTAAGTGAAACAATGAGCATGTTTTCCGTAACCTAGACTATGCCATGTCCTTAGTTAGATTTTTTTTTGTAAATCACACATTCTGTAGAACTTTTTTTTTTAATAAAACAAATGTACAGTAGGCTTGAAATTATGCACATGTACAATATAAGCCAATATGTTGCTTGTAAAACCTAAAATCTTATTTTGTTTTTGACTTCACGGAGAATCTTGTTCCAAAATACCTTTGGCGTGGAAATCTTTGTTCTTGTATGGGATACATCGCAGGAATCTCTACACTATTTTACCAGCATTGGAATAGAACTGTCCAAATTTGTCAAAAACGTGGCAGGTTGTGAAGATGGTTTTGAAGGGCTGAAAAGGAAATAAAATATTATATAGACAACAATAATTAAAACATTTCAATAACAAAAACCCCGAAATGACAGTCAACAATGCACTAAAATAAAACAAACCGATAATCTAAAACAATCTTAGTTCTTAGTTATATTATTTGTTCAATGAGGAGACTCCACTTGATTTTATGCTAAACAAACATCAGGACAGTCAAACATACAGATATTAGTGTATAAAGCAGGCCCTTTTCTATAATATTTTTAATTTGCTATATCTTTTCACAAAACATTCAATAATTTTAAATTTTATTATTTTATATTTCAAATCTAAAAAAGAACTAGAATAACTTGGGCAAATGCTAAAGTATTTCTTAACCTTAGAGAAAATTCAAAGGCATGGCAATTAGATGTGAGATTATAATTTGCTTGTTGGTGTTCAGCATCGGAAGAAATACTATTTAACTCACAGTCTCCACCATAAACTCAGACCCTCCACCATTCCCGTTACCAGCTTCATGTTATATGCAGCAGATAACTCACTGATAGCTATTGGGCTGAACCGTATTCTTCCATACTTACTATATTTTGACAGTGTGTCAATGTGTTCACTTTGTTGTGTTAACTGTGATTATTACATCTAATATTTTTATGGCAACAGCCTGTTTTAATTGGATGTGTTAACAGTGACAATATTCCACTAATATTATTTCCCTGTAACAAAACTGTATAACATTATGAGAAAAACACATGAAGACTTATTTGCTGTGTAATTATAAAACCTTGGTAATGACATACGATGGTCATTAGTGCCCCCTCTGTCATATTTTACAAATTACATGCTGGTTGGCAATATAGTGTGATTTATCTTTTCATCAGCTAGAGATATTTTAGTTGTTCTGTTTTGATATTTAAAAATCGGATGGTAGCATCACCTTGCTTTCAGAAGCTGAAGTTTAACAATTGATTTTGAATGGCTGTATTACAAAATCCAGCTTCTCCAGACGAACTTCTGCAGCTCTGAGACTACAAGCATATCCTGTCCGTCCACGACCCCAACCTTCGACGCTAGCAATGGACATGTAGCTACAGCATTTAAATAGGTCTCTTAATCACGGCTGTAATTCATTTTTTCAGGACCCAGTCAGCCCCTTAATGATAAATGCTAAAGTCACAACAGTAATCGTGACCTCCTTTTCAGCACCACTGCAAAAAAAAAAAGCCCAGATATTTTTAGTTGGACTGGATTTGGGTTTTATAACTGGCCTAGTTGCTGTGGAAACGAAAGAGCCTGTGGTTCTCCCTGAGCATGGGCTACAGTGTTATGACCCCTCTCATGAGGGTCCGAAACATAAACCTTTTCATAGCCGGTTAAATGGTTGTCAAACGGTCGGCCCATACAACAAGCCAAAGACAATAGAAATAGCAACTCGGAACCCAGAAAATAAGCATGTTAGCGGTAGGGTTCTGGGTGGGAGATTTATTCCTTTATTTTGGCCCATACCTAAAAAAAACTGCAGTTGAGGAAGGACAAAGTAATGTCATTGACTGGGGCATTGACAGGCTCATCCTCAAAGGCTTCCTCGCGATCGCTCTGTCAGTCAGCGTCCGCCGTGATGACAATCATCTTTCCGCCAATGCCACGGGACAGGTTTTTGCTGTCCTTGTAAACATCGCCCCCCACAATAACACAATCTACCGCGTTAAACCGCGGCGCGGTCAACCCAGCGAAGCCGCGCGAAAGCCAGAACCGTGGTGTGCCAAAAAATTTACGCCCCAGAATTGTTTTTAAGCACCCTGTACTGTAAATGTCGGGCATGTAGCGATTGAATCTCGGGAAGGGAGTCACCATGTAGGATTGTTGATATGATTGGAACTTGGGCTGTTCTGAGGCGGATCCCGCAAACCTTTCAAACAAAGAGCTGTCTATATATTTCGTGACGGTCACTGTGCGATGCTCGCTCTGGTACCATAGACGACTCGGAGTGACTTCATCCACTGCTGCCCGAGGACAGATAGGACTCGTCAGAATTAGGCAACGCACAACAGAATCAAGAGCTTCCCTCCGAGCGGGGGCTCCCACCAATATCGCTTACAGAGCCTGGCACACATATTACAGTTGTGAAACAAGGGTGGCAGAGATATTCATCTTTCGTTGCAGGCAATTAAGGCATAGGTCAAAAACAGTCTGAAATGTCCTGTTGTTTAGTGCTATTGGTGCGGTTTCAGTGAAATCTGAACTACACATTATTGCCTTCTAAGAAGGAAATGTGCAGGTTAATCCCATTGCAAAGAATGGACTATATTTTTATTTTGTTACTATAAATATAAAGAGTATATTTGAGAGAGTCTATATGTATGGAGACTGGTTTAGACCATCTGACTGAGGGACTATACTTTAGGTCTTATAGCCAATAATGAGCAGAGCTTTATCAATACAACATAACAGTCAGCAATGGTACTTTATGGATGTGGGCAGGATTGGTCTTCAGCACAGAGCATGCATTACCCGACTGGTTCTAAGACCCTCTTGAGTGTTAGCAAGAAGACCGCAAGGTTCAAATGCAGCCAAAGGGCAAATTGTTCATACCGAAGGTTATAATAGACACTGAAGCAAGCTGTCTGACATACAGCTCATTCAAAGAAACTGTCTCTTCATACTGCCAGCCAGTTCTATTAGCTCTTTAAGCAGCAACAGAAAGTCGAACATGCAGCAGGCACATGAATGGCGTGTCAGGGGTTCAAGACCCAGGAATAAAAGTTATTACGAAACCTGTTTGGGGTAAGAACTTATTTTAGGCTTATGATAGACGTGTCACCTTTGTATCCCAGACGCCATCCAAGAACACAGCTCTTAGCATCCATTACTAAGCAATAATGTTACATCTGTTGTGTGGGTTTCCTTTTTTTGCCGTATTCTTCTATCGTTAGTGTGCAGGAAATCAAATACATTAAAATAAAATAGCTACAACGTCTATTCTTTAAAGACATTTTTTTTCACGCAGATTTTAAACATCTATCCACACATCCTCCAACTGCTTAAACCAGTGTTTCCCGATCCAATCCTAGGGGACCCACAGAGAGTCCACGTTTTTGCTCCCTCCCAGCTCTAAAAATGTGGACTGTCTCGGAGGGAGCAAAAACGTGTACCGGCTGTGGATCCCTGAGGGCCGGATTGGGAAATACTGGCTTAAACTGATCAGGGTTACAGGAAGTCCTAGAGCCTGTCCCATGCAGGATATAACACAGGGCTGGGATACATCCTACATGCGATGTCAGTCAATTGCAGGGCACACATGCAAACACACTTTCATACGCTGTGGGCAATTTACAAATGTCAATCAGCCGAACTGCGTGGCCTGTGGGAGGGAACAGGAGCAGCTAAAGGAAGCCTGTGAGATATGAAGAGAAGATGCAAACTCCAGATGCAGAGTAGAGGTGGGATCTGAACTCCAAGCCCTGGAGCTGTGAAGCAGAAGTGCTACTCTATGTCCTGACCAGCTCAGTTTAAAAAATTAAATGCAGAATAACGTCTGTCTGAGAGCTAAACAGCAGATATATTAATGGCAGTGACCTTCCTAAGATGGAAAGGTTAAATCATTAGTCACTCTTTTAAATCATTAGAGCACAATCATACCATTATACCAACTTCTAAAGTAAGAAAATCAATAAGCACGGTCTTTGAATCAGCGTTATGTGACCATATTACGATTCCATCATATCATTATAGCTTCAGCTCCTGATAAATCACTAGCCTGATGAAATCGGCATGCAATCTAATTGACGTTTTAAAAGATACATTATGTTTGTCCGCCAAATGCATCACCGCCGCCTTTCTCTTTTATAGGGTTTTATAAAATAAGCTATGACTTAAATAACCTGTCCTTTGTAGAACCTGCACCAAGTGTATGCGAACTAGCGTGGCTACTGCAGCTTTTATCGGACGGGGTTTTGCACAGTAGAAGTGTGCAGCAAAATCACCATTCTTAGCGCAGTAGCTACATTAGCCGGTTGCACATTCCAGTGCTAGGGAGATGCATTAGTGTGATGGAACTCCACTGAGTCTGACTCACAATCTAGCAAACCATTTGTCATAATACGAACACAGAAAGTATGGATTTTTGGTCCAGGGAGTCCACTATTTAATTTAGCATTTGTTTCCTCTCCCAAAACGTACCGAACCGAAGGGAAAAAAACGAAAACCTGGAAAGAAAAAAATATATATGATTGATTTATTTGCTGCTGTGTTCTGCGTGAGTTTTTTTTTTAACCACAACTGAAACCAATTAGTGGGGGCGGCACTTGTAGTCCAGAATGCAGGTCAGCATCAAGTAATAAAAAAGTATTGACTTTTTTTTCTGACTGTAAGCAGCATGAAAGGGGTGCCGTGGCCTTGTCGTACATGAAAAGAGGTCCATTAATTTCACTTATTCCAAGAAGGGCCGGGCCAGGTGTTAATGTGTCCAATGTACTCCTCTCGTTCGGACACGCTGACACTGGCTGCGGCCCGGCCTAAAATGAGTTTACATTATTTTAGTCACTGGGAAAACCTGATGGTGTAATTTCTAATTCCTGTCGCCCTGCTCCTGCCTCCCAACAGACCGTTGCCGGGGAAAGAGGAGAGACGTTTTTTTTTATAAGCGGCTAATTCTGGCTGCAGTGAGAGTGACCTCTGCTTTTATTCCCCTCTGAAGATCCAGGTCCAAGATATTCGAACGGTCAAATTAATGAAGCTTGGAGCTGAACTGCGTGTAATGTGCAACACTCACTTTCTCACTTTTAAAGCCAAACAGTGGCAATGATATGATAATAAAAATGCACAATGACTCAATGGGAAACACTGTCGCTTCACACATCCGAGGTTGCGGGTTTGAATCTTGCCTCAGTGCTGTGTGTATGAGGTTTGCACGCTTTCCCAGGTTGTTTAGGTTTTATCTGGGTGCTTTGGTCTACTCCAGCAGCCCAGAAACATGCATCTCCTAAACCCACTTCTCCTATGCGGGGTTGCGAAGATCCCGAGCCTATTCTGGAAGCTACCGGGGCAAGGCAGGGAATAACCCTGGATGGGGCACCACCTCATTAAAGGGCACACGCACACACCAGTCACACCAACGAGCAATTTCCATCCATCCGTCCCTTTTCCACACCCGCTTTTCCTAGTCAGGGTCGCACGGAGTCTGGAGTCCATTTCAGAAGAAACAGACACAAGGCAGGAAACAACCCAGGATGGGGTGCCAACCCATTACACCCATGGACTCCGGGATAGGCTCTGGACCCCCCATGACCCTGAATAGGATAAGTGGTTATGGAAGATGGATGGATGGATGGATGGATGGTGGGTAATTTTGGACTGTGGGGGGAAACCAGAGTACCCAGAGGAAACCCCACAAGGACATGGGGAGATCATGCAAACTCGACACATGTGGAGCCATGACAGAACTTGAATCTTGGCCCCAAACACTACCTGCTGCACCACCGTACAGATCCGTCCAGAAATACATGTTTAGGTCAATCGGTGTTCCAAAATTACCCGTAGTGTATGAATGGGAGTAAGCGTGTGTCCTACCCTGATCTAGAATCCCACCCAGGGTGTTCTCCTGATTTGTGCCCGATGTTGCCAAGGATACCCTCCAGCCCCCCAGCAAGCCGATACTCAATAAATGGTTGAAAGATGGATGTAAAGTGATACTTTCTAACCCCAAGGATATTTTCTTTAGCTGTTCTATTATTGGTTACATTATTGTTGGACACATTGTCTCCGGATAAATTGTCCACACTCTAAACCCAGCAGGTTATTTCATAGGGCAAATGATATATATGACGTTATAAAAGTATTAAATGAAAAAAAGATCAACTGGGATGAAATGGGGAGAACAAGGCCTGTTAATTTATGATCTAAGTACACGTCTATTGACAAGTACCTAATATGATTAAAGGGTCCTAATTGATGTAATGTTTTTAATTCAAACTCCCATGATGCCTGGACAATTAACTATTGTCAATAGCACCTTAATATATACCATGAAATTGTAATGTTCCAGAAACTTTTCCCCTGGAAACTCAAAATTAAATTGTATGTATTAAGCTACCGCGTGGCAGAAACTCATCATGATAAGAGAGTTAGTATTTATGGTATATGGTAATCAGACGAACGTCGAGACGGCAATGCATAATGATTTGGTGTTATTCAGATAGCTGATGAAATATGCATTTCTGAAATATGAGACGCTTTTTATCATCCATTTGTTTTTCACAGTGGGAAGTCGCTTTATTCTGGACTGAAGAGAATTCGCTAGAACAGGCATCAAGCAAACATCCTGAAATTATTCTCTCAGCGGGAGGCAGCCTAAAACATGTTGTTTTTAAATATGATCTGCATTTTAATACAAAATCTACTTTGACAAAAGAAGAAAGCGTTTATTGTAATTCCATTCATATCCCATCTGAATATTACATGGTTATTACAGGAAGTTAGACACAGGATATGGAAACCACAGATTAAATGCAAGAAATTACATTTTCCTGTGTTAGTTCTAATTCTCTGCGTTAAAATACAATGAGATTGAATAACAAAATATAATATCTCTTCTTTATACAGTTGGAATTCACAACCTGAAAATGTGTGTATTTCTGACATAAACAAATATGCGATATGCACTTTTAAAATGCACAGCAGTCATACCAATTGAGAGAAAATTGAATGAAATGGAAAAATTTGATATACCAGCAGGAATAATTTCATGAATTTCCGTTAATACGTTACCAGTATAGCAGAGCCTGGTGGTGTTCAGTGACGCTGTTACCCTGGGTGCCAGTCTCTGCATATTACACTCTGAGCACAGAAAACTGTCACTAAATCAATAAGCTGTGGGCAGACACTACATTTCAAACAACCCAAATCCAGTCACCCTACAGTAAACCAAACAGGCTTAATTTATGCGACTCTCACAAAGATGCCAGTTTTCCGTGTCTAGACCACAGCAATTAGATGTAATATTGCATGCAGTAGTAATATAGGGTAAAATAAGAGTCTACATGATATGAATTATTATAGGACACAATTAAATGGTGCACAGTTTCCTTTCAAATATTACACTGAAATACACAAACATTTACTTACTTCCACTCTTCACAATTTCACCAGTTCCGCATATTTATGTATCTTAATGATATTGGCAATCTATTATATATATAATATATATATTCCTTATATATATAATCCTTGTATATATAATCCTTGTAAAAAAGATGTTTATATTCATGGATGCGCCTGTTTATTTGAATGTGTGTATATATGTATGTATACAATGTCCTGCCTTGGACTGGTGTCCCACCCAGAGTAACTCCTTTCTTTGCAGTTACTGTGACCCCACACTACATAGGTGGTTATGGAAGATAGGATGGATGGACGGACATAGGCACTCATTGCTGCAGGCGATACATCGTGCTTCTGAATCTTAAAGGTTCTTTTATATATTTGTGCCAATAAGGCCACTTTTAAAGCACTGCGGCCTGTATTAGTGACACCTCGGAATTTATGCTTACTTGAGGCTCCCTGCATGCCGGACATAAGGAAGTGCTGACATGATGGAAGCAAGTGCGGAATTAATTGATACATATGTAGCATAAAACGTGAGATGCTTGTCATAAGAATTGTTTATTATAGAGCAAATGAAGGATCTGGAGAATTTTATATCCCTATAAAATGGTTATAGTGAATTATCTTCAGCCTTTGGTCACTAATGTAGTGCAATCTTGTAGGCCAGCGAGGGCTAGTGGGGCCGAACATCGACTTCACACCACGTCTCGGAATCGCTGTCATCATCCCGGTTTATTTTACTTATTTATTGCTTATTATACATACCGTAAATACCATTCGCATTAAATACATCCCGTATGTCAAGCGCATCACCTAGACGATAATTAACAAGGAGACGGCATCGCTCCAAACGGTTTCCATTTGCCACTAACTTTCCACAACAGTAATGGAAAAAACGGGAGGGAAGGAATGATGGGAAATGAACTGCGTTTGCTAGTGGGTGGGGGGGGGGCAATTACTGAAGCTACATTAAAAAGTGTGGAAGCAGGGCCATTGCGGGCCCAGTCGCTGAGATGTATCAGCTTAAAGACGTGATTGATGAAAGCCTAACGCGACCGGAAAGAGAGGCCTAGCTGCAAAGCTGCGGCCAGAGAGCGCACTTCATTAGCTACCGTAATTAGCCTGCCGCTTCCGTTTGTTAGCGCCGGTTGGTGATAACACAAACATCGTAACGAGCGGGCCTGTCCGCTCAGCAGTGGTGCAAGCTCAATGACGACCACAGCCCAGCCTCTCCATCCCAAACTGGGTCACCGAGCTGCCATTGCCTAACATGCTAATTACGGCAGATGAGGGGCCCGTTGTCACTCTGTCGGACCGGGTTAGCTTTGCATATCTAAGCTGTAACGTGGCAGGCTCATCGTCAAAAGAAACACTACTACAGGCAGCACAGAAATTATTTGATTAACGACTATTATAACAATCTGTTTCATAATAAGCAGTATCGTCAATACGATATTGATTGTTTTGGAATAATAATGAAACTGATTCTGATTACTGGTACTGATTTATACTGTTTGAATATGAAGTACAAATAGGGTTATCCTACAACTGCAGTCCTAAAAATAATAAAATAACCCCCCAAATGACTATTTGAAATAATAATTAAAATAGTTTTTTTCGAGAAATATACAAAAAATGCATTTCTTAAAATAAATTAATTTAAAGAATATTTCATTGCTTGTCTTTACCAGCACAATAAAGATATTATTACATGCATTTTAATAAATCTTAATAATAGTAAATAATAAATGTATAGGTGCTGACAAAATTGAGGGAGGAGAAAAATAGGTTTAATTTAATCAGAAATGCACTTTAAAATCACCATATCCGTCATTATCTTCCTGGGAGTCATTGCAAAAAACTGAGGGGCAACAGAGATTCATTAAAAGGCAGGTTTGCGCAATGCCTTGGGTGCGTGACTCTCATTGTTAAGCAGGGAAGGTAGGTAAAAGCAGGGCATTCATCATTGCACAGACAAATGACACTGGATTACTAGTTAGACAGTATAATGAGTACCATCTAATTTCCTCTTTAGAATCAATTTATGTTTCAAAGCTTGGGATGATCACCAAGGGACATTGCTTTCCCTGGGAGAAATTAAAGAGTCAAAAACCACTTTTTCATAAAACATAAAACTAGCAGGAGACAAATGTGTGGTACAGAATTACTCTTTAGTTTTTGATAATGCTAAAAAGTGGCCATAAACTATGAAATATGACTATTCTCCTCCTGCACATATATAAGGCTATATAGCTTTGATTCTTTCTCTGTGTCCATTCCAAAAATGGACCAGAGAAATGTGCTGGTAATGGATTCTGTTATGTACTAAAAGTTACAAAACATTGGAAACTAATCCAGGTTGAGACATCTTGTGTAAAAATCCTTCACTCATCTTTCATTCAGATAACTAAGACTTTAAATGCACTTCTTGAACCAAATAATAAAAAAATTCAAAAGTATATTTAGTAATGTATTACAGAACTATCCTGTACTACATGAGGCAAATATAGAAAGATGTACTGCCTCAAATATCCAAACAGCTTATCTACATTCATTTTCATATAAGCTTTACATACATTTTCATATGAAAAACCTTGTATGATCCTAATATTGTTTCCATTTATGTTTTCCCTACTACCTGCAAAGACATCGACGTTGTCGCTCAACCGCAGTTTTCAGTAGTTCAGAGCATGCCTCTGCCAATCTTTCACAGTAGCACGTGTCTTTAGAAGCAGACACTCCTTCACAGTGGCACAGAGACTACGATGCACATCCTCCAACCTTTATCTTCAGCTACGTGCGTCCGGCCTGAACTGGATACTAGTCCCAAAGAGACAAGCGGGACTCTATTTGAAGTCAGGACCAAACTGGCTTATGCCCAAATCAGTTCCAAGGCTTCAGCTCCTTGTTTTATTTGTCTCAAGAACTGATTATCCTATGACAGGGGAGGGAGGGAATCAGCGGATGGTCATGTGATGCTTCTGGCACGTAAACAGAGGACACAGCTGATCAACTTCTGCCAGTTTTCAGAAGCTAGATATATTTGGAATAACTTGACTTCCCCGGTTCCTACAGCTCCGATCAAACAGCTTTCCCTGAACATCTCCTGCAAGTCAATCCAACAGGTGAAACCGGTCATGGTTTCCTGACACCAATACCAGAACCTCAAGGTAAATGTCAAATGGGTTGTATTCCCACAACCAGCGCAAGTATATAACATGCAAAATTTGAAATATTCCCACACCGGCATCAAAACCGGTTTTGGCATGCGGGGGTACCTTAATAAAAGATCCAGTGTTGAAGTGCAGGATCATCGTTCATATCCTACCCCCCAAGCCTGAACCTGCAGTGTTAACAATTAAGCTACCAGGCCACCTGCTATCTACCTGTTATCTAGTTATTTGTAGAGATTGAACAACACAGTTTTACTCACAAAATCAGCAGCTTAAATATGGAGTCAGAGTCCCGTGGCTGAGTAGAAAAAGTTATGGATAAAAAAAATGTATTCACCTATAGCCAATATCATGCATCATGGAATTTATAAGACTGCAAAAACGCCACAAAATAAAAGAAAAAACTCATTCTGTCATTCTAGTTCAACAATCCACAACCCACAACCGCAGGGCTTTGTGGCAGGGGGCTGACACTCAGACAGAAAGTTGCTCTTTGTGAGTTTTATCAGTGAAGCATTGCAAAGTAGGGGAGTAATCCACTCCAAGAGGACTGCCCTCTCCACATCACGCATCCTGCCGCTTTAATCACTTGCAGGGAGTGTCGCTTTACAGCAGGTTAATGGCACTGAGAGGGCTGGAATTACCCATGGCAACAGTAAGACTGGGAGAAGAAAAAACAGGAGAAGGAAAAAGAAACAAACTGTGACCTCCAAATACTGTATACACTTACAAAAATAGTTGACGAAAGTCCTTTTTTGTTGCAACTGTGGGGGAAACAAGTTATTTATAGAGGCTTGGCTATAAAGATGCACTTTTACACCTCGGATCTAACTACCTGTCATTACTTCCTTCATTACCTATTATGACATCATAATGATTACATCCCTAGATAGCCAGGCTGTATTTGTACACTACAGTACTGTAGCTTATAACTGATAGCCTTCCTATTTGGTCTATTCATCTTATGCACTGATTATTATAATGTTTTCTCACCCGTTTCAGGCATTTTTATGACACATGGAAGTATGATAAATCTAACAAATGTGTCATTCTGATTTAAGTCTTTCAACACAATGGCTTTTATACCAAGGATGATCGTTGGACAAAAGCCTCTCTTGTCGGCAGTGCAATTACCCCCAAAAGTCAAAAAGCCAAGTCCCATGTATATTCAGGTCAGTAATGATCCTTTGTGAGGCATATTCCTGCACATCAATTATGCAAATCATAACCACGGTCGTTAAGCCGGATGCTCATTACTGTCAGCGTGCAGGTGACAGAGGCTTCAATCACTAACGTTTGGAACAGCGCGCTGAGCACACCATGGTTTCCAAAGGTGGGTTTGGGTACATTACACCTGCAGAGTATGTTCCTCATCCAACCCCTTGGGCAGGACATGGATCAGCTTTGCGTGGCCTGAGGTATCCAACTGCTGCATTAAGTCACTGCAAAGTTCTCAAGTAGCGCAAATAAAATACACCCCTATATTCTTATAAACCACGTAACCCTGCATAGCGTATGGCTGCAGCATACAACTGGAGGTAATTTATTTATTTCCATTCCGACTGAACATTTCCAGGCAATTTCACTGGCTCACTGTCTGCTTTCATAGGACTCTGACCTATGAAAGGCCTTCAAAGAAGACTGTCAGTTACCTAATGTGTGAAGTCGAGGAGGACTTTCTTTCATTTATCCATTGTTTTTTCCTCGTACAATGTTCCTTCATGTAATTTTTTGCACGTTTGCTTCCTTAGTGTATCAGTTCTTTATGGTTAAGAAAAAAAGTGATGAAAAATGGCAGTCATTTTTAGTAATGTCCAACATGCTTCATTACACTGCAGTTTGATGTGACCGATACACTAAAACTAAGATGAAAATTTTACTTTCATTTTTGCATAACAAGGATTAATTACTAACAGGTATAATATTTCAGTTGTACTGCAGTTAGCAGGGGCAATGTACCTTTTTTCCTCGCAGTTTTTCCTGGTTTTCTTCTCTGAAATACAGGGTGCCATACGCCAGCTTTTCGTAAGAGGACGTTGTGTGAATTGACCTCTCATACTTCTTGTTTTTGTGCGCATGTGAAAAAGGCTGAAATCTGGGAGGGGGAAAGACATGAAATTTGAATATTATAATAATCATTCTAATTTCAGACGATGATGAAGGCACAATCAAAGCAAAAAAGCCTGAAACAAAATGCATTAATATCTGTAAACGTGCAAGCATGAACCTTATGATACAAGGCCAATAAACATGGTGATACACTGGATTTTAATTTAGTCTTTAAACAGTTAACCAATTGCTGAAATAATATAATATTTCAAGTGCTTTAAGGTGTTTAAAAAGAGAACCATCAGAAGAGTTATGCATACAGCCCACATGTGAATAAAATACACACAAATGAGATCAAATGAAAAATTTACTGAACCAAGTGAACTGAATTAAGAATAATGTATTCTAGCATTTATATCTAGCACCTCTCAGTTCAGTACGGAAAACAAAAGTGTTAATTTATGAGCCTGCAGAAAGAATTTCCACAAAACAGCAGAAAATATTGAAAATTTTCCATTAAAATCTTCTATTAATCCAACTCTCCTATTAGTCTGAGAATAGGAGCATTCCTTAATATTACTAATAAGCCGCATTAGAATCCTTTGATTCTAGCTAATGCTACCCAAATGACTAAATGACTCTGTGGCTTCTTGGACAAATATTCTTAAATGTGCAGACATCTGTAAGTTTGAGATTCACACCCTGCAAGAACATGCAAGGCTCCTCAGCCCCCCCCCCCCCCTCCCGCCTCGCTGTTCGTGTGCATTGTGTTGCTGGGCACACGATCAGTGTAAATAGCTGTTACTTAGGAAAAATGCCAGATGTTAATTACAGCGAGGTTGATTTTGTAAATTGCACCCAAGACACGTTGCAGGAAGGAAGATTTATCCTGCGTGGTACAAGAGGTGTCTGTGTGGGCTAGCTAAATGTCCACTGGGTATAGGCTTGGCTCATCTGAAAACAAACAAACAACGGACAACCTTGGCTCTTCCACAGACCGCGGTCTGCAATAAAGCCTATATTAAACGGGCACTACATCATTTCTCTTTCGTTACATCTCGCCTTTAACCGAGGTGTCAATCCTGACCTGTAAACACCTGTATCTAATGTCCATCTAATGCAACACAAACAAGCTGACCCAGGACAACAGTCTGCTTATCTTTTGCAGTCTAAACCGCCACAAATATGTGGTTTAAGTGCTGCAGTTTATTTCTGTAGACACACTGTGCATTTGTGCTTCAAAGATTAAATCAAAGAAAATCAGGAGAAAAATAAGTTGTGTACATTAAGACTAGTTAAGTTACCATGCAGAACCACAATCTGTGGGAACCCCATTTATTCCACATTTACCTATTAATTGGCAAACCATTCAGTTCTAGAATCTTTGGCTTGTTTGTCTTTTTCTTATCCGAATTTCTTCGCTGTTCACGTGCTGTGGATTTTATTCCTAATGTTTAAATATCACAACCACAAAAAACACCTGCAGATCATTTGAAAGTTAATTATAGAATAGAAAACAACAATTTCTAGCTACAGAAATTACCCAAAATACAAATAAAATCAAACAGAAATCAATCTAGCAGCGTTTAACCAATAACACCGAAACAAAGATACCCATTCATTATAAGATAATTAATTATCCTAAGGAGAAAAAAATGCTTAAAAATAAACATTAATTATAAGGTTAGAAAAAGGAAACAAAAATTTCACAAAAAGACACTATCTCTTTAAGTAATGTACAATATCACACAGACATTCCTATTCACTAGAGACAAGTGCCTCTCCTGCAAGACAGATTACAGTGCAATCCATGCTAATGTGCACATGGGATGGACATCACAGGGAAAAAATTAATGTGGCCCCAATGTCCCAGAATACACAATGGTTGTGGTGGTAGCCGGCTGTTTCACTTACTGCTTTCATTGCCTCAGAATTGCATTTTAATAGGGTAGTTTTTATTCATTCAAAGCTATTAAGGAAAGTTTGCCTTCTCACTAGGGATCGTTGGCGGTGTGGTCCGTGCCCAGCGACAGCCCGTGAGAGCAGCTACCAACAAAGAGAGCGAGCCCACAGTTATGGGGCCCACCAGAAAATCACTTTTGATTTCAGAATTTAGATATTTTAAAAAGCTAGACCAGGTAAAACAAAACCCCTTCATTCATCATATTTAGGACTTGCTGTTGTTGTTCCATTTTGGCATTTTCTTTTTTTTGCCAAAGTTCAGTTACCCACAATCCTCATAACAAAAGTAGTATATCTTTACCTAAAGTTATAAACGCATATTGTATCAATAGTGAGAATTTTATTCATCCTCCATTCATTACATATTCCCAGATTAATCTAAAGGTATCCCAGGTTAATCTAAAGGTATCTCAGATTAACCTAAAGGTATCCCACATTAATCTAAAGGTATCTCAGATTAATCTAAAGGTATCCCAGATTAATGTAAAGGTATCCCAGGTTAATCTAAAGGTATCCCAGATTAATCTAAAAGTATCCCAGGTTAATCTAAAGGTATCCCAGATGCATGTAAACGTATCCCAGGTTAATCTAAAGGTATCCCAGATTAATCTAAAGTTATCCCAGATTAATCTAAAGGTATCCCAGATTAATCTAAAGTAGCTCCATGTTATCTACCTTGTTCTACAGCTGGACCATTTAATGTTTTACCTGTACATTTAATGCAATAACTTGCATAGGATATTTCAGGATGACTTAAAGTTTTTACATAATATCATAGCATTGCTTTACCACCACTACTCTTGGTATTACATTTATATAATTATGAAATGGTATTTTTTATTATACATTTTTATGCATGCTTTAATCTGCACGGTTACAATTTCTCATCTATACCATAAACAGCTGTAAAATAAGAAATGTCAAAAGATTCTAATTTGTTGACACAATAATTGTTGAAATCAACATAAACATCAGCACTCAATACAAAATGCTACCTAAATCAGGAGAGTTATGAATACCAGCATTTTAGTCAGGACAAAAAAAAAATAAAAAATTATTCAGCTCTTTGAAAATTTCCAGTGGAAATTAGTGAGATGAGGAGGCTGACTCCCAGATCAAAAGGCACTAATCATGCTGCACAGCGCCCCAGAAACCCACGTGTATAATATGATTTGCACACTAACAGCCTCGGCTATTAGCACTTGTTTTGAGCTTCCGACATTAATGGGGCGAGCTAATTCGGTGTTTTAAGCTGGGAAAAGATTTCTCCGCTTAGCGTACGTTGTAGGCCAAGCTAGTAATTAAAACAGACGGAGAGTTTTAAAACAAAGATAGTACTGTTAAAAAAAATCTGAACATTTTCTTATAATAATCTCCTGTGATAATTATATTCTGCGTGAACGTCAAGGTTTGTTTGGACTGGAATACTTTATTATATGTTTGTGGTGACCAATTTATACCAGAATAGTTCATTCTATCATCTGTCATAATTCTGTTTGAAAACCTGGTCCAGATTTTTACATCACACACGGATGATCAATAAAAAACAAACTTTAGGATTTAGGCTATTAGTAAGCTCCAATAATAAAATTAAGGCGAAATCCATAAACATATACCCAAAAAAATGTCCATATGGAATTACACGAAAGTGATGAAGTAGCTAAACAAAAAATACTCTGGGGACAAAACTTTCATCATGAGGCCATAATTAACAGCTAGTTAATTTGGTTGGTTATAGGGGGGCATGCAGAGCGCAAATGAGAACTTTCATGTTATTAAGAAACATGGGTTTTTAAAGCAGTTATGTCATTCTTGCAGTATGCATTCATATGAAAAACAGCATATGATAAATTCAATTGGAGTTGCAATTGGAGTAATTGCAATTAAGGCTCAGCATAATGGAATGTTACCGTGTATGAAATTTAATTTCTACAAATTTCCATTGTAATTGCCAGCTGCGCTCATAGAAATGGACAAATGATAAGAATAGACACTAGGG
This sequence comes from Mormyrops attenuatus, assembly GCA_026777985.1. Lineage (NCBI taxonomy): Eukaryota > Metazoa > Chordata > Actinopteri > Osteoglossiformes > Mormyridae > Mormyrops > Mormyrops attenuatus. The sequence goes on from JAODKC010000028.1 coordinate 9,567,744, forward strand.
AGAAGACTGACAGATTTACGGCCAAGGGAGAAGTGGAGACGTGAAGTCAGCACAGAGGAAAGACTCACGCGTGGTCGATGATGCGCCCCCGCCACTCCCCTCGCCGGAGCTCCTCTCTGGCCTCCTCCAGGTCCGTGATGGAGGTCGCCACGCGCAGGGTGGGCTCCAGTGGCCGGTACCTCTGCTGCAGCACCGCGGCTGGATCACGGAAGGGTCCCTGGCAGATGCGGGATAAGGCTTCTGTGTTATGCTGTAAACCGTCCGCTTCATTATTGATGAGGCCCCTGGTGCTCCAGGTGGTCAAAAGCTCTACAAACTCTGCTCGAATTTGAATTATTAATAAAACCCATTTCTCCTGATAAACTTTTACAAATGGCGGAATGGGATGATAACGCTGGCTTGATGGATGGCCAGGGGCGTCTCACCTGTGAATCACAGTGAACATATATAAATTTACACGGGCAGCTGGGAGGCGGAGAGCAATTATTTATCTGTGTTTGTCTGAAGAGAGAATCCCTTAACTTCTTATAACGCACCAAGAGCCCAATTTTCTTGTACCAAAAAGTCAACTTTCAAATGGATAGCTAGGATGTCAAGATAGACAGGTGGCAGGTAAAAAAATAAATATTAACTTTATGAAGCTTGCGTAACCATTTTATTAGTATTTTCTTAGTACTCCATACTACGCTACAAACTTTGTGTACTTAGCAGTACTATTTACTGAAATTAAATGAAATGGACAATCATAAAAATATAAACAGGGCTTTCTAGAGCTGTAAAACTAACCAGCCATGATTCTTTCATGATATAACAAACAACTGCTCTCCTTCTAATTGCGAAATAGAACCATACTAACTCTAAACTAAAAATGGAATGATGAATATTGCAAAACAGCAAATAAACTTCTGCTGTAAAACCAGTCACAACTAAAGATCATCCAGTCAAATTTCTGCACAAGGCACTCTAAACGGTTAGTTTTTCTACCAGGTAGGTAACAACAGAAAAATCTCTGTTATATCAATCAAAGTTCTCAGTGCAAGATGCAGGGAATGATGTTTGATGTATGATGATCAAATGTTGAACTGATGTGGCTGTACTTGCTTGGAACATTTAAGTCTAATTTATTTCTGTTCAAATCACACTTTTGTAAATTGCATTTGGTAAAAAATAATTCTGAAATCTAACTGATTTTTTAGCATCATGTTTTTATAACACTATTGAATGTCTACACACATATATTTACAGTAACAGGCTCATTTCCTACTGTGGAAAATTATTTATACATTTGTGCTAGCATTAACTTCTCTAATCACTAGTACATTTACCACCCTTGTCTTCATCCAGACTCATCAGCTAGTTTGTCCTTGAAATCTGCCAAATGCTGGGCACTGTTCATTTTTAAGAATTGCAAATCACAAAACGCAGCACAAAAAAAAAGCACAAATGAAGGTACAGGGCCTAAGGAAAGGTGCCTCCACCGACACAAAATGATAGAGGAAGGAAAAAGGTGAGAAAGAAAAAAAAACGAAGCGATAGGTTCGCAAGGCTGAAATGTAAATAAATAATGCATCCCCTATCCGCGTCTCGCTGTCTGCAAGGCCTCACTGCTTTAATGAATTCCTACTAACAAGGCACAGCTGGAGCCTGGCCGGCCCAGGGTGAAGACACTACCCCTAATAAAAAGAAATGATTCACGCCTCATTTCTGCTCACTTATGTTTTACATTAATAGAAACCAATAATAGGAACCAGTTACCATAAAAGTCATGGACCGTAAATAACACAAATGGCAAATACGTATCATCAAATACTTTTCGCAGCTGGACAAGATGACATGCTACTTTCGGCGATGCTTAAGCGATTCTTTAAAAGCAATACGGTCCTCTCGCTGAGCTGCCTAATGACATACATTTAACTGAAGTTTATTAGCTGACAGACGTGCTTATAAGCACAGAAGTTAACTGGGCATCTAAATAATGTGAAAATATAAAAACAGAACCTGGGGGCTTTTAATGATACTGCTTGCTTTAAGGGAGTTCAAATATCTTTAGCTATTATTTTTTGTAAAATTTAACGTTAAGTTTCATAGGAGCTAAAATGTATATTAAAATGTAATAAAATTTAATAGATGTAAATATTTAATAGACATGTTATTATACAAATATAATCTTTATATATAATCTATTCATAAGAATTCTCTATACATTAAGATGCACTACCAATCTATTTGTAATACCTAGTCAATTGTTTTGGGAATTAGTTCAGTCTTTGTATCTTGACCTTGAAGACACTGTAAGCCAATGATATTTCACCCCTCCCACCTCAAGATGGCGCTATAGCCTCCATAAGTAGTAGCCATTAAATAGTTTTCAATAATAATATATTGCACTTTCAAGCTGTTTTGTAATGTTGCAAAGAAATACAGAAAGATTGAAGACGTACAAAACGCAGCGTAAACCTCGTCAACTGACGTTATATACTTATTGCTTAAAAGAAAATAACAGCTAAGGCAGAGCGAAGTTTAGCATATCCTACAGCTCATTAGGATGAGGACAATTAAGCAGTAAAGCAGTGAAACAGGAAGTCAAATAGAAAACCAATAGACCAATGTTGTGATGGACACTAATTATGTGCAGTAGGTACTAGTTTAAATGTAACCTAGTTTTAAATTCAGAGCTTTATAAACTTTTTAAAGAATAGTGGTCAAGTTTTTGTTGTATATGTCTGTAAACTCACAGGAATGAAAACCTGGAATATTTCACACGTCTCTTGTTAGCTTCAGGGTGTACACTTTTTTTGCTGCTTTTATCCATCGTCATGTGGATAACCGGCCCTTTATGTCTGCTGTACCCTAAGAGGTCACACCCATCTAGCGTTCTTCACATTCCTCTGATATTTCTTGACAATCTTCTTGTTCTTTATAGATTAATCGGACATTTGTTCATGCTGGAGAGGTGCATCCCCCACCATGTGTGCGTCCGTGGATGATCGCCACTGACTCACTGCAAAGTCTTTTGGCGATGTCGTGAAGCCCTATCAGCGATTAAAGGGACCTGAAGGGCAAATCAGCCTCTGAAGCTCGGCATGGGAGCTGGGGATAGTTTTGGTATATAACACAACATTTTTCTTTATTATCAGGCCTTTATCGAAAGAAACGACAGACTTGCAGTTTTACCTACCGTTACGGAGAGAGTAGGTACTAAGTAAATTTCTGCTTGGCCACCTTGTTCACGTGTACAAGAGTATAAGGACGAGAATACTGAGTCTCTCAGTTGAAGCAGTAGAAAGTTAGAAGAGGCTATAGTGTCTTTTGTACCCTTATATTATAGCGTGAGGTATGATACAGACAACGGCATAGGAGAGGATGTGATATTGGGCCGGGGCACAACCTAATAATTTCAATACAGATGTCTATTTATTTGGGGGTTGGGTGAATGAATCCAAATAAAATATTGGGGGTGTCCACTGGATTGGGACCCTCCGTGGTGCTGTAGAAGTTTCCCTCTCACCTGAGGCTTCTTGCTGGGTATCGGGGGCAGCGGCCATGTTTTGAGGAAAGTGTCCCCCGGCGCCAAGGGATCCACGGCCTGTCTCTTGTGGTGGATATCCTTGACGAGCAGGGGCTTGACGCTCTTCATTCGCAGCTCCATTTCGTGAGGGAAATCTCTGTATGGGGAGTTGAACACGCCTGGGATCTGCGGGGGGGGGGGGGCAGGGTAGTCAGAATCAGCAGAAACCAAAAAAAAAAAACATATTGCATTAACATGCATCTAATGTTGATTTGCTGTCTAAATTCTGCATAATATACGTGTGATATACAGAAGAGTAAATCACAGCTAAAATTCAAGTTTTATCTGCAGTTAAAAAAAGTTAAATTTAGGTCTTAAAGTTTGAAAACAATAACATGTGCACAAAGAATGCTCTGTAATATATAAACAGATGTTAAATTTTAAATTCTGTACAAATATAAACTATATATGCACCTCTATATACCTGTACACTGCGCAGAATTATTAAAAAAATAAATGTTCTTGGAGATAGAGAATGGCAACATTTACAGGCAGACTTATAACAGTGGATTCAGAAGCTTTCTTTGGCCCCAAGTAGATTTATTTAGAAAATGTGACATTATTCTGTCACAAACAGTAGTAAAAGAAAAACACTTAATTATCAGTGTTCACAGTTATTATGTAATCAGAAACTAAGTGGATTGTTCTCCATCAACGGAAATAAAAAGACCATTTTAGTTATTCAGTGTATATAAGGAATAACAAACTATTGACTGTTCTATACAGTCCACTTCACCAAGTCATGTCCTGGATGGCAACCCTTCTTCTCAATGACCATCATGAGCCTGTTATCCATTGAACCAGTCAAGTTGTTGATTTGATCACATCCTACATTACCTAAGGCAGCTAGGACCGCCTCCCAGACAGTGCTCTAAGAAGTGCACTGCAGGCCACCTTGGTAAATCTCACACTTTAGATCTACACTTTAAATCTACACTTTAGTAAGGCCCAGGAGTACTCAATGGGGGTTAAGTCAGGCGATGACGGGGGTCTGGTCATAATTCAATCAGCCATTAAGCTTTTCTTGGCCAAACTATGGAATGCTTTGATACATAGGAAGGAACATTGTTGAATTTTTGAAAAGCTCCTGACTTCTTCTTGTACCAGTGTTTGAAGAAGGTATCTTCTAAAATTGGCAGTAGACCTTGGGGTTAGTTTTTTCACCATCTGCAAGGTGGAAAGGTCCAACAAGTTCATCACTGATAACTGCAGCCCATACCATCACTCCTCCACCACCTTGTTGGTGCTTGAAGATGGTGTCCATCCAGGGGCCCAACCACCTGGTCCATCAAGAGTCATATAATCTCCTCTGTCCACAAAACCTTTGTAAAACAAGCCTTGAGACGTTTCCGTGCCCATTATTGACATTTTATCTTCCGTGCCTTATTGAGTGGAGGTCATGTTTCAGTCTTTGTGACCATAGCAATGTCATGCAGCACACTGCACCTAGTACTACCAGAGATTCCATTCAGATTGCAGTTTCAAAAAACGGTGGCATTTGATGCTATTAGAGTTTTTGAAAGTTTCCCCTTTAATGTCACACACAGCTCTGGGAGTTACTTTGTGTCACCTTCTCTCTACATGTTTCTTCCATCTTCCTTGGCTGTTGGCCACAAAACACTCAGCTATACAGAGATCATGTTTTAAAAGTTTGTCAATTTTGATTGTATTGCATCCCTCTGACTGGCACTTCACAATTGTGTTTTTTGTCTCTGTAAGGTGTTTTTTGGCTTATTTTAATAGCATTATTAATTTGCTTAATAATTCTGCACAGGAAAGTATCTACAGTTTCCTGTTTTACTCCAAAAAGAAAGTACTGAACATGTTCTATTTTTAAACAGTCTGTCCTTAACTGGAGATGTATCTGGGCTGAAACTTTTGATCAGAAGAAATGATGCAAGCAAAATACACAGTTGCATAATAAATCTGCTCGCTGTGTACAAACATCCTCCAGATTTCCATTATGGCCTCCAGCCTTTGAGCTGTAATACAACCATTCTCAAATTTATGTCCAATTCCATAATGTGTCATAATTTTCTCAATTGTCAACCTGAATTACAGAATGTGACATCAACCAACTGCACTCTTTTTATAATTCCAAAATCGCATTTTCAACATTATGTATGCTATTTATTTTAAGCAACATCCGGGGGGGGGGGGGGGGGGGGGGGCGCGCGCCCCCCCCGGCCCGCCGCCCCCCGGGGCGCGCCGCGGGCCCGG
>JAODKC010000028.1:9573631-9584343 GCA_026777985.1 Mormyrops attenuatus
GGGAATCTGCAATTGCTAGGGAATTTATGTTCTAAATTGCAATTCTTTCAAACAACTCAAGGGCTTGTGGGAAATATGCGGCCGCTGTAAAAAGCCAGTCCGTCACAGTAAATGTCATGCTAACAGCACAGCTGGCAGAGAAAGGGAAACCTCTGGAGATCCTGCCGCTAATAGCTTCCCCATAACCTTCTTTTTTTTTCTAACTCTCCAACGGTCCACGCCATGGCAGACATACAGGGTAGACGTCTGGCCCTATCTCTCCGCTCTCCGAGTCTTTCAAGACCGACGGCTTCACTTCTCCGCCGTTACAAATTGCAGGCCGACCGCGTTGTATTCTCTCACATATGTTATTTGACCGTGAGCACTGTCCCCCCCCCACGCAGAGCCCGGAATATTAATTGAGTGAGGGAGAGCTCACGGGAGAATGCACCAGTTGTTCACCAGTCATCCTTAGCATAACATTTATATTTTCAGCTGTCCTGCGTAGACACCGATCCATCATTCAACTCCCGACCCCCCCCCCCGCTTCGACCCTCCTATTTTCTTCTTCTGGATACATAAAATCATAACCTCTTTCATAATTAAATCCACTAAGGAGAACATTAAAATTAACAGCCATTGTGAAAAAAAAAGAAGTGAAATGATAAAGTTATTTTCAAAGACTTTAGTTATGATATACTGTGCAAAACTATTAATGAAAAAAGATATTCTACATATTTGAACACTTCGCTCCATGTCATCTACGTGGACATTTTCAACAAAGAATTACAGTTAAAATCTTAGTTTGGTAGTCAGATGTTCTACTGTAGTGAATCAGCCAACGGCTCAATAGAAGTCATATTGCAGAAATGAAATGATTTGTTGCAGACAGCTGGATATAATGATTATTCAAATCTGAATGGCCCTTTCAGAAGTTTAATTAGGAGCAAGAGGCTTTTTCAATGCTTCAGTACTTTGCATGGAGATCTAGTGCGTTACACTTCCAGCTGTATTTGTGCCCTGGCAAAAAAATGGCACGGAATACAGCGCAGTGGGGGGTACACTATGATCCCAAAACTTGCTGTTGATAAAAAAAAAGAGCAATGACGTTGACCCCTGAACAAAAAGAGCTAAATCTATGTCAGCTCAGCCACTTTTGTCCGGCAGAATTTCTCCTGTTAACGATGAACTGTGAGAGACCCATTCATTTCCTGGTGACAAGGTCAGACTGTGGAATAGAGAAGCTCCCCTCCGCCCTGTCTCCACACAGCAGAGCTGTAAAAGAGTGAAGTTGGAAGAGGGTACGTTTCCTCTCACCGTTATGGCACCACATGTGTTTAACATATGGTACATGGCTCAGAGTATAATGTTATGTTCGGGTCGGTGTGTGCAAGTTTGTGAGTGGAAAGACAACCGCGCGACTGTAAGTGTCAGAACTAAACACAAATGTTTTAGACTCTTATACTCCACAGATTACGGTCATATTGCATACTGTCTCCTCCCCATAGGGCGGAGTAACAAGTCATCAATGATTTTTCAATTCAAATTTGAGGCTAGCTTAAGACTGAACGCCCATAGCTAGTGCAGTGAATTATAAAGCGTTTACCTACAGAAACTACAAGTTGCTACATTCAGCAGGTAAAGACACACACATACATTATCTCTTACATATATATTTACACAGGGTGACCATTAAAAAATGAGGTCCATTACTTTCTGATTGCTACAGTCAAACTCCATGTGGCTGGGCCGTGATGAGGTCCAGGCCCAGCCAGTCACGCTCTTCTGGTACGCACGGGTCCACGGCTGACAGGAGAACAGAAACAGGCAAGCAGAAAGGACATGGATAATGCCATCGTCGAGTGAGAAATGCGTAATGACTGTAAAGGCATGAAGGAGACCCGGCGAGTGAAATATCTGCTGGAGACGAGGGCTTGCTGAATCAACACTGACCAGTGTACTTCATCATAATTATCAGGACATGCTACCGCCGGGGGATTTATAAAAATTCCACTCAGCAAATCATCGCTGCTGTTAGGAGATACGCGGTGTTAACATGCTGTCACAGTCCGGCGTTTAGTAAGATATTCCACATTCAATTACTCCTGGCCGGGAACTAAAGGGAAAACGTGATCATTTGTCAGTGGCCGCGGTTCCACTTTCTGAATGAACTTTCAGCGGCCTTGTTATCCCACCCGCAGCCAGACCACACTTCTGGCCCCCGACTCTCACTGTCAGTCTTTCCTCCTGCTGAACCACTTCAGACGGCCTTTAAGAGACCCTCAAAATGTCCTCCCTTTTTACGATATTTTTATCACGGGTTTCCATTTTCTGCTCTTAACACGGCAGGTCTTTAGATCGTCTTTGGTGGCTCGTGCCTTGGTTTACAAGGCCCCTGGTTTTTACCATATCACCTTACGGTTTAAATTTACAGAGCAACAAGTTTATACTCCAGATTTTGAATCTGTTACTTTCAAAAATTCTTGCTACTAACTGAGTGGGAATGAAAAAACTGTCCCAGCTGCTTTAGCACTTAGGCTACTGGAACTTTTGGTACTTGTACTGGTACTGGTACTCGCCTGGAAGTCAATGGAAAAGAAAAAGTACCAAAAGTACAGTACCTGGTGCAGTGGAAAAGCGCCCTAATTCAAAAACAATGCTTCTTTAAAAAAGAAAACTGTACACATGAATACAAGCACATAATCCTTTGCTAAATGTTTCCCAAACCTGTGAAAATACAAATGGTAAGGAGTAAACATTAATGAATACACTGTGTCTCCAACCATACAATATGTGATCTGAAGAAAAGAAACTACACAATAATTCAAAACAGTAATACAGTTCACTATAAACAGATCAATTTTCCAAATCACGTTTACGCTTTTACTGACCTTAAGTAAATTCAGACTTAAGTTCAATCAAAATATGTTGTTCAGAAAGAGGATGAAGAAGTGTTAGACAATATTTTTTACTATGAAGTTTGGACTGTTCAATGTTTCTAGTGACAATCTGAACAGCCGTGTTAGTGGGACAGTGGAAGCTAACAAACAAATGAGAACAACGGAGGAGCCCCACCGATGCCAAAGAGAGGCACTTTGTCAGCAAACTGGCCTCCCCTTCTGGAGGCAGGATGCCACCTCGCTTACCTGATGGGTGCTGAGCAGGAAGTGCATCCTCTGGGCCTGCAGACACTTCTTCTGCTCCTTGCGCTCCACCTGATAATGCTCCCTCTCATTTCGCTGCATCTCAGCAAACTCCTCCATGGCCCTCCTGGAGAAGGAAGCTACTGTGGTCACTTACTCCCAGTTTTATCAATATACAACATACCTTAAAGCTACACAAGCCTTATCTCAAGTACACCCATACAGAGGTATATAACTTAGAAGCATACTTAATTTTATGGCTAGATTTTAGCTTTTCTTCCCTCACAAACAATATATATAACACTATATATAATTTCATATTAAATTTATAGTGTATTAAAAAATGGCAAAGGCCATTCTAATGCCCAAGACAAAGAGAGTAAGGAAATGCAGCTAATACTCTTTAGTTGCATTCACTGGCTGTTTTCAATTACTACTTTGCTAAAGAGAGTATTAATTTTGCCCGTTAGATAGCATTACGGAACGTGATATGTTGACATATAAAAATCACCACCCCTTGCTCCTACAATAGTATTTTTTTTTCTTCAGTTCACACTGGATTAAATAGAAAATAGATGGATTTTGTAGTGCAGTACATCCTCTGTTTTGCTTATTAATCTGGAATATAAAGTTGGAAAAAGGTTTCGCTTTTGGTTATTTCTGGTGTGTTGATGGCCAGCACCCTTGGGCTGGTGTAGTGTTCTACACGACAAACAAGCTGCTTTTCTTAATTGGTTTTATTAATCAGGTTGCAATGTAGAGAAAAGCCAAACATTTCCTTCTTACATGTCTTCCCTCCTGCATTCACACCCATACCTTTGTATTTTAACGCAAACCGCATATTTATATTTTATGTTAAATGGGAGACTTCACTTTAATATTATATAAGTGTACGATGACATATGATTGTTACGAGGGAAAATGTTTACGTCTGTAAAACATTAACAGGGCAATAAAAATTACTATAGAATTTTACATTACTAAACCATGCAGCTGTCCTTCAGATTTGAACACACACATCCCAGGTGAGATGCATATTTGTTTGTTTTTTTCCATATAGCTGTGTGTGTGTGTGTGTGTGTGTGTGTATACATGTTTAGTATAAAACTGCTAAGGAATTTCAGCCTGTAGAACACTCTATAGGTTTGTAGTTAAATCACAGCAATTCAAGTTGATAATATATATATATAATATATATTTATATGGTCATGTATATATTCATCCATCCATTGTCCAAACCGCTTATCCTTCTGGGTCGCGGGGGGGTCCGAAGCCCATTATATTATATATATGTGTGTGTATTTGGAGATCACATGCTTTGTCCTTTTACATACGAATATACAATAATTGTACTTCAATTTAATTTTGAACATTGAGTATATTACCAAAACTAAATAAATGTCTGTCAATTTTCAAGCACAGAATTAGAAGAAAAAACAGACTTCACATATTACCATATTCTCTTGAGAACAGACACCTCACCAAAAAATCAGATCATAAAGACACATTCTGGAAGCAAAGGAAGGTTCTGCTTATGGAATCCCTCTCACTGGCGTCCTTGAAAAGGACGCAAAAGTAAGAAGAGTAGCCTAACCACTCGGAGTCCATAAATTTTCCGCATATTTCGATGAGTTAAAAGATTTGCCATGTTAGAGCATTACAGAGAGAATTTATCTGATTAGGGCAGTAATAATTACCCAGCTGTTTATTGCAGATAGAGAAATAATTCATGCAGGCAACAGGCCATGGTAGTGTTTAGTAAATATGCAAAGCGCTCACTTCTAATTACTCAACCCAGAGGATGCCCTTATTAAGTAAAGGAACTTAAAGTGTCCTCTTGACAAGTGATAAATCGTTACACTGCGTAAACTCCCGGCATGGAATTACTGTGTGGATCTCAGGTCCTGACTTCATTAGGATATGCAGAGCGGGAGTGCCGAATGAAGATGGACACCCGTAGTGCGGTCAGGGCCCGCCAACATGAAGCGCGCGAGGTGTCCGGCTAATGAAACGACGCGGACCGCTTTGTGAGGAGAGGAGATCCATCGCTGCCGGGAAGATGGGCGCGCTCTGATGTCACATGACATGTCACTGGCAAATGGTACTGCCTCAGTGACCCTAAATGGGAGCCGTTTATACTTGGCGACAAGAGAATACATATGAAAACGTGGGCATGGAGACCTCATCTGATAACAGCATCTCATCCTAAATGTGAAGAAATGGTGCTCATGTGACCACAGAGACCTGCGACTTAACAGGATGTTGCATGTTCAGATGATCACTAGGTTACTGGATCTCTGTCAAAGGCTACATTTATTGCACTAATTGTTATTTGTCTGCAAATAATAATGTCTGGCCTTCAGAGGGGACAGGACTCTGAATGGATTATTTATATTTTTCTATATTAAATTAATTGAGTGTGTCTGTATTTAAGCTTGAAGAATTTCAGTCTGTTCATTTCATTTTGATAATTCATTAATTTTTTCTGAAACTGGTAGAGATCTTTGTTTATATGCTGATTCTGGGCAAAACAGCCAAAGCCATCTTTAAACCACTGGCTTTCAGAATCCAGCGCTGTTTGTCCAGTCAGGGTGACTGTAAACCATACCTGGGGAAGCACAGGGAGCCCGAGAACATACCGATGTCGGTACATCACGTGGCTCTTATGTACATATGCACTGAGGGTAACTTAAAGTTACCACTTCGCTGGAAACACATGTGTGTGGCCTAGGGGAGGCAGGCAACGTCCTCGTAGGAACCCGAAGCCATCATGCAGACTCTGCCCACAGGGAGCCAGGTCTGAACCAAAAACCCTGGAGGTATGATGCAACCATACTGCCCACTGAGCCATTATAGCAGAAGAAAATAACTTTCATGTGACAAAACTCAATTAAGGAAGTCTCGCCTACCTTCCCGTGTCTGGGTGCACATGCCGGGCGGGTGTTGGGGGACAATGAGGAAGTCACCGGTCCAAAGAGCACTTAACAAATTTACACTTAATTTTAGCCAAAGCCCTAAGATATTTTCCAGCAAAATATATTAGTGACATTAAAAATGTGACTGCGGTTAAAGTTCTTTTTTTGTCAAAAATAAAAGATGGAATCTCATTCTGCCCTCAAAGCATGGCGCATTTTATTAATGCAAGAGCCAGCTAAAATCCACGGCAAATTTTCTAATTTCATAACATCATTCACTTGCCTGTAACCTGGGGCAGTTTTTACACTATGGGGCAGTATGTACATGTCTACCAATTGCGCACTCAGCCCTTAAATTAATCAAATCAATTTATCTTTGTAAAAGCTCGTGCAATATTCCTTGCTTGCATTTGCAGCATGTTCCGTGAGCAACCTCTGATTTACAGAAGTTGTTGAAAATACCTTTCATACCTTATTTACTCATTTAAGGATTCAGATTAAGCTGACAAGTAATGTATAGGCAAAAAATATTTTTGCTGATAAAATCTATATTTTCTTAAAGTTCTGATCATTCTTTTATTTATTTGTCACCTAACTCTTGTTCTAAATAGTCTTCTATTCTACTGTTTAACAGTGCTTCATTTTTCTGAAATGGTCTATTATTATGGGCCATCATAATTTTAATTTATCTGACTGGCATATTCAAAAGAGAATCTCACTAAAGTGTCTTGCGGAACTTATTGTTGAAACTCGGCATTTCAGTCCAACTTCGGCTACATATGTGTTAATCCTTTGGTTTCTTCATCGTGCACTTTCACTTTCCTCCCACAAACCAAAAAGATGCCATGTAGGTGATTTCATGACTATTAATTAACTTACTTAATCTTTGCACTTGTGCCACTTCATTATGCCTCACCCATTGTAGGCATTACCTACAGCCATAGTTTGCATTTTCTTGTAGGTGTCTCTATGGAAACCACTGATTGGCAGGCACCTTACCTGACTCGTTCATTCTTTTTTGGTAATCCTTCCAGATATCTTTTTCTGGCATAATAATTATGTACATACTTTCGTACATAATAGCCCTTCCAACGTTTTTGTATCTGGATGAGATATACAAAGAAAACAAAATGAAAAGGGTATTTCAATTCAATATGTGTAAACAAACAAACAAACAAATAACATCAATAATAATGATAATAATTATTATTATATATAGGGGACATACTATTAAAAATCTATATGGGACTATATTAAAAAGCAAAATAGGGTGTTGGGTTGGAAAGACAAACTTTATATATTGACTGAAATTATTAAACCCAACTCATGAGTCAATTCATATTGAGTGATCTCTGGAGATTCCAACCCAAGACACGCATGGTAGCTGTAGGACTGTGGAATCGGCACAGAAACACTTAGGCCTAATTGACTGGTGTCAGGCCCAGATACGTGGAACATGTGTCCTTCAGACTAAGTAGGGGAATGAAGAAATCGCTGGTACAAAAAAGAAAAGTATTGCCATTGATCAGCGCTCAATAGATAATTCTAAATTAAGTAATTGCTGGCTCAGAAGCCAAGTTCTTTGTGACCTTTTAGACTATTGAAATCAATGATGCATATTCTTAAATTTTGCGGCATAAAATCCAGGGACATTCGTCGACATTCGTTTTCTGTCGGCTCATTTCTGCTGCAGCCTTTGGTAAACAGTCCTTTTAAGATCTTGCCGAAAGAAAATTCATGTCTGTTTGATGTAGATCATCAACAAACAACAAAAATGTATTGTATGTGGTTATTTGCAGATTTGCTGTCTGTAAAAAAAAGTTTGTTTTTGTGTCAATATGATTTATCATATCAAATCCAAATATTTCATGCTGCTTCGATCAAAAACTTAAAGTGTATAAACATGCAGCTATATGAGAAATTCATGATTTCTGGAATATCTGCATTGTTCAACTGTGCGTGAAACAATGTCTCTGTTTTGTAAATATATTTATACAGTCCGGCATAGTAAATGTGACCACATCAGTTATGTTGATCGTACTACATTTAATAAGGAAAATTAAACCTAACGATACACAATAAACATGCATTATTTCAATCAAAAAAGTTCAAAGAATGCTCTCTGATATAAATTATGTGAGACAATTTCCTTTTTGTTGTATGAAACTGGGGTATTTGGCAAGATAATTTTGTAAACTTTTCATCGCGTTATGTCTTCCAGCGTGTCCATCAAAATCAGGTTATTGTATGCGTCCTCAATAAATGCGAGAATTCAGCTAGGCTTGTAAAACGTGATATCAGATTTAACATTTTTATTAGACTAGGTTAAAAAAAAAAAAGCAAGGAAACGTAAAAACTTGTTTTAAAGCAAGCTTCCCCTCATAAATGTGCCAAAATGGCTTGATTTATTATCTTGGAAAATTGGTAGACTGCTAACCAAGCCAAAAAGACAGACATCCCAAATGAATGTGTGTAGATCAGTTATGATCATGGAGTTTATTTGGGTTTAAGTATTTAAACATAATGGCGACAAAATTTTGTGCACAAGTAAGGTAATATTTACCCTGACAGCCATCTCATTGTAGAAATTCATCTTCATGAAGGAACAGTGTACCTGCGAATGTAGAGAAAGATGGTGTTGAGGTACACTCGTCTATATTCCAGCCTTCTGATCTGTTCTGTTCATGAGAAAAGAGATAGCCTCTTTAAACATAATACATAACAGTCACACAAGTAAAGGGAAACAGAGTAACAAGGGAAGTCAGACTTTGTATTGAAGGGGCAGGCTCCTTCTTAATACATAATGTAGACAACTCCAGAAAAAAATCTATGGTAGTCAAGCTGTAAACTAATGGAGATATATGATCGTAAAATGCTCTCCGCTGAGTCTGATAATCAATGGGGCCCCAGTGTGGATAGACTAACAAAGGCAAGAATATTCACGCCGGCTGATGACACGCACTATTGTATGATTTATTCACTGCAGCACGTTTCAGGAGAAACTTCTGCGCAGTATAAAAGGAATTCATATTTCAACATGTCTGCTTTAATAATAACAAAATGGAGGACTAGGAGGGAAAAAATATCAAACAGACCGTGCATTCAGCCCAAATCAAACACGGGGTCGGAAGTTCGAATGAGATTAGAAAGAGTCTTGTTTCCAGCCCAGCAATGGAATACATGCATCCAGATTCCCCAGTGTGCCGTTCACTTTTGTTTTATTTAATATTCATTTCAAGATTATGAGAGATGTTAGGAGTCATTTTACTTGCAAAGATCCATGTAAAGACAGCTGCTTGTAGGAGCAGGGACACTGCGGTATTTACTTTAGATATGTTGATGTTAAACATTTGTATGTCTTTCTTTTCCAACAAAGAACTGTTAAATATGCTTTGACAAGTTGCTTTGCTATGATAATATCAGATTTATAACCAGAAATGTGCCTTGCACAGACTTATGCTAAATACATTTGTGGCAGTGCATATTTCCTATTAAATTAAAAGTCATGGTAAAGAACTTCTTCATAGTAATATGATTATAATATAAAATACATTTACCAGAGTAATTAGATCTTATATTCTATTACAGGTCATTTTTATAACCTACAAAATTAACAAAAACTCTCAATTTAATAGAAACTATTATTCTGTTTGCAATACAAAAAGACTGAATTTAAACTTAGTTGTCTAATATGACTGAATACATTTAATAATAAGCAACAGATTTATTTTTACAATATTATAACAAAATGCCAAAAAAATGAAACTAGAAAATGCAGAATATCTTTAAAATACTTCATAAACTAAACATGTCAGAAGGTGTTTTTGTTTAAGGCTTTTGAGCACTATTTACTCTGCGCAAGATTTACCTCTGTGCTGAATAGTAGTCTCCGTGTAGTTCTGTATTGTGTGTAGCCTGTAGTTTTTTGTTCTGTTTTGCACATGGAGCCAGGAGAAACGCAATTTCGTTCTACTATGCACTCTCGTAATGTATGGTCCGAATGACAATGAAGTTTACTTTGACTTTGACTGTGTTTAGCTCTTCTTTAAAGTTTGTCCTGCATACTTACTTCTCATGATTGCAACAGACAGATGTATCCTTAGGTGACCTACCTACCTTCACCATTTTTCTGAAATATACCCTTGCAATGTAGCCTCTCCATATCTTCTGTATAACGACTGCCTTTCTGTGCAGATGTCTGAAGGAGTGACAAAATAAGAATGCTTTATCTTACATAATGCAGTGGCCAGTCAGGTTTCATCTGTCCTTAGTTTTACAGCCTGTATCAGGTCTTACACTAAAAAGCTACGGTGCTGCATCACAGAATTAATCTACACATGAATGTTTTCGGGAATCAAAAACAAAGAAGTTCATCACCGTGTTAATCATCTGACTATAGACAGTTATATATTGTTTTATTCGTATCAATTAATTCCTGTTCTCATTCGTCAGAAACATGGAATCCAACCCGTGCAAGCAAACTTTGTGAGTGCTGAACACTAGTCATACATCACTGTTCTACCATGGCCCTCCAATATTACAGTAACCAGGGGGGGGGGGGGGGGGGGGGGGGGGGGGGGGGGGGGGGGGGGCGGGGCGGGGGGGGGGGGGGGGGGGGGGGGGGCGGGTGGGGGGGGGGGGGGGGGGGGGGGGGGGGGGGGGGGGGGGGGGGGGG
>JAODKC010000028.1:9584443-9609684 GCA_026777985.1 Mormyrops attenuatus
AAAAAAAGAATTACATAAATGATACTCCGTGACTACAGTTGCACTAGCACAACTTTCTGAGTTCATCAATATTACTTTCAGTCCAAAGTCTGCCTTATAATCTGACACTAATGTTCTGGATTGTTGCACTACTTTCTACGGAAACGCTTTAACATAAATATTCACCTTCACGCACTGGCATTGTTTTAACCGGTGATTTGTTTGTTTCTCTGTTGGGTTTCAGAGGTATATATTACAGTTTCATACTCCACAAACATAAGCAGAACAGCAGCCATATGAAGAATGACACAGAATTTTCATCTAAGTTGCATGTTGCCAACTACTTTCACCTTTCAACTAGAAAAGTCGCCAAATGTCGCTAGATGACGCCATTTGCTCATTAACATATCGATGACGCCATCACGTAGTATTTGTGAGCCTTTCATATTTCGTTTGCTTCTCTCCTACTCACTGTAGTCACGTATGGTATAAGTGAGTATAGTGAGTACATTTCCAATAAAGCGGTTCTCATTTACATTTGTTTTCTGTTGCTGTAGCTAAGGCTTGTCCAAAAAGTTGCTAGATTTGTCGCTTGTCGATATTTTGGAAAAAAGAAAAAAAAAAAAACCTGGCCGCTAAGTTGGCAACACTGGCTGGACCTTACATACAGCGTACCTGAGATATGATCGCAGCCGGTTACCGCGGAACCAGCTCTGTATCCGGACCGCGGCTCTCTTCTCTTTAAGTCCGCGCTCCTCATCAGCCCTAGAATGCGGGCACACGTAACGTTACATAAATCAGCATAAAATAACAATTCAGCTATTCTTTTATAACAATCAACTGCGTGTACTCGAAAACGCTGGTAAGAAACATTAAATTACAAAAAACGTGTTTGCAAAAGTCCTAATCGGTTAAAAACTTATAAATGATTAGCATCAAATCTGCCTGCCTACAATGTTACCCTGTTTATTAACGTTTATTGAGTTAATCATGTCCACATTCAAATAGTTTTAACTTAACTCCGGGTCCCTTACGGAAGCTGGGTATCTAAACAAATTTGTTCATAAGACATACTTCGCGACTTTAGCACCTATCCGTGATACCTAAAATAAATAAAACCTGTTTAGTGCCGTATTGCGTTTTTTTTATCTTTTAAGAAAGCGATCGGTGACCTGTCCGTGGTGATATATTCTTCTTTTATCAGTTCGATCTGCAGGAGCAGCAGCTCCAGATCGGCCATGGTTGCGCGACCACGTTACCATGACTACGAGAGACGCTAAAAAAGTAGTTTACTAAACAGAAAAGGGCGACACATCCGCTAAGGACAGAATTTAATTGAAATAATCTATAACTTAAATATTGACTGAAGTAATGCAACGAGGAGGAATTCCAGCAGGTTTTTTAATGTAACTTGTATCTTGTTGTGGTGACCGGACGTTAGCACGTGGTCTCATGACAAAGAATACCTATAGGCTACCTAAATATATACCGCAGGAATGTGTCGCTGAATTTATAATCGTAGTGGCAGTCCGTTTGTTCGCTGATCAAAAGATCCGTAAATAACCGTTAGATTCCAGAAAAATCCACGAATGAGTGAGTGGTTTGCTAGTTAGGGCAATTTGATAGCTAATAAACACATATCGGATCCGCATCCATCCATCCATCCAGTTTCTGTACCCGATCGTCCTATTTAGCGTTGCTAGGAACCTGTCCCGGAAGCTACGGGCGCAAGCTAAGGAACAATCCAGGATGGGGCGCCAACCTATCGTAGGGCACACACACACCATTCACCGACACATGCACACCTTTGCGCAATATATTATTATTATTATTTGTATTATTATTATTATTATTACAAATAATAATGCAATTGAAATTTGATAATCTTATTTTATTTTTCAGCCTTTTCATGAATCCACAGAACTTAGAATTGTATTGTGAAAGTTGTTAAAGTTCAGATAAAACAAATGGCAAGAAATTGTTATACTTTTCAGACTTTTCTACACTTTTTACAAACTTTTCTTAATGAGTCAATGTAGGCCCAGCAACTTTGTATTGCAGAAATCCATTGGTCACGTTTGCCAATTTCGAAGGCTGTCAGATTGTAGAATGCAGATTGTCCGCCAGACGATTGATTTGTCACCACATGTCACTTCTGAGTTGACAACACTGTGGACATTATCATCCCTCATCAGAAAGTTATCAGTTAATTTTTATTTCCTTTTCTCCCCCTTTGGCCCATCAAATATTCCGCCTGAGCATGTGAACTGGCCACAGGGTGCTTGCAGCACTGATAACCACTGACAGGCCAGCGCCAATTTGTCCTCCTGCAGCTACTGCGTTAGCCAGCAAAAATATGGGCGAAAGGGTGACCCCTCGGTTGCAGACTCCATCCATCCGGCCCTGGTAGCGGGCCGGCGACCATGGTAATTGCCTGGGAAGTAGTGTTTTGACAAGGCGGATGGGTGTAAGTCATCATTCCCACAGCACGGTGGAGGGGCTGCGGAGAAACAGCCTGTTTACCTGCCAGCAGGTGACCCACTTCTGCCCTGATTTAGAGCCCACTGGGCTGAATGGGGTTGGTCGCTTATAATAAACAAATATTTCCTTGTAAACTCTAAACTTTTAACGGTCTACGTTAAGACAGATCCAGCAAGATTTTTTAAAAGAAACATTATACTCAGTCACACAGTAAGTTGCCACAAATAGGATGCGTATAAAGATCAGCCAAATAAAATTGTAGCAATAATAGCAATAATAATACAGAGGAAATGTACAAAAATGCCACACATTTAAATTTGGTCCTTTTTGTTTTGACAATCAAGGCGATCAGCCACTGTACATATGTTTCCAAACATGGCAGGATAATTTATCTGAAAACCACAAATATGTAAATTGCACATTGGAATTTAAAATCACCCACGTGTCATCCTGTTTCTCCAACAGGGTGTGTGCCATAGTTCAGCATCAGTCACTTAAAAACTAATCCCAAGTAGGAATAAAAATCACCCCAGCCCTGGACACACGTAATTGAAATCCATAACAATTTTTCCTCTGCTGTTTTTTTCATTACGTCTCATGGTTTTGTATTTTATCCCAAACTCCTCCTTCTTTTGTCAATTTCCCATAATGAATAGAGATCGGGTTGGAGAAAAATCATATTTTTATTAGCCTACCTATAATCAAGAAAAGGGGTAATAAGCATTGTGTTAACTTGTTCAGTCTGTGTTCTATCATTATTTGCAGTGCATTGTGGGGAGACAGCAGTAATCCATTAGATGTGATGTTTCAGCTGTAGGTCCCGGTGAACTTTCTGCATCTGTTCCCCATGCAGAGGGACATTCCATGCTGACGGCTTCACTGTCACAATGGGAGATGCATCACCTATGTGCTCCACCTTATTGTTTCATTATGACTCCCCCCCCCCCATTTTTGGCCATTATTCAGCACACGACCACGTTTGCCACGCAGGGGAATTCCCTTTGCCGCCCTTCGTTACTGCTCACTGTGCCTGTTCGCCGGAGTATCGCATGCAGTCAGACAGACACTGCTAGAGAGATGTCTGAAGGACTGGCCGGTAGCTCGCATTCATTTTCCTTGTGAGACATGCGTAGTCAAAACAACATGCAGAGTTTCGAGTTGTGCCAATAGGCTGGGTGCAGTGGGACTCAGGAAGTGTACAGGTAGCAATAAACATAGACACATTGAAATCAATCAAAAATTAAAAACTTGCGTTATTTAACGTCATGCATAGCATGGTGGAATTCACTGGGCGGGAGAATAATGAGTATTAATTGGGCAATTAAGATACACAATTTGCTATTAGAGAAAGTATTTTTTACTCCTTGCCTGTGTGTGAAGTTTACAGGTTCTCCCCTCTTTCTATGGTTTCTTCCAGGATCCGCCAGGGAAACCAGGGGAAGCAGCATCTGCAAATTGTTCATAGCAGGATTGTGTTGGTGGGACTATGTGTGTGGGACTGGCATCCCATCCAGGTTGTATTCCAGCCTTGTGCCCTCTGCTTACTGGGATAGCCTACCCACCCCCCACCGTGACCCTGTGCTGGAGAGGTAGCTGGAAGATGGATGGACGTATTTATTTCCATTTTTCTTAGCATGCCTCCTTAATTTCTAGAAATGTCTGCCTCTCTATGCTTGCAAATTTCCCCTCTCCTGCCCCACAGACACACACACACACACACACACACATCTCCTTTCCCTTGCACTCCAGAAAGTAATCACAGCTTGGGGCTCTTGCGTTTCATGTCCCGAAGAAAGGCTTAGGAAGCTTTTGATTGAGGTTTTTTCCTATTTTATCGAGCAGCGGTGTTCCAGGGATCAAGCTGAACCACGCCGCATAAGAGGGCAGCGCCGGCCATTTCATGGAGGGGGAACAAAATAATAAAATGTGTCGTTTGTGTTCGCGGCTCGCTGCAGCTACGACTGGGCCACTTTCAGGCTTCCATTAAGTCAATGCATTTTTTCCACCCCCCCCCAAAATAATATTCTCTGTAGTTTGTGGGAAGAGGGTGGATGTTTTGCAGTCTAATTTTGAATAGAAAAATACATCTGCTGCCATCATATTCCATTCCTTACTTTCTTAACTCACATCTGAGCTCAGAGTTTATTGTTAGTTATTCATAGCTCAATTATTTGTTCAGGATTTTATATTTCCCATCATCTCTTGTGTGCATGTGCACTAGATGTGTAACAAAACCAGCAGGAACAGAGCATCCGTCCAGCCATTCATTTCTGAGAATCATTTATCCGGTGCACATTCAAAACAAGCCTGGAGCTTATCCCCGGAAACACAGGGCAAGAGGCAGGGGATAGCCTGGGTGCCAGTATGAATGGAGCACAGGGCCCAAAACAGTATTCGATCTGTCAAATACATTAATCATCAATACTCTAAAAATAAAATAACTTTGAGGCCACAGCTTTTAAAATTATTATTATTCTGATATAGTCTGATCTGTCATTGTGTTCAGCTGTCTTGACTAAAATTCCCAACTCACCCACTAAAATGTTTGCCAAGATGAATTCATTGAAAAATGAAATTTGCACATTTGCCGTTCTATTTTTCATCTAAGCACGTTTGAAAAGACACCTTTTTTTTAATATTGTTAACTTCACTGCCAGTTGCAAATTCTCTCGCAAGAAAGAATATTAAAGGACACAGTTTTGTTTTAACTGTAAGCCAAAACAGTCCGTTAAATACTTCAAGCACCTGAGGCAAAACATTCAGAACATTATTGTCACAACACAAACCTGCTGAGGTGCACACCACCCTGAGACTAAGATGCAATAAAATTTTGTACTATTTAGAAATTACACAGTAAAACGGCCTATTAATAGTAATCCTAGAAGCAAAAGTATAGTATAATATAGTATAGTATGGTATAGTATAGTATAGTATAGCAATAAAAATTGTTTTTGGAATGACACAAAGGGTAATTCCAATTGTCATATCATTGTCTTAAAAAACATTTGAAACACTCTTTGCATGTACAGGATGATATCTCCTATTATCACATGTGAGGCAGAGCTATGGGGGTTCAGGGCCACCAGCTTGGAGGAGAATTCCTTCAACATGAAGAGGGAGCCCCTGTTGTCTCCTAGATGTCCACAGAGGACACGCAGGTCTGCAATAATCAGAGAAAGATCACCCCTATGTTATTGGAGGGTTTTTTGGCCAACTCATCCTTGGTGTTCATCGCAGATCACCCCTATGTTACCCCTGTGTTACTCATCCTTGGTGTTCATCGCAGATCACCCCTTTCAGCCTGCATGATAAATCAGGAGCATGTTCTTGCATTATTGTTTTTTTGTGCCATTTCCTTGCACCACAAGAAAACGTATTGTCCATAAACCCGTTCTGTTTGACCAAATATGTGCATCTGGAGTTTTTACATTCTCCCCACTTCTGCATGGGATTCCCGAAGTACAAAAAACATGCAGCTCAATAAATTGTCTGTCTGACCGTGTGTTTATTCCACCGCCTCAATCCCTGTGCATTCCAGGATGCGCTCCAGACTCACCGTGACCTGTACTGGATACGCAGTTATGGAAGATGGATGGATGGGTGGATGGACGGATGGACAAATTTACCTTCACATCTAAAAATATACAACACACTAAACTCTTTTCTAAGGTAGAGAGTAAATACATAAAGCCTATTCAATGGTGCCGTTAAAAGCACAGGGGCATAATGAGCTTTATTTTGCCCGATGTCGGTCATAATTGCAAGGAACTGAACTGGATCCTTGCGGCCCGTCCATCCAAAGAGTAATCCATCTTTGAGGTGAGGGCAGCAGGGCTACTTTAACGTCCTTGACCTCTGACTTAAACCCTTCCATGGTTATGGTCCAGTCACATATTATCTAGGCCTTGATCCCATTTCTACCTTTTTTTATTTTGCATCAGTGCTTGCCTGAGCATAGCCAGGATTTGTTGCCGTTCTCTTGCTTTATTGCAGCCACCCCATTTCTGTTTCATAGGAGCTATTCCAACTGAGAGATTAGTTTTCATAAACCTGATGACATGAGACTTAACTAAGTCGCCAGCCTTAAGAGACTGTTTGTCACACAAAAGTTTTACTATTTAACTATGAAATTAACAAAGCGAGTGGAGTGCAAAGGAGTGGGCACACCTGTTTGTAAAAAGTAAATAGATTTTCTCCAAAATGGCTACACAAAACATTTTATCATCATTTTGAAGTCACTTTCCTTGTTTTGTTTTGTTTTGTTGAGATAAAAAAAAACAAGTCTTTCTTTTAAATTGTTAACAAATACTGAAATCAAATGCCAAAAATTGGTATCTGTGCCAGATACCGTATCTGTGTTCAGATTTCAGGTATTTACAATTCTGCAAGCGTGTAAAATGTACACTAACATAAACAAAACACCAATGTGGTTATTTGTAATTCATCATACTGATTCCCAATAATAATAAAATGCTTTGAATGATATATTCCACAAGATTTCGATATATATTTGCAATTTGGGTATAGTGGGTTCAAATTGTTTATATTTTATGTGCCTTGGGGAAAAATCCTGCTGTTTATCGCTACAGTGTTACTTTTATTACAAATATAAGACAATTAAAAATGTTTGGTTTCTTTGCATAACTATGACTGTAATATATAATGTGAAAAGTCAGACAGTCAGGACATAACACAGACAATATTTTATCGTGAAATTATTTCATGATATTTCATTATTAATCTGAGAAAAGAGCAATATATGGTATATAAAAGTAATTATATATCTTTAGAATGTCTGGGCATGGCTATTTATATAGGTGACATGTATTTTAATATGACCTAATACCTTTTTTAAATTCCTTTAACAACATACATAGATTTTGCCTTGGAAATGGTTTCTGTTTCCTAATGACTAACAGTTAGTATATTGATTGTATGTATTTAGAAGGATTTTTCAAACAAGTAGTTTGGGAACAGTCACTGTATTATGTAACAAAGGTCATTTGGGTTTCCAAAGGATTATCCTTGTTAAGGGGTGGGAAAACACTAAATATGTCTAATCCTACGTTATTTACCGCTTGGTTGGTTAAAAGCTACTTTAAGCCTCATAAAATTAAAACGGTGAGTTCTCCCAACTGTGGCGACAATTGAATTTGGAAGGAGAGCTGCAGAGCCAAAATATTGCTACAGAATTAACTGTCAAAATTCTTCTTGAGTCACAGATATATAGTTCACAGTGGGTGATTTTGATTAATACATTTAATCTAAATCATTGAAGGTTCCTCTCCCTTTTTCCATAAAATGCAGTAGGACACAAATCAGTTTGATAACAATTGGAAAATAATGCATCTTCCCGCCCAATAAATTGTTGCTTATACCTCTAACCAAAATCAATTCATCTTTCTCAGATTTATTAAAATCCCAGTAATAAATCTTCCACAATGTTTGTTCATCTGTTTTTTTGATACATTTATATCACTTTTGTTATGGTCTAATGTTTTTCCTGTCACCATGGGGTAAAATGGAACAATCTATTTTGGGCCAATTTCATAGTTAAAGAAGTGGAATCCCAGAGTAGTGGTGTAAATGGAATCAATAAAAGTGGCAATGTGCTGTGCAGATAGTGCCTTTCCCCTTGAGTTTTTGATTAACCCATCTGGTAGTGAACTTGACAGCAATATACCATTGCCTTGTATGGCTAGCGATTCCTAAGGCGCCTTTTTGGTGTTTCTATAAATCGCCCCAGGCAAATATGAAGGAATGTTTATAGGTGTCTGTCTCCCCCCACATCCCGCCCACACACATTCACTCACTCATATAGAAGCTCGTTCTCACAAATAACCCTTATGAATAACTTTCCAAAACGCTACAAAGCCAGGGATGGTAGGGCAGTCATGCTAACAATGATGGAAATGATGTTGATACCTTTTCTTAAATAGCATTATTTGGATGTATATAAAACGTATAATGTGCTTCAGTATATGCACCATAGAATACTATATAACAATTTCAGTGGTATATTCATTGAAGAAATAATAATAATAATAATTATTATTATTAACTTAATGGCACCTATTTTGACAACTCGGTATTGCAATCGCATTCATTTTATGCATGCATTAACTTGCATGTTTATAATGATAATTTTAATGAATGGATTAGTGCAAACGAAAAATATTTTTCAGGGAGTTCCCATAGATTTAGTGGTGGATTGCAATGAAAAAATATATTTAATATTGTTAACATTTCAGGAAACATTTTACATCTGCTGTTACGTCTGAAACGTGTAATTTGCACGGTAACCTTGACGGCAGCGTTAATAAATGCCATTTTAAACCAATGAGCAGACAACATAATCTAAGACACCTGTGGGCCAACCCAGCTGTAAATGACGTTCTGATTTGTTACTGATTTGTTGTTAGATGTGCAGTACCTATGTGTAGGAAAACCCTTCTAAAGTTTTCAGTATTGGCTGTGTGGAAAGTTACATTTGCAAACCTTCAGTTTAAGCAATGAAACAGCAGGAATTCCATATTTATCCAGAAGAACTGCTTTTCTCAGTTAGAATTATTTCATCCTATGTCTCATCCTAATTGCATTCTAAAGTCTAGCTGTATGTAAAAATGTATTAATCACAATCATAGTGTCCATTACTACTTGTGTATGGTGTGATTTCTTAATCCACTAGGGTTTGATTCAAATACGGAAATGCAATATTCTCCATTGTAGCTCATTGTGTAATTTACCTTTGATCAATTGTTCATTTGAAGCATACTGGATTAACCATAAAAGGAACTTGCTTGATTTATTTATGCGTTCAGCAATAATTTGTTTGGATTGATTAACTCTCACTAATTAGGCTAATTGCGAAGGACAAAAAAACAGATGTTGAATTACCAATTCTTCCCCTTTAGCTAAAAGAATCTTTGATATCATCATTTTGTACAGAATAATATGAGCTCAGGAAGAGAATTAAGGTGTCCTGTAGACTATGGGAACCATTTATATAAAAAAATCAATTTCTTTTTTATTTTTGTGTAGTGTTCATGTGTTTGTGTAGTGCAGGGGTAGCCAATCTTATCCGCAAAGGGCCGGTGTGTATGCAGGTTTTTGGGATAGCCTTTAGGTCAGCTGGTCAATCCTCTAATTAGTGACCTGATTAGGGGTTTGCAGCGAAAACCTGCATATACACCGGCCCTTTGCGGATAAGACTGGCTACCCCTGGTGTAGTGTGTATGTGTTTGTGTAGTGTGTATGTGTTTGTGTAGTGTTTATGTGTTTGTGTAGTGTTTATGTGTTTGTGTAGTGTTCGTGTGTTTGTATAGTATGTATGTGTTTGTGTAGTGTTTGTATAGTGTTTATGTGTTTGTGTAGTGTTCATGTGTTTGTGTAGTGTTTGTGTAGTGTTTATGCGTTTGTGTAGTGTTTATGTGTTTGTGTAGTGTTTGTGTAGTGTTTATGCGTTTGTGTAGTGTTCATGTGTTTGTGTAGTGTTTGTATAGTGTTTATGTGTTTGTGTAGTGTTTGTATAGTGTTTATGTGTTTGTGTAGTGTTCATGTGTTTGTGTAGTGTTTATGCGTTTGTGTAGTGTTCATGTGTTTGTGTAGTGTTTGTACAGTGTTTATGTGTTTGTGTAGTGTTTGTATAGTGTTTATGTGTTTGTGTAGTGTTCATGTGTTTGTGTAGTGTTTATGTGTTTGTGTAGTGTTCATGTGTTTGTGTAGTGTTTGTATAGTGTTTATGTACTTTTTATGTGTTTGTGTAGTGTTTACGTGTTCGTGCAGTGTTCATGTGTTTGTATAGTGTTTGTATAGTGTTTATGTGTTTGTGTAGTGTTTACGTGTTTGTGTAGTGTTCATGTGTTTGTATAGTGTTTATGTGTTTGTGTAGTGTTTGTGTGGTGTTCATGTGTTTGTATAGTGTTTGTATAGTGTTTATGTGTTTGTGTAATGTTTATGTGTTTGTGTAGTGACAGTTGAGCTGTGCTTTCTCTAAAGTCGCTGATCCTTATACAAGTTTTTGTGCATACCAGTTCTAAAAGGTTATTTCACTTGATGCTGTCAAAGCACAGAGCCTCCAACTTACTGTCTTGCCTGACAGGCTTTAATGTGATAATTTTCCTTGACTGACAGCAATAATGTTCCATCCACTGAATGTAATTAATCCTGTTCTCTTAGCCCACAAACTGAAAGGCAAACGTGCTGGTAACCTGGGTGACGGCCGGCAGGGAACATTTACTGTATAATCTGACCACTCGATTTCCTGATAAATGTTTATTTGAATTGCTGTGGCCAATTAATTTGTTAACACTTTCCGATGGCCGCCTTATGATTAATTTACTTTTCATTGTTTTTCAACCAACTCCTGTTGAGTTCTTCTTTAGATGGTGAGCTGTAATTGAACTAAACATAAGTGCAATTAATTAGGAACAAATGCACTTTCACTGCTCATTCATTTGCAACATGGATACAAGAAAATTTTAGTAGAAAGTACCTAGTAATAAGCCTAACATTTGAAAGGTGCTGTAATTCTGCCTGACGCTTATTCACTCTGTGAATTCAAATGTGTTCAATTCTTACTGAGTAATCAGTGAACTTGATTATAGTTAAAAAGTTGGTCAATTATCTGTGAAATGAAAAACTGCATGGAACTGTCACAAGCAAAAAGGCAAACAACTTTCTAATCGATAGTCTTGGAAAGTAAATAAAAATGAATGTAACACTTCCGTTTAGACGACAACAATATCATTTGGTGTACAGCTAAAACAAAACACTTCTTGCCAACAGTTTGTTCCTGTCAGTGCTGATAGTTAATTTTATCCAATGGTCTTGTGTGGTTTCAGTGGACCATTCGCAGGCTCACCAAAGTAACCAGGAAACTGGACACTATTTGATATTGCAATATGAAATAGCAGCTGAATGCTTATACCTGCAGATATCAATACCTGCATGTAGGCACACGGCACATCGTATAACCTCCTGAGCCTAACAGGTTAACACACATCCCCTAATCTCGCTGAAATCCACTGTGCCGGTGATTTATCGGTAGACGCATATTTGGAGAGTCATACGCTTGCTCCAGTACGGGAGGAGTAAAATTACTCATACAGTAGGAGTGGTAGGGGCTGTCTGCTGCAATGTACTTAAAGTGTTATTGATAGCAAGAATAAAAAATAGATTATAGCTAGAATCTGTTTTAGCCGGTGTTCTCATGCACCGTGGTAGATGTATGTGTCTCCAGCAAGGCTCAGCCTCAATGTCATTTACTTACAATGACAGGCCAGCGCAAGCGAAGAAAGATGTTAGAATGACTGTCTTTCTTTGTCTGCACGGTCTGCTGCCTCCTTTGACGGTCAAAAATACAATTTAACGCACCATCCAATGTAAAATATATTTTAAGAAATATGTATGCAGATTATAAGTATACGTTAAAGTTAATCAAAAACAGTAATCATTTGTATTACTGAGAATTCACAGAATACATACAATTTTTCTAGACTGTTTCAAATGCCAGAATTGAAACAATTATCTCTTTTTCACTGTTTTTGGTAAAGTAAAACAATTATACTGTTTATGACCCTTTTTTGTTTATTTTTAAATATGGAGTATTTGAGACGCATATGTCATGTATCCCATCCATAACTTGCTGGAACAGGCTATGGGCCCCCTATGACCCCTATGTACTAAGCTGCAATTGCAGCCTACCAATTAGCTTTGATAAGTCTGGCCATTCATTTCCTGACTTCTCTCATTAACAAGGTGTTTCGACAACAGAACTGCTAATTATTGGATGTTTTTGTTTATCTCTGTTTAAGATCACACTTTGTACCTTTCCTAATGCTTAGCCGTGTGGTAATCGAACCTCTTGACCTTGTTTGCATGCTGCACATATTAAGTTGCAGCCACAAGGTAGGGAACGGCTCAGGATGGGGTACCAACCCATTGTGGGGCACAGTCGCACACCATTCACTCACACATGCACACCTACAGGCAATTTGGTAGCTCCAATTAACCTCAGTATGTGTTTGGACTGTGGCAGGAAACCAGAGCAGCTGCAGGAAACCCGACGATGACACAGAAAGAACATGCAAACTCCACACAAACAGAGCCATGACAGAGACTCGAACCCTGGTCCCAGAGGTGTTAGGTAATAGTACTAACCACTGCACCACAACATCCTGGTGCCAGCCCTTGTTTTACTGTATATTTACAGTAATTCAATTCTGAGCAATTTAAAAAGTTTTTCACCAATTTGCGCACACTGGTGGCAGAGGCTGCCATGCAAGGCACCAACCTGCTCACTGGGAGCAACTCAGGGTTCAGTGTTTTGCTCAAGAACACTTCGATGGGGTCAGGAGGAGTCAAGGCTCAAACCAGCAACCCTCTGGTTGCCGAACGGTCACACCACCTCCTGCGCCACCAATCACCCTGTAACGGAAGTCGCTTGATGTGTGTCATGGCCTGATATCAAGTAAGATATTTCAGTTATTCTTCTGTCGACTGGCAAAATAAGGATTTTGTACAGACCTCATCTGCTGAGAATTTGTATCAGCTACCCAACCCTCCCGATGTCGCCTGAGTTTAAAGAGCATGGATTTGCTGTTGGGGTTTGAGGATTTTTAAATTAAAATGTATTGCTCTTTCTCAATTTATCGATTTACATGTCGCTCTGTCGATATCAGCTGCGGCAATTTTTCCAATAACTTGCACGGCGTCACCCGCTAGCTACGCACTTATTCGTTTTCTATGAATTTTCTCAGTTAACCTGGGAATGTGAATCGTACTTTTTGTTTTTTCATGCTTGTCATTTAACATGACCATGGATATGTGTGCTACTGTTGTCATTTACAACGATGTTAAACCAGAGGCATCACATCCACTTACTAATTTACACATATAAAAGTTATTTGGTACATTGATGCTAAGATTGAAACGTGGCATTAAAGCAGCGCATGGTTGAGGATTCATTCCTTCACAGCAAGAAGTAATCAGGCTGAGATACTTTCTGTCCTTCCAGCTATAAAGAAGCAACGGAATTAAAAAACAAAAAATAAGAGCAGCAGCGGCAGCAGTAGGACATCCAGTTCTAATCCAATCAAAATGCACTTTTTCATCCCAGGAGATGCATCAGAGAGTGACCACACTGTCCTTCTCCACCCTCCATCTCTTTCTCGTTGTCTCACTCTTTCCACAGTTGCCCTGCCAGCTTCACACTCTGTCATCCACCCTAATCCCCTTACCCCTCTCATTGTCAATACCCATCTAATTTTACTTTAACAACAGTAATTGGCTGATGGAGTACAGGCTATAGATTTGCTTTCCTGATGACTCCTTGACTTTTTTTCCATTGGTAATACTAATAGAATTCCAAATCCTCGCTGCTCTGATCGCACCATGAGTAGGTCAACATCTATGTCAAGGTCCTATTGGAAACTTCACATCTAATGTCTTAATTTAGATGTAGCTGCCCCTTTTCTTCTCTCTCCCCATGTGTGAGCAGTTTCTCGTGGTTTCATTGCTATTCTTTGTCATTTATACTGGAACGTATCCCTTCGTATTACAATTATATGGACTGTTAGTGTTCTTGTCTGGGGTGAAGGATTATGGATCTGCTTTCCATACAGCTGGCACCTCTGATTCACAATATTTGACTCATATATTTATATTTTCTGCCTTAGTAACATGTTTTTGGTCAACACAATTCTGAAATATAATTCTGATTTATGATTGCACTTATATCATGGGAAATATTCCTAAAAAGTGGTCAATTCCATCTAATCATTTCATTTTATATACATATAAATGGTTGTAGTTGTAGCAGGAATACCTTGCTTACCAAATTTTAGTGCAGAACATGCATACGCCACCTCAGGATAGATGCCGTATTGAACATCAGCAGAGTTTCCACAGTTATTTTTCCAGTTTCCATGCATTGATTTTGCTTTTTATATTCACCATTGTAAATAAAGCTGTGTAAGGAGTGCTTCATTAGATAATCCCAAAGGCGTGAAGGTTCCACTCATTAATGTAAGAGCGAAGTGTGTCAGCCCCTATGACCCCCCAGCAGTGATGGAGTAGAACAGGCTACCCTGTGGACTCGGCTAGATGGAAGTAATTTTCAAATTCCTCTAATTAATATGCCCCAGCCCCCCCCCCCCAGCACCCCTTTACATTTTTGTTTTATTTCGGTAGACCCGACTCCGGCTGAGATTGCGCATGTTTTAGAAGCCTAGGGAAAATGGCGGGTCATAATCAAACGAGGTGAAAAGGTAAATTAGGTTGTCATGCTAATTCAGCGTCAGGTGACTGTGTAATTGAAGGCGCGGGGGACAAGGAGCAGACCGTCTGAACTTGACCCAGCTAAAAACGGGCTGACCTTCACCCCCCCTCCCGGCCGCCTGGCTCGCCAAACGCCGGTCGTGGCACACTCTGTGTCCCTCATAGGCTCAGCAAGCCAGAGGTTAGCGAATTAAGCTAATAAATCTCACTGCTCCTCTGTGGCTCCAGAGTCATTTACATGAAGGAACCACTTGCTTATGTTGTCCTTCTTATAGTTTTCCAACTATTTTCCTCTATTACTTACTTACCTGGGCAAACAAATCCGGACAATAATACAGCCTTATACACCCAAACAAATAACTAGAAAAACAACTGAATGCAGCGTATATGTAAGTTTTTTTTTCTGCCCACCACCACCCCTCCTCTTCGGAGGACAACTTTATTTTACATTAAATTAAAGGTACAGTGTGAAGAATGTGGCCACTCCGAACTCACCCGTCCTAATACCGTGATTAAAAAAATAAATTAAAAAAAAAAATGTAAGGGGGGGGCGGGAGGACACAGAAACAACAATCTTAACAATAACAGACATTAGGTGGTAAATATATATATTTCTAAAGATTTTTGTCCAAATGTTAATCATATACGTGGTTGGCAGGTGAACTTGTGCTACAAATCATTGACAAAACTGCATTTGTAATGTGTAACTCCTGAACAATACATTTGCATATTTACATGTGATGAGAAAAGAAGCTCATTTCAATACTGTGATACAGCAATAGTCTCAGCCACAAATGCAGATAAAAGCACCAGGGACTTAAAGCCACCCTGAATGGTTACTTTCCTGAAATGAAGTTGGATTAAGTTCCTCTGACATCCAGTGCGACGTTCAAAGTTAGCAAGAAGTCAGAGTTTTGCGGCAGCTGGAAGAGGTTGCGACCTATTTTTCATAGACTTAAACATGGATTGAACTACGTGAGACTCCCTGGACGAAGCCCACACTGCCCTGCATTCACAAGACTGAAGTATCGAGACGTGTGAGTGCATGTCTGTACCCTGCAATGAACTGGCATCCCATCCACTGTGAACTCCAGCCTGGTGTCCTATGCTGCCTGGGATAGATTCCAGACCCCCCCCCCCCGCCATGACCCTGATCAGGATAAGTGGTTGGAAAACATGTAATTATCTCATTTTCAGAAGCAAAAGATGAACCACTTAGGTCATAATTCCTACATGGGGAGTTTACCTTCCATTTTAAGGTACCTTAAAATAATACCTAGGCTCAAAACTGCCATGCATCCTAAATAAGCTTAAGGGAGGAGTCTTTTAGCAACATCATTTTATCTTATAATGTGTTATAATCTGGGTGGACCTTTTCTGAGTGAATGTCAGGACGAGCTGAATCACTGAGAACATCACGCACTGAATGTTTCAGGTTGCAGGCCGGATGCTTGCTGTCATAGCAACCCTCCATTGGCCAATTAATAATGATGGCCTACTTATTAGGTTTAATTGCGGTGATTTAAAGTGCAAATAAATGAACATACTCAAAACAGGTACTTATACACCTCCCAGAATGTTCTGGATTAAAACCTGGCTCAATTCCTGAAGGTCACGTCAAAGATGCGGCTCCTTATTGGAGTGGGGCATCTTTTTTACGTGAATCGTTACAGAGGAGTATGTCTCTATTTGTCTACATGGATAAAAAACATCAGCTATTACAAGCCTCTCTCTGTGAAAGAGATATTGGGTGTGCAGGCGTGTCGCAGGGAGCTCTGCGCCTCAGCGAAAAATCAATAATGATATAACGTGCGGAGTTCAGCTGGATGTCTGCGAGGGCTGAGAAATGAACGGGGCATTCAGGAGCGCTGAGACAAATGCCATTAAATAAGAAAACGCCGCATGAATTGCAAATGGAGCTGAGCTAATTTGTTGCTACAGCGGCGTTTCCCCACTGTTAAATGACGGCGGTGTAATTATTCGGTTCACAGAGAAGATGTCACACCCACGGTGGTGTATATACTACCCTCTTAGGTCTAACTGAGCTGAGGTGAAATCAAACAATTTGTTTTGTTTTTTTTTACACACCTCCCCCAGCACACCTTGTAGACCTGTTCTAGTAAAGGTTGGTGAATGAGAACTGTGAACCATCTATGTAACATACACCTTGGTAAGTTACATGGTGATCTGTGTACATTGATAATAAACTAGCTGGTTCGTAATACTGAATGTTTTGAAATGTCTTCTGTCACGTCGGTATCAAAAAGCCCAGTTGATGTCATTATTTTTAGGGAACAAGCTCTTTCCCGACTTCTCTTTTCTACACGTGACTGCTGATCTGCTAGCAATACCTGCGCCGACCTGCTGAGGATCATTCCGGAGCTATTTCTACAGCTATCTCTGTTTTTCTCTTTCATATTTGAAATCACACAATGTATCTAATGGAAACACATTATGTATTTAATATTGTTTTGTCGTTAGAATAGTTTTGTCCAGTATGTCATGTTACATTCCATTGGGGGGTGAAGCGACTTTGACAGGAAGTTACTCATCTCAGCACTAATTCCACGTGGTTAGCATGTACGAACACCGTGGTATTTCCTTATGTCCCATGATCTGCCCTGCTTCCGCAGGCGTCCGCCGAGGCCGGCAGTGTGGGGGCGCGACCCAGCCGACGACCTCCCATCATTTCTACAGACAGTTGATGGTGGCAATTACCAGCCATAGATACGGGGTGGCCACCACCTTCCGGAACATTCTGGTGATGAATTGCAAATGGCCGGCACCCAGCGCACAACACTAAACTCGAATAAATCTTCAACGTGTAATAATGACAGGAGTGGGGGGGGGTTGGGGGGAGGGAGAGACAGGCAGCTATAACAAGGGCCGCTGTTGTCACCCACTTTGCCATGGCTTTGATATCCATCATTATCTGCCGAGACATGTGAGGTGAGCTGGACTAGTAGACCCAAAGAAGGATGAGTTGTTTGCAATGAAGTATCAAGCCAGTCCCATCTGGCATGGTGTAAATGGGATTTCCCCTCCCCCTCCAGCTGTTCTCTGGGCCAAAGCTGTCTGTCACTCTGTTATAGGGTCCCTACTCATGGCTGGACAATATGGAATACCCAGTGAACATTAGCACCCAGATATTCAACACTGGCTTATTCACTGGCCACTCGTCTTTTGCGCCAAGGGGCAGATATCTGAACCTAAAAGTTCTATTGGTGATGAGTATGAGAATATATGACAATGTCACAAAAATTCACCGTAAGGCTGAATGATCTGAAATTATTATAACGCCTTAAAAATTATTTTATCTTCCTTCTTCTTTGCTATCTATGGCAAGAAGAAAAGCAAAGTGGCAGAAACGAGAACAAAGCATCACCACAAGCTTGTAGCCTCATCTGTGAGGGATTTGGACTTGGCGAATCCCCTCTGTCCATTGTCAATCCACTATAATAAATCTTTGCCCCCCCCTCACCGATGCAGTTCACATGCAGATTGGGGAGTGTAGTGGCAGCCTTGCAGGAATAGCCATCAGCACCGAACGCCGGTTACTGTCTCCTCCGCCCCGCAGAGCCCTCGCCCGGGACCCCAAGGCTGTATAAACACCAATGTCAAGAGTGGCAGATCTCTCCGCTTGAAATTTGGGCAATTTGTTTCCATGCAGCTTGGCCTATTTTTGGAGGCCCCTTTGGTGGCCTTACCAACGCGTTTTGACATAATTTATGGTGGCACTGTAACATATGGACTTTTCATCACTGTCCGGCCGAAATTCTCACTCAGTTGTTGTTTTATTATTCCTCCCTCCCCAAGCTACACTTTCAACTTTCCATTTGTTTTTGCTTTTTTATTCCAGGTTAACTGCTGCAAAAAGTGGATTTTAAATGCATAACCTATAAAAACAATAACACATTCATGTGGGTGTGCAAATTTTGTGTAGCTTATTTCAAGTCTTGTTGTATACTTTGAACAATATTTCTTTTTCCTTGCAACCCTGCCCAAGAAAAGTGGTTATGAAATGGATGGATGGATGGATGGAAGGATGGCAGGGTCTTTATTTGGTACAATTCAGACACAAGGCAATTCCATGTGCTTTCTTAATGTCATTATACTTGCATACCATTTAAGGATTCAAGGATTAAAGATGGAAAGATGGATGGATGGATGGATGGATGGATGGATGGATTTCACTTTTTTAGAACCATTAATTTGCAGTTAGACTTAAAAGTGATGTGGTCTCAACATACAAGGAAAACATTCAGGACTGATGACAGAAAACAAAGAGGCTAATAGGAATTCTTCTTAATTACTCATCATAACATAAAATGCATTTTGTACCCCGTAGAGTGTGTTTTTTAATTAAAAAAAAAATTCTGGAAAAGCGTTAATTTATATGGTTTACATCACTTTTTACAGTTGCTGACTAGTCGTGGTCATTAAATGCGACTGATGTTGGATCAATTTATATCACAATTTGTATTGATATAAGTTTATCTGTATATGTATAGATGCATATCGTTCGAATAGTCATCCTTCGTTAATCTGAATACTGTGGTTTCATGGGGCCTTTTCCTTTTACATCTCTAGGAATGATAACGAGTATGTGTGCAGCATCTGGTTTATCACTCCTGTCGTCCTGCCCATGACTGCTGGAGAGACTCTTGTTTTACTACAACGCGCTCGTTCTGGCATATCGACGAGACAAGGCCCGTACAATATCCTCTTCCCCACCTGCATGCCCCGTGAACATTACAGCTAATTAGATGGGGACCTACGCAGATGAGATCCATCACCGCAGTGTTGACTTGCAATTTGCTAACATTTACACACTTGATGCATGAAAGAAAGCTTTGATGGTGACAATTAGAGAGTATAATTAAGGCCTGGCATGTCAACGTGCTCTCCGCCCTCTCTGCCTGCTCTGGAAATGGGCTTCAACAGGCCCAGGCCAAGGGAGCCGGCGCAACAGCATCTGCTGAATGTGCGGGGTAACGAGCGGCGAGTTCGCACAGGCTAAGCGCCAGCCGTTATTTACCGATCATAATTAAAGGGAAATTTGTTCAACAGTTGTCCTGAATTGCAGTATGAATGGATCACACCAGTACTATATTTGTAATTGCTTCCTTTTTTTCATATAATAATAATAATAATAATAATAATAATAACATTCTGTTATGAGAAACTTACTTAAGGGTGTGCAGGTTTATATATGTGGTTATGGAAAGTACCATCTTCATTTGAGAATTTGTCCAAAGTAACTAAGAAAAACTAAAAATTTAAAAACGAATTTGGTTTCATTGATCGCTGAAGCTGAGATGGGAAATGACACTAGCGGCCGTGTGCTAAATCTGTCGCGATATAATCGCGATCATAAGGCGCATGCGTAGCGATCACCAGGGCTTTATATGATAGGCGTAAACACTTGTCTGAGTGCCTGCTTTTCGGTACTATACAGACGTTTACTAACGCCCACAATTTGTTGAGCAGATTAGCAGTACGCCTAAAATATTACTAGGAGGCGTATTGTGATGCTCCAAAGTTAGTAATCTGCATAAATTCTGCGTACCCTTATGTTTTTTAAATTTAGTTAGCGGAGCACACCACATACTACTGTTTTTGGTAAATCATGGAAGCGATAAGCAAGAAGTGGTGGCGAAAAAAGGAACAGCTCTACAGCCACAACATCTTTTGAAAGAGCAGATATTGTGGATAAACAAGGTAAAAAAAAAAAAAAAAAAGTCGGCGGGGCGGTGGTAATTGTGAGCGTTAGTAAACTTCTGTACGGTACTGAAAAGCCGGGGTCTGGACAAATGTTTATACGCCTCATCCGAAGCCCTGGTGATTGTTGCGCATGCGCCACAATGTGTCTCTTCAGCATTGATAGAGGTCTGAGTCTTAGTGCGTGCTGACCATGGCGTGGCCACCGTTCCCATTCACGGGGGTCTTGCCGCTTCCCATAAGGCGCACATAAAGGGCAGTCGTTATCAGGCACGCTAAGCCGCAAGCCGCCTTCACATTTATTATGTGTAATTCTAGAATTTCTAACAAAGATCAAAAGAGGCAATTTCAGTGTTGACCTTTCCATTAACTCATTCAAATTTAAATCTGAGGATTTGATTTTGGGAAATAAGCAAATTGCCAAGCGGAGGATTGCGCGCCTTCTGAAGTGTCTTTCTGAGTCGCGTTTTTATTAAATGGGGACATGGATACTAGCTTGTTAAAGCCATAGCACTTATCATCTACAGCCATCCTGCTGGGGAAGTATGGCTTTATTTCCACTTTTTGAACACAATTTTCATATGAGATATTATTTCAAATTAGATTGTTTTTTCTGTAAATAAGATACGGAAGAAATATGTACTTGTTTGCACACCATTACAAACCTTTTTTATGCAGTTTCTTTTGAGTTCTGTTGGAGCACACTATTATATATTATATATCGCACTGTGTTCCCTGCCTTGCGCCCAAAACCTCCAGCATAGGCTCTGGACCCCCGCGACCCTTAATAAAATAAGCGGTTACAGAAAATGGATGGATGGATGGGTATTTCACTGTAGGTCTAACCCTCCCCCACTGGCTGCATTTCTCATGTAGTAATCAGTGTTCCAGCACCTTCCTTAATCACAGGTGAAAGAAAGATGTGTCTTGCTTGTTGTTTAAGTTATATCATTGTTACAATAGGTTCCAAGTGAATTGGCACCAGACCTGATTGGCATTTGACGTGACTAACAGAATAAATGTAATGGGCTGAACATGAAGTCTGAGTAAGACACCAAAATGATACCAAGATGAGCATTGCTGAAGGGAAAACGTCACGGATTTCATCAACAAGGCCCGTAACAGTACGTATACAGCTTTACCAATGGTTGTGCATCTGTGGTTTATAATTTTTGTTAAGCAGTCTGATGGCTTGAGGGCAGAAGCTCCTTCTGAGCTTCTCAGTGCCTCACTGAGACAGCAGAAGTACTTTCCAGACCACAGCATGGTGAAGAGGTTGTTGTTTGTGTGGGTTGTGTCCCTGCAGATTTTAGCAGCTCTGCTCCTGCATGGTCTGTGGTAAATGTCCTGTGGGAGGGGATCAGCCTTACGGATACCGAACGTACCAGTCTCTGCAGACCTTTGTGGTCCTGGACTAGTCGCGGCATACCTTGTCCTGCAGAGCAGTTACCGAACCAGGCTGTGACTCCCATGCTGAGGATGATCTGCTCCAGGGTAAAAAAAAAAGACTTTAAGAATGCCTGGTGAGACCTTGAACCTTCTCAACTGCCTTAGATGGTTCAGCTGATTCCTGACTTTGGATACCTGAGTCTGTACGTGATTCCACCAGGTGAGGTCATCAGAGATACCGACTCTGAGATAACGAGCCTTATGTCCTAGTTAATGGTTATTTTTGAATGTTCTTAAATTTCCTGTCAGCAAGAACTTGAGGTTTCTGTGTTCTCGTCACTCCTGGGGCCTATCGTAGATTTATATACACAGTCACATAACACGGGGAGTATAGATGCTGCTTAGTCTAAATGTATATCTTTGGACTGCAGAAGGAAACTGGACATGCAGAGAAAACGCAAACTACCCACAGAGCAGAGGGGGGACTCAACCCCCTACCACTGGAGGTGTGAAGTGACAGGGCTCAGTATTAGTGTGTGTGTGTGTGTGTGTGTGTGTATATGCAGGATAAGCTGAAAGGCTGCTTGGAAATCCACCGCAGCAGCAACAGTCGCAGCACCTGTGCCGTAACGTACTTAGGGCCAGCATGACGGGGTGTCCGCGAGGCGCTCCGTCCCGTCACCGTGTCCGTGGAGGATTTAATGGAAAAAGAGGCCGCGTCGATGCCAGGCTGAGATCTGGTGTGAAATGACCTGGTAGATGTGTTTGCTGATAGCGATTTGGTGCAGATTGAACGAGAAATGATGACTCTGGGGGCGTTTGGGCAGCGTTGACAACAAGCCTGTTAAAGGAACGAATACCAAGATCTGCAGAAGGCCCATAGAGGGCAGCAGGAAGCTCATTCTAATCCTGCAATGAAGACAGCTGTTGTACCTTTAAAACACTTTAGAAACACCCCGTATACACCTAACAGAAACTGTATCACAAAGTGTAAACTTGGCCTTTCCATGAAAATATTTTCTTCAAATTTGAACCAGAAGATTAGTGGTAACTCTCCAAACTGTCAGTGATTTTATTTGATCAGTTTCAACGCTCACTGTGTGTATTCTGCTTCTCTTAGATTTAGTCGGTGTATGACAAGCTTTCAAAACATTACTGCAATTTGACATTTGTATTAGAGGGGTTACTTGGCACCTGCAGTTTCATTCTGCGTAATTCTCTTTGCAAAGCAAAGCAGCATTAAAACAACAGCGGATCCTGTCAGCAAGGGGACACTGACAAGATGTTTTTTTTCATGTACAATTTTTTTTTAATCTGTAAAATGTGTGCATATTCTACCAGAGTGCGGTACTCATGTTTGTATTCGGCCAGTCGTTTGTTACCATTTCCATATGTTACACTTATATATTTTTAGATATAAATGATTGTTGAAGTCAGAATAAAGCCTTGTTAGGCAGTGCTTCTTCCAGGGAAATATTATTCTATGACCAGTTCTATAATTAGGTTGGTATCTGTTAGAAGAAAAGCAGAAAGACAGGTAGATAGATAGATAGATAGATAGCATGGAATAAAGGAGTGAATTGCATGAGAAAATTATACAGTATCGAAAGATTACATCGCGGCTGAACAGACAAGGGAGAGACACTGGGGGGCGCTAGTAATGACAATGCACATTATGGCTCACCAGATGTATCTCGACTATCCTGGAAGTGGTACAGGACAACCTAGACCTGCAAACCTTCCAAAGGGGATTTAAGCCAGAGGGTCAACAGCAGTGGGTCTACAGTGGCGTGCTGAGCGCTGGGTGCCAGTGGTATGCCTGAGGGAGGCATCTGCGGGGCATCGCCAGGGAGGATGCAGCCGAGTCACTGTCGAGACATCGACCCCTGGTGTACTGGAAGTACCAGAAGAAGGTCCATGCTGCCCAGCACTGCCTGGAGGGGCGGTGCACGGGGGGTCCAGCGCCTGCCACCAGCTGGGGCTGTGTACCTGGTGGGCTGCCTGGAGACCTTGTGCTTGTACTATTATGGGAAAACCTTATACGACACTGGAACCACCAGTGTGGAACCATCTCCGTGGTCTGATCAAGGCTGTTGCCCAGTACTGGCTTTATCCAAAAGGTGGACAGCTACATCAGCAAAGCAGCAGATTCTCAGGGGGACATGGTACTCATCCTGGGCAGTCAGGGCCCCCACCTACCGGTGGATGAATTCTGGCTGGTAGAGTTTGGTGATCACCGGGTACAGGATTGCAGGGCTCCGCCAGGAGTGTTTAGTGCCCCCACAGCCTCAACTGGGGACTCTGAGACACTCCCAGGAACCCGGCACCTCTTGTCGGCATACACGATTGACACAGCGCCCCCCCCCCCAGACAGGCTCAGGAACTGCGTGCTGTAGGGCCTAATTGGGAGGAGGTGGGTGGGGGGCATGTGTAGCACCAGAACTGCTTTCCCGGTACCTATTGGTAATGCGTAATAGTTCCCCCACGTGAAGGTATTTAACGGTGTTAGAGTAAGGAAGAGGCGGAGTCTGCCATATACAACATGGCCAGGCCATTTGGGGCTAGGCCGGTAAACATGCTATTCTTCTGAAAATACAGCGCAAACTTCTTTCCAGTGCGAAGCCTCCTGATAAATCTGTTCCATGTCATTGTTTTGTTGATTAATTCCCGCAAAGGGGGCCCTGGACATCTTTATCATCCTTCTGAGCCTTCAATAAATCCGTGTGACATTTGCACTTGCCCACTCAGAAGCGACGGCCCTCGCAGGAGCACGCTGCGTCGCTCGGCGCACTTCCGACGACCCGCATTAGCATTAAAATGTACGTTTCGCATTAAATCCACAGCAAACACCTTAATGGCGTGTAGGTTATAAGGATAATGTAAAACTGAAGAGAATGGTGGATCGATCGCGGAGTGTTTGGCTATGGATGCGGGTGGATCAATATCACGAGCTGCCTTGGGAAAGCCACGCTCGTAACTTTGACGATGGAGGAGCGGCACACAGCTGGATCTGCTAGCTAAACACGGGAGCGGGGCCGGAAAACTCATTGGGCACCATCTTCGGAAGGAGTGCCGAATTAGCAAACAAAGGGGCGCCAATTTAACAAACAGACGGCACCATCCAAGCAGACTTTATAGCCATTGCCCCCCACTCACGTGACAAGCATGTATAGGAACTGAGATAAAGTGAAACGAAAGAGCAGGTTTCCAGGAATTTTTTGGTTCTTCGTTGGATTACATGAGGTCTGAGTGGGCTTTGATTGCAGATACTGTAACACAGGGGTCTCCAACTCCGGTCCTGGAGAGCTACTGTCCAGTAGGTTTTCTATTCTACCTGGCTTCTGATGAGTCACACCTGTACTCAAGTAAATACCAGGAGCAGGTGTGGCTCA
>JAODKC010000028.1:9619082-9644897 GCA_026777985.1 Mormyrops attenuatus
CCCCCCCCCCCCCCCCCCCCCCCCCCCCCCCCCCCCCCCCCCCCCCCCGCCCCCCCCCCCCCCGGGCCGCCCCGCCCCCCCCCTTCACCCCGACGAGGGGCGCGGGGGGCGGGTGTATCGCTGTAACACCAGAAGTAATCAATTCAGAATTAATTAAGCCCCTTTCGCCGCTAAGATGATGTCATCGCTCCGCTTGCAAATTCATTATTTATGACCGCTTGTAATGGTAGTTTTAGTTGTAATAGATTTCCAACCACTTTTACAATTGTTCTACAT
Source organism: Mormyrops attenuatus (assembly GCA_026777985.1). Lineage (NCBI taxonomy): Eukaryota > Metazoa > Chordata > Actinopteri > Osteoglossiformes > Mormyridae > Mormyrops > Mormyrops attenuatus. The sequence goes on from JAODKC010000028.1 coordinate 9,619,359, forward strand.
TGCGCCAATTAGTCATCGCACAGAATTATAAACGCGTTGCGGCTTTCTTTTTAATAAAGATCACGGAATTGCATGATGCGCTTTTTGAAAAGAACGCACTGAACTCCGCGCAGAAATATTTACCTTTATAACTTTTCCCTTTAAAAAGTTAAGAGTGACGATATATGATATTTTCTTCTCAGTGCCGGTTTTTGCGTAGGTGCCATTGAGAGATTGCGTCTTCAGTATCGCTGCAATACAGTTAATGTGGGGGCCCTCCAGGTGAACGTGCAGCTGACACTAAAGCGTTATTAATCTATCGATCCTTTGCTTACTATATCACTGACTCTTTAGATAATTAATCTTAACCGCTTCCCCTGTCAGATGTGACAGGGCCCCCACTCTTTACGAGGCTCGATTGATTGCCAAATTTTTAAATTAAAAAGCATTCCTTTATGTTATTAACTCGGGTAACAATTTACGACGCCGGATTCTGAATACCCAGCGTTGTCAGCTAACGTGATCATGTTTTGATATAAACAAGATTGGTGGCTTTATTATTTGTGTCGGGCTCTGTTGACTGCCCATTGATTTAAGTTCCGGCATGTGTGTGTTTATTCCCGTTTTGCCATTTTATGTTTTTTTTTTTTATGTTCCGGAATTCCTTTCAAAAATTGATTTCCGTGGCGACAACCATTCACCTGGGCTCTCCCTGAACCGTGGGCATGTCAAGAGGGGACCCAAGGCAACACCTATAGAGGGGGACCTGCCACAACTGCTAAATTTATAACCACCATTTACCTCTTCCATTCCCCCGACCCGTGGTCTCTGACAGCCAGATAGTTTTTGAGTTCCTATTAGGCATATTGCATGGTTGAGGGCGTCCAAAGATTGGTTACATTTTGTTCTGACGGCATTAGCGCTCCTCATATGGCCCATCAGCCTCTGTCAGGCCTTCGCCGTGATCTATGATTCCCGCATCACTCTTCTATAAATCACAGGCTAAAAGGATTTTTTTCCCTCCATATTCCGCCTATTAGATATGTGGCTCTGTTAAGGGGGGGGGGCAAATCAGTCAGTGATGAGTTCTGCCTTTTTGCAAATTCATGTAAGAAATAACAATGCAGGCTACATCCTTCACCCAAGTATAAACCAAATATTTTTGTACTAGTTATATATCCTAAGCATGTGTGCTATTTGTATATTGTTCACTTGTTTTGTTTTTTAAATGTTATTAATTTGCCGTTAAAATTTAAATAATGCAGATTTCATAGCTATTTTCGCCCATCCCTCTGGCATTCAAAAAAAATTTAAAAATCAGCCTAATTATGGATGCAACTGCTGTTGACCACAAACAATTGTCCTCAAACTGTAGCTCCATTTATGTCTTTCAGTCACTAAATGCAAATTGAAGGAGCACTCGAGTGTGACGCTTTTCAAATCCTAGCGCTGCTCTGCCCTCAATTCCCAATCTGGCTCATGAGTAGCAGAGTTTGCGGGCGACTCGTGTCTTGGGTGACTGGCCGCATTATTGCCTGAAATCACAAATTAACAACCTCTCACTCTCGCACATATATTCTTCCCGTGACACGTTTCTCCCTTAAGAAATCTTTCCCCAGACCTAAAATGCCCTATATCCATGCTACTGTATATAATTAATTTCATTCAAGATTTATAATGTTAATGAATGAAATATTTGTATAGATGGGTAAAAAAAATGAAATATGTGCTATGATAACCTTTTGTATCTTCTAAGTGTAGTTAGTAGTAGTTGGCTGTTTTGGGGTTTTAAAGGTACCATCCATCCATCTATCCATTTTCTATACCCACTTGTCCTATGCAGGGGTATAGGGGTCTATCCTGGATGCTACAGGTTAAAGGTACGAATTCTACGTAATTCCATTCACTTGTCTATCTTCCATAACTGCTTATCCAGTGCAGGGTAATGGTTAGTATAGACCAGGGGTCGCCAACCTTTTTGAAACTGAGAGCTACTTCACGGGTACTGAGCCATACGAAGGGCTACCAGTTTGAAACGCCTTCCTATATTATCTAAACTTAATGTATAATAAACATGTTTTAAATGCTTTTTTTTAGATATTGTCATTTTCAAATCTATATAAATGCAAATGTGATTCAAGAAGAATAGCAACAGGATAAAGTTAAATTTTAGGCGCTGCTCACTGGTGAGTTGTGCTATTTTTAGAACAGGTCTGCGGGCGACTCATGTGGTCCTTGGGGGCATCCTAGTGCCGCAGGCGCCATATTGGTGACCCCTGGTCTAGACTGTGTAGAGGCATGAGTTGCTTGTTTTTTGAACTGCAGGAGGAACCCAAAGTACCGAGAGGAAAATAATGCAAACATAAGGAGAACATGCAAAACTATGTGCACACACACAAAGGCAGGGGTTAGCAAACTGACAAATGGGGGGGGAAATGCTCAGGGTATATAGAGTATGTAAGAGTAAGTATCAGGCTTCAATTTCCAGCTGCAGAGAACAGCAGTCTGTATGTTCAGCATGGTGCTTTTCAGCTCCCAAGACCACAACTGTGAGTTAACTTTGGTCTGAACATAACCGGGATGTTGTTGGCTCCGCCGTGATAGTGGCTGGGAGAATCGCTAACACATCACACGGGGGGAGTCACCCTGGGAAATACAGAGAAAGGCACCGTCTCTGAAGGGCAAAAGTGAGCTTACTGGTGTGTTTCCAGAACATGATGCATTGTCTGGCAACAGCAAAAGTAAGAAATCAACACAAAGTTTCCTGTTGTCATGGTGAAATCTGAAGGGAATTTTGCATGCATGGGCACTGTATAGTAGACCTATGCACATAATATTAAGCTCTGTTAACCAGACAGTTCTCTAAATTCTTGTTAATGGAAATATTTTGTTTGGCCGAATAGTCCAGGTTACTGCATGGATAATTCTGTTTATGCATTTGTTCTCTACTTTTGTATGGACTATGTTCGCTGTATATGTTTTTGTCCAGTTCCATGGCTATACAGGTATCCACTCAAAAGTCGTGGCGATCCAGACACCGAAGCCATTGATCAATTAAGTCACATGTTTAAAAAGGTCTGTCTAATGAAATGGAAATTGCCTTCGGCAAAATTCTGTGAGAAATAGATCATCTATATTTCAAATAATCAAAGGTACACTCCAAGGCCACATGACTGGAGGAAATGGGATCTATTTTTTTACTCTTTGAAAAAAGAAAATAGATGTTAAGCATAATGTATTGTATGGTCCTGTATTCTTTGATATGAGTTATAGAGTTTGCAAGAGCCCCCGGGATAACCCTAATTATCCTGGCCTTCGAGTATGAAAACTATTGCTCACCTTAACGTGAGCAGTTACAAAAGCCTGAGTTCTTAATGTGTAATATAATTTAACGTGCTCCTATGAGCACTTGATATGAATTACCTTGGCATGGATTCGCTTTTCCATCTTCCTTCTGTTTTAAATACTGTGTCGCTTTATCCAAGGACCCTTGCTGCAGAATGTAACCATCATTTACTCATTCGTGTCGCAGTCTTAAACGACGATACATAATGTGGCTTTTTGGGGGTTTTTTTTGTTCTGATGTCAGCAGTGCTAAGATGCTCCTTCAACTATTTTGTAGCCGGAGGCGTTTGTTGCGTGACACCAGTGACACAAAGGCTGACAGGATTTATTCTCAGCCTTGCAGAGATTTCACTGTGCACTTGGACTAGTGATCTTGATCTCGGGAAGAATGTTGTGATGCTTAAATGCAAGTGCAGTACAGATTGAAATTTGTTTTGACCAACTTACAGCTGTGGGGAAGGGGGGGGGGTTGTCTCTTTCTTGCAGATGCAAAAATTTATGTGAGATGCTATATTTTAACTTAAAGGACAATTTATGCAATAACACTGGTAACTGACAGGAGCTTATGAAAATGTAACAAATCACTATAACTTAATTCTGTGGAGGTTTTAGTTCACCGGCTTTAAAAGCAGTTTTTAATTTAAAATCGTACATTTGAAAACTGTTTCATGTCACAATTCAACTTTAAATATTAATTCAAAAGGGACCAGATATCTGATTCATATATCTAAATAAATGTACCACTTTGCATGACAAAATGCGCAGAACAATATAATCTAAATGGAGACACAAATGCTTGAATGCTGACTTGCATCTGATTTTTAATACTTTCATTAATTCATCAATGGAAGCTTATCACTTATGCCTACAACAAATTAACGTAGAGTACTGAACCATTCCATTCATATCAACTCTTCATCAGCAACGTGACTAATTCTGCTAGTGAAATCCTTCTGGGAAATCCTCAACAGTTCACATAGTCCCCCATTATTGTCGTGCAACAATATACAATGTACATATGCTGCTTCATTAATCTTTCGTCATCTTCACTATGCATTACATTCAACTCGTTAAGTCACCATTCTCACTAATAAGGAGATGGACAGCCAATCACAATTAAGGAATCTGTTGAACTGAGACTTTTCAGTATCTGAGTCAAAGCATGCATTTCTACTTATTTTCCTAAGTTTCCTAAATATTTCTGTGCAATGCCACGTAAAAATATTCAGCCCCAAACACAAGGTGTTGCTGTTTGAGCACAAGGTTGCAGGACAGATATTTATTTAATATTTATTTAATATTTATTTAATGACGTGTATTATAAGGACTTTGGAATTGAAAGTACCGGTAAAGAATTGCAGGATGCTGCCATCCTGAAGAGTCATTCTACCTCAGAGCGCAGAGGCTTTTCAGATGGGGAATTGTATGACTTTCAGATGTTGAGGACAATGATGAAGTTGTAGGAGGTGGTGGTGTTCTGCCCTAGTACCCTAGTTACAAGGTCTTGAACTTGATATGGGCACCAAATATGGCTACTTACAGGACACTAAAGTGAAGTAGAGTGTGACTTCCTATAATGTTATGGAGATTGTATTTGGTACGCATACAGTTCAACACCTGCAATGTGACGGTGGGATTCTGTGATTCCAGGTCGGGAGAGATCAATCCTAACATGCAGAGGTTGGGATGACGGGATTGATCGATACAAGTGTTTCCTCAAAAATATCTCTTTCGCTCCTGGCAGAATATATGTCGAGAAAAAAACATTTGTGTTTGGCAATATATTGTGTTAATTGTGTTACAAGAACATAAAATTATCATACAGTTACATTTCCTGAAACCGCATGTCCTATTAAGGGTCAAGGCGGGTCCAGAGCCTAGAGTTGACTATTGTAAAACAAATAAATGAATTCTATATTATTACATTATATGACAGTATTATTTCCAGTATAGTATAATACAACGTATATGCGCCTATTATAATTCTAAGGGGAAAAAATGTAAAAATATGACAGCCATTTAGCAAAAGCTGTGTTAAATGACTCCCTTTATATAGGCTTAGCTGTTTATACATCATCAATAAAACCACTTTAGGACCCAAAATGCCAAACGAGGTGCCAATTAGGCTTGCAGTCAGCTGGCTGGATTAGCAGCCATAGAGCCAGATACTAGATTTTCATCTCTTGAGCCAATTACTCAAGTGAATTACTTTCCAGGGGAAGTCTAGGAAGTTATTTGAAGGAATTTAAAAGGACCGGAGTGGTGGTGGTATGCAATCAGATCACAAACACCAAATCTCTGTAACACAGTATAAAAGGCAAGAAAATAACAGCTAAAAATCTTTAATGCACTCAATTAAACAGGAATTATTCTATTATACAGAAATTGTTCAGTCGGGTACAAGGACTTCAGAACCTTTTAGATACCTGTAGAGTAAGTCAGCTGTTCAGCTTATTGTCAAGTTTGGTATATATTCAATGTTGTACTTGTTTTTTTCCCCTTTTCTTTTGGTACATGTCATCCACTCATGAACTGTATTCACACACGTAATGTCACATTTTATTTACAACATAGTACACAAGCACTCTGCACCAGATCCTCGATGCTGAAAGTGTGATCAACCAGCATCTCTATACTAACATGATAGCTGATGCCATGGATAAAAGTACAAAGAAATACATATTCAAAGAGGTGTTGTTTTAATCATTCTGAAAAAGGGTCAAAATATGTTGATTTCTACCATATCTGTCTTGTGTTCATGGGTTTTATTTTTTGCAGAAAAAGAATTATTACAATTCATGTACAGTTATTATTTTCATATTGTATTGTGTAACTGCTATCACTCTGCCACTGACTCAACGGTTTCTTTCGTTATTCTTGGTGCTTAAAAGTAAGGAACAAGCAACATGCAATATAAATAATATACTCAACTTTTAGATGTGTTTTTTCTGATTAAAAAATGAATATGAATTGTCCTTTTCAGCTTAACCAAAAATGCATAATTCATAAAAACTGATGTCAAGTAAGATCACCTTTTGTTAATGTTCCAGATGTCAAAAATCATGTTATGTCAAAAACAGTGTCACACTCTCTCTGACCTACATCTAACTAGCAGCAGAATATACTGCATGAATAGGAGGAAAGGTCTTACAGATGGGCACAAATGACTTTCTGTCACACACAGAATTATTAATTAAATGCCATTGCTGTAAATAAATCAAAAACTAGTGAAGGGGCTTTGAGAAACATTGAGCACATATTAAGATGAGCCCAGAGCAGATGGTAATAAATTCCTATTGGGAGAGAAAGTGCATTTTTAAAATGCAGAAAATGATATCTCGCACAAGTGTTCACTGCGGGCCTTAATGTGCTTGCTGGAAGATAGCACCGTGTAGCGCCGTTTCTGGAGAGACCCCTGAGGTGCAGTGTTTATGATGGAATAATGAGGCTAGGAGACCACATTGTTTATTCACTGCGGCGCTCATTCCACTGCATGCTGTTTGTTGTCTGTTTGTCACCTTGTGTTTTTCAATTGACGTCGTTATGAGTCCAGTGAAAACCTAGGGGGGTGGGAGGAGATGCCAAAGGGGGAGGGGCAACCGTCATGAGAAAAGGAAAAAAAATAACATCTGAACAATCAGATGCAATTAGGAGGTCGAGTGATGAATATGTGAAGACAATCGACGCTCCTTTCAGAGCGGGGCTGCGCTATCCTGACTGCAACCACCTACCTGTGATGTATAAATGCAACAAGATCACCAGAAAAGCAAGGATCTCATATCAAAAGCCGTCGCTATTAGAACAATGGGGTTAATTTATTTATTTATTTATTTATTGCTTCCCGTATTCAATTTCCTTTTTTAATCTTCTCTCGTGGCACCCGGCAAAAAAATGTTTCATCCTCTGACTCAAGTAATATCTTAAGCAATTAATATATGCAGAGGAATAGATCAGCTGGCAATGACAAGACTTCAGGAGGAATAAATGAGATGCAAATATGTACCGCTCAATGATTCGGCCCCATGCAGATAGCGCTGTGAACAATGATTTCTAATAAAGTTATTGCGGACGTTTGGTACTAAGCATATTTGTTATATATGATTCTTTCACTTTGTTAATCGGGTCATTTTAAAAAGCACTCATACCAGATTAGCGTAAGTGAATCATGTTTCAGGACATGAATGAATTCCTTATTAATATTTTACATTTTATTAAACAAGCTGACGAAACAGTAGAGCCAAGAATCTATTTTTTTTTTAACTTTACCAATGCAAAACAGAACACATCCTCAAAACACCCAAAGCAATCCATTATCGACTCAACCATGGCAAAATAATAATCTGACTATAGAAATGCAGAATGAAAATGCTATTTTTAAACTTTCACTTTTTGAGCATACTTCAAAGCCTGTATCTGGCTGTAGCTAAGTAAGGGGTTCCACATCAGTTCCGAGCATTTTTAAGTATTTTTGTGTATTTTATGTGTTTTTCTATTCAACCTGAAAGAAGAAGAAGAAATAAACAAAGCCATTGTTTACGATATGGCTACTGCTGCATGCTGTGTGTCTCCATTTTAGTGCGGCTTTGCCTTTAGCTTTGCTCAGTGTCTGTGGTCTGTGTCAGCGTGAGATGCGTGTCACATGCAAACACAAATCTGCGGTAAAAAAGTAGCAGTGCTCCCTTTGCACCGTGTGATTGTTGTCTCTGCATGAACTCACCAGGAAAGCAGGATAGTGTTGAAATACAATCTGCAGGCCATCAACTTAATCCCCTCTGACCAGTGTCATGTTGGAGCCTAGGTGTGCTGGACAGTGCCCTTTGAGAATTACCTGGACAAGGACACTGTCAAACGGCCATAGATGCTCCCTGTGTGACCTGCATGTTGCCATATTTGAGGAATTTGCAAGGAATACAGATGGACTCATAGGTATCCCTCAGCTGGTTACCGTTAAGCTCCCCCAAAGATTTCTGGGAGTTTTATTGGGAAGGCATTGAGGAGTTAAGGAGCTGATTTGTTTTTCCTCTAGCCAAAGCTCATGCTGAAACACAAGGAGGAGGCAAGCGAGCGGATGCACGAAAGTTTATCTTGATACTGTGCAAGAGGACACCGCGCTGTGGCACTGTCGCCGTAGCTCAAGTGTCTCATGACATAGTTCACATTTCAAGTGACCAGCTTCTGTTCAACTGCAATGTTAGCTATGGTTTGCCTGGAGTAGCATGAAGCCCCAGGAATTTCTAACATTTCATGCTCTTTAAGAATTTACTGAAAGCACTTAAGGCAAAGTGTGTGGTAAATTTTAAGGACTAAACTGAATGGGGTGTTGAAGGGGGTGGGGATGTGGCTTTGTGAGTTAGGCCTCTGTGACTATTGTAGGTAGGTTGCTGGTTCAGATCCCATAGTTAGTAAGATAGTCGCACATCTTTGGACCCTTGAGCTGACCCCTTAATCCCAAGGGCATTGGATGAATGGCTTACCTGTATATGTATGTGTCTCACTGAAGAGCAAGACGGGATAGGTGAAATCTATTCCCATAGATTCAAATAGATGAATTCCCATGTGCCCTGTACTCGTCCTTGTACAAATAACAAATAAAGGAAAGTAAGTGCTGGCCACTGACATCTGCAGTGGTTTCAGTGTTGGCCGACGGTACTTTGATGACGTACAGAGTTTGGATACAAGCACGTATCATATTGTTTAATGGCAAGGATTGTTTTATCGCTCAGAAAGTAATGAACATAGAACTCAAGGACCTGGAAATACTTGTGCTTGAAGTTTATAAATATAGAAGGTCCAAATTCAGAACTTCATGACAGGCCCTTAAGCACTACATAAATGTGAATTATCTCTCCGTTCCCCTCGACCGGGATAGGGTTAAATGACTTGTGAGGCGAAATATACAGGGTCATAAACCAATAGCAGCTGCAATCCCCATACCTCTGAATATCCCTGTGTCTGTGTATGACAAAACCAACAGTTCTTGTTATTGGTCATAACTCCCGTATATCAACAGCAATTCTCTGGGCACAAAACATTCTTATGTCTTCAGCTTGTTAAATTTAGTGCTCAAATTCAACGTCAATCAGTTGCAAGTGCTAATGTTTAATAAATGGTACGTTTTTTTTAAATTTCGGTGTGTGACTCAGCGAGTCGGGACTCATTGTGGCAATAATCGGAAGGTCACAGGTTCAAATCCCATGTCTGCTTTCACTGTTAGGCCCCTGAGCAAAGCCTGTAAGCCCAGCGGCTCTGGTGAATTCCTGGCCCTGCTGCCTCAATCGTGTGTTACTTTGGACAAAAATATATACTAAATGCATGTAATTAGTAAATTATAGAAACCTGTCCCCCCCAAGACTAGTCAATGTCTTTAACCCAGGAGTGACGAAAAAGCATGAAAACTCAACTCTGTACTCTGTTTATTTCACTCTTTCCCCTTATTGACTTTCCAGCCGTTGCTTCCCCTGTAACAGACTTGGTGGGAGAATGAGCACTGCATCCTGCACCGGAAAGGGCAGCCGGCAGGTTTTAGGCTTGGTCTTTGGCCACAGGGCTAAGGCCAGTGGGTGTGCCTGTTGCAGACGGACACCCCACACAGGCCCAGAGCAGACGCAAGGGTTAATCAGAGGTGATAGAAGAAATCTGGCAGAAAGCGAATATATCTGATGGTCTCCCAGAACCATGAGAAAACATAGCTGTTTCTACAGAGCGGGGGGTGGGGCGTGTTTGCATTAAACAGGACAGAAATAATCCAAACAAATAGAAACCACTCCTCCAAGAATAACATGCTACATCAGCAAGGCTTTCTGATCGGTCCAGTACTAAAATAACAGGTGCTCAAATAAATAAATAAGTTATTTAAATTTCATGAGAAATTTGGGAAATGTCGAATAATTGCTTTTTCCCCCTGTACCCTGTGTATTACCCAGATACTCTGAAGGAGTCCTAAAAATAGGCATATATTATGTTGTGACCCTTCCCTGCCTTTTCAGGCCGTGACACAGGTAAAATTATTGCTGTACGTGACATTATAAATGTGTCACTAATTTCACTTGATTCCTTTCCTAGAATTCTACAGAGAATGAGTGTGGAATTCTGGCATGAGATGTTTTCGAGCGAACGGGAGGTGTGTTGAGTTCTGGGTCAGCTTTATTGTCACAGGTTTTTCCTATTTTCAGTCTCACCATATGGCTCTCTCACCGAGAAGCAACAGCACTTTACATCAGTAAAAATCTCTGAGGCGTGACACGGCGTAGCGCTTTTAAGGGAGAATTTCCGAAAACACTCGCATTAATTTCGCACAACTTTTGAAATTTTATCACTGGCAGTTAAAAATCTTGTAGTGAATGCTGGGGTTAAGCAGTGTTTCGCTCCCGAAAATGTAACTCAAAACTCATGCACATCTTCCCGTATAAAGATAGGTCTGCTAAACTGGTACGAACGGAGGAAGGCAAAGTCTAAATGTCTTCACTGGGAATCAGTGAGCAGTGAAATAATTGTCTTTAAACTAAAACATTTAACTATTAAAAAGTTATATAGCAGGTAATATATCAGTTGCCACCTCCACATAAAGAAAGCATTTAGATTTTAAGCACAAAAAATGAAAAGCAAAAATAATTAATCCCCATTTTCAGTTCTTAAGTCTCTTGAAAGAATTGTTGAGTTACGCAAATATGCACCATTTGCTCCTTCATTTAATTTGTTGGTTTACCTGGATTTGTAAAGATAATCTCATCATTATCATAGCAAATAAACAATGGAAGGCAAATGTGTAGATGAATCAGTCCATGTGTTATTTTTCAGTGGAATGATGGCAGTATTTTGTTTCAGTGTTACTGCACATAGTCGACAGGTATGCGTGCTAGAAAATCAATCATGATGCTGCTCCAGTCCAAATAGGGCAGTTCAGGTGAATTGGCCAGTCTGCGTTACCACTAGCTCGTGATTGAATACGCATCTACATTCTGGCCCTGCAATACACTGACCTTCGGTCTACGGTGCACCTTGCCTTATGTCGTGTGCTTCCGGAGGCAGAGACAAGCCAGGAATAAACCTGTCATTATGAACTTCACACTAGTATCATTTTAATTAAAGGGCATTATTTATCCAGTTCTTCATTATGCTATGTCTGTGTATGTGTCACCTAGTTACTGACAACGTGTGTCTACATGTGTCTGCAGGCATGTTTATCAGAGAGACAGATTCACTTGCAGATCTCAGGCTTATGGCAATAGGATGATATAGGAAGAAAATACATATTATTGCTACGATTTTGTAGTGTGCTTTTGTTATACAATTGCAGGAGCTTTGCAATCTAAATCTTTACTGGAGTTCATGTTGAAAGGCCATTTTTCAATGTAAGGAAGTGTCCCTTTGTCCATACTGGCCACTGTGCTTGTTTTCATGTTGCTTGGCGTCATTAGCCCACTGACCACTGGCCCTGCCTGCTTCATTTGTTATTCTCTCCAGCTTAGCTGATGATGTGCAAAAAGACTGCCCAGTTTCTCCCTGGACTCTCTCACACATCTAGCAGATTTTCTGAGCTGTGCAGAACTGCTATCAGTCCCAGTTTGTTCCTGTCGGCCAAAATTAGCCTGTTTATTTTGCTTCTGAGTCAGCCTTACCTGAAGCACCCAGTTTATCTTGCTTCAGAGTTAGCCTTACCTGTAGCACCCTGTTTATTTTGCTTCTGAGTCAGCTGTACCTGTAGCACCCTGTTTATTTTGCTTCTGAGTCAGCTGTACCTGTAGCACCCTGTTTATTTTGCTTCAGAGTCAGCTGTACCTGTAGCGCCCCATTTATTTTGTGTTTGGGCTGCTCTCTGTGTAACTCCTGCTTCCAGCGAAGAGATTTCAGCAATTGTGTATTGTCTCTGTGAGCTTACTGCAAGAAATGCCTCTCAGAAATTTATTTTTCTATATCTGCTATTACACAACACTTTGAGACAATCATTTCTCTTTCAGAAAAATTACACGTCATGAGGCAAAGGAAAAGCTTTGGATAAAAGCATTGATCAGTGCTTGTACAATCCTTGGTGTGACACTATTCCAAAAACAGGCAGAGATTGCTTAGAGATGCCTGCAGCTTAAAGGATTAAATATGCAATTTTACTGGACCACCTTTGGCACAGTGTGAGAAAATCACTCCACCACACAGCTGGGAGGTTTTTATAGGACTGGGCCAGCTCTCTAACATCCATCACTCTTGCAGGCTGACATTTGTTCTAGTACCTTTAAATCCTTACTATTAATTTACTGAGTTGGGTTGAGTTGTCGGCTCATGGTAAAAATATTTTTTGTAAATTCTTTTAAAATTTTTCATGGAACGCATACCGTCTAGGCTTCTTTTCTTGACTAGTAACTAAAAGTAACTGGGCATGTCCTTTTGCATTTGCACATTCTTAAGATTTGAAAAAGCACGAGTTGTTTGTCTTATGCGCAAAATGGCCCAAAGTTGATGACCAACACTGACCAAATATTATCAATTAAATTGATGTACAACATTGATGCAATATTATCAATAAGACAGAATGGTTTAATTTCCATGTAACTTTCATCTGATTACATCTGAGGAAAACAGAAAAAAGGTATTTACTTTCTCTTCACTTTTTTTATAATACTAACGTCTTATCATTCATCCATTTTCTATTTTCCCTGCAACATAGACCTTCAACAGCAGCAGTTCTGTTCTGTGACTTATTGTGAAATATTGCAGCTCCTCATTAAATAAAAAGCGAGTTACGGTGAGGTGAATATTGGAGCTGTACCACTTTCCAAAACAGCCCTGCCTGCATATGGAGGCGAGTACAGACGACGGCTCCTCATATTTATTATTAACTGCTATTAATCACAGATCACTCTGATGGAATAGGTTAGCCTTGGCTCTAAATTTCTGGGATGATTAAAAAACTGGGTCATAAATTATCAATGCAGAAAATATAATATATTTTGTTTGTATTTCTTCAGTACACGTGATTTTATGAGCCTCTCATCAAGGAATATGAAACTAATTTTAAAGTCATCCATCCATCCATCGACCCATCCATCCATCCATCACCGTTTTATCCAGGACAGGGCTGTCCGGAGGATGGGGCGACAGGGTAGCACACGGCAGGGGTACACCCCCCAGAATTTAAAATATATCATGTTGTTGTTCAGGTGACTCCCACAGCCACCCTGTTTGTGTGAGGCTTGCATGTTCTTCCTGCATTGGCTTCCTCCAGGTGATCTGTTCTCCTTCCACGGTCCAAAGACATGCGGTTAGGCTAATTGGTGTCTCTAGATCACCCATTGTGTGTGCATGTATGTGCCCTGCGACGGCCTGGCATCCCATCCATGGCGTACCCCAGCCCTGTGCCCTACAATGCCTGGGAAAGCCTCCAGCCCCCCCCCCCCCGGGGGGCGGGCCCGGGGGAGCGGGTAGAGGGGGGGTGGGGTTTTTTTTTTGCCGGGGAGGGCTGTGGGGGGAATTGGGGCTGTTTCATCACACATTTCACAGCACCTGTTACAAGATTCAAGAGTTTATATCCACAGTAAGCAGTCAGTTCCACTATGCAATGAAAGTCTTACTCTATAAGCTCTTCCACTAAACACAATTTAACAAAAATCGCAGATCAGAAGTACAGGTTAAGCTGCAAAGTATAAATTGAGGTGCACGCACTGTAACACAATAAATACGCAGACACGGTGCAATGTAAACATAGTAACAATGTACCCAAGGAAAGAGGTAGGAGTAGATAGCTGCCCAGTCCTACGGCCCAGATTTTAGTGCAAAAAAAAGCAACACCTGATTGGTTGTACATGGATTGCATCACTATAAGTGATGTAACTGCTGTGTCCTCACCCTTATTGGTCAGTGAAACTAACATTAGGGACATGAGTATGGGGCATATTTTATTAAACATCAATTGCATTCTGGGTAAAACAACAGGAAATGTGAAAAAAATGGTAATCCCTTGATTAAAATGAAGTGGCCATATTTGATGGGTTTTTATGGAAGCTACAAGGAATAGCCCTGAGCGATCTGGCATCCTGGCGGAACCTCAAGTTTTAACAACTCATTTATTTTACTGATTTGCTGAAGCAGGTAAGCGGCCGCCAGCCGGACCATGAAAAGTCCTGCTGTCCCCGGCGACGGGGGAAGCCTCATTTACTCTACATGTCTGACATACTGCGCCTACAGCTGGCTGTTGTTTCCCCCTATCAGGGCATTTTGAATTATTTAAACCAAGGGCCTTTTTTTTAATTCAATGAGTGTGCCTTGAAGATTTCCCGCCAAGGCTAGACAGACTCGCCGTCTTTGTGTTATTATCTGCATTTTAAAAACCGCCACTTGTAAGATTGTAAGGTAATGACACCTCTATATGCGGCCGTGCAGTTTCACATTAAAATGATTATATTGCTCTGTCCCCTGTGAAAATGGCTAATAATCTATCGCGCCGGTGTTTGATAAGGCTGTTCAGCCTCACGGGATATCCTGTAAAACGAAGCCTGACAGACCTATTTGGGTTTGACACAATCCTAATATAGCGAAGCCGTATAATGGATCTTATTGAAGGAGCTCTCTGACATAGGTGAAAATTGTTAGAGTAACATTTAGGCTGCTTGCAGCAACCTATCGCAGCGTGTAACCCGTTCGTGTTTGAGAGAACTGCCTGCTTTCGTTTTATCTTTGTATCCATTTGCTACGAGTGGCAGACAGTCTGAGAACATGCTTGTGCCTTTTCATTCACTGGGCTAAAGCGACATGTTGGTTCACATCGATAAAGCCGAGTGATATACGTGCGGAAGAACCGCTTTTGTCCTTTTTACTTGTCTTTTGGGGGTATTTTGTTGTGTGCTTTTCACTTAAAAACATCCTAAGCTCATAAAGGCTGTATTTGCCCCAACTGCAGCAAAAGAGTTGCGCTTCTGAGGATCTATTCTATAGATCTACACATGTAATAATACTCCTTTGTTTTTTTATAACTAAACTCAACATTTAATATGTCATCCATTCTTATTTGCAAGCTGATTTGGCTTTATAGATATCAAAGCATCCCTCTGTAACTGGGCCCTGAATTTTGTGATGGCTTGACCTCAAGTGGTAAAGACTGGAGATGACACCTCATCCTACCTGGCTTTTAACATTGGTGCCCCCAAGCTTGCATTCTTACCCCCCCCCCCCCCCACGAACCCCATCCACGCTCCGTCATGTGTTTGCCCCTGACATGACAGTGATTGGCCTGATGTCCAGCAATGACACACCACGACGTGTAACACTCTCGTACCGGTGCAGAGTGTACAGTCTCATGCTTAATATCAGCAAAGCCGTGGAGCTTATCTTGGATTTCGGGAAGAGGGGTGATTGCTCCACTAAACACCGATGGAGTTGAAGTGGAGTGAGTCACAAGTGTCAGGATCCTTGGAGTCTCAGTGGACTCAGTGAATTGAATGAATGTTACATCTACATAGTGCTTTTCAAGATACCCAAAGTGCTTCACAAAACCAGTTGAGGAGCCACTTCAACCACCACCACTGTGTAGCCCCCACCTGGATAATGCAATGGCAGCCATTCTGCACCAGTACGCTCACCACACAGTAGGTAAGGTGGTGAAGGGGCAGGTGAGAATTCACCAGTTAGATATAGGGGATGATTAGGAGGCCCGATTTGAAAGGGGTACAGTGGGCAATTTTAGCCAAGACATCGGAGTACGGGCATGTGTCAAGAAGGTCCAGGAATGCCTCTTTCATCTGAGAAGGCTAAAGAAGGTGAGCATTCCCTCATCTGAACTTCTACCCTAAGAGCTTCCTGACCAGCTGATTATCAACACCTGATAAGTCAATCGCACAGAAGAAGCTTCAGCAGGTAGTGCAGTTGGCTCATTATAGTACCTAATCCACAAGACATTTATCATCAGAGGTGCTTAGCCAAGGCCAAAAAGGTTATAAGCAATCCCAAGCACCCTGGGTGCAGCCTCTTCATAAAAGACAATCAAAGGGAAGAGCTGGCTACGGCAGCACTGCAGCTAAACCCAAACAGCTCAGGGACGGCCTCTATCCACGGGCTGTTCGGCTGCTCAGCTGAGACAAGCCCCGCCCACCACAATTACCCACTTAAGTGCATCCAGCACATGTCACTTGCCTTGTTTAGCACATGTGACTTTAAAAATAACACAATGGCCAGTACTGTTTATATCTGCTGTCTGTTTATTCTAATTGCTGCAACTTAGTTATTTTTCTTAAGCATCTTATATTTATAATTTTATTCTAAGTATACAACCTTGTGAGTGCGATACAGGAGCAAATTTTGTCACTATCCTTGTCCCATATGTGCTACAACTATGTGACAATAAAGGTGACTTAATTTAAACAGGATGGATGGATGGATGGATGGATGGAGTGAGTGAGTGGATATTTTTTGTAATTTGTCATTTGTTTGTTGGTTTGTTTGCTCATTTGTTTGTTTGTTTTTTAATGAAAGTATGTATTTTGTTTAGGTGTGAATAGTACTTTAATGCTCAGCTTTCCTAGCATTGTAATGACTGCAATGCGTGAGCCAAAAGTGATGCACTAGCAGCATTTTCCTTAAGGGCAACAGTTATACATTGTTTAGCAATTGTTTTTGCATTGTCTCACAAAACTTAAACATTTCCTAGGGAATGCAAAGACGATTGTAGGGGAACACACAACTGCCTTAAACTAATATATTTGAACCCTGTCCACTTAGAGGCTCCATAGAATAGATTCTGGATGCAGTAAAGGTTTAGATACAGAGGGTAAAAGGTATTTATGAACGGATCGTAGTAAAACGCTGTCAGTTCAATGCTAACCTGTTCTCATTAAGCATTAACTGTCCAATTAATTTGCAATATATTATTTTGTACATTCAAATATCGTTAAAAAGAAGAAGACAGAGTCGGTACTGCATTCAGATTTCTGAGTGTTAGAGAGCCATGTGGTAGAATGGCGTGATTGCTTTTAATTACTCCCTAAACAAAAACATCCATCCATCTATCTTCTATCTGCTTATTCCGGTCAAGAGGCTAAATAAAAACAGCCATTGATCCATCCATCCTTTCATTCTCCAATGGCTTATCCTGGTCAAGGTCGCAGGCTAAACAAAAAAACGCCAACAGATAAATGAACAGACCATTAAGGTGGCAGGAGTTACCAAACAGAATGGAGCTTCTACCAGGGAAAACAACTATTAGCGGCTCAGCCTAGTTACAACGGCATGAGAAGGGATCACACAGAATCCCTCCCTCTATTTTTCTTACGCAGTAAGTAAATGTCACAGCAGTGACAAACCTCTTCATCTACCTCTGCTTCATCTGGACATTTAAAAAAAAAAATTGTTTTTAAAGAAACCAGTTTGTCCAGTGTGTCAGCTCCCTCTTTTTAGTGCTGACGAGGTCCTGCTCCCATTATGGATGATTTAGAAATCGGGGAAGCGGTGTAGCAGACGCCCTGGCCTAAAAGCCTTCGTTAGCAAGGCCTCATCTGCATTCCGGCATTCGCTTAGAGAGGGAAATTGTCGAGGTCCCTCCTGCACCGAGAAATGAGCACCGGGTGACAGTGGCTTGATTTGCCGAGAGGGGACGGCAAATGAGTTTCCCTAAAGATGAGGAAATATCGCCATTACTAGCCAATTTGTGTCTTTTTATCTGTTCCTCAAACGTGTCACTTTTGTTGCCGTTGTGCGGTAATTGCATGGCGGGGGGAATGAGGGGGAAGGGGCTGCATGGCCGGCAGGCCTCGTGTGCTTCAGATGGGCCGCGAAATCCCCTAATCCTGATAAATACCTATTTATGACACTCAGCGATGATGGGCTCATTTTAATTTTGAATGGCTAACACTCCCCGTAAATAGGGTATAGAATTGGACTCATAGATTGTGATTATCTTAAAAGCAGACTGCAGTTTGGTTATTTATTGCCCTCTGCTTGATTATATGAGCCAGAGGGGTCACTGGAATAAGTAAGAAAAATATCAGCATAATGTGCCACTTTTAAGTTTCTGCGGTTTGTTTTCTATGCGTTACGGTGCACTGTTAGGGATATAATAGGACATCCATCTGTCCATGTGTCATTCTATGTCTTATCCAGTAGAGGATCATGTGAAGAACCAGGATGCTACAGTATTTCAGGAAGTCAGGGCAGGAGCGGCC
Source organism: Mormyrops attenuatus (assembly GCA_026777985.1). Lineage (NCBI taxonomy): Eukaryota > Metazoa > Chordata > Actinopteri > Osteoglossiformes > Mormyridae > Mormyrops > Mormyrops attenuatus. Next base: position 9,637,823 of record JAODKC010000028.1, read on the forward strand.
TGTACTGGCTGCCAGTCCATCATAGGGCATACACACACACACTCACACACACATACGCATGATCAGACATTAGAGGAAATTTTCAGATACCGGTGCACAAAACTGCATGTCTTTGCACTGTGAACGTACTCCAAGATAACCTACATGGGGCATCCAAAACACCAAAACCAGCCAAAAACGTGAATGAAACACACACCTCCGAAAGTGTGAGACCTCAGTGCTGCTCACAGAGCAGCTGTGGTGCTCTCTGTTCGTTATTATTATTATTATTATTATTATTATTATTATTATTATTTATTTCCAGATATTTCTCATGAGGCTGTTAACTAGGTACATGTATGGACTCTAACTGAGCGTTACAGAAACGTACCTCGGAGACTTAATGTAAGAGAAAAGACAATAAATAATGCAACTTCCTTTTACGAGACCACCGTAAAGTGCGTTTTTAATGAATTACCACATTCATTACACTACCACTACTGAAGCCATGTACTCTAACTCTTTACAGAGATGACATTACGTGCATAAATAATTTCATAATTAGAGCTGAGATTAAAATTACTAATTAGCAGTGCTGTACTCAGCATTTGAAGACAATATACTGGCATTGGGACCGGGGCGGGGGCGGGGGGGGGGGGGGTTGTGTTTTCATATCTGTGTTTGTTTACCTTGACAGGATGCAAAACATTAGGGAGGGTTTTTTACTTTCTTACTCTTTCTTACTAAACAGTGCGGCATGTCATTCATTTGCCTAGCAATGAATGCTAGTGCAACACTTCTGGCTCATGCACCGCAGTCATTACGGCTCTAGGACAGCTGACCATTAGTCAACTGTAGTTCCACCCATACCAATATGAAAACTGTCCCGTATTCATGTGCACATTTATCCCGCAACTATACAAATTTTACCTTTCTGGGGGGGGGGGATAAAATTCCCGTATTGTCAGGATCTGTCCCTGGTGGTCCCATCATATTCCCATTTGACCAGCAGATGTCGCTGGCCATCCCGCACGTTCCTAATGTTTTCCAAACTAATGTGTCAAGTACTTGCACCTCTTTCCCTTTCATGGCTTGTTACATGTGATTACTAGTGTTTAGTTGTAGTGACGCACACCTGTGCCCCATCATGTCCTTGTTATCAGTGTAAATATCTGTCTGGCCTGTCCTAGTCCTTCATTGGTCATTGTGGACGTTAGTCTTAGTGCTCTGTGTTTGTTCTTGATTATTCCCTGTATGTAGTTAGTTGTTTCTATCCCTTGTATTTTCCCCTGTGTATCCATATACTTTAGTTCTAGTCTTGTTAGTTTTGGATTTGTCCGTTTGCCTTTGTTTGACCCCTCATGGTCGCTTTTGTTTCTGATTACCTTTGAGTTTAATTTGTAATAAAATTCCCTTTGTGTCAGTAAGCTGCAACGGGATCGTCCTTGACCAACCCAGATCATGACACGTATTTCTTCAGATTGAAAGTGGCAACCCTACCCTCAACCTTATAACATCCATCCATCCATACATCTTCCATAACTGCATATCCAGTGCATGGACACAATGGCATTGTAACATTATAGCATTTTAATAGAATTGAAGACATCACTTTGACTGAAGCATACACCGCAAGTCTTGGTCATGTCTCCCCCTGTCATACCAGCTTTGGCTGTTGATGTGAAAAGATAGACTAGGTCTTCTAAGCTTGCCAATAATGGAACGGTGACTTACTGGGTGTCACCACAGGCTCACACCTCCAGGGCACATGGTTGAAATCTTGAAGCCTCTGTTGTGTGGAGTTACTGTGGTTTTCCCATATTTATGTCAGTTTTTCTGTCTTCCCTGGCTTCCTCCTGCAGTGCAACAACATGCAATTAGTTGAATTGGCATGTCTCAATTGCCCATAATGTGCAATAGTGTATGTACCCTGTGATGGATGGCTATCTCCTCTAGGGTGTCCCCCTGCCTACTGCCCTGTGCTTCCTAGGATAGTTCCCGGCTCTTCATGACCCTGTACTTGGTAAGTGGTAACGGGGGACAGACAGCATAAAAGTGGCAGAGATGTCTGGAAGTTGCAGTGGTTCTGTGAGACACATCACTCTGTCTGGTCATCGTTGTGTGACTCAAGGATATTTCTAATATTTCATTTTTGCCCCCCCCCCCCCAATTTTCTCATTTGCTTTTATTAAAGCTGTTAAGCACACATTCCCAAACCTGGAGCAAAGTCCAAAACGCTAAACACACACAGAGGGCCTAAAACGAGTTCTTACTCATAAAAACTCCACGCTCCCACCCCCATTCAAATGGAGGCGAGAGAGTTTTAGCATCCCAGAAAGGTGAGGGGATCTGTGCCATTTGCTTTAGACTAGGATGTATGTTGTTCTGATAGTGATAAAGGTGACATCCATGTGCTGATGAGCGCAGTGTCTCTATAGCGCCTTTGTCTTTTGCAATTCACTGCAGAATATGCTGTAGAGGTATACAATGTACTGATTTAGCCACTTGCATGGAATATATGAAAAACCCACAAAACTCAAAATGTTAGACGTCTAATTAAAAAATGAAGATGTTTCAAGTTTGGCATGGTCAACCACAAAAATAAAACTCAATTGTTTTTTTATCAAAATACTTGATAAGCATTTGGGTGATGGATGGATGGATGGATGGATGGATATTTTTGATTTATGAACTTTGCTCCTGCTCAGTATGGTTAACTTTGTAAAAGAAAAGCACAGGAAGGAATACTTCTCCATGCTGATTCTATTTTGTGTATCAATGTATTTATTACAGTATTTATTATAGTGATTATTACAGTGTTTATTATTCATCTGCGGTACCCCAAGGACCGGGTTGGGAAACACTGATTTATTAAAGCAATTTTAAAGTATTTGTTAAACTAAATAATACAATTTTTAATACAATTCAAAATGGAACTCTTTTCAGTTTTAAACCCCCATGTTCCAAATTGGAAGATGTGGATTATAACGTTTTGATGACAATAATGCATATAATTGCTTTGTTGAATCTGATTATATTTGAATCAGACCACTTTGAGGGAAATTCTCAGCCTCGACAGTTGACTGTATTCCAGTTTCATCCATTTATTAACTCAACTTCCTTTGTTCCCTCTTCCAGTTCTGTCTTACTGACAGAAATCCACCCAGAGGTTTACTGGAATGGGGGGGGGTCATGCAGTTGCTGGTTACGGATGTGGTATGGGTGGCACGAACGGCAGAAGGAAGACATCCAGTGGCACTGATGCGTGTTTTTTTTTTTTTATGTCTACTGAAGCCACAAAATAAAGAGGGAGGGGGGCTGCAGTGACCTCAGTAGTGTTACCCAACGCTTGGTTATGACCCCTGCTGCCTACCAAGGTACATCAGAAACAATTATTTCCAAAACAGCTGAAATCATACCATCACAAAACATTCCCTACCCTACCGCAACCCGAAATGCGCATGGAAGTTGTCCGGGACGTGACACGGGCCTGATCTAACGACGGCGGACAAGCTGCTGGAAGCCTGGCTGTCAGCCTGTTACGCTGTCACATGCTGGTACGTCTGCTGTTCATATGCAGTCCGGACTCTGCAATGGAGCAGCGGCACGCCCCAAGCTCGTAAATGCACAGTCTCCGCAGAATTCCACAAACACCCAGTCCTGGGGATCGAGGCATGTGACCCCCCCCCCCCACACACACACACACACAAGAGCAGACATCTGAAGGGAGGCCTTCTTAAAATCTACAATGAGGTAAAAAAAAATTTTCATACAATTCAACATGTTTGCCATGGGAGGCCATTAAAGCAAAACTAACAAAAAGGAATAATCTGCAGGTGTTATGAGAATTGTTTCCCTTGCTATTTTTTATTTGCACTTTCAAGGCATTACAAGCTACTGCAGCAGCGTGATTGACTAGAAACACACTTTAATTGTGTGTAGAGATGCAAGGGGCAGATCTTCAGAGAAGTACCCTGAACCACATGCACTCCTTATGGTCCATTTAAGACAATGACCATTTACTCTATACTCCTCTCTGTGGATCATCATTATGCCCTGACAGGTTGTCTTCAACACCGACTCATACACAAGGCAAAGTGATTTTAAAAGGCTCTTCTCTGCAGACAGTGCAAAGTCTGATGACATTGGAACCCAGCAAATCGGCAAACACCACTCCGCCCCCCCCCCCCCAAGACCTGATTTAAAAATACCGTAAATCAAAGGCAGCTCTATATATTTAAATTGAAAGCTCTAATTACTCCTGATTTAATAATTGCATATATTCTAGAGTCTATTTGTCCAACATTTATCATGATAATCAACTATTTTAACAGCGACTGATTTATATTTAAATATTTGCATATTGTTTATTTATTTACTAGAGTAATTTGAGATCTACTAATTATCATCCTGATTCCATGTCACGGCTGGGTTTTAATAATTTTCACCCTAATTCCTATCAAAAATTTCTTTGCATCAATCCCCATTAAAGTATGTTAGTCAATATTTCATGTCTGTAGTATGACAGCTCCTCGTGTAGCAACTTGCTCGGTTCACTACCATAAGCAAATGAAACGGTGATAAAAAGCTCACTTTCCGACCCATTCGCGCATCTATGAACAAATTGTTTAAGCCCGACAACAATGCACGGTAGGGTGAGAGAGATCTCTGAAGTAGAATGTACAAAATGTTGGCAAAAAGGTCCACTTCAGGATGGATAAAAGAAACTGAGTATGGACGGTTCACGTAAAGTCCTGAGCACAGTCGCAGTCACACCTACTGTAGGCTACTGTGATTTTCACTTAGCTACCATTTCACTTAACGACTATGGCATTGGAACGGAACTCGGTCGCTAAGCAGGGTGTGGTTGTATTGGTAACAATTAAGTAGCCGGCATCAATCAAAGTAGTACACGTGATTCTTAAAAGTTTTTACAACAACGTAATAAAGGCATTATAATAATGACATTAATGGCCTTCAATGAACTTTATACTTTTTTTGAGATGGTAGCTGTCAGACCTCCCATTTGCTGCCTATCAAATCCAGACTCCGAGCACACAAAACCTCACAAACCTATTTGGTGTTGCTCCTTTCAGCTGCATGAAGACTAGGTGGATTTTAATTTTCATAGGCATTTCCATTCTGAACAGCAGGAAATGTTATACCTACTGTAATACTGTAGATTCTGTTTCACTAACACATTGTTTCGCCGGTAACTCAATATCTTGATTTTTTTCATAAGTTTTGAAGTCTTGTACTCTCTTTGCCTCTTCCCCTTGCATACAAGTACACAGTAGGATCACAGTAGCTGCTTACTGGCTGGTTCCACACGCCGGTACTTGTTGGAATTCCCTGGCGGAGGAATAAGTGTGATTCTCACATGAGGTTCCTTTAGCAAGCATAGCACTCCAACAGCTCAAATACTAATAGAAGACGCAGAGAGCTGTGTGTATTACTGGGGCTCTGTGATGTCACAATGGTCCTCAATACCTGAATAGCAGTTCAACAAGAACCTATGAGTAGAGGGACACTTGAGATATGTTTGCCTGGAAACCTCAGCCAGCAAAGTGGCTTTCAGACCTAATATTCTTTTATCCCATTGGAATTCCCATTCCCAATCCTAAACTGGTTCTTCATGAGAATCTCTAAAATTCACCCGCGTTGTGAAATGGGGGAAAAAAATCACGATTCGTGCATTGAGTATTTCTTTTGCAGCTTCCCATTTACACCACAAACATGTGACATTGGTGACACTGTTGTTATTGCCGTTGTGTTGACTGCAAAGGCGTTGACTCTCTCCCCCTGGATTTTTGTTTTCAGCTCCAGAGTTTACTGTGATCGTAGTGGGGGGGGGGGGGGGTGGAATCAGCATGAATAATCATAAGCACACAGTGTTTACAAACTCAAATAAGTGTCAAAAAACAGGAAGCGGCGTCCTCCAAAAATGCAATCATCTCAAACTGTTAATTAACCTAATCTGACTGGAAGTGAACACTTGTAGTATCAACATATCAATGTTGTATAAATTAAAACGCCAACGTGTTGTTTGCTTAATTAGCGATTTAGAATCCTTTAACTAAAGCGCTGTCTGAACATTAATTGATCGTCTTTTAGTTGCATATAGATTGCAGATTGTCTAGAAAATTTTTAGATAGCTCCTTTTCGCCTTGCCCCTCTGCTCTGTTTTCCCACTCTCAAGCACAACATGAAAGAATCTGTTTATTATTATTTTTTAAAGACAAACAGCTTATAATTCATCCGGTAGGCGGGGGTAATAAATCGGCCGGGATGCCTTTAGCTGCGTCTTCAGCCCTCTCCACGCGATTTATGGCACGGCTGTTGGAAATGGAAGGCTTTTACATTTTAATGAGCGCTAAATAGGAACGCAGAAATATTGTTCATTAGCCGTAATCTGCTGGATTGCTTGAGTGAGCTTGTGCACGTGTGCCGGCCGCCGCTTTAAACGATCCGCTCAAGTGAAGCAGTTTGTATGGTAATTAAGGAAGCATTTTCGCTGTCAACATCTGTGCCGTATTTATAAGTGCTAGGGGGCGTCCGGTCGCCCCTCGCCCCTGCCCGCATTGTGAAAAGAGATGCAACAAGGGGGAAAAAAATGCCTTTTCTTTCACTGCCAGTTCTCTATCCCTCTCAGGCGTGAACAGATGAACCCCCACCCCCCCCTGCCACACGGACACGCAAGTGCAGCTACCGCCGAGCCTTTAAGTAAAAAGGGGGCCCTTTCCACTGGTGCACATTAGAAAAAATTACATTGCTGACACTCCTTCATTAATCATAGCGACCAGCGGTAGCGAGAGGCGTGCCTGCCTGGCAGACGAGGGCACCCCACCGAGCTGGCAGCCGCGCCCCAGACGTGCGGTTTTGAATACCACAGCTGTTGCTGCCATCAACCCATAAACCTATGGGGCCCCCCCCCCCCCCCTGAAGGAGGCGCGCCCCCCCCCCCGCGCGGGGCCGGGGGGGGGGGGCGGGGGGGGGTGAGGAATCCAGATGGACGCTGGCCAAACGGGCGGGGGGAGGTGAGTTACCTGTGTCACCTGGGCTGGCGCCACCAAGCACATCTCTGCAGGTCTCCGGG